>CM074744.1:31714148-32421648 GCA_037367245.1 Phrynocephalus guinanensis | reverse complement strand
GGGGCATTCAGAGTGGGAGGGCTACGTCAAGGTCCCCCGCTCCCCCCACCCACTGTGGTCCGGCCCCCAGTGGTGCCTGGGGCGTGGTGGACCGGCCCCCTGTTTGAAAACTTTGAGGACCCCTGGTGTAGAGCTATGTAAGCTATACGACATGTCCTAGTTCCTCTAAATAGGCTTGCAGCCTGAGAAGTGTTCAAGGATGTGAGCCTGTCACTAGCCCTGATATGTATGATTCAATAAAACTGCTACTTGAGCTGCTATGTCTGTATCAAAGAGGGAGGAGGCACCGTCCTGTTCTTTTTCTCACATAGCCAGCTGTGCAACTATTACTATACAGTGGTACCTTGTATAAAGGAATTAATTTGTTCCAAATGAAATTATGTTAAGCAAATTTTCCTTTATACAGATTCCCATAGGAATGCATTGAAAACGGAGTGATCCCATTTTTATGTTGTACAGATTCTCCCCATAGGCGATTATGTTAAGCAAATTTCCCATATCTCCGGAATTTTTTATGTTGTACAAATTTTATGTTATACAAGCTGTTTGTTATACAAGGGTCCACTGTATAAAAGTTCTTTCATATTTGCCTATAGTGGAGCAACTACTGAAAAACTTGATTCTGTGTAGTTTGTCAACTATCACCCGTTAGGGCACTGAATCTGGCTGAATGACATCGCAAAGGAAGAAGGAAGCATTCCCTACAAATGACAGAGGCAGGTCTCTTTCTGTTTAGTGACAAGGTGGCCTCTTATTTGTTGCCTTCTGTTCATGGAAGGAAAGAAAGAAAAAGAAAAATGATGGCCTTTGAAAACCAAAACCATCACATTCAAGCAAACTGTGGTAGCCTGAGTAGTGTTTGTTCCATGTTCCACACCCTGGCCCAAACAACTAGCCAAAATGTTTGTGAAGATTCTCAGTCATCCATGTGAGTTTGTCTGGAAATTGAGTCATGGCAACTGGACATATTTTTCTTGAGATATAGGAACATTTCACTGCTCATCCAAACAGCTTAATCAGTCTGAAGAAAGCTAGTTGCGAGTCCTCCATCTGTCTGCTTTGACCTCTTATCACCCGGGTCTGAAATAGGCTCATAAGATGGACAGTGGCCTGAATAGGCTCATTAGGTAGACAACAGTATCAATAGCCTTAAGGTGAACAGCGGCCTAAGGTGCTGAAACCCATAAAGTATGGGTCGTTAGCTATTGGCTAGGTGGTGAAGGCTTTTTGATTTGTCTTGGTATTGTTGAAATCACTGCCTGATAAGTAGCATATAGACCAGTGGTAGTAAACCTTCAGCACTCCAGATGCTTTGGACCACAACTCCCACAGCCTTTTTTAATTGGCATTCTAGGCTTGCAATTCTGAGAGTTGTGGTCCAAAATATCTGGAGTGCCAAAGGTTCGCCACCACTGACATAGACTGTGCCTGAGGCCCCCACCTCTGTTGAGAGAGCGGTTTTCAGTGCTCACGTGAATGGCTTCCCTGACCCCTCTCTCAAGCCACCTATCTTCTCTCTCTAATATGTGTACATCCTCATATTTGAGCGAGTGCCCTTTGTCCTTCAAGTGGAGGTGTACTGCTGATTCTGGTCCTGAGCTGTTGCCCCTCCTATGTTGGGCCATCCTCCTGTTTAATAGCTGTTTAGTTTCTCCAATGTAGAGGTCTTCACTGTATTGGACCACATATATACTATATTTCTCTTTTTTTCTTTTGGTATCGGGTCCTTTGGGTGGACAAGTCTTCTGCCTTAGCTTGTTTGTGGGTTTGAAATAAACAGGGATGTGGTGTTTGCCAAAAATCCTTTTAAACTTCTCAGATACCCCAGCCATGTATGGAATAACCAGGTTCTTCTGTCGGGTCTGGGTCTCAGGCTGATCCCTTGTTCTTCTGGGTCGGCACACTGCTTTGTTGAGGGCCCACTTCGGATATCCACAGGCCTTAAGTGCTGTCTTCAGGTACCTGTCTTCCTTCTTCTTGGCTTCTGTGGAGGTGGGGATGCTCTCTGCTCTGTGGTTTAGGGTCCTGATGACTCCTAATTTGTGTTGTAATGGATGGTGGAGTCAAACAGTAAGTACTGATCTGTGTGGGTGGGTTTCCTGTAAACTTTTACTCCCAGGTCACGGTCTGGTTTGATGATGACCAGGAAAGCCAGTCTGTTGTCTTGGGTGTCATCCCTAGTGAACTTAATATTAGGGTCCACCGCACTCATGTGGTCTGTAAAGGCCTGTACTTCCTGAGTCAATTTTCACCCAGGTATTATCTACATGCCTGAACCAGTGGGATGGTGTTATCCCTGGGAAGGTGTTGAGTGCCTTCTTCTCCACTTCTTCCATGTATAGGTTCACAGCAGTTGGTGACACTGGGGAACCCATGGCACAACCATGCTTCTGTCTGTAGAAGTACCCTCTGTACATGAAATACGTGCTGTTCAGACAGAGGTCCAGGAGCAGACATATCTGGTCTGGGTTGAGGCTGCTTCTGGAGGTGAGGGTGCTGTCTTCTCTTAGTCTTCTCTTTACAGTTGTTAGGGCATGGGTGGTGGGAATGCTGGTAAAGAGAGATGTGACATCAAAGGATACCATAGTTTCATCTGTATCCAGTTTCAGCTACCTGACTTTAGAAACAAACTCCTCTGAATTGTGCACGTGGTGGTGCGTGAGTCCAACCAGTGGGGCTAGGATAGTTGCCAGGTATTTTGCAATGTTGTAAGTCACTGAATTTATACTACTGACGATGGGTCTGATGGGGGTTCCTTGCTTGTGGATCTTGGGAAGTCCGTAAAAGCAGGGGACTGTCTCTCCGGGATATAACTGGTGGTAAGTCACCCTGTCAATTGTGTTACCCTTCTCCAAGAGTGTTAAGCAAAAGGACACCAGAGTTTAAATTTTGAAACATTACTGTTCTTTTCTATTACCACCACCACCACCACCACCATGACGACGACGACGACGACGACGACGACTACTACTACTACTACTACTACTACTACTACTACTACTACTAATAATAATAATAATAATAATAATAATAATAATAATAATAATAATAATAATACCACTCTGCCCCATCTCTGCTTCCAGAAACAGGCAAAGACCTTTCTCTTCAAGCAAGCTTTCCCTGAAGGTTGGACTACCTTCTGTGCCTTTATATGGATCTACCATACATGGCTACACAGCCTTTGTGTTTATAACCACTTATTGTATTTATATCTCTCCTTGTGTGATTGCACTGACAGTGTTATCGACTGTAAGTTTTAATTTTGCCTTCTAATGCTGTAAGATACCCCTCAATTCCCTGTTTCTCAAACTTGAATATGTCTTAATTCTACTAGACTATATGTTATCCCTCCTTACTGTAAGCCGCCAAGGAGAAAGGTGGGGTATAAATACTCAAAAATAAATAAGTAATAAATACTGCAAGCCTAGGCTAGTAAGTGCTAGGATATGTGGGCCTTTTTACACGACCCCTAAGATCCGCTGGCCACTTAAATTCGGACCAGAGATCTTAGGGGTTCGTCGCTCTTCCTCTATCCCCACCCCCCTCTGCACTTCCTGGTTGCTGGCTGCGTGAGGGAGGGAGAAAAAGAGAGAGAAAATAATGCCGGTTTACCTCCGTTTTGTTCCCGGCAGCATTCAGATCTCTTAAAGGGGCGGGGCGCAAAAAAAGAACAAACAGAAGCCAGGAGAGCCCCGCACTCACTATCCTTACACCGGATCAAATATTTGTCACCTCCAAAAAGCAGGTACCTGAAAGCTGCGCTGGGACGCGCTAAAGTGGGCAGGGTCGCACTTAATTTCCTGTTAACTCCGGAGCTGGTGGGTAAACATTTTTAATCTCCGGAGCTGGGAGCCATTTGCGGCGGAGCTTAGGGGTCGTGTATAAACGCCCAAGTGAGATCTGAGCTGAGTGAAAGGTGAGGAAGGGCAGGTCGCTGGGTGGCTCGCAGCCTGTCCTTTGCCTCCAGTGGTAGCCTCCTGTCCACAACTGTGGTGGCGGATGGGAGCCTGGCACCCGTGTGGCGGGAAGCGCCAATTGCAGGTTCAGTCTGTTGCGGTCCATGGAATGGAGCGCCCTCTTGGCCTCAGGCGGCAAACTATCCTGGGCGCGCGTCTCCGTCCTGCAACCTCAGGTCCATGCGGGTACATACCTTTTGCCCATGGATGGATCAGGAGCTCGTCCTTTATGGCCTTCAGAAACGTGTCAGTATTTTTGTGTGTGTGTGGGGGGGGTGCTCGCTCCGCTCTTGATTTAAAAAACACCGACAATAATGCTCCTTTACGTAAGGGTTCCGTACCTAAAAATCCTTGACACCATTAAAAAGAAAAAGGAAACGGATCTGCGAAGGGGCAGATCCGCAAGGAAGGGGCACGAAGGGGCGGGCCGGTGGGTGTCTTTCCACGGAGGGGCTTTCGTGGCTCGGACCAAAACCCGGGGCTGTCCCGAGCGCGCGGGCGGCGCCTGGGGGAGGAAGAGTTAAAGCCACGACGGATGTGTGTGCCGAGTCTGTGTATATGTGTGTGTGTGTGCGCGCCCGTGTGTGTCTTCCCACCTCCCTTCTCAGAGTCTCCCCCCTCCCGCCGTATTGGGCGCCTCGCCGTTGGAGTGGAGCGAAGCAGAGCCGCTGGAAGGCACCGGGGAGGTAAGGAAGGACGGAGCGAAACGGGCGCGAAACGAAGGGCCAGAGTTTGCCCGGGCTGCGTGCAGGTCCGCAGCAGAGACCGCCGAGGGGGAGCATCGCCGCTGCCGCCGCCGACGGAGGCACCTGCCTTCCCTCTTGGGGGCTGGTGAATGGAGGGACAACCCCCCCTCCACACACACACACACACACACACACACACACACTCCGGGGCTGGATTCTTCCCTTTGGTGTCCACCCGTGCCGGCTCGGGAGTGCGGGGACTCCTGCTCTTCCTCTTCCAAAGTTTCTCTAAAGCCGAGAGCGAGAGGCCTCCCAGAACCGGACCGGGGGTGGCGCCTCCCAAGTGGGCGCTCGGCAAGCGGTGGTCCGACGTGGGCACCACCGAGAGGCGCACCGCCCCAGCGGACCGGATCTCTCTCTCTCTCTCTCTCTCTCTCTCTCTCTCTCTCTCTCTCTCTCTCTCTCTCTCTCTCTCTCTCTCTCTCTCTCTCTGTGTGTGTGTGTGTGTGTGTGTGTGTGTGTGTCCTTCGGTGGTGGGGCAAGAGGAGTATGGGCTTTCCCTCGTCGGGGGTGGTGGTGGTGACGACGACGGCTAACTCATGTCCCCAAAATACATCTTTTGCCCATTGTCCTTTATGGCCTGTTTCCAATGTCCTGTGCACGATGTCTTCTAAACGAGTGGGATTTTGTTGTTGTTTTTGTTTTGGTAGTACTGTACTTCTCTCGGCTTTTCTCCCTCACCCATCCCAGTTGTGCAGCTAATTCCTTTTTTTTTTCATCTTTACTCAGAAGTGTCTTTGAGTCGATTGAAGGGGGACTACAAAGAAGCATTAGGGAGAGGACTGGGAGGGTGAAAGATAGAAGGAAGGTCAGAGGCAAACCCCTTCTTTGTCTCCCTTGCTACTTAACCAAGGCTTCTGAAATGCACCCATTATGTCTGTATAGTAAGGTGATTGGCATGCTTATACTGTATCTGGAAAATGATTGGCTTGATAGCTGCACATAAAAATATCAAAAGCTGGCAGCAACACGGCTGACTCTCTTTTCATTTTTAGTATCTCTTGCTTTTTAGTGTCTTTCATAGCAAAGTCTTTTGTCCCAGGTGGCAGCAAAGGTCAAAAGGCTATTACAGTATTGCCTTGGCTAGCGTTTCCCAATAAAGAGAAGAGGGTTTTTTGTTTTGTTATTATACCTACTGCTGATTCATTCCTCCATTAGAAGAGTATTTTGGATCAAACCAAAACTTACCCAGTTCAACATCCCTGTGACCAACCAGATGCCTCTGGGAAGCTCACAAACAGCATATGGGTGGGTCCTATAATCCTCTTCTGCTGCTGGTCTCCAGGATCAAGTACAGTACTCAGAATCACATTGGCTGAACCTGGAGATGGTATAATCTATTCATGGTGTTTTAACAGTCATTGATAGTTTTGTTCTCCACAAATAATTGCTCTTTAAAGCCATCTATTTTGGTGGCAATCAATCTAATCTTGTGAATTCTATATTTTAAAACTTATGCTAATATGACAAGCTAGTTCCTTTTCCTAAAACAAGAGTGGATTGTAATTTTATTACACTAAATGGTGATTTTATGGTCTAATAAAGTTATTACACACTCTTGATTTTGCTTCTTTAAGTTTTTTTCTTTAAAAAAGTGTACAAGGATTATGGTGCTCCCCCCCCCACTCCCCTCCATTTTCCTCCGTCTCCCACTGTCCCCCTGGATAATCCCTGGTTCTAATACCATGGAAAAATGAAAAAAAATCTATTCCTCTCCATTATTTTTACTCCAGCAAGCCTCCAGATATACCACAGTTCCCATAATTCTCTGCGACTGGTTATTCTGGCTGGAACTTCTGGGAGCTGGGATCTACAACATCTAGAAGGGCAAAGGTTCTTCATTGCTGTTATAACTCCCTGCATAGTTCTTGAGGCTTGGTCATGGCCGTGCCCACACATTTTCTGAGCTAAACAGCCCCAAACATAATCGTTTTTCATAGGGTTAGTGAGCCTTATGGTGCAGAGGTTAAACTGCAGGGCTGCAGTGAAGACTCTGCTCGTGACTCAAGTTCTACCCTCATTGAAAGAGATTATTCATTTGGGTGTAGGCCTGGTGGGAGGCTGAGTGTTGGCAGGAGGCTAGCCGGGGCCGTGCAGCTCTAGATACTCACTGGCCATCAGTCTTCAGCATAAGCACATAAATCAGTTCAAGCCTCCTAATTGACAGAAATCTGGATAGCTCAGTGGTTTAGGTATCTGGATGAGGAGCCAGAGGTTGGGAGTTTGATTCCCCACTGTCTCTCCTTTGAGGAGAAGCAGTCTAAGCCATGGGTGGCAAGCTGCACAGTCCCAGGGCACTCCCAGAAGAAGGGAATGCTGAACGACTTCTGTATATATGCTCTACTTAGAAAACCCTGGAAAGGGTTACTATAAGTCAGAACTGACTTGATGGCTTGCAATTCTTGAGACAAACTGAGTCAGATTCTTGAGAATATGTCTACGAAGATTCTCAGTCATCCAGGTGAGTTTATCTGGAAGTTGAGTCATGGCAACTGGACTTCTTTTTCTTGAGAGATTGAAACGTTTCGCTGCTCATCCAAGCAGTTTCGACAATCCGATGACTCCCATCAGTCTGACGAAGCTGTTTGGACGAGCAGGGAAACGTTTCAACCTCTCAAGAAAAAGAAGTCCAGTTGCCATGACTCAACTTCCAGATGCTTGCGAATATTTGTCAGCAGCATCTGACTTTCGAGCAGTACGGACCTGGGAACTGCACCGCCACGTCCTTCAAGGTCCAAATGAACCCGAGAGTTGGTTCCCATTGGAAGAAGGGAAGCTTAGAATTGGACCATAACAGAGGCAGCGTAGAAGTGACTGGCTCTGTAGTGCTTCTTTCTCCGCTGTTCTTTTTTAGAAATCATTAAGTGGTGGGTGACTCATGGTTTATCATTTGCTTGAGTATCGTAGAGTATATGTTGTGAATTTAAGGAGCTGTACAGCAGGGCTCCTGTCAATGGGTACATATTTATTTTGCTACTTCTGGTTATTTTTTGTGTGATTACCAATGAGTATGGTTTGGAAAAGAACCTTTGCAAGATATAACACTATAGCTATCAAGACGCAATCCTTAAGAGAAGGAGCTGCGGATCTCTGGTCTCACTGTTTTCAAATTTGCCCTAGACCCAGGGATCGATTCAGCCACTGACTGTGTGTGTTTTCGGTCGCCAGCACATTTCTCGGGAACATGTGTCTAAATGAAAGGAATTGTGGCTTTGATCACGCGCCTGTTTTCTCTCTCCCTTCATCCTTATGCATTGAAAATAAGCACCTATCTGAGGATTGAAGGAAGAGCTTCTCAGAGAAAAGTATCAGGGAAAGGTTGAAGCCATGCATGTCTGTTAGAAATGAACTGCTGCTTGATCTGAAAACTCCCTACAGACCACTGATTATTATTGGGTAGGATGGATTTTTAATTGCACAACGGTTGGCATTTTAACCAAAAGAAGTAAAAAAAGGTAGAAAAAGGGAAAGAGAAGGAATGTATGTTTGGGCAGGGAGAAGATGGCAACGTTATTGAATAGAGCAGTGTTTTTCAACCTTTTTTGGGCAAAATGTTTCATGAAAAAAATCACGAGGCACACCACCATTAGAAAAAATTAAAAAAATGAACTCTGTGCCTATATCAGTCTCTAAAAGGTTCACCATTGCTGGTGTAGGAAGAAGCAGGACAGAGGGGCCACAGATTGAGGCAGCCCGCTCTCTAGCACCCAGTTCCCACTTACCTGTGTTGTTTTTTTAAAGACATTTTGCCCTGCATGGACTTTTGTGTCCAGTGGAGACCTGAGAAGGGGCACTGACTCTCCAGGAACACAAATAAGACCCAAAAGCCCATCTTGCTCTCCACACTGTGGCCAAGGCAGATGCCTTCAGCAAGTCCAGCAACAGGAGGTGAGGAGGATGAAGGAAGGCAGGAAGGAAAGAAGGCAGAAAGTGTTCTGCTTGTATACCGCCCCATACCACTTCAAGGAGTCTCTGGGCGGTTTACAGTTTTAATTACAGTAGGCAGGCTGCTCGACATACACATGAGCACGTTTCTATGAAGAGGGGAAAGGGTACGAATGGAAAGAGAGAGGTGGGGGGGGGAAAGAAAGAAAAGACAGAGAGAGAGAAGAGGGCGACCCAAGAGAGAAAGAAAGGGCCAAGACTTCAAGGAACCCATCGCGGGGCCCCTCAGAGACGGCTCTTCCCCTCCCGGACCCTAAAGGCCGACCGTCCAGCCGTGCCAGTAGCCCCCCCCCGCCCGCCCGCCTCCTCAGCCCAGGCCCAGCGGAGGCCTCCTCCATCCCCTCCTCCTCGCAGCCCTGCCGCGGTGCTCGTGGGGCAGCCGGGCGCACCTCCTCCCCTTCCCCTCACCTGGTGGTTTGTTCTGGGCTGGGGCTCCCGGGCCGGCTCGTGTTGGCGGGCGGGCTGTCGGGCGGCTCAGTCCATTGGTAGCTCCCAGGAAAGGGGTGGTGGTGGTCCAGGGTAAAAAAAGGAGGGGGGGAGAGGGAAGCGAGCGAGTCGCGGTGGCGGCGGCAGGCACAGGGCAAACACTAAGAGAATGAGCGGGGCCAGGTCCAGCCGGGGAGGAAGTGATGCCAGTGCCGCTGGCCTCGGGGGGGAGGAGCGAAGCTGGCTCTTGGACGCTATTTATAGCGCCTCCCAGCTGTGGGCCGCCCGCCAGCCCTGGGTTGAATTTCTTTAGAATTTTTCAATTTTTCCCACGGCACACCAGGCAACATCTCGCGGCACACTAGTGTGCCGCGGAACAGTGGTTGAAAAACGCTGGAATAGAGGGTAGAGTGGGCAGTAACCATGCTTGTTTGAACATGATTTTTAACGTCCTGAGTTACAGTAGTGGCAAATTTCAAAGTGTAGGGAATCTTCCTAACAGTTCATAAGCTCATTCCTGGAAGGAGCATTCAGAAAAGCAGGGAACTGTATTGATTCCTATCAGCAAACCTGGCTTGCAGTGGTTTTCATTTCTGCTGAGGTGCAGGTCTTTTGTAAAGTTAATGGAGTTTAATTGTCCATTCAGGACTAACAATCCCATATAATATTGCAACAACGATCCCCCAGAGCAATGAATTGTTGGGCAAACCCATTCCTTTCCCCAGCTCCACTACGGAGAAAAGTGCACTTAAATCCAAAAGGAACAGGGGAGTCCAAGGAGAGTAGGCAGCTACTCACTATCTGCCCTAACCAGAAAGTCCCTTTGCTTTTCACTCTGTGATGCTGCTACAAGCCAAGTGTGTTTTAGGGGTTCAAGTGTTGGACTAGGACTTAGGGAACCTGGGTTCAAATCCCCATTCAGCCATGAAGCTTAGCTTGACCTACCTTAGCTGCTCATTGCAAGAGCCATATGTGCCCCACTGAGATCATGGGGTATGAATTTAAATAAATTAATTAATACACAACTTCCTGATAGAGGAGTCATCATTTTGGCTTAATATAGTCTCCACTGAAAATGGGGAATTATTTATCCTTGAGTAAATGTGTTTAAAACTAGAGTGTTGCATTTCTTGCCCCTGAACCCCAGTCTGGGAACAACGAGGAATGGAGACATATTAAAAATCATTAAAGTGTGCTTCCCCATTGTTGAAGTTGCATTTCCTGGTTGAGAAGATGCTGTCCTTTTCCTATGAAGCACCTGCTTTTGACCCTGAACCCGCCTCTCCCAAATATCTCCCTGTATTATACCGAGAGCTTGGCTGTATTAGGCTTTTTAGACAGACTCTTCTCAGCCACCATGATGACCCTTTGTAGGTTCCTTGAGTCCTATTCCAGAAAAGTAAACTTTTGCAGCTCTGGTCTTGTTTACACCCGTTGTTCCTTGTTTCGGGTTAAACTTGCCCTCCTCTGAAAGAAGCAAAAGGGCACCTTTCGTAATTAGCAGCGGATTGCCTTAAAACTGGAGAATGTTTGATCTGGTACCAGCGGTAACTTGCAAATGTTCCATTGATCCTTGTCAGGAGGGTGCATGGATGTAGGTGATCTTCTGTTCCTGCTTTCCTTCCCACAAATGTCATATGTGTTGCTCTCTCTGTATTTCAGATGAACTGCCGGCCTAGCATAGATAAAAGCAAAACAATGTCCTTATGTCTGCCAAAAAAAAAAAAAAGGCTGGGAAGGTCAGCCCATGGGGTGGTGGGTAGTTTGAATGTTGGGCTAGACCAGTGATGGCGAACCTTTTAGAAACCGAGTGTCCAAACTGGAATTCAAAACCCACTAATTTTTCGCAAAGTGCCAATACAGCAATTTAACCTGAATACAGGTGGCTGTGAAGGGGTGATGTTGGGTACCCACAGAAAGGGCTCCGAGTGCCACCTTTGGCACCTGTGCCATAGGTTCGCAAACACTGGGCTAGACAGTGGTTTTCAGCCTTCCTAATGTTGCAACCCTTTAATACAGTTCCTCAAGTTGTGGTGACCCCTTGCCCTGCTTGGAATTGTCCGCAACCCCTCTTTGACAGGCCATTGCCGCAGTTACCATAGAGAACTTCCCTCTATCTAAAGGCACCCTCAGCCAATCGCATCCTCCGATGCCATTGACTGACATCCCCTCCAACCTATCAAGCTTAACTCACTCTTTTTGTCCCCCTCCTCCTCCAGACCCAAGCCGTTTGTGCGTTTTGCTTCACTGGCTCATGGCGACCCCTGTGAAATGGTCATTCGACCCTCCCAAGGGGTCCTGACCCCCAGGTTGAGAACCACTGGGCTAGGACCGTGCTTAGGTATGAAACCTACTGGGTGCTTACTGGTTAATCACACTCTCCTTAGCCAATCCTAATTTGCCAAGTGGCTATGAGGGTAAAATGAGGAAAGAGAAGGACCACAACATTGAGCTCACTGGAGCAAAAGTAGGGTGCATATGTAACAAGTAAATCTATCCCGTGTGCACCATTTCCTCCTTGCGCATCCCCCCCTCCACAACCACCTCCTCCCCACACCATCTTTGGCAGCCCTAGGAGTTCAGTCGGGAATGAGTCCTGATAACTGGTTAGAGCAGTGGTGGCGACTGGCAAACCTTCAGCACTCCAGATGTTTTGGACCACAACTCCCACAGTCCTTTGCCACTGGGAATACAGGCTTGGAATTCTGGGAGTTGTGGACCAAAGCATTTGGAGTACCAAAGGTTCCGCCGCCACTGGGGTACAGGAAGTCTCATGAAGGCATCCCCCACCAAGAATGGCTGGAGAACGGGTGGCAGAGTCGCCCAATTCCTTACCCTTATCAAGCTATTGACATGAAGAGACTACAATAAGCCAGGGAACCGTTGGTGTTCTTATTTATTTATTTATTTATTTATTTATTTATTTATTTATTTATTTATTTATTTATTTATTTTAATTTCCTCTGCCCTGGCGCTCATTATCTCTGGCTGGTGAGCTGTGGGACTTGGCGGCTCGGAGCCAATGGGCAGCATCTGCTTTGTTTGGCAGCTCAGTAGCATAGCAGAGAGGGAGGCTGCAGGGCAGTTAGTTCTGGATGGGCGCTGCATAGGATTCCTTTTCCGCTCCATTTGTCAATGCTCTTTAGTACCCATCTCACACTGGGGTCACCCAGACGAGTTGAGACTACCACCGTTATCATCCCCAAACAGGATAGCCAGTGGCCCAGCATGACCGTGGTTGATGGCAGCTATTCAACCCATCAGGAAGGCACTCGGTCAAGGAAAATGGATCTATGCCTTTGCCGCACGGGCTTGGAACCCCCTCCCTATTTGCAGGGTTTACTGTCATTTAAGATCTTGGAGCCTCTAGTCCTCATGGTTGTGAAGAAAAACTTGAAACCTGCAGGCAGCATCGGTGGCAGGGAAAAGGAGAAAGTAAACGGATTGTTGAGCCTTGATGCTTTTTAATGTTTTATTAGCATGGATTTAATTTACCTTTTAAAATATACTATTCATTTAATTCTTTTAAAATATTTGTATAATTACTGGTTATGGCTTGAAAATACTGTCTTTTTACGATATGTTACCTGCCCAGAATCCTTTTTAAGGGGAAAGACAGGATAAAAATATTTGAAATAAATACATAAAATAAATAATCTGGAAGTGGCTCAGGGTCTTCAGTACCCCCTATGCAGCAGCCTTCTATTCTCTTAGCTCAACTAATCCATACCTTTTCCTTAGAGCCCTTCTCCTGCTCCTGTTTCTATTCCCCTTGCTTTTCCCCCCACTGTTGTGGCTTTCAAATCCCACACTATTATTTGCTAACCTAAATCTCAGAGGCAGAATACATTAAGCGAGAGTGACTTAGTATGCATAATTATACAGGAGGTTCTGTGGATGCAGAACAGGGTCTGTTTTCTTTTTGGCATATGTATCCCAGAATATAATGAAGCTCTCTGACCTTACCTGTAGTAAGCACGATCTTTCAAATCAGCTCAGGCTTAAGAGGCTCAGGTTGATTTCATTTAAAAGGAATTTTCTGTGATCTCAAGGCTGAATCCTCAAGTCTTGGTCTGAGGTACGAGGTGGTTAAGGTGCCAAATGCAGAATTAACTTGGCCTACCTGCATATCCTGTCTTGCGAGAGCACTGCTGGACGTTTGATTTTTAAGATAACAGATTTTAAACTCTTGGCTGCCGAAGCTGAACTGCAGAGGTAGCCAGAGCTAGGGACTGCTGAGTCAGCAACGCTGGCAATGCGGTCAAAGCCTCTGCATTCAATCAAAGCAGAATGTGATCCGTTTCTGTTTCCTGTGCTGCTCTGTAGTTTTTTCTGTGAGCTTACCCTGGCAAGGCAGACTTCGTGGAGGGCACAGTTCAGTTTACAGTGTCTACCTAGCAAGGACCAGCAAGGGCTGACACACACATACCTGCACCAGATTGCAGGACAGGAAAGCTGCAGGACGTTGGAGGCTGCCGTGTGTCTTGTCAATTGCTTGCAGGCTGTTCACTCTTTCGAACAAGGTAAGTTAAATAATTTTTTTGGGGGGGGGGAAGAGTCTACAACTCCCAGAAGCAAGTGCTTTAGTAAATACTGTACATTCACTCACATCTTGGACCACAACTCCCACATTCATTTGCCATTGGCAATACAGGTTTGAAATTCTGGGAGCTGTGGTCCAAAACATCTGGAGTGCGAAAGGTTTGCCACTCCGGGGGTAGAGGAAGCCTCACGAAGGCATCACCCACCAAGAATGGCTCCCAGTTGTGGTCTATCTAGGCCAGAATTTGGAAAGAAATTCCCTGTATTTTAAAACAATTCCCTGGATATATATTTTTTAAGCATTATATCTCAGTACCAAAAAAACTCACATGAAAAGATAGTTGACATAACTTTCTCCCAAATGACTGACTGAGTGGATGGATGATATAGGAGCTTACAGGAGCAAAGCATGGGCTATTCTTTATTTCCTGTCTCCCTCCTTCCTCTCCATCGCCAGAACTGGCTTCTCGTGCACCCATTGGCAGATGATAACTCCTCCTCCTCTTTTCTCAACAGGGCAACATCCTTTCAACCTACAGTCATATTTCTCAGGGGAGACCAATGTACCCAACCTCTTCCTGCTAGGACAAATACATTATCCAAGCAAGTTCCTCTAGTTCACAGCTTCGGTGTTTTATTTTGCTTACAGAGGCATGCTCCAGAACTCCACTCGAGCAGATCAGCACTTCACTGAATGCATCAGTGCGTCATCAGCATCTTGTTTCTCACAAAGGTACCCACGATACATCTGAGCAGCTTGTGTGACTAGGTAGTTGGCAGCGGTGGGAAGCAAGGCACCGCAAGGCACAGTCAGGGGATAAGAGGGCAGGTCCTCTTATGGATTGAGAACTGGTTGAGATCCCGGAAACAAAGAGTAGGTGTCAATGGGAAATTTTCACAATGGAGAGAGGTGAAAAGCGGTGTGCCCCAGGGATCTGTCCTGGGACCGGTGCTTTTCAATCTGTTCATAAACGACCTGGAGACAGGGATAAGCAGTGAGGTGGCCAAGTTTGCAGATGACACAAAACTTTTCCGTGTGGTAAAAACCAGAGAAGATTGTGAAGAGCTCCAGAAGGATCTCTCCAAACTGGGGGAATGGGCTACGAAATGGCAAATGCATTTTAATGTAGCCAAATGTAAAGTAATGCATATTGGGGCAAAAAATCAAAACTTTATCTGTCAACTCATGGGCTCTGAGTTATCCGTGACAGATCAGGAAAGAGATCTTGGTGTGTTGGTGGACAGCTCCATGAAGGTGTCTCCCCAATGTGTGGCAGCGGTGAAGAAGGCCAATTCCATGCTAGGGATTATCAAAAAGGGGATTGAAAATAAAACAGCCAACATTATAATGCCTTTATACAAAACAATAGTAAGGCCCCACCTGGAGTATTGTGTACAATTCTGGTCACCGCATCTCAAGAAAGACATAGTGGAACTGGAAAAGGTGCAGAAGAGAGCGACTAAAATGATTACTGGGCTGGGGCACCTCCCTTATGAGGAAAGGCTAAAACATTTGGGGCTCTTTAGTCTGGAAAAAAGGCGCCTGAGGGGGAATATGATTGAGAGGTACAAAATAATGCAGGGCATGAGTAAAGTGGATAGAGGGAAGCTCTTCTCCCTCTCACAAAATACCAGAACTAGGGGACATACACTCAAATTGAGGGCTGGGAGAGTAAGAACAGACAAAAGAAAATATTTTTTCACCCAGCGCGTTGTTAATCTATGGAACTCCCTGCCACAGGATGTGGTGATGGCATCTGGCATGGATGCCTTCAAAAGGGGATTGGACAGATTCCTGGAGGAAAAGTCCATCACAGGTTACAAACCATGATGGAGATGTGTAATCTCCAGGCTTAAAACCAGGGTACTTCAAGGGCCAGATGTAGGGGAGTGGTATCAGGAGACAGATATCTAGTCTCATGCGCTCCCAAACGCATCTGGTGGGGCCACTGTGAGATCCAGGAAGCTGGACTAGATGGGCCTTTGGCCTGATCCAGCATGGCTCTTCTTATGTTCTTATGTTCTTATGTAAGGCACTGGGTTATACAGACTGGTTTAGCAGGTCTGTGTTCATATAGGAATAGCAGGTGTGTACGTGTCTTAATGCCAGGTTTCTGGACCTCATAATTGGAAGAGGAACTATGGGCCTTTTCACACGACCCCTAAGATCCGCTGGCCACTTAAATTCGGACCAGAGATCTTAGGGGTTTGTCGCCGTTCCTGCGTTCCCACCCCCTCCGCACTCCTGGCTGCTGGCTGCGTGAGGGGAGGGAATAAAAAAGGAAGAAAAGAATGCCGCTCACCTCCGTTCTGCCATCTCGCTTTGCTCCCGGCACTGCATTCAGATCTCTTAAAGGGGCGGGGGGCAAAAAAGAACAAACAGAAGCAAGGAGAGCCCGGCAGTCACTACTGTTATATCCGCGTCAGGGATTTTCACCCCTGGAGAGCAGGTACCTGAAAAGTGCGCTGGGACGCGCTTAGGTGGGCGTGGTCGCACTTAATTATCTGTAAACTCCGGAGCTGGTGGGGAAATAATTTTAAGCTCCGGAGCTGGGAGCCATTTGCCACGGAGTTTAGGGGTGGTGTGAAAAGTCCCTAAAATAGGTGGAGCTGAAGAAGGATGCTGCCTTCACTAAATGGAGCATCCATCACTGTTCTCTTTAGAGCCAAAGCTCATTATAGTGCTCATCTGTCTGCAGCTAGATTAGCTCTTGATTCTTTCTGCACCTTTTTCAATTTCATGCAAAGGCTCCTGTCCATAGTTTTCCAGCATCTCTTTTCAAATCCTTTTATGGCACACCCCCAAACAGGCTGAGCTGTAATTCCTCAGCTGCATGCTGCAGTCCTAGTACATCTAGGACCAAATTTGAAGCACTGGTGGTGTTAGGGGCTACGTGGCACAGTGGTTTAGACCTGTAGTTGTTAAGATTGATGCTGCAAAGTCGGCAGCTCGGCGGTTCGAATCCCGGGTGCCCCGCAGCAGAGCGAGCTCCTGCTGTTAACCCCAGCTCTTGCCAACCTAGCAGTTTGAAAGCATGTAAATGCAAAAGTAGATAAATCGGTACCGCCATAAAAAGCGGGAAGGTAAAACAGTGTTTCCTTACAGCCATGCCGGCCACGGACTTGCACAACACTGGCTCTTTGGCTTGAATATGGAGATGAGCACCACCCCTAGAGTCGGACACTACTAGCACGCATGTGCGTGGGGAACCATTACCTTTTTATGGCACATAACATAACGAGCAGTAAGGTTGTCATTTGTTTACCCCATGTAACAAGCAGCATTTTCTTCTTGGTTTTTTTTTCCATTGAGTTCTTCAGATTATTTTCTTGGGGGCATTCTGAGGGGACATTTTAAAAGTTTTAAGGTATTTTCTTCCATTTTAGATGGAACTCTCCCAAGATCAGTAAGTGGAATACTTCGCTCCAGGGTGAATGGGTGGGAATGTGTAGTTAATTAAACCGTAAACCGAGCAGCAAATGCCTTTAAGTGTTAAAAAGCATGCCTTTAATTTTTTTAAGCAACAAAAAAATGTAATTGGGTAGCAAGATGAGCAAAAAGGGAATTTGGAAACATATCACTGCAGCATTGACAGTCACGAGTTGCTCATGCATGTATGTGTATTTGTGCCTTTGGTGACAGATTCATTTGGGGGGGGGAACTCTCTGAGCTCTGCCCAGCGCTTAACCAGAGGGATTGTTACTTTGCCTCTGGTTGGAACTCATGCTGGTTCTGAAAGGGCTCAAGAGCCAACCTCTCCCACGTTCCCTTGAGCATCGTGGAGTTCAAACAGAGTGTCTTCTTTCTTTCCCCCGTGAATGCTTAGAGGCTCCCTGAAGGCAGGCAGCGATTGCTGATCTGGGGACTTGTTATCAATATTTCATGCTTGCATCCCTAAATTATGCAGCTCTCCGCTATTAAGCTACTAAAGCGCCTAATTTAGTGACAAGGAAGATAAATGAGCTGCAGAGTTCTCCTCCTTGGCAAGATTTAGGATGGGGATTCATCAAACTCGGTGAGGGGCACCTACCGGTTCAACGCTGCAGCAGTACAAGACCCAGATGAAGGGGGCTTGGGCCTCTGTGGTGGGTACCAAAGCTGAGTCAACTGAGCTAGGCAGACCCTCCAGAAGGGTCCAGGGGCAGATGCTGGCCCTCGGTTTCTTCATGCCAACAGAGATAGGACAAACCCTCTCTTTAAAGGTGGCTTGAGGTTGGCCTCTTTGATATTTTCAGCCAAGGCATTATTTCGACAAGGGAGAGTCACATGTAGTATGGTAGGTCTGGGGGTTTTGTAGATGGGATTGCTAATTGATTTTGAAAAATCTGTCCTTTTCCCTATGGCTTTAACAAATCCATGCTGTCTAACAGGAATGGACAGCAGTGATCTTCTGGATGTTGTTGGACTATGGCATCCATGCACCCAAGCCAGTAGAGGCAATGGGCTGGGGGATCTGTAGTCCAACAGGAGCTGGAAGGCTACAAATTACCCAGCCCAATTCACTGAAACAAGTAAATGAAGCTTTTACAGGACAGATATGGGTTATGTCCTTTGTTGATACAGTAGGACCGTGGTATCTGCTGGGGATTGGTTCCAGGCCTTCCCATGGATAATGAAAATTGTGGATAAGAAATAACACCAAAACTGATGTTTTGTGACAGTAGCTTGCTTTACGGCTGCTGCTTTGCGACAGTAGATTGCTTTACAGTTGCTGTTTGTGACAGTAGCTTGCTTTGCGGCTGCTGAATTATTAATTTAATGTTTTCCTCTGCCAGCCGTGGATAGCTGAATCAGCGGTTAATGAATCAGTGGATACGGGGTCCTACTGTACCTACAATTTAAATGGCTGGTAAGGCTAAATGAAAAAAAACCCAGCTCTTGGGAATTAAGAATACCTTTACAACTGAGGCAGAAAGCTCAACTCCACAAAGTTCTCTACCTGCCAAAGAGTGAGAATGGCAGGCTATTATCTATCATATGTATTTTTTTTAAGATTGTTTTTAATGCTGCTTTTCATTCACTGGTTTATTTGACAGAAGGAATAGCCAGATAAAATGTAAATACAGAAAACATTATCAACAAAGGTAAAAGGCAAAATATATATTTGGTCTGGTGCAAGGAAGGGGGGAAAAAGTCAATGCCAGACCAGGTGCTCTCAATACAGGCCATGGAATACTCCTGCCCTGGATGTTCTTGGACTCCAGCTCCCAGAATCCTCTAATCCTGGCCGGCTGATGACTAGGTTGCCTGGGAGGTTCTGGGAGCGGTAGTCCAAAAGAGTAGCTCTTCCCATCTCTCCCGCTCTCTGAATCTTTGCTCTTGCCGCATCTTGAATATTTTATCCTTTCGTGACCCTTTGTCGCAGCTATCATCTTGCAAGAAATGTGTTTTGAAGCTGATTGCATCCCAGCAGGGGCCTTTCACGTTTCCTATATAAGTCTCCCTCTCTTTCCCCCTTCTGGTTTGTGTTGCTTTTCCACAAAATTGTGAATGTGCCAGACAGGCTTGTTGTGCCCTCTTGGGGCGTCTGCGATTGATTCGACAAGGGCCATCCTACTACCAATCTAGGCTGACCTGAAGACACCAGTTGCTGCAAACCCCCTGGGGGCAATAAACTAGGATTGTGCCAGGGCTGCTGTCAAGGCCACTGGGGACTCTGTAGAAGAGCAATCGAAACTGCTTCCCTGCTCGTTCCCTCACTTTGGTCTTGGGTTCTGTGGCACCACATGGTCCTACTGATGACACCAGCAGGTGCCTTTGATGGTGAGCCAACGTGCTTGAATAGAAGACCAGTGACAACCTCTTGAGCTTGCACTCACCATTGTAGACTTGATTACACAAACAACACATTGCTGGTTCGCTCCTTCCTGCATGGAAGGCTGAACTAGAAAAGCCTTTGGTCTCTTCTTTTGTAAGATGGGGAAAACACACCCTTTTGCTTCTGTAAGCAGCCTGGCTTTTATGCTGTGAAGGTAGGACAGATGGTCTCCACCACATAGTCTCTTTCCATGGGTAGTGGCCGTTAGAGAGATAAAGTAGAAGACTTCAGGAGGACTGAAGTTTTCTTACCCTAGAAACAGAGAATGGGCAACTAGTGTTGGTTCTCCGTAAAAACAAGTATTCTGCATTGCATGGTCAAATGAATACGTTAAGAATGCCCTAGATCAGTGTTGGCAAACCTATGGCCTGGATGCCAAAGGTGGCACTCGGAGCCCTTTCTGTGGGCACCCGACATCGCCCCTTCACAGCCACCTGTATTCAGGTTAAATTGCTATACTGGCACTTTGCGAAAAATTAGTGGGTTTTGAATTGCAGTTTGGGCACTTGGTCTCTGAAAGGTTCACCGTCACTGCCCTAGATTGAAACAGACTTCCCATTGGGTATGCATTACAAATATTAAAGCATTTAAGAGGAAACCGGATAAGGATTTTTCTGTGGCAAAGAGCCAAGTAGACCAAGTGGAATCTTGCAGCTACATGTTTCTCCTTCCATTTGAGCACCTTATGTTCACTCTAAAGTCCAAGCAGCCAGAACCCCAGCTGCCAGATCTAAAGATAGTTTCCAGAACAGAAAAGGGAGAGAGAGATCTTTTGATGCAACCATTTGGGAGACTTTCTGTCATTTTCCATGGCCTGTTTTCACTGTGACCAAATTCTTCAACATGGTTCCTGTAATAGACCTAAGTAACTTACTTTCCTTCCTTCCTTCCTTCCTTCCTTCCTCTACTTCTTGGAAGCTGCAGGAAGGCTCATCGTCAATTCAGGGACCTGAGAGGAACAAACTTCAGAAGAGAGTGTATCAATAAAGTTTTCCTCTCTGAGACCTACATCTGGAGACCATCCTCCAGCCAACTTGGCTTGGCCTTGAGCACATAGGGTACCTCTTAAAGACATCACTGGCCATTCTGGATCGGAATGGTTCCCCTCCCTCTGGAGGAAGCTGTCTTCAGGCATCACGGCACCCCTTGCGGTGCCCCTCGGGAGGCCCTGGACTCTTCCTGCCGCCATACTTGCTCCCCAGTCTCCTAATGCCTTGTGGATGTGGAGCTCCAGTGACACAGGAAATAAGGCCTTCAACTTACCTCAGGCCAGTCCCGACAGATCTTTGGGGCACCAGGTGGGAGGCTGCCAGGCTGCGAAGCCCAGCCAGTGCAGGGTCTCCTGCCATGCCCATCTCCTGAAATGCCAGGCCGTTGTGCAGGATGGAAGCAGCCAACGCCAAATCCTTCTACTGGGAGGCTTTCCCCCCAATGCCTACCTGTCGGGTGTACTGCAGCCCAGCTTACCAAGATGGACACCTTTTTGTGGTGGGTGGCTGCAGCCAGCAGGGCCAGCCGGTGGACACTGTGGAAATGCTGGACATCGTTTCCCGCAAGTGGACAGTGTTGCCTCCTATGCCCACCCCACGGGCAGGGGCTGCGACGGCCATGGTTGACAAGGAAGTGCTGGTGATTGGAGGGGTGGACTCCACACAGAGGCCCCTGGCTTCCGTCGAGGCATACCGCATTGACGAAGGCAAATGGGAGAAGAAAGCAGAGCTGGCCCAGGCGTCCATGGGTGTCTCGGCCATCGCAAAAGGTAAGCAGGGGCAAAAAACATTCTCACAATTACTTGGGAATTGCTTTGGCAGTTTGGTGGGGTGAAGAGAGAGAAATCTGCAACACAAAATGGCATCTTGGAATTATTCTGCTCCGAGTGCCAGCTGGGTAGCCAGCAGATGGGTTATGCTTCACCCCCCAATATACAGTGGTACCTTGTATAAAGGAATTACCGTATATACTCGAGTATAAGTCGACCTGAGTATAAGTTGAGGCCCCTAATTTAACCCCCGCAAACTGGGGAAACGTATTGACTTGAGTATAAGTCTAGGGTGGGAAATGCAGCAGGTCCTGGCAGCTCCTCCTTTGTGAGCTGGGGGAGTGGTGTGTGATGTTTAAAAATGACTTTTAGGCACTAATGCAAGTGCTTGGCTCAGTGGCTAAAAGTCATTTTAAACATTGCACGCCACTCCCCCGTGATGCAGAGGGGGGTCATGAGAAGCAGCACACAATGTTTAAAATGACTTTTAGCCACCGACCCAAGCACTTGCCTCAGTGGCTAAAAGTATTGACTCACATGTAACTCGAGGGCCCATTTTTCAGCCCAAAATTAGGGCTGAAAAACTAGGTTTATATTCGAGTATATACAGTAATTCGTTCCAAATGAAATTATGTTAAGCAAATTTTCTTTTATACAAATTTCCCATAGGAATGCATTGAAAACAGAGTAATCCCTAATCGTAACCATTTTTATGTTGTATGGATTTGCCCCATAGACGATTCTGTTAAGCAAAGTTACCCTATCTCCGGAATTTTTTTTATGTTGTATAGATTTTATATTATACAAACCGTTTGTTATACGAGGGTCCCCTGTCTACTCCAGACCAATCCTGGGTTTTTCACTGTTTGCTCCCCAGCAGTCAGTAAGTGCTTTATGCCTACTCAACAACCCTTATTGGACTATTTGGGGGGGTTGTCTCATGCACAACCAAGATAATGTTGGTCTTCCACATATCTTGGGGATCCTCCATGCTCATGGGAACTGCCTCCTGTACATGAACGGCTCAAGGATGGATCCACACTTAGGAGAATATGTTTGGCTTTAGTATATAGAATTGTTCTGTGCTGCTGTCTATTTGGGAAAGACCTGTAGTAGCCCTAATTCAAGGTGAATGAGATGGCCAAAACCAGATCCACCCCCACCCCGCCCCAAGTCAATTTTCATGGTTGGGCAAGGAATCAAACCCAGGCCTCCAAAGCCTTTGTCCTTTATTTGATCTACTACACTACACTGAATATCTAGTTTACATAATACTTCATAATAAAAGTGCTCATAAAGTAGTAATGGAGGCTCAGTCTCAGTGCAGAGCCAGGCAGTACAAACAAACATATTTAGGGGAATACCTCTCTGGTTTAAGTTTCAAAGCAGCTTAGGGTGTGATAAGGCAGGCATTTGTCCTGCAGTTTGGTCTGGGTTGGTTTGCTCCTTTTCCTGATGATCATATAAGCATGCCCCATTGTGAACCACCCCACCTCCAATCCATGCCTACCTGCATCTTTTGGGGGTCCTTGGTAGGGGCTACTGGCTGTTTTTTTTCAGGAGGGTGCTTTGGGTGCAGATAGGGTTGCTTCATTTTGGTTCCAGAATATGTAGTCACTGGGATCAAACCAAAGTTGCTTGCTAACTGTCTCTTTGCTGAAGGTGTTTAATGATCTAGAGCAGTGATTCCAATTTGGGGTACGTGAAACCCCCCAAAGGAATGAACCAGGAAATTTAGAGGTAGACCAAAAATCCAGTGGTGGAAAATAAGTGTTTGGAGTTGTTAGTCGTTTGACGTGCAGATTAATGTGCAGTTGCCTGAAAGGAAGGAAGAACTTATTTACTACCGTAATATGCAAAGTAGCTTTCATGAACCCCCCTTCCCATTCTTGCCCAGTTAACTAACACCCTTTCTTTGTTGGGCAAAGATGAACCCTTCTATCTTCAGTTGATTTCCTGCCTCTCTTTAGGTGCCATTCACTTTGGGGGCACTATAGAGGAAGGATGGCGAACCTTTTAGAGACCAAGTGCCCAAACTGCAATTCAAAACCCACTAATTTTTCGCAAAGTGCCAATACAGCAGTTTAACCTGGATACAGGTGGCTTTGAAGGGGCAAAGTCGGGTGTCCACAGAAAGGGCTCCAAATGCCACCTCTGGCACCCGAGCCATAGGTTCGCCAACACTGCTATAGAGGAAGGATAGTCTTTTGAGTTTCTTCTGTCCTTATGTCCACCATCTTCTCAAACTCACCTTTTCTTTTGTTTTTTGTTTTTCTTTTTACTATTTCAACCTTTTTCTTCATTCCTTATATGAACCTCTGACAGCTTCTACTTTCTGTGTATCTTACTGTAACAAAACTCAAGCCTCCAACTTGCAAGTTCATTGAGTAAAGCTTCATTTCTTTTCATCTAAAAAGCAGTGTCTGAGTAATTATATAACCTGGTTAAAAGTTGTGGGGTGTGTATGTTGGTTGGGGACTTGCAACTCAGTTTTAACTCCAAAGGTTACTCGTGTTTTCATTGTGCAATTAAGGAAATGAAAAGACATTCCTATCTGCTGTTCGTTCTTGGTGGCCACTCTGAGGGAGGCCGGAAGGGTTTTGACCCATAACCGAGCCTTCTCAGTGGCCACCCTGGCACTCTGGATTAAACTGCCTATGGAGATCAGGCTGGCGGGGTCCCTGCTGGCCTTCAGGAGAGCACTAGAGACCTGGCTCTTCAGGGAAAGCTACAGTGATCCCTGATTGTACGATTGTGTGTTGTTAGTTTAGTTGTATTGTTTGTTCCCTCCCTTTTTCTTGCCGGATTCTGTGTTTGTTGTGAGTTGCTGTTGTTGTTATTGTTTTTATATTTTTTATATTTGTTTTGTTGTTATGTATTGGGCAAGTTGTTTTGGCAATCTGTTGTACACCGCCCAGAGTTCCCAAGGGAAAATCAAGGGCCAGCAAGTACATAATAAATAAATAAATAAATAAATAAATTTGCCATCATTTGTACATTCTAAATTAATTTCTCAGTTGGTGTATTGTCAGTTATGGATCAGTGACTGAAAACTGGCACAGTAAATATATACGCACTGTTTGCCTACCTCATTATTCCATTGCTTTTTAATCTCGTGACTGGGCTATTTATTTTCAGTTACAACATATCAATTTGAAATAGCAGCAACTGTATTAATTACAAACATTTTGCTAATAGAAAGGGTAGAGTTCATCCAAATTGGCTGCCAAGGGGTACACAAGTGAAAAATGGTTGGGAACCACTGATTTAATTAAAGTAAAGCTTCCTGTTCACTCACTTGCAGAGGGGATGGGAGGGAAAGTTTTCATTTCTTTTTAATTGTTGCTAATGCATCGGTGAGGCTTTGAAAAGGTTTTTGTATTGGCCGATGTGCTGTGTTGCCAACAATTTTTTAAAAAAATTAAAGGATCCTCATTCTTCCCCTCTACAGGCTAACAATAAGGAATCTTCCCATTTCTCAAGATCAAATAGCTTAGGTGAAGCAGAGGAGGAGGCAGGAGGGGTTTTTTAGTGTATTTATTGTTTTTTCTTTCCTTTTAAAGAGAAAGAAGATTGACACTGAACAGGGTCACTTGACATGCAGAACGGTTGATCTTTGCATGTGAATGCAAGCATTGCTCCAACCGATATGCCCCCCCCCCCCAAGCAGCGCTGTTCAGCACAATCTACACTGATCCAAGCAGGGATCACTGTGCTGCATAATCACATCCTTTCTCTGCTTTGAAAGAAGGCACCCTATTTTTCCATCTGTAACAGGGATGTTCAACTTTTCAACAGGCCAAGGTCTACTTTTTCTGGCCCAAATTGCCTGAGGGCTACTATACTAAAACTTCTCCTTACGAATTTTATCTGTTCCGAGCAAATGCTCATATGTAAAAACTTTTGTAAGTAGAGCAGTGGTTTTCCACAGGAATGCATTGAAAACCAATTAATCTGTTCTGGAGGGAACAGATTTCAATGCGCCATGGCTCTTGAACTTCCCCGCTCGACTGAGACAGTGGGCTGCCAGACTCAGAACTTTGCTGGGACAGTGGTGGTCCTTGGGATGGGGGAGGGAGGGGTGGAGAACTTATCCCCTCACTTTTTTTTAATTGATGGCCGGCGGGCTACTTTGGAACCCTTCACGGGCAACCAGTAGCCCGCGGGCTACCTGTTGGGCAGGCCTGATCTATAAGATGCCCCCATGTATAAGACAGCCTGCACTTTTCCAACCTAAAATTACAGTTTTGCAACTGCACAATTCTCTCCTTGGGTTATTTCCACATGTAAGACGACCCCCAAGTTTTAGTCTACCAATTTTAAACAAAAATATAATCTTATATATGGAAAAATACAGTATCTTTTACCCCAACATTTGTGTTTGCTTTTTTAAAGCTGCCTTGAAAATAACTTTATTAACAGGTGGTATGAAATCAAAGTCTTGTCGTTGTTGTTGTTCAGTCGTTCAGTCGTGTCCGACTCTTCGTGACCCCATGGACCAGAGCTCGCCAGGCCTTCCTATCCTCCACTGCCTCCCGGAGTTTTGTCAAATTCATTTTGGTTGCATTGGTGACACCGTCCAACCATCTCATTATCTGTCGTCCTCTTTTCCTTTTGCCTTCGATTTTTCCCAGCATCAGGGACTTTTCCAAGGAGTCCTCTCTTCTCATGAGGTGGCCAAAGTACTGGAGCCTCAGCTTCAAAATCTGTCCTTCCAGTGAACATTCGGGGTTGATTTCTTTCAGAATGGATAGGTTTGATCTCTTTGCAGTCCAGGGGACTCTCAAGACTCTCCTCCAGCACCACAGCTCAAAAGCATCAATTCTGCGGCGATCAGCCTTCTTTATAGTCCAGCTCTCACTTCCATACATCACTACTGGAAAAACCATAGCTTTGACTATCCTGACCTTAGTTGGCAAAGTGATGTCTCTGCTCTTTAGGATGCTATCTAGGTTTGCCATTGCTTTCCTCCCAAGAAGCAGGCCTCTTTTTATTTCGTTGCTGCAGTCGCCATCTGCAGTGATCAAGGAGCCCAAGAAAATAAACTCTGTCATTGCCTCCATTTCTTCCCCTTCTATTTGCCAGGAGGTGATGGGACCAGTGGCCATGATCTTAGTTTTTTTGATGTTGAGTTTCAGCCCATTTTTTCACTCTCCTCTTTCACCCTCATTAAGAGTTTCTTTAATTCCTCCTCACTCTCTGCTATTAGAGTAGTATCATCTGCGTATCTGAGGTTGTTGATATTTCTTCCGGCAATCTTAATTCCGTCTTGTGATTCATCCAGACCTGCCTTTTTCATGATGTACTCTGCATATAAGTTAAATAGACAAGGTGACAGTATACAGCCTTGTCATACTCCTTTCCCAATTCTAAACCAGTCAGTTGTTCCATATCCAGTTCTGACGGTTGCTGCTTGTCCCACATACAGATTTCTTAGGAGACAGTTAAGGTGGTCAGGCACTCTCATTCCTTTAAGGACTATTAACAGGTGGTATGAAATCAAAGTCTTGCGTGTTTTTAAGTACAGTAAATGAAATAACTTAGCTTGAACCGGGTCTTCAGCTGTACAGTTAACACGCCAGCCTAACTGCTGTGAGGGATGAGGATCCCTGATGTGCAGTGTCGGTATTTACAGATGGGGCAACCAGCTTCAAGTAAGACGCTGGGCATGCACAGTGTCCCATTAAGCATTGTGTTCAGATCTGCCCCAAATGGCCGAGTAATGGTCTCCAGGTAATTCTTTGGCAGATCAGAACACAAAGTTGAACGGGAGATGGTGCATAGTCAGTGTCATAGTTCAGTTGTTTAGGTCTCTGGCTGTGGAGCCAGAAATAGGCAGCTCAATTTCCCTTATGTCAGGCATGTCCAAACTTCAGCCCTCCTGATGTTTTGGACCACATCTCCCAGAATTCTAAGCTTAGATTGCCATTGGCAAAGGACTGTGGGAGTTGTGGTGCAAAACATCTGGAGGGCTGAAGTTTGGACATGCCTGCCTTATGGTGACTCCAGGGAAAAGAGCCAGACTGTGTCGCCATGGGCAAGCTGCACAGTCTCCAGGGCAACCCCCACCCCACCCAGGAGAAGAGAATCAGTAAACCATTTTTCAGTGCTCTTGACCTAGAAACCCCTGGAAAGGGTTGCCATTAATCAAAAGTGACTTGACATCATGATGCAATTACTGTAAATTGTCTCCAGGCAGGGGAGCCTTGTGAATTCCATTTACTTCTTGCCTTTTAAAGGTTACAAGTAAATGACACAGGTGTGAGTATGTGGGTTTTGTGAACTCTTAACTACAAGGCAGCACTGGGGTCTAAAAAGGCACAGGGCCAAAACTATTTATTCTTGTATTTATTTATAAGCTATATTGATACTCTTGCCTTCCCTCCAGATGCTATTTATTTATTTTATCTATTTTAGGGTATTTTTACCTCACCTTTCTCATTGAAAAGGACCCAAGGCGGCTTACAGTAATGAGGGATAATATACAGTCCAGTACAATTAAGACATACAGTATTCAAGTATTGAGAACTACAGCATCAAAAGACAACATTACATTAAAGCTACCAGAGAACGCGAGCAGTTAAAAAGAGAGTAAAATTCCATGTAAAGTTATGAGTGAGAGAAAGTTGCATTGGGAACATAATGTCAATGCAATCTTGCCTGAAGAGAAAGGTCTTTGCCTGTTTCCAGAAAGACATCAGAGATGGGGCAGTCCTGGCCTCTAGTGGGAGGGAGTTCCAGAGTCTGGGCGCAGCAGCCGAAAAAGCCCTTTCATGAGTTCGCACGAGACGTACCTTTGAGGGTGGTAGGATGGAGAGAAGGGCCTCTCCCGATTACCCTAACACCCGAGTCGGTTCATACTATGAGATTCGATCTTTAAAGTAGCTAGGACCCATGTCGTACATTGCTTTGTAGGTCAAGAATTGTGTCCGACAGCTGATTGGCAGCCAGTGGAGATGTTTTTAATAGGGGTGTAATGTGATTTTTGTACCCCAACCCAGTCAGCAAACTGGCTGCTGCATTTTGGACTCACTGAAGCTTCCTGAGACTTTTCATCAGTAGCTGCACATAGAGCGCTTTATAGTAGTCCAGCTGGGACGTCACTAGGGCGTGTTTCACTGTGGCCAGAGCTGGTTTCTCAAGAAACGGGCGTAACTTGCGTACTAGCCTTAATTGTGCAAATGCACTCCTGGCCACAGTCGTGACCTGGGCATCCAAACTCAAGGAGGAGTCCAAGAGCACCCCCAAGCTGTGTACCTGATTTTTTAGTTGGAGGGTGACCCCATCCAGTACAGGTTGCATCTCTATCCCTTGTTCTCCCTTTCGACTAACCAGGAGCACCTCTGTCTTGTCTGGTTTTAGTTTCATTTTGTTCATCCTCATCCAGTTCATTACTGCAGCTAAACACTCATGTAAAGTTGAGATATTAGCTCCCTTAGAATCCGGAAGTGACGAGAGGTAGAGCTGGGTATCATCGGCATACTGGTGGCCCCTAACCCCCAAAGACCTGATAATCTCCCCCAGTGGTTTCATATAGATGTTAAATAACCTAGGAGACAGAACAGAACCCAGCAGCTGTGGTGTCGAACATGAATAACCTAACATCACTTTTTGCGTTCTGTCCTGCGGGAAGGACCAGAGCCATTTTAATGCAGTACCTCCAATTCCCATTTCAGAGAGAGACGAGTCAGGAGGATGCTATACCTGGGTCTTCCCAAAACACACATACATTCTGTGATAAACCCGGATGGGAGTGAATGGCAAGGCCAAGGACACCCAGTGAATTTCGCAGTTTGGAGCAGGGACCAAAACGACACCTGCCACATCCTGATCCTGTGTTGTAATCAACAGAGGGTGTTCCTTTGTTCTGGCCTCCTACTGCCTGCTTTCAGATTGAAACAGAAGGGAGCTGGTTCACTTTGAATAGGGGTGCTGAGGGAGCACATCCCTGTCTCAGGCTTCCCTCCCACAGACTTTTCAGAACTTAGCAGCAGTTTCAGGAAGGGGGCACTTGAGAAATGAAGACTGACACAGTGGTGGAGGGAGGTGAATGCCCCTTCCCCATTGCTGCAGCTATGATAAAACTTTGACAGTTACTTCACGTCCTTCCTCATTTCGAGATTACATTCATTTCGTGATAACGTTCGTGGTCACGTGGTCTTGTCCCGGTTCTGTCCCTGTTTCCATTTACCCATGGGCGTGATTGATGGTATCGTGAGAACTGTTACTTCACGTCCTGAATTTTCCTGGTTTCATTTACCCTTTTTTTTTGGCCCGGGCTTCCGTTTTTCGATATTTCGAATCTCCGCAACTTTGCCTTTCATGCGTTAAGCCGCAAAACTCCCGGTTTCATGCCTCCTTTCCTTTCTGCGATGCATTGTTTACGCCATTGGGATTGTACTGGAGAATGCAACTTCGCACTCCGGCCACTAGATGGAGAATGTACACGTTGCGTGACAAGCATTACTTCACGGGCACTGTTCTCGAAACAAGAACCGAGACAAGACAATTCCCGAGGCCAGGGAGAGGTATGTCTCATCACACTCTGTTCCAGGTTCAGAGGGCGTGGTCGGGATGCAATGGACATGGAGTATCCTTTTTTTGTACCGGTCCCAAGCGGGACAGTGAACCGCGATGAGAGGGACGTGAAGTAACCATCTAGGAGGCTTCCGTGTCTGCAGTAAAGTAAAAATGTCTTGCCACTAAAGATCT
The DNA here is from genome assembly GCA_037367245.1 of Phrynocephalus guinanensis. Taxonomy (NCBI): domain Eukaryota; kingdom Metazoa; phylum Chordata; class Lepidosauria; order Squamata; family Agamidae; genus Phrynocephalus; species Phrynocephalus guinanensis. The sequence continues at coordinate 32,391,743 of CM074744.1, read as the reverse complement.
GACCATGGAAGATCCAGCCAGCGATACCCCATGTAATGAGTAACTTGGCTCAGTAATACACAGTCAATAGAACTAAGATTCCACAGAAAATGAACACTTTCTTCCTTTCTTAAAGTGTTACATGCCTGGAATGTTTAGAGTATCTGTTCTCCATTTTAGGAGAAAATGTGACTTGCTAGATGTTTTTAGCTCTGCGCTTATCTCTTCCTGTGCCTCTCTCCCTCCACCGCTTCCCTTTCCCTTTTTTAACTTCAGTGGTTCATATTATTCAGAGTAGGCATGAAAAACCTGCCTGATAGACATGATGATAATAGTTTGATCACAGAGTATTTAAGTATAAATGTTATCACTACTCTTTGATTTATTTTACTTGTCTTTTTAGTCTGTAAAATGTAACCACTGGTTAATCATATTTAATGTGATAAAAAAGTTATCAGATTTTTAAAATCTCAGTCTTTGCTTCAGAACATGTTCTTTTTAATTGGAATCAGCTTTGAGTATCATTTCGTTCACCCTGTAACCCTTTATTGCTTTTGTTATTATCACTGCAGAAGAGTGCGGTAATGTTATTGTGAAGTACAGCAAATCAATATTCTTCCAGGCACTTCTAGCAAAACTATAGCAAATTTAGGAGGGAAGGGTGGAAACATGGAGAGCTGTGACCTGTAGATGTGCATTTCCCCTACAAGAAGCGAAGAGGAACACAAAAAGTACAGGTTTGGGCCAGAGCTATAGGAATTTGCTTGGTTGCCTTTAAATGTGCAACAGGGGCCCAGCTAACTAGAGTTAGAATTTAGCTGCAAGCCTCTCATGATAAAATACTCCCTTCCAGTTACCAGCACTTTGTAGGGACAACACTCAGGAGTGTACCTTTAGATAAAAAGGGAAAATACATTTTACTGTCTCTTCAGCAGTCTTTGTAAAGGAATAGAAGTCAGGAGAAGAAAAGATTAAAAGTGGCCCATCTCTGTGGAGAAGGCTTAACCTGCACCCTTCCCTGGGGCCATCATGAAGGAAGAGGACGGACTAACAACCAAAGGTGGAATTCAGACGTGGAGGAAGAGGATGTTTTTTTCCCTCTCTCTCTGCCAGAAGGGGAGCGTGGTGGTTCAGCAGGCTAGAGTACTGAAAACTGTCAGCTACAAAGTCAGCAGCTCAGAGGTTTGAATCCCGGGTGCCACGGAGCAGAGTGAGCTCCCACAGATAACCCCAGCTCCGGCCAACCTAGCAGTTCGAAAGCATGTCAATGCAAGTAGATAAATAGGCATCGCTGTAAAAAGTGGGAAGGTAAAACAGTGATTCCTTGCAGCCATGCTGGCCACATGGCCATGGACTTGCACAACATTGGCTCTTGGACTGGAATACAGAGAGGAGCACTGCCCCTAAAGTCGGACATGACTAGCATGCATGCGCGGGCGGAACCTTTCCCTTTACCTCTGCCAGAAGACAAGCCCATGAAATTGGTTATGCAACCAAACTTGCAAGTTTGGTGAGGGGCTCCCTTCTTCCCTGTGGCCATGTATTCAAGATAGTTGATTGGCCAAGCCTTTTTCTAAGGCAGGCATATCCAAACTTCGGCTCTCCAGATGTTTTGGACCACAACTCCCATGGTCTTTGGCACTGGCAATACAGGCTTGGAATTCTGGGAGTTGTGGTCCAAAACATCAGGAGGGCTGAAGTTTGGCCATGCCTGTTCTAAGTGCACTGGGTGTTTGGCTGGGATTCTTAGGTCCTCCTCACCTGGTGCCAGGGGTACCGGTCATAATGCCTCTCTTTCCTGCTCCATCTGCCTTCCAGAATCCAGTGTTGCAGGTGCTCTTTGCTTACAGGTTATAGCAGAGCCAATATTGGGTTGCCTTTGCTTCACCTACTGAGCCAGACGGCAGCAACCCCCCTCCAAAAACAACAACAACAAAAAACACCAAAGGGCCAGACTTTAAGCCGTCCTTAGGGCCCTATCACACACCAGAAAAAAGTTGCTAATCATGTTTTCCCCTCCAATCGTCACATGACTGAAGATGCATTTCCAGAGTCCCCAGGGGCGTGGTTTCAGTAACTGAATCTTATGCGTCTCCATGCCTTAACCCGCATCAAACAGTAGAATTCTCTGGATGGGGTGGAGGAAAAGGAGGGTTCTTTAACTTTACCTTTCTTTTTCTTTCTGGTCTCCCTCAGTGGCAGCGGCAAGGCTGGCTCTCCCTTGCCTGGTCATTTATTTGGGTATCACACACAAGCACACAAGGGACTGAAGTTAGACTTAAAGAACCAGGCACTGGAGATCTAAAGTCTGCTGTTCCTCCCCTCTTCTAAATCACCCCTCCTTGGACTATAAAGATCCTTGATATGGAAATGCAGGGACATGAGTCAACTGCTTCTCCGCTTCTCTTGCCAGCATAGCTGGGTTGTTTCTCTGAGTCTCTGGCCTCTGCTCCCCCCCCCTCTCTCTCTCTCTCTCTCATCTGCTCGCCTGCAAGCACGCACACACTCACACTCACACACAGCCTCCTTGCCCCTTCGCTGCATGCGAAGCGAGGCAAAAAAATACCCACCCTCTGGCTTGGGTATTGGAAAACTCACTGGGATCTGCTTAATTGGGTGTTTTCTTTTAAAGCCCGCAGCTTGTGAGGGCACAATTTTTGGAGGCGGTTTTCCTGTAAGTTAGATCTGGATTTAAGCAGCCGTGGGGTAGCGCCCTTATAGTTAATATCAACACCCATCGTTGGGCACCACCTTTTGTTTCGGACCAACCAGAATGTCACCAAATAGTCAACAAGGCTGTTGGTGACTTTTTTTAAAAAAGTGAGCCTATTTGCCAAATTGTGGTTTTGCATTTGTTCCCCTCTCACCCCGTGGACCAATTTAGGGTCTAATGAATTATTCTGATAAATTATTCTAATAAGTCGACACTGGTGTTGTAATGCAAATGTAACGCTTCCCTGTGGCATGTTACATTGCCACTAGTTCAGTGGTGACTGCTTTCTGCCTGGATGTATTCCACCACAGTAAGTAATTATATACTCAAAAGGCCTTGGATGTTTCTAGACTCTTTTAATTATATTCCGTTGACCTGGGATTTAGCTCATGATCAGGAGAGCCTAGGTGCTCTTTTCATTGCAAAGAAACTTGTACTCCAAGAATAGAAGATAAATGGTCAGAAGACATTAAGAGAGAGAGAGAGAGAGAGAGAGAGAGAGAGAGAGAGAGAGGAGAGAGAGAGAGAGAGAGAGAGAGAGAGAGAGAGAGAGAAAGAATGTGTGTTTGCAAATTGCATGTGATGTGGGCCTCCCCCCATGATCAGTTTGTATTAATATATTTGCAGACTCCCTCCCTGGTAAATTATATCTGCTTACCTATTTTTTTAATAATTCCCCCCCTTTTTTCTTATTCCACTCTCTTTTTAAATTCCAATTAAATTTTCATTTTAAACAACAGCAGGTTATTTGTATCTTGAAGAATGCAAGGGAGAAAAAAAACACCTCTCCTTAGATCCAGGGATAAGAGGCTCCCCTCCCCACTTTGTCTTTGGGTCTAATCTGGTTCCCCTAAGTATCGATTCTCACCTCCATTTTGTTAAAAAGCCATATTTCCTCCCAAGATTGCATCAAGGGCTTTTCACCTCTGCATCATTGCATGGGAAACTACGGTAGGCAATTTGCCTTCTGTCTGAGGAAATAGGTGACAATTTTTCCCAGCCTCAGAGAAGTTTCACTTCACTGAAGATTGAATGGTTTTATTTAAGAGATCCACACCCCCCCAAGGTTGGATGCCAGCTAATAGTAAAGTCTTCTCAAAGAGGAAAGGACTAATCAGTGATGACGAACCTATGGCATGGGTGCCAAAGGTGGCATTCGGAGTCCTTTCTGTGGGCACTCGATAACGCCCCTTCACAGCCACCTGCATTCAGATTAAATTGCTGTATTGGCACTTTGCAAAAAAAATTAGTGGGTTTTGAATTGCAGTTTGGGCACTCGGTCTCTAAAAGGTTCACCGTTAGAGATGGGCACGACTCAAAAAAATAATTTTTCGTTTTTCGTTTTTCGTTTAGGGGGGTCCGTTTCGGTTCGTTTTCGTTTTTCGAGGGTTTTCTTGCACATTTTTCGTTTTCGTTTTCGTACAAAACGAGAAAAAAACAAACGAAAACGAAAAATTTTCGTTTCGTTAGCATTCTTTTCAATGCAATGTGTCTGCCGTAACGAAAACGAAAAACACGCCAAAATTTTTCGTTTCGTTTCCGTTGTCGTTTTGCTTCTGAAAATTTTTTCGTTTTCGTTGCGAAACGAAACGAAAAAACGAAAACAAAAACGAAAATTTCGATGAGTCGTGCCCATCTCTATTCACCATCACTGGGACTAAGTCCTGTACTGTGTGTATGCCCTGGCATAATTGATTGCATTCTGTCCGATGTCTACTTGGCATGATTGTTACAGCATAAGAAGTGGCATTAAACCTGACCAGCTCTCGAGAGTATACAATATAGCAGAAATCTTCCACAACCTGTGGTTTTAAGTAAAAAATATCAAGGACTGAATCTGGGATTTGTAATACTGAACTGAATAATAGGATTTGTTTGTTTGTTTGTTGCACACATGGAGATGGAGATGTGATACCCAGTATGGATTCATGCAGTGATATATACTGTATATGCCCTTTCGGGGGAATCCTTGGCAAAATGAAGGGGGCCACAAACAGGAGGCAATTCTTCACACACCACTTTTAAAAGTTCGTTTTGCAACTTATGCCATCCTGATCTGGCCGATATTTTTTTCATACCGTGTTTATGTCTGTGACATAAACATGGTATGAAAAAAATATCGGCCAGATCAGGACGGCATACGTTGCATAACTTCCTCTGCCAAAAAGGTTGAGAATGCTTAGTAGAGGATAGAGTCGTGGATTAAGAATCAGGCATCCTGTGTTCATATTCCTGCTCAGCCACAGAAACTCACTGGCCACATGGAACTGGTAAAAACTGGTAAAAATATCACACTGACCTTGAAAGCCCTATTAAGGTCCCTGTAAAGTTGGTTCCAACTCTATGGCACGTAACAACAATATAAGTATGTGGAGGGATTGGGTTGGGAATGGTGCACTTGGAGGGACTGTTGGCCTTGCAGTAACGAGGGAGGGCCTAGTCAATGGACTGAGTCCGATTCTTAAATGTTGCTGTGTGAGGAACAAGAACTGACAGCTATGGAGAAACAGAAAATGTAAGCAAGGAGCCATTTCTACTCTGACATGTCTGATGGGGCACATGTGCAGCCAGAAAATTTGTTATTTCGAGTTAAAAATGTCTATGATGATTCTCAGTCATCCAGGTGAGATTATCCGGAAGTTGAGTCATGGCAGCTGGACTTCTTTTTCTTGTAAAATCGAAACGTTTCACTACTCATCCAAGTAGCTTTGTCAGTCAGACTGACGAAGCCACTTGAATGAGTAGTGAAATTTGGGATGGGCACGAAACGGAATAATTGTGTTTCGTTTCGTTTCTCCCTCCCGCATTTCATTTCGTTTCGTTTCATACGATTCCCCCCCAAAAAAAATTTTTTTGTTCGAAACAAATTTTTACGAAATGAAACATGAGGGAGCTGGAAAGCCCCTTCCTGGGTAGCCCACTCCTCCTGCTGCTCTGGTGGTGGCAGTGGCAGCAGTGGCATGGTGTGCCGCCAGGCTGCTCGCCCTCTTGGGCCGTCCAGGGCCTTCAGCAGCTGTGGAACGGCCTACTGCCAGGCCGCTCAGCTTCCCCAGCCGGCCAGGGCCTTCCGCAGCAGCTGGGTGTTCTACCACTGGGCCACTCAGCCTCTGAGGCCAGCTGGGACGTGCGGCGGCAGCAGCACAAGAGGAGGAGGAGGAGGAGGAGGAGGGCCAGGCCGGCTCACTCGGCCTGGCTGGGCTCCACGGCGACGCCCTCAGCAGAGCAGCAATGGAGGAGGAGGAGGAGGAGACAGCGGCCCAGGCTGGCCTGCCGGGCCCGCTCTCGCTCTCTCCAGCCTGGCTGGGTGGTCTCAGCAGTGGCGGTGGCTGCTGTGGGACACCAGCAGCAGGTAAGGGAGCGGTGGAATGAAATGGTTCAGCAAAACACACACCATTTCTTTTTGTCTGTAACGAAATGCTGCTTCCTCGTTTGGTTTCCTTTCATTTTGTTATGCAATGACACGACAAAACAGCATTTCGTTTTTGGTTTTGTGCCCATCCCTAGTGAAACTTTTCAAGTTAAAAACACTTTTCAGATGATTAGGCGTATCGTTTTACAGTAGGACCTCGGTATCCACTGGGGATTGGTTCCAGGCCTTCCCGCGGATAATCAAAACCATGGATAAAGAGAATCAAGCCCCCCAAAAGTGCTGTTTTGTGACAGTAGCTTGCTTTACGACTGCTGTTTTACGACAGTAGCTTGCTTTACAGCTCCTGTTTGTGACTGTAGCTTCCTTTGCGGCTGCTGAATTATTTAATTCCGTCCTCTGCCAGCTGTGGATAACTGAATCAGTGGTTAATGAATCAGTGGATACGGGGATACTACTGTACATCTAATCCAGGTTTGAATATCAGTCCATTAAGTCATGAAACTTGGTTGAAATGGGGCCAGTAACTTTTTCACTGGTGGCCCTTCATCGCAGGGTTGTTTTGCAAAGAAAAATGGAGGGAAGAAAAGAAATAATATTAATAGTTCACACTTTTTTAAAGGTAGAAGTTGATGTTGTTAAGGAAATGAAAGCGTAGCTGCTTTGATGTTATCGGAGCACTCCCAAGCAACTCTGACACAGTCTTTGAGGAAAATTCTTTAATGCATGGAGCCCAGTGTTTGCTGCAAGCTTGCCTGTGGCTTCAGCTGCTAGAGGAGTCACCAAGTAACCTACAGTACTTCAGAGAGGGCACTTGGGACAATTCCTCTGAATGGTACCTGGCCAGGTCTTTTGGCAGTAGAGGAATAATGTTAAAATCCACGCTTAGAAACTTGTAAAAAACAATTAGTTTTGCCTTGTCGAGAGAACGAGAGAAGCTTTTCGACGGAAAGTGGTAGAACTGAACATGAATCCTTGATGCATGCACAGCAGGTGTTCAGCCATTGATTTTTCACTTCTCTACATGCCTAGAGGCATTGATTTACCTCCCACACCTTTTAATTTTTCTTTTTACATTAAATTCAGGAACTGTGTAATCTACAGACATGCTGTTAATAAGTCATGTAGTTATGTTTTTTCAAAACGGTGCCTGCTGAAACGGCCAGTTCCAATTATCTATATATAATTAATCGGTTTCCTGTCTTCTTGCACTTTAATTAACCAGAATTTAATTGCACTTTACAAGCTTCTAATGTGGGCTGCAGAGATTCTCCACACTACATTTAACTTTTACATATATCTCAGTACCACATCCTCTTGGTTTCTGGAATAAGGTCTACTGCTGAAACATTTGTATTCTTTGGCCGGATTTTAGTGTCCTCGAAAAATAAAAGGTTCTTTTTTAATTGGATGAGAGAACATGGATTACTGGCAGAATTAAAATCCACATTGTACTATGCACTGGCTCACTGTTAGGCCAAAATTAGATGGTACCATCAGCATATCATTATAAGAGGAGCTCTTCAGAAAACGTTCCTGATTGCCCTGGCATGAGTTAGCCTTTTTAATATTTGCGTGCTTTTGCTTTGTGATTGGTCATGAGTGGTAAACATGGGCTTCACTTGCAACTCTTATTATGCACTGAAGGAACTGCATGCCTAGAGGGAAAACACAATAATAGCAGATATCACGGACTTCCAGGGTCTGGAACAAGAGGTGATCACACAGTCAGGAGTTCCATTTAGGGCTGTCCGGTCTTAAATAATAATCATGTACCATCAAACCAGTTTGGACTTACGGTAGAGAGTATTGAGAAGTGGTTTCCCATTCCCTTCTTTGGGGGGGGGGGTGCCCTGGGACTGTGCAGGTTGCAGAAGGCCACAGAAGAAGCTGGTTCTTTTCCTAGAAGGCACGCTGGGGAATCAAGCTCCCAACCTTTTGGCTCCAAAGCTAGACACCTAAGGCACTGAGCTATCCAGCCAGCCAAGTCTCATGGTGCTCGCAGATGACCTTGAAATCTCAAGGGGTGCCATGCTGTTCACCTGGAAAGTCTGTTGTATTGACCCCCCCCTTTGATTTTGTTCCATTTGCAGTGACTCCCGGTGTCTTTATGCACTGCTTAATTTTGTCAGTTTTGCTCAGGAGGGGAGCCAGGAGATGGTAGGAGACTTTGCATTAATTGCCATGAATACCGTTCCCCCCCCCCACACACACACATTCATCTTGCAGTTCCCTACTTCATAGCAGGAGGAAGGAAACCCGTGCATCCCTTCCCTTTACTCTCTGTAGAGTGGCAGGCACTGGCTGCACTGGAAGCACAACTCCCCGCATGCCTGGGTTGCCATGGTGTCTCCAGGGATACAATGCAGCGAGTACAATTAGACATGATTGCCTGGGATCCCTGAATGGCTCATTGTTGAAATATGTTGGAAAGGAAAGGCGGGGACCCCACATGGGGAAAGGCAAGTGTTGAGGCTTGCCATGCAGCGTGCAAGGTCCAAGCCTATGGGCCGGATCCAATGGGTAGACTGTCATGTGGTACAATGGAGTGACCTCACTGCCAGATGGGCGGTATAAAAATCCAATCAATCAATCAATCAATCAATCAATCAATGGAGAGAACATTGTTTGAGAGTAAGGACCGGAAGAGTGCAGGGAGTATGGTGAGAAAATGCCACATTCAAGGCTAGTTTGGGTGCTATAATCCGATGGCTTCCCTGGTGGGGTCCTTTATGGGATACGTGAACCCCTTTGTAAGGAGTGGTTGGTTTCCCTGTGTTGGCCTTGAGAGCACACACACCCAACCTTCCCAGATGCCGTTCCACTGCCAAAATTCAAAAGCTGCCATCAATTCCTGCTACTTTCTGCCATTGCTAATGAAACTCTTTGGCATTTACGGTAGCTCTGTGCAATGCAGGAGAGTACCGGACAGCCCTCATACTCTACAGGGCCTTGCAGAGGGTGCCGACAGAGTGCTTCCTTCTTTTCCAGAAGGAAGGCCCCAAACAGACGCTGTTTTGTTTTAAGAGAACCACTAAATTTCAGTGGCACATATCGTGGTACTATGTGGCGCTGTAGGGGCTGCAAAATGAATAATGTGCTAACTTCTCCAGATTTAAGATAGACTTCTAATAGCTTCCAATTTCTACCCCACTAGCTCCCATAATATTTATCCTAGTCCCTTTTGACCTTTCCATTCCTTCCCCAATAATTTGGCTTAAAGATCAAAGCAAAGCAAAGTGTGCTGCGTATATACTGCCTCACAGCACTTGAAGCACTTTCTGGGCAGTTTAGAAGCAATTATGCAGGCTACACATTGCCCCCATCCACCCACTGACCTTGGAAGGATAGAAGGCTCAATAAACCTTGAGCCTGCTACCTGGGATTGAACCCCAGATCATGAGTACAGTTATGGCTGCAGTATCGCACCACAAGGTAGATCAAAAGCATTGATGTGTGAAAAGCTCAGTAGAAGACCCGTAACATTTGAAGGGGTTGCTTTGACTTAACCAAATGGCTTAATTTTGTCATAAAGCACAAACAAGATTTATTTCAGTACAGCTTTAGGCCTTGTTATGGGACAGAGAAAGCTTCAATCAACGTGACAGACAGTCATCATCAGGAACTGGGTACGGTGTGTATATGTGCTATCCTCCAGGTGGTTTTCATTGCCATCAGCCTTGGTCATTCTTTTGACATTTTTCCCCTGACATGGGACCTGGAGATACTGTTCTGTAATGATTTCCTTCCTTCCTGAGGGAACAAATTTAGAAGATGGTGCTGGAAGATTCCTTCTGAACCCTGCAGCCTCAGGCCCGTGAGGTCCTTGAGGGAATCTGCCTTCTGCTATTATTTAATATTTATATAAAACTACTCTTGGGAACTTTCCACACTTTTTGCAGTCTGCTGCCACCACTGATAACACCCAAGTGCCTCTTTCCTTTCTATTTAGTTTCAAAGAAATGGTTTAACCCATAATGGGGTTACCTCCTATCAGCAATAGGCAAAAGTACAGTGGTACCTTGTATAAAGGAATTAATTCGTTCCAAATGAAATTATGTTAAGCAAATTTTCCTTTATACAAATTCCCCATAGGAATGCATTGAAAGTGGAGTAATACAATTTTTATGTTGTACAGATTTGGCCCATAGGCAATTATGTTAAGCAAATTTCCCCTATCTCCAGAATATTTTATGTTGTACAAATTTTATGTTATACAAACTGTTTGTTACACAAGGGTCCACTGTATAAACAAAGCTGTATCTTAATACAGGCACGATAGTGATACTCCTCCTCCTCCTCCTCCTTGGAAGGAAGGAAGGAAGGAAAAGAGCATGCATTACACCTGTATGAGGTTAAAAAGGTAAAAGTTCCCCCTGCACATGCGTACTAGTCGTGTTCAGCTCTAGGGGCGGTGATCATCTTCGTTTCCAGGCCAAAGAGGCAGTGTTGTGCAAGTCCATGGCCATGTGGCTGGCATGGCTGAACACATTTTTGTGCATGAAACACTGTTTTCCCTTCACGCTTTTTAAAAATGGCGGCACCTATTTATCTACTTGCATTTCCATGCTTTTGAACTGCTAGGTTGACAGGAGCTGGGGTTAACAGCGGGAGGTCACTCCGCTGCGTGGCACCCGGGATTCGAACCACCAAGCTGCTGACTTTGCATCTGACAGTTTTCAGCGCTCTAGCACACCGAGCCACCACTCTTCCCAAAAACTCAAAGAGTGCCCAGGTTTTAAGAGTGACCAGGAGCATGTTTGCATAATTAAAGCCAGTAGACTATTTACACCAATTTTTGAATTTGCCTGATGTAGCCAAAGCAATGTATACCATAGTTGGATTTATTTATTTGATTTATATACCGTGACCATGTAGCACAGTGGTTCTCAACCTGTGGGTCCCCAGATGTTCCTGGACTGCAAGTCCCAGAAACTCCTTCTGGGAATTGCAGTCCAGGAACGTCTGGGGACCCACAGGTTGAGAACCACTGGTCTTGATCCAGAAGGTCACTTTTTTGAGGTGCAGTATCTTATTTGAGGTGAGCCTTGCATCCACATGCAAGGGTCAACCACACTGCATCTCCAGCCCAGCTCAGCTAGTAATGAGCTAGTTGGAGTTGCAGTCCAGGAATATCTGGGGACCCACCGGTTGAGAACCACTGATTTAGCAGAAAGCTACCATAGTTGGATCCCATTTGGACTACTGTAATGTGATTTACAGAAACAACAGATTCCCCAAAACACTTCAGCCAGACAGTTGACCCTAGGCTGCTTGCAGCAAAGGCATGATTCTGTCATGACCACAACTCTGCCAGCGACTGGGCACAGTTAAAAATTTATGGTTGCGAGCTATAAAACCATATCACACTGGGGACCAGACTGACTGATAGTATTCTCCCATACAAGCTTGTCTGGGCTTTGACATCTCTCAAAGCCTTCTCAGCCCTGCTGCTGTCAGAAACATGTTGGGTGAGGTTGCATGTGTGCAAGAGAGAGAGACCTTCTCTGGCTTCCCCCAGTTTGTATAACCTCCTAGCTTGGCCAACTCTTCTGATTTGTAGTGACCAAGAACATCTCTGTAGGGTCAGGCTTTTGGAAACTGATCAGCTGCTGAAGAAAGGAGGTTTTACTCTTGAAAAAAGGGTCTTAATTCTAGTGATTGTCTTGTTATGGCAATCTACTCAATCGTGCTTTAGTATTGTCATGATTTATTGTGGTTTTAGTGTGTATTCATTTTTAAGTTATCATGCCTGGGAGAGAGGGAGAGAGAGACAGCATATAAATTAAACAAGGGAGGGGAAAAGATAGAAGACAAAGGTCTCGGGATATTAAAAATTATATTACTGTTTTATGTGTGCATAGGAACAAAAGGGGAAGGAGAATCCAAGGGCAGAAAGCAGATGTCCTTTAACTTTAGGAGTGGCATAAAATATGGAATTTGGGAGACTGAATTGTTAAATAGGAGTAAGAGAAACTGTAAATGTCACAGTGTCATCTTCTGCCAAGGCCCTTGTCTGCCTTTGGGCCTTTTTACACGACCCCTAAGATCCGCTGGCCACTTAAATTCGGACCAGAGATCTTAGGGGTTCCTCGCTCTTCCTCTGTCCCCACCCCCCTCCGCACTTCCTGGTTGCTGGCTGCGTGAGGGAGGGAGAAAAAAGAAAGAAAAGAATGCCTTCTTACCTCCTTTTTGTTCCGGGCAGCATTCAGATCTCTTAAAGGGGCGGGGCGCAAAAAAAGAACAAACGGAAGCCAGGAGAGCCCCGCACTCACTATCCTTACACCGGATCAAATATTTGTCACCTCCAAAAAGCAGGTACAAGAAAACTGCTGTTTGGTCTTGCTAAAGTGGGTGGGGTCGCACTTAATTGTCTGCAAAGTCCGGAGCTGGTGGGTAAACATTTTTAAGATCCGGACCTTGCAGCCATTTGCAGCGGAGCTTAGGGGTTGTGTATAAACGCCCCCAGTTCCTCATCATCCCAGAGGTAGGGTAGGCAAAAAACTGTAGCCTTCCAGGTATTGTTGCACACAAATCCCATTATCCCCAAGCACCGGCCATGCAGACGGAGCTGATGGAAAGTGAGAATCAAGCAGGGTTTGCTGGAGTCACCTGCTCGCCTGTTCCCTAGAGGAACAAAGAAGTTGTTCTTTTTTAAAATGGGCCCCTTGTTGCAGAGTTGTAAATAGACCACAAGTTTAAAGTTTAGAGACTGCAACCTGGGAAGACCCGGGTCAAAGTTTTACAGCTTACCTGGTGACAGAACATCAAAAAGACTGCAAACCAAACGCAGTCTCGGCCTTGTCGGCAGAAAGCCCAGAGCGGAAGTAAAAAAAAAGCAAAACACGCAGGTTCTCCTCACCTTCAGTTGAAGGCAGCTTATTAGATGTGTTCAGCCGTACATCTGAAGCAGGTGGGCTTTGATCCACAGAAGCTCATTCAGAAATAACAAGACATTGCCTTCCCCCTGCCTGTGTCACCCCCTTTCTTCCTTTTATTTCTGCTAACACGTTGAAACAGATTAAAATGCCTTAGAGGAAGATTTATCTAGGAAGGAACGTGAGGTAGAAGCCATGGGCCAGTGGGGTCCAAGATGGCGGCTCTTGGCTTTCAGTTTTGATGAGAGATTCCTTACCCTCATTCCACTGGGAGTGTGTATGCGCTTTGGGCAACCTAGATTTAGGCCTTCCACATGCTACATTAGGCCCCTAGGAGAGCAGTTTCCCCATCCTATAGTTTGGAGGATCTTGCGAAATCTCCGCTACTCATGATCATTCCTTCACATTCTTTATACTCTTCTCTTTCTTCCATCATGGGTTTGATTATAGTAAGGAAGCACAATAGTGGTTATTAAACTTGGCTTTCCCCCTACACTCTGCCATTTTGTTGTTAACTGCCCAGAGTGGTGTTCGCTGCCTGATGGCCATATAAATAAATAATACCAGAAGAAGCTAGGCTAAAACTGAGGAGAACAAAAAGAACGCACCTTGCCAAATGGATAGTTATTTATTAATTTATTAAACTTGTATACCGCCCGTCTTCCTGGAGGAACTCCGGGCGGTTCACAACAAAGGGATGTAAACAAGAGCAAGAGCAATTAAATATAACCATTTAAAAAACACACACACACACTTAAACAATCACAGGGACTGTGCAAGGCGCACTTCACTGGGGAGGTGGTTCCACAGGGCAGGGCCAGCCACAGAGAAGGCTCGAGTTCGGGTGGATGTTTTTCGAGCTTCCCTGGGCATGGCCACCTGCAGCATGTGCGCCCGCGACAACCTAGTCAGTCGGGCCGATGTTGACCACTGGTCGATCCGCTCTGCCAGGTAGTCAGGTCCCAGACCATGGAGGGTTTTATAAATTAAAACCAAGACCTTGAATCTGATTCCGGACACAACGGGCAACCAATGCAGACGAGCCAGAACTGGGGTGATGTGGTCGAACCGGCGCACACCCGCCGCCAGTCTGGCTGCCACATTCTGTACCCACTGCAGTCACCGAAGGAGAGTCAAGGGCAACCCCATGTAGAGCATGTTGCAATAGTCTAGCCTCGAGATCACCAGCGCTTGCACAACAGTCCTAAGGGAGTCCCCATCTAGGTAGGGATGAATCTGGGCTATTTGACGGAGATGAAAAAAGGCAGTCCTGGACACAGCAGCCACCTGGGCTTCCATAGTGAGCGCTGGGTCCAGGACTACGCCCAGATTCCAGACACTGTCCGACGGCCGGAGGGAAACGCCCTCCAAGGTGGGAAAAGGGCCTCCATAGCCAGATGGGGAAGTCCCAAAAAACATAACCTCAGTCTTCTCGGGGTTGAGTTTGAGTGTTGGCCCTGGTCCATTCCACGACTGGGTCCAGGCATTGGTCAAGGTTCTGGACAGCCTCATCTGCAGAGGTGGAAAAGGAGAGATAGAGCTGCGTGTCATCAGTGTACTGATGACAGCAGAGTCCATATCTCCTTATGACCTCTGCCAGCGGCCTCACATAGATGTTGAACAGCATGGGAGAGAGGGACGACCCCTGTGGAACACCACAGGGGAGTATCCATGGGGCAGACAACTCCCCCCCCATGCTGCACACGCTGGGGGCGGTTCTCCAAGAAGGACCGGAACCAACTGTGAACAGTGCCTCCGATCCCAATCTCGGAGAGCCAGTCCAGCAGGATACCGTGGTCGACGGTATTGAAGGCCGCTGACAAATCCAGAAGGACGAGAAGGGTAGAGCTACCCATCGGGCCCCCAAGAGGAGGTCATCTTGCAGAGCGATCAAGACTGTCTCAGTCCCCCGGCCCGGCCTGAACCCAGACTGGAATGGATCAAGGACCCGTTCTCCCTCCAAAAACGATTGAAGCCGGACCGCGGCCACCCTCTCGATTACCTCGCCCATAAAGGGAAAATTTGCAATCGGGCGGTAGTTGGTCAATTCGCCCGATGCTATGCCAGTTTTTTTCAGAATGGGCTTCACCACCGTGAAGGAAAAAATCCCTTCCCTGAAGGAGGCAGTGGCAATAATAGAAGCCCATTCGGGCATGCTCCCACTGGCAGCTTTTATGATCCAGGATGGGCAAGGGTGAGACGGGGGTGGACGCAGGCCGGCAATGGGCAAGAGCCCTGGAGGCCTCAAGCGAGGAGACAGGCCCAAACTCAACCATGCGAGGAGACCGAGGGGGTGCAGTGTCAGGGGATGCCGAGGGTAGGCTAGAACAACCAGAATCGAAACCGGTCCGGATGGCCTCTATTTTAGATCTAAAAAAGGCTGCAAAAGTCTCGCTACTGAAATCAGTAGGAGGAGGCCTTACCAGACCAGGATTAGTGAGGTCGCGAACCACACGGAACAATTCCGCTTGGCGGTTCGAGGCCTCCCTAAGTCTCAGGGAGTAAAAAGATGTTTTAGCTGAAGTGTCCCCCACCAGGAAAAGACTCTAGCCGGGGCATCTGCCAGTCACTTAACAGACTTGAAACCAAAGTAGGAAGATTTAGCAAAGTCAAGTAAAGTGGGTCTACTAGGATACAGGAGAAATTTTCTGTGACTGTGGAGAAATTCATTGAAGCACCTATGCAGGCCATTTACGCCCCACCAGATGTAGCGAAGAGGATCTTGCAAATGGCTGAGATAAAGCTATTGAAGTAGCTCACGTCTGGTCAAAAATAAGTCTAATTAGCGCAACATTTTAATTGGTTTAAATTTTACCTATATTTCATATACAGTATGTCCATAATTTTGAATTGTGCAACGCTGACCTTTCAGCCTTTCATCCTGTCTCCTTTCCCTACCCCACCCCCCCCCCACCCCCCCACCCCAGATGGTAACGTTTATGCTTTAGGCGGAATGGGTGCAGACACTTCTCCACAAGCTCTGGTGCGGATGTATGAGCCAACAAAGGACTGCTGGCTACCCTTGCCCTCTATGCCTACGCCCTGCTATGGAGCCTCCACCTTCTTGCATGGGAACAAGATCTATGTGATGGGTAAGGCACAGGCAATCCATGTTGCATTGTAGTCGTAGTTGACGACCTAAGATGGTCCACACCACCCCAAATTAAACTGTGTGCAGATTCTTAGTGTTCTTTTTTTATTTTTTGCTATCTGTGGTTATAAAAGTGGATAATCACTTCATAAATAGGTTGTTTTCAGCTTGCAACCCAAAAGGTACCAAGTGCTGCTTGTAGTGTAAAAACACCATAATTCTTCCACTGAGAATTGCAGGGCTTGACAGGAGAGAGAAGGCAGGGAGAAATAATTGGTAGGAGAAGCTCCCTCACACCAACTGCAGACAAAAAATCAAAGACAAATAAAACAAAAGACACAAAACATGTGGCACCTTAAAGACTAACTTTCATATTTTAATGTAACATTTCGTGGATACTTCTTCAGACATATAGCGGCAGAACATCTGAAGAAGTGGACATGTCCACGAAATGTTACATTAAAATATGAAAGTTAGTCTTTAAGGTGCCACATGTTTTGTGTCTTTTGTTTTCCTTTGTTTGTCTTTGATTTTTGCCTGCAGTTCTTGAAAGGACTAACACGGCTACCCTCTCTGAAACTCACACCAACTGAGGCTGTGATGACCCAAGGACAGGGTTCCCCAAGCTTGCAGAATCTTTGTTTCCAGATTGTGGTCTAGGGCAGGAACAAGGAACATTTGGCTCCCACAATACTTTGTGAGGGCTAAATCCCCATCAGTGCCACTCAGGGATTAGAGGAGAGGAAGTCCAGACACCTGAAGAGTCCTTTTCATGCCTTAAGCGAAGTCCTCAGGCAATTGAAGGGGCATCTTTCGACGGAACTTATATCACTCAGAATTAAGCCCTCTTTGGGCATTTTCTCCCTGTGGCTGTCGTTATGTGTAGGAGGAGAAAGGGGCCAGAACTGTTGGACCTGATTACCTCTGGCCACACTTTGAGAGGAGAGAGAGAGATCTGGAAAGGAGGACATACATTAAGAGATCCCTGTCAGAAGGGCAGTCAGGCCACATACAGCAGCTTTCCCCAGTGGGTGGATGTCAAGGGCTCGGGAGGACACAGTGGCAGGGCAGGGCCAGCAACCTTGCTTTTCACACTCTGCACAACTGTGATCAAATCCAGGGAAGGCATGAGTAGGACTTTAGATGATTTGGTGCTGAATGAGTACCCCTCACATCTTCAAGCAAGGGACTTTGGGATGTTTTATGTACTCATTTGATCCTGGCTTAATGGCTTTGGGTTAGTCACAGGCTGTAGTGCTTCCTTAGTGGAACCGTGGGCTCCATCCTGTCACTGATGATGACTTAACTGGCCAGTTTTTTACCTGCTTACTAATCACAAGTTATACACCCCAGCCTTCTGAGAGTCAGGTCCCTCCAGTGGAGGTCACAACAGCTTTGGGGTTATGTAAACAACAATAACAACCTGGAGCTGAAGTGATTTATGACTTGCATGAGCTATTTCCTCGAGGCATGCCCTCCAGCTCTCTGTCCAGCCCCAGACGTTACTCTGTGGATAGTCTCGTCTCTGGAAAGCAGTGTTGGGAGACCCAAGCCCATGGTGTCTTTGCCTCAAAGAGAAGAGCCTTGAAAAGTTATTTATTATTATTATTGTTGTTGTTGTTGTTGTTCTTGTTGTTCTTGTTGTTGTTGTTGTTGTTGTTGTTATTATTATTATTATTATTATTATTATTATTATTATTATTATTATTATTATTATTATTATTGGTGGGGGAGGTGGCTAGCAGATTCCTTCAGCCCGCATGGCCACCGGCGGCAGGATCTGGGGAATCTGTGTTCCCCAGAACAGGAACTTCTCCAAGCTCTGCCACCGAGCGTTGGGGATATCCGATCTTGTCGTCTCCTTTCGTCAATAGGAGGAAGGCAAGGCAAGCTGCCCGTCACAGCCTTTGAAGCCTTTGACCTGGAAGTGAGGAGCTGGACGCGCTACCCCAGTGTGCCCAGCCGGCGTGCCTTTGCCAGCTGTGCCATGGCGGATGGCTACTTCTTCAGCCTGGGAGGGCTGCAGCAGCCGGGCCCCCACAACTTTTATTCCCGCCCACACTTTGTCAGTACTGTGGAGATGTTTGATGTGGAGGAAGGTAAGCCCAAATACTGTGTGTGTGTGTGTGTGGTGGGACAGGGTTGGGATTGGAAGCCATGGGATTAACTAAATACTGCCCAGTTTACTTTGCAGGTATTCATCCTGCTCAATGTGTGTGTGTGTGTGTGTGTGAATCAGAAAAAGGGTGATTCATGTTGATTCATGATTTGTTAAAGTCAACAAATCACAAAGAAACAATTGACTAATGTTCTGATTCGTTGATTTGTAAATTTGTTTTTGACTTTAAAAGCCTTTAAAATTGCCTACAAGGCACCCCGAGATGGCAAATTTGCAGGGAATCTTCCCATGATTCTCCTCTACAAGCCCTGAAAGTTTGAGGAAGTTTGGATTCCAGGTGTCTGAGTTAAGGACCCCCAAAGAGGAGCCTCCGGGAAAGTACCCACTAGGCGCCTAAAGACATTGAACTTGCAAGAATGCTTCCCATCACTCACCTCTACAATCCCTCCAGGTTAGATGAAGATTGGGTTCCAGACATCTGGGTTGCACCCCCAAACTGTTCTCCTACAAGGAATGTCTCCTTTAGCAACTGGTTTGGGGAAATTCAATCTTCACCAAACTTAAAAGGAGTGTAGAGGAAGCTGTTCTGCATGTTTGGTGTCTCTAGCTACCTGGGGGGGGACTATTTGGGGGTGCATAACCCAGATATCAGAAATACAATCTTCACCAAACACACATGTATTGTAGAAAAGGATCAGGGGGAAACTTTCCTGAAAATTTAGTGACTTTGGGTGCCTTGAGAAGTCATTGTATAGCTCAAAAAATCCACAAATAGAAAAAAAAAAACCTAAAATCATCAATTCATATTAGTTTGGGGACATGAATTTATATGAATACGAATTGATGAAATAGCAATTCTTGAAAAAATGCAATTTGTTCTAAATTCATGCCCATCTCTAGTCTGTGTACCTGCACTTGCTGTTCCTTGTACTTGCACCAACCAGCACAGAGAGGATGGGATTAGCCTGCATTGTGATCCTGGAGTCAGGTTCTGCTAGACAGGTTCAATATCTCAGGGCTACTGTGACTTGTCTATATATCCGTCCCTGGATCTATTGTGTTCATGTCGATAATGCACTAACCCATATTGGGAAACGCAGCCCCCTGGTCAACATTTGCATGGAGGGTTGATTGTCTGAGGACCCTCCCTTCCCTGTCCACTTAGTTTCTCTCCATTTAAAGTGTCCTCTGTTCTCTCCCTCAACCTCCCATGCAGGGTCCTGGAGCCGGCTGAGCCGTACCATCCGCATGAGAGACAAGAGAGCTGACTTTGTAACTGGCTGTCTGGGTGGACGTGTGGTTGCAGCTGGTGGCCTTGGTAAGCACGGGCAGGTCTAAGAATTCTGACTCTTGAGAGGTTGGGTAGCCGGAGAGGCACAGCGATGGCTCCAACCTAGTGATTATCTTGTCTTTAAAGGGCGAGACCTTGTGCTTGAGGTCTGGGTAGCTGGCATGTCACCCTTACAGAGAGAGAGAGAGAGAGAGAGAGAGAGAGAGAGAGAGAGAGAGAGAGAGAG
Source organism: Phrynocephalus guinanensis (assembly GCA_037367245.1). Classification (NCBI taxonomy): domain Eukaryota; kingdom Metazoa; phylum Chordata; class Lepidosauria; order Squamata; family Agamidae; genus Phrynocephalus; species Phrynocephalus guinanensis. Next base: position 32,372,079 of record CM074744.1, on the reverse strand, counting down.
AGAGAGAGAGAGTCGCCCTGCCTAACCTATAAAGTACATTCCTGGTTGCATCTGACTTTTCTGAAAGCTGTTCCTTTTTTTCTTCTTCATTCATTTAGACTGAAAGTAGGTCACAGAGCAAATGCAGAATCATATCAGGATGCAGTGTGCTAGAAGGAGAGGGGAGGGACGTGGGGAAAGGCATTACAGGACAGAAAACAATGAATACTCGAGCCTTTCTATATGTCTGAAGAAGTGGACGTGTCCACGAAATGTTACATTCAAATATGAAAGTTAGTCATTAAAGTGCCACATGTTTTGTGTCTTTTGTCTTGTTTTGTTTCTCTTTGATTTTTGCCCCTTTCCCTTGAGTCCTTCTCCCCCAGTTTGGAAACCGTGAGGACGACTAGCAGACAGGAAACAGGAGGCTGAAGTGGAAATGCTGCAGGAGAAAAGGGGGCGGGAGACATGAAGCTCATTGCTTTCATTCTCCAAAGGCAGCAGTGCCACATTCATATTATGCAGCCAAGACATTAAGCCTGGTTTCAGCCCTTCATATGCATCGGGTTACCTATGAACACGTTTTCATTACCTGTCCTTATTTGCATTCAGGGTAGGCAGGAAAAAGCAGAATGAGCATTGTCATCTGTGCCACCGGTAATTATGAGCACAGAGCTAGAAATGTAAGTTAAATGGTTCTGTATTGCTTAATCGGGAAGAAAAATCCCCGCAGAGGATCCCTGTTAGTGGCAGAACACGTGTGTGTGGTGGGCAAAAGCAGGTTCTGTTCCTGCCATCTCCCTTCAACAAATCTCAAGCATCACAATATGTCTGTGAAGATTCTCAGTCATCCAGGTGAGTTTATCTTGACTCAACTTCCAGACTCAAGCATCACAGTTGAGAAGCATCTCTGACCGGTACTCCGAGTAGTTACCGGCTGAAGTAGACCAGGGGCAAGATGATCTAATTTCTTACAAAAGAACTTTGTATGTAACTAATTTGTGTGAATCACCCAGGATAATTCATTTTCAATGAAGGATAATTGCTGGGATAATTCAGCAGAAGAAGTGGGGCTGGAATCCTGATTTCAATCTTGATATCAGGATTCCCTGAAATGGATGAGCCTCCTGTTCCAACGCTCGGCATTTACTTAACTGTATTATTTTAATTGTATTATAATTGTGACTGTATCTTTTTAATATTGTAATTTGTGACTGGCCATTTTGTAAACCGCCCCGAGTACTGTAGTGCACTTTGCACTAAGGGGGCGGTATAGCAATATAAACAAACAATCAAACATTCTCCAAAATGTCCTGTCATCTCATGTTTGGTTTCCTTCTTTCCCGCTATCATCCTCCTTTCCCAGCATTATTATCTTTTCCAGAGAGTTCCATCACTTTCTCACGATGCGCCCAAGGTTGGACAGCCTAAGCTTCAACATTTTTGGCCCCCTAGATCAAGTGGTGGTGAACCTTCGGCACTCCAGATGTTTTGGACCACAACTCCCACAGTCCTTTGTCATTGGCAATACGGACCTGGAATTCTGGGAGTTGTGGTCCAAAACACCTGGAGTGCCGAAAGTTCACCACTACTGCCCTAGATCAAATCCTGTTTATTTTATTTATTAATTTATTATTGATTTATTTTTATATTTCTATGCTGCCTGATTTTCCCAAGGGAACTTGGGGCAGTGAAAGATTTAAAACAGTTCAAAACAAATAGACAACTTCCAAAATTAGGCATAGAAAATAAACAAACTCAAATCAATAAAAATACGCAAACTTTTGAAGCTCGATTTGGTCTAAGACGCCCTTGTTCGTCTTTCAGGCAGTCCAGGTTATCCATGATGCTCTCCTCCAGCATCCTATTTCAAGTAAATCTGTCCCCCACCCCACCCCAGTCCCCTTTCTTTAGTGTCCAGCTTTCACGCCTGTCCATGGTGATCAGAAATGTCTAAGAGTGTTGGTCTCAGTCTTTAGTGACACATCATTCCACTTGATGCTCTTTTCTGGTTTCTCCATAGCTGCCCTTTAAAGTGTCCCTTCAGTCCCTGCAGCAGGATGTGGCAAACAGGCATTCTTCCAAGAGGGCTGGCGTGCGACGTGGCTTGGCAGTGCTGATCTCTTGTAATGAAAAAAGCAATGCTGGCACGTGCCAGCAAACGTGTGCTCTGTCGACTCACGGGCTTTTGTTTTTGTTCTCTTCCAGGGAACCAGTCGTGTCCTTTGGGGTCTGTCGAAGGCTTCAACCTGGCCAGGAAAAAATGGGATGCCTTGCCCTCCATGCCTACAGGCCGCTGCTCTTGCTCCAGCTTGGAGGCTGCCAACCTGCTCTTTGTGATTGGAGGGGTGGCCCAGGGCCCCAGCAGCGCCGTGGAGGCCTTATGTCTCCAGGAAGGGGCTGCCTGAGTGACACTCGGTGGTGGATGCAAGCCAAGTAGTAGACTATAAAGTGCCTGAGGACAGAGACAGGAGGCACGTATAGGAGGAGCAGAATGTGGGCTTGTTGATGTACTAGGCAGCCTGCGGCAGCGACCTTTCCTCAACACACCTCGTATTGGCAAGGCATAGCGTAGGTTAGAAACTAAAGGAGTCTGTCCTCTAAGCAGGAGGAGGAGGAGGAGGAGGAGGGCCAGCTACTTCCCTTTGCTGTTTAGGGCAGGGAAAGGTTCAGTGGAGCTGGACCTCTTGGTGCTGGAGGCAGAAGCAGAAGGCCTTGCTCCATTGCCCTGGTTTCTTCATTACACCCAACTCGCTCACTCCCGATGGAGATGGCAGGAACCTGGGCTGGGCTGGGCCCAGTGTCAATGTGACTGCTTCTGTCAAACCAAAATTATCAGTTCAATTCAAACCCCACCCCTTTATGCTCTCCCATTTTTTTCTGGTTTATACTGTAAGCGCTGAGTCCAGAGTCTTCCCTCTCTCTGACTCGTCTCTTTTTGTTCTAATGCAATTATTTAAATTGCCATGTGCATTTTAACTATCCCTCTGTCCGGGACTGGGTGTAGGATTGTTCCATTTAGTTTGGGTTCCAGTATCTGTGGCTAGTCGGACTGAACAATGTCTTCTGTTTTTAAACACTTAACTTAATTCAATGCAACAGTGCATTGCCTTCAAAGCTTTGCCAATCTACCCTGTCAGCCAGAATTGAAAAGAAATGCAAAGCATCCTCTCCCTTCCTCTCTGCAGGTGATCAGCAAGGAAGCTTCTCATTTCTCAAGACTGTTAAGTGGCTTAGGCAGACCACATAGTGGGAGACATGAGGGGGATTTGCAGTTCTTTCTTTTTGAATGGGAAGATTGGTCTCGATCAAGGGTGGGAAACTTTCGGCTCTCTAGATGTTTTTGACCACAACTCCCACAGTCCTTTATCCTTGGCAATATAGATTTGAAATTCTGGGAGCTGCAGTCCAAAACATCTATAGCAGGCATGTGCAAACTTTGGCCCTCCTGATGTTTTGGACCACAACTCCCAGAATCCCAAGCCTGTATTTCCAATTGGAAAGGACTGTGGGAGTTGTGGTCCAAAACATCTGGAGGGCTGAAGTTTGGACATGCCTGATCTGTAGGGACAAAGGTTCCGATCAGTGGTTCTCAACTTGTGGGTCCCCAAATGTTTCTGGACTGCAACTCCCAGAAATCCCTTCGAGCACAGTGAGTGGTGGAGGCTTCTGGGAGTTGCAGTCCAGGAACATCTGGGGACCCACCGGTTGAGAACCACTGATCTAGACCAATCTAGTCCAGGATAATTGGGCCGTCTATTCATACTCTGAGTTCTGATGTGCATTTAAGCAATCACATTAACCAAGGCACAGCTTTGGCCGTATGCTTGCCATGCCAGCTTTTGGGCCATATGGATTGGCCCTTATAACTGCAAAGGGCGGTGACGTTTCCTCAGCAGGTTCTGAGGAAGAGTAAAAGATGATGCTGTTGTAGCGGAGCAGGTGCTCCAGTATTTCTGCTTTGAGCTGTCAATACTATTCTTGTGGTGACGTCTTTTCTGCTGTACAGCTGAGTTGACTCTAGGAAGGCTGGGTGTAGCCATGACGCCTTGCGGTGTGTTCTTAACCCAGTCTGTGTCTCATGTAGCACATCAGGTGCCCTTTAGCTCAGTGCCTAGGAGGTGGTGTAGCACCTCATGCCAATAAAACCAGTGGGATTTTTCCCCTTTTGTGATTCATTCATTCTTGCTTTTTCACTTTGAAATCCATTCCTTTGTTTTAGTTCTATAGCATCATCTCTGCTCTACATCCCTTAACATCCAGCTGCTCCCTGAAGGCAGACAAAAAGTGCAGAGGAGGGCAACCAGAATGATTAGGGGACTGGAACACCTTCCTTACCATCTGAGGCTGCAACGGCTGGGCCTCTTCACTCTTGAATGATGGTGCCTCCTAAGAGGTGACCTGATTGAAGTTTATAAAATCATATACAGTGTGGACAAAGTTGATAAGGAAATACTGCTTTCCCTATCACACAACACTAGAATTCGGGGGCACTCCATGAAACTTTTGGGTGCTAGATCTCAAACAAATAAGAGAAAGTATTTTTTTCACCCATAGGATCACTGGTTTGTGGAGCTCCCTGCCAGAAGAAGTGGTGACAGCTGTCAGCCTTGACAGCTTTAAGAAAAGATTAGACAAGTTCATAGAGAACAAGGGTATCAATGGTTATCACTATGAATGCCTGGAGAGATAGGCAGGATATCTCTCAATGCCATTTGTGGGGACTCATAAGCAGGTGAAGACATCTGCTTGGGAATACTCTGAAGCAAATGGTGAGCTTCTGTGTGAGGCAGGATGCTGGACTGGATGGGCTGTGGCCTGTTCCAGCAAGGCTGTTCTTATGTTCTTATTTCAGGGTTAATCACTAGCAGAAAATCAAATGCACCGTTCATAGGTCATAGTCATCTATAGTCGAGAGAGGATCTTTTGATCCTTGCCAGGTGACCGGTCCTCCCCATCAAACGGCTAAGTAGCTCGACCATTGCTAGTGAAAAGCCCTCTTTCTAAGTAGAGCAAAAAGCATTGTGGACTTAGAAAATGGGGAAAGTAACATGCAGGGCCCACCCCCAGTGCCTGCATCGAGTACCAAGATCTGAAGGGGCTTTAAACAACATCATAAACTCCTTGGAATCTGAAACCTGCGTATCAGGGTTTCCAGTTGTAGGGAGGCTTCTTGGCATGTTCTGTTGAACATTCTTGAAATATTGTTCAGCCCTTCATGCTGAAAGCATAATAGTTGACGCAAGAACTGGTGGGTGGGGCTTGTTGGGAGTAGGATGTATGTGCATCCCAACACCTCCTCCTGCCAGCAGAAGAGGCAGTGATGCACTCCTTTTAATGAAACAGGAGGCAGACTAAAATAACAGATGAACAAGATAATCCGAAGGCCTACAAGGCTGGGTCAGAGATAAACTCGGGGGGGGGGGTAACTAGTTACTCAGACGAGAGCTTGGTGGGCAGTTTGGAACAGCTTATAGTTGTAGTAGTTCCAGCTCAGCCAGACAATCCCTGTACCACTCTTGGGCGTGCTGAAGACTGCTGGTGGGGTTCTGCCAGTAATGCTAATTATCTGCTGGCACGTCTGTTCAAGGCATCTCATGGGTGGCCTTCAAACTCTGGGGTACTCTGGATATAAAAACATTTGTCTCTATAAGAAATAGTAGCAGGCGCCTTGTTGCCATGGTGGAGGCTTTTCTAAAAATTCATGTTATTGCTGTGAACATTTTTGGTACCTGCAGTTATGATTCACAGCAGGACCCTGTTGGACAACAGTCTGTCAAGAGTAACCCCCATCTCTACAACCATGCAAGGCCTCTCTCTTTGTAGACCAAACACTGTTGTCAGGGCCACAGGACAATGGTTTCACTGGGGTGGGAATGAGTGGCTCTCCTCCCTATCATCGGTGTTCTTAAGGGCTACTGTTCAAACAATATCCTTGACATACAATTGCAATTACTCATCTGGAGGTCCTCTGGATTGCAACAGTTCTGCGAGATTGGGGGGGGGGCTTTGCATTTGTAGACCCTGCTGTGGAATACAAAAGCCAAAGCCAATCACAGTGCTCCCAAAAGAAACAGAAGCACTTCTTGGGAGGGAAAATGTTTGGATTTTCCACAGACAATAGTCAAGAACAGCACCTTTGTTGGACTATAAATGGATTGGGCTTAGTCGTGTGTGTTCTGCTAGTGCTGTCACACAACCTGTGTGCCATAACTGCCTATCTGACATAGATTAATTTGTTTGCTTTTTTCCTTCACAAATGAAGTTCCCCAAGGCAATTTATGAGCAACATGCCCCATGGATATACATCTGATGACTTGGTATGCCTCCACGATAATGTTTCAGGGAAGATTCCCTTTTGTAGCACACCCCCAACTTCTGAATTTAGAGGAAGAGAGGGGAATACAGATGCTCCCTTTCGAAAGTGGTATGGATATGTTTATAAATGTCCATCCATACGTGCCAGAAGCTGCATATCTGAGTTGGTGCAGATGGGGCCATCTTGGAGTCAGGCCCTGCTATTTTATTAAAATCTAGCTTCCTGTATATGATTATACAATTCAGTTGCACACAGTTGTCACAAAGGAGGCTAATTTCCACACCCACCATCTCACTTAAATGCTTCCTTTATCCCACGTCACCACCAGCTTTTTATCTTTACTTTAAAAACAAACTGAATAAGGACGATAGTGACGCCGGCAGAAGCAAGCAGGGGGGGGAAATTCATGGCAAAAATCCACTCTTTCGGGCAGGGAAGGTATGAGGAGCCACATAATGTGCACAGGGCCCATTCACTCTTGTACATCAGACACTGTGCAGGCCAGCAAGATTTTAATTTTTCCCATTTTTAACCTTGTACAAAGGAGCATTCCACGTTCCTCAGGCACAGGCAGAGGAAGTGCCACCTGCGATCAACAATGATGCCAACACAAGCAGTCTGAAACAGTCCACCGGGGTGCCTTGTAAGGCGCCAAACGCCCAAAGGTCGTTGCTGGAGCTAGGGCTGCTGCGGGTACATTGGCATCGGTTGTGCCAGACTCGTTGGGGGCAGGAGCACGAGCCTCGCTGTGGGCAGGAGCCGTGGTCTCACTGGAAGTGGTGGGCGCAGACTCGGGCTCTTTGGGTTCCTTTTCTTTGGTCACCTGGTATGGCTTGAGTACCCTCAGGCTGGGTTCATACAAGAGGTAGCTCCGGTAGGTGTGCTGATAGGTCGTGCTGGGTGTGCGTTGGAGGGGCTGCCTTTCCAAGTGGGCGTGATGAACTAACAGCTGGGGGGGCTTTTCTGTGGAGCGGAAGTCCGACTGGTAACTCGAGACAAGGGGCCTCTCACGTTGTAACTCTTCCTTCAGGGGGAACCAGTCAATTAAGTTCTGGGTGCTGGGAAGGCTCCCTTCGATTCTCCTCCTTCCCAGGCCCTGCCGTGAAGCAACAAGTGGACAGTTCATGCCTTTTTTTTTTTTTTGCTCAAAACAACCATTAAATTAACCATATAAATCATACCACTCAACGGACTAGGACAGTGGTGGTGAATCTTTGGCACTCCAGATGTTTTGGACCACAACTCCCAAAATTCCAAGCCTGTATTGCCAGTGACAAAGGATTGTGGGAGTTGTGGTCGAAAACATCTGGAGTGCCGAAGGTTCAGCACCACTGGACTAGGAGGATTACTATGGATGAAGATGGATGTTAAGAACTTGAGTGCAGGAGATGCCACTGGCAAGTTTATCCCTGTGTTCATTCAGCAAGGAGTAGTGGTACGTATACTACCCCTGGACTCTTTGGAACTGGACTTGGCTGTTCAACCCACCCTGCTCCACCCCAGAGGTGGAAAGGAGCTCCTGCTGCTGCTGCTGCTGCTGCTTCTGAACCAATTTCTGTATTTTAAAAACCTTGTTGGGATCCCCATGGCAGTGGGGGACCTCCCTTATGAGGAAAGGCTAAAACATTTGGGGCTCTTTTGTCTGGAAAAAAGGCGCCTGAGGGGGATTATGATTGAGACGTACAAAATAATGCAGGGCATGAGTAAAGTGGATAGAAGGATGCTCTTCTCCCTCTCACAAAATACCAGAACTAGGGGACATCCACTCAAACTGAGGGCTGGGAGAGTAAGAACAGACAAAAGAAAATATTTTTTTTTACTCAGCGTGTTGTTAGTCCCTGCCACAAGATGTGGTGATGGCATCTGGCCTGGATGCCTTCAAAAGGGGATTAGGCAGATTCCTGGAGGAGAAGTCCATCACTCTCCCAACCCTCAGTTTGAGTGGATGTCCCCTAGTTCTGATACAAACCATGATGGGGATGTGTAATCTTCACTCTTAAATCTGGGGTTCTTCAAGGGCCAGATGCAAGGGAATGGTATCAGGAGACAGATATCTAGTCTCCTCTGCTCCCAGAGGCATTTGGTGGGGCTACTGTGAGATACAGGAAGCTGGACTAGATGAGCCTTTGGCCTGATCCAGCATGTTTCTTCTTATGTTCTTATGTTAGGATGATGAGGTCTAACCTAACCTTCCACCCTGTAGATACCTCACTTCTACCCACCAACAGGGTCTGCTGGAGACAAAAACGGGCAAACACATCTCACTGAAGGTCTTCCAGCTTGAGCTGACGTAAAGTCTGCAGTTTGTGCTGGGGAGAAGCTAGATGTACACAGCAGCAAATTGGCTGGTCAGGTGTTTGGACAAGCTGGAATGGGCATCCTTGTATCACACAACCCCCATATGGTTGCTTTTATCATTATGCAGCTCAGGGTAACTGCCATGATCCCAGTCTGAAACTCCTGCACTAGCTTCCTCTAAACCAGGGGTGTCCAAACTTTTTGCAAGAAGGGCCAGATTTGGTGAGGTGAAAATGTGTGGGGGTGATCATCCAGCCGCATTTGGCCCCTGGGCCAGATTTTGGGCAAACCTCTAGGACAGGCATGCCCAAACTTCGGCCCTCCTGATGTTTTCGACCACAATTCCCAGAATTCTAAGCCTGTATTTCCAATGGCAAAGGACTGTGGGAGTTGTGGTCCAAAACATCTGGAGGGCCGAAATTTGGGCATGCCTGCTCTAGGATATGCAAGGAGGCAGGGAGGACGCTGCAGCAACGGAGCTTGGAGCAGGTAGGCTGGGCGGGTGGCTGGAGGGGGATGGACGGAGGCAGGGAGGGCAGGCAAACCATAAATCTGCAAGCTGATGTCTCCATCTGGTATGGGGAGGGGCCAGCTGGCAGGGATGCATGACAGGCTGAGCCGGTGGGGAGAAGCCGCGGGCCACTCAAAATTTGAAAATGGGCCGCATTTAGCCCCGGGCCTGACTTTGGACATGCCTGCTCTAAACAGTATAAATAAACAATAATTGCTGCATCCCACAATCTTTCTGGAATTTTTGCGGACCCAAAAAGCCACTTTTCATGCTACACTCCTGAAAAGCATGAAAGCATGAGAGAACAGGTTCGAAACTATGGTCTGGCACGGCCTTAATGCAACTCGGAGCTCTTCATTGCAATTCGTTTGTTTCATCGTTACCTAAGCAAGTCCCGGTGGCTGTCAAGGGAGAGCTAATAACATTAGGGATGAAAATGATGGCTCTAATCAAGCACCCTTCTGATTAACTTCACTGCCAGCTCTGTGGTGGCACTGGACACAGAAAAGGTAAGGAGTTACAAAATCGACATAGCCAGCCGCCAGCACACTCACACTCTCAAAATATGTCGCTGATCCTGGGAAGGCATGCCTGTTGTCGTGCTTGGAGAAGATGTGCTTAGAAGGGGTTTCCTGGAAAAGAGCACAAACAAGGTTTGACCCCCTGCAAAATGTTCAGGCTGCAACTGGACGGGGAGAGGAAAGTGGAGATTTGCTGGTGTTCACCAAAAGGCTGCCTAAGTGCAGCCCAACGATCATAAATTCTGCTCAGAAACCGAGATGCTTTGGGAAAACATGCAACATCTCAAGTTGCCGCTCTTGGCCTCAGTTCTCAATCTGATTTACTACACAAAAATGCCATGATGTTGTTTATCAGATCAAAGCAGTCTTAAAAGCAAGGATGGACAAAGTACAGCCTTCCAGACTGCCAACTCCTATCAACGATCGTGTACTCAGCCAATGCTGGAATTTGCAGTCAAACAACATCTAGGGGTCCACATTTTTTTGCTTTATAGAGCTGCTTTCCCCGCCCCTAAGAAACACTGTACCACTCAACACATATGACAACTTCATCTCTGAACCGATCATTTATGAGGTGTGGGAATATGCCAGGTAAAGCTGGGTCAAAGATGGCGCTGGGTTACGTCAAGCAACAAGCTTGAGTCAGGAGGCCCGCAACAGCATGCCTCTAGAACCGGCACCTGACCTTTGCCACGCTGGCAAAATTCCTGAGCCCTCAACATTCCTGACCTGTAAGCATTCCTGAATCTCTAAGAGTCCGCAAGTTAACCATTTCCTTGTTAATCTGGCATTTTGTAACCTGTAACCAAAGAGATAATAAAAGGCAACAGGCGGAGAGGAGGGGAACTTCTTCTTCCTTCTGTTCTGGACAGCTGTGTGTGTGAGAGTGTTTTTTCTTCCAGGCACCTCCCTTATTCTAAAGTGTTCAAATTACAATACCTAAAGTGTTCAAGCATCCTGCTTTAAATTCCCCGCTGTGCCTCCTTGACAAGAGCTGGACTGAATGATCCACAAGGTCCCTTCCAGCTTCAGAGTTGTAAGATTAAGAATAAATTATAAATGCCTTATGCTTTAAAGCTATTTAAACTTTAAGTGAAATAACTAAGCAGTGTCTACATCATTCAAACGGAAAAAAATCTCAATCAAGGCTTTCTTCTGAGTAGGCGTGCATGGAATTTAACGATGCTTTGTATGCCACAGCTGCAAGTGCACAACCAAACCACCTGTAACACACTAGCAATTTTTTTTTAAATCATCAGACTCTGGAACATATGACTCATGTAAAAGTGCTGTTTTTCAAAATTAGTCACAAGCACCATAGTACTATTCATTCTTATGCTTTAAAAAGCACTGAAGACATCACCGATCTGCTCATTTGATCTGGTGGCTAGTAGAGATGGACACAAACCAGTTTATCCTGGTTTGTCGAGGCACCAGCTGCTGCTCCTCCCCTCCCCCTCCCATCCTCGGCTATCCAGCCACACATCTGGCCCAGTTTCAAGGGCGTATCTGGGAGGGCGGCAGAAGGGTGCATTTGCCCCGGGCACAGCAATCTGGGGGCACCTGGAGGGGGAGCAGGAGGAAGAAGCGGTGCACCCTCGCACCAGCAGTCCTTTCCCCGGGCTAAGGCTTGGCGACAGGACCCACTCTGCCGCAGCCTCCTCCTCCTCCTCTTTGCGCCAGGTGAGCAGCGAAGCAAGCAGAAAGGCAGGCGTGTGGGGAGCGCGGTGGCTGTGGCGCCCTCCTCCTCCTCTTGCTCTGGGCCCACCACGGGAGAGGAAAGGTGCGCTACTGCGCCCGTGTGCACACACACACAAACACCCGCCTGCCCACCCCACACCCACAGGATTGCCCCCCCCTTGCTGGGTGGGTGGAATGGGGTTGGGGAGGGCCGGAGGGGCGCAAAAACAACTTTGTCCCCAGGTGCTCCAAAACCTTGCTACGCCGCTGCCCAGTTTGCTAGCTTCTGGCAGCTTCTCAACTGATTTTTTTCCACTCTCGGCTACAGCTCAGGCTTCTGTGCTCCACCCTCTTGTCTGATCACCCATGTAGGCCAAAGAGTGGGGCAAAGAAGCCTGAGCTGTATTTAGGAGTGAGAAGCTGCTGGAAGATAGCCAACTGGGCCAGGTGATGGACCAGTTTATGCCTATCTCCAGTGGTTAGTCTTGTTAACAGTCAAACATACAAAACTTCTAGATCAATCTATTTTTAAATTATTTTACAGCATGTGCCAAGCTATAGGCTTGTGTTATGCCATATTATGCAGGAAATCATAAATATAACAGCATAAGAAAAAAGAAAGACCAGAACCAGTGGAGCCCTCAATCCCTAAGTTTGATGTCCTTTCCAGAAGGATACCAAGGAGGATATCAAAAGCCTCTGAAAAAATCCAGGAGGATCAGAGGGTTATACTTCCCCTGTCTGTCTCCTTTAGGAGATCATCTTGTAGGGTGACCAGTGCTGTCTCAGTACCATGATAGAGCCTAAACCCAGTTGAAATAGGTCCAGACCATCAGTTTCTTGTCTATATCTGTCCAGTGTTTGTAAGACAGTGGGCAACATGAATGGTATTGACAGTCCCAAAGTCACCATGGAACCCATGGATTTCATGGCAGCCCCAGCAACAGGCCTCTTTGCATGGATTTTACAGTCACTCAAAAGCAACAGCTTTGGGTGTCGACATTCTGGCCACACAAATTCATTTCAAATAAACATGATCTTAAATCCACTTTTCATCTACAAGTTCAGACAACTGACGGTGCCACTTAAACCAGGGGTGTCCAAACTTTTTGCAAGGAGGGCCGGATTTGGTGAGGTGAAAATGGGGGGGGGGGTTGACCATTTAGCCGCATTTGGCCCCCGGGCTGGACTTTGGACAAGACTCTATAACATGCAAGGAGGTGGGGAGGATGCTGCAGCAACGGAGCTGGGTGTGGGTAGACTGGGCAGGTGGCTGGGGGGATGGGCAGAGGCAGGAGGGCAGACAAACCATAAAACTGCAAGCTAACGCCTCAGTCTGGTATGGGGAGGAGCCAGCTGGCAGGGATGTGTGACAGGCTGAGCCGGTGGGGAGAAGAATGTGCAGGCCACTCAGAATGTCAAAACGGGCCGCTTTTGGTCCCCAGGCCTGACTTTGGACATGTCTGACTTAAACAAAGGAAGGTGCTTTATATGGAGTCAGACCCTTAGTCCATCAAACCCAGTATTGTCAGCATTGGTTGGCAGGATTCTTTACCACTCATACTAAAACCCCTTAATATTATTTCATACTTTCCCATCCCATGGATTAATCAGACTTAAATCTATTTATTTTCCAACATCAGTCAAGATTGGATGTGTCCAGTTTGGTACTGTGGTTTAGAATCTGCCCAGGCCCAGCTGTTGGCAGAATACAAACTAGTATTTGAAAGTCAGTAGATTAGTCATATGGTTTCCATTTTCTCTAACAGCAAATATTAAATTCAACTTGGCTTTTTCCAAAGCATTGCAATATATAGATCTTTGTTAATGTTCACAACCCCCCAAGCCTACTAAGATCTATTATTAGTGAAATTCATTTCCCCATCCTCGCTTCATTAGATATTTTCTATTATGTGATATTATTTTACTTCTTGATTATCTCTACTTTAAGCGAAAAATGCAAATGCATGAAACATGATAAAATCAATCATTCGGTTCATTCAAGGCTATTGTTAAGCAGCATTCTTGAAGTGTACCATTGCAAGGCCTTATCCTGCACAGAACTCACTACAGTACAGGCTTTTCCCTCCTTGATCAACAGGACTGCTCAAGAACGCCCTCGGAAACAGCGAGCTCTTCGGGTGCAGGTGTCAGCTTCAAGGAACTCAGCATTAGCAGATGCGTTTAGTCAATGGGCTCCCAAGAGTGATCCTCCTAAGGGACTCATTATTGTGCCTTTTATGGATGCCTGTGAAGCACTTCCAAGCTGCCAGCTGAAAACCAGCTTTGTATTTTCTGCAAGCTGCTTGTTTTTGCTTACAGGCTGCGGCCCATGCAATGAATATAAGGCTCTCTCAGTGAGCAGATGGGTAAACACTTATAGGATGCAAAGGGGCAGCAGAAGTCAAACAGCTGGAAGATGGACTGTTTTTCTCTTAAGAGTTTTGACCCAGCTAAACAAATGTTTTGCTAGAAGCAGCTATTCATGGTAATTATTTCGAGTTGTCACCCATGTTAATGATTGTCAACAATCCATGCCAATCACCCAGTTTTTAATAATTTCTCACCTATGGCAATATTTTCTATGTTGTCTTAAGGTGTTTGTGTACTGCTGTGTCTTAATCAGCAATTCATGGCAACCTATTGCAACCTGACTACAGGAAATGTATTTGTTTTGCAAGCACTGCCCAAATACTTCTGATTTAATGTATACCCCATAGCTTGCATCACAGTATTGGTGTTCTCTGTGCCATTGTGCCATATTAGGCTCTACCGCATAGCTAAACCCTTACTGCTTCCTTCGCTGGGCACATACTCATACTAGTACAGCTTACCCCATGCCTCTAGAACTGGGATGTCAGCGGGGAATATTCCTCCATCATCTCACGCTTTTCAGATGCTACATTCTGTCATTGTGATAGCAGTCACACCATTAAGATTGTAACATGCAACTTCTATGACCCTCCTCTTTCCTCTCTTCCATTCAGTTCATGGCCAAGTAACATTCTGTTTCTCTTCATTATATTCAAAAAACAGTGTTTGTTCTCTGACCCATTAGTAAAAAAAATTCTCATCCATGCCAAGGTAATTTATTATGTTGGCTACTCCAAATCCATTTTCTCTGGTGTCCACTCACTTCTATCAGGCATTCTGCCTACAAAATTAATAATTCTTCCTCTTGTTCTGACCCGTACACTCGTTTTGTGTTCACTGCCAAATCCTTAAAAGTTTCTTTTAGCCTTATTTCTGAAACTTTCCATGGGTTTAGTCCTCAACTCTTTGCTCCTATACTAGCACATCCGTATCCTGCTACCTTCACTCATGCACCTTCATCACCTCTAGGTACCCAAATATATCCTGCTTGCTTCTTGAAATTGCACTGCTCTTTCTGCCTTGTTGTCTCTTATCTCAGCAAATGCCTTGCAAAATCCTTCTCTGTGACCACTTTCTTTACTTCCTTCAATTTTTTTCTTTGCAACTTATCTTTTCTGGAAAACTTATGAAACAATCCTCTCGAACCAACTTATACTGACTATAACTGGGGTTTCAATTCTTCTTCTTCTTCTTCTTCTTCTTCTTCTTCTTCTTCTTCTTCTTCTTCTTCTTCTTCTTCTTCTTCTTCTTCTTCTTCTTCTTTTCCCACAGGTGCAGGATCCTGAAAAACCACTTTGCCTCATTGTTTGCAACTTCAGGACAAAGGCAGACAATTTGTAAGTCTTTATCAACAGTATCCTGCTATCTCTGTTTTGGTTGCCCATGTAACTTGCCAGCCGTAGGTTTTCATTTGGTGAGCAGTTTTGGTATCCAAGGAAGGTGCTGCTTTGAGGACATCTCCATAGTAGTGAAACCAGCTTCCCCTCATCTTCTCCATAACTGATATCACACCAAGTTCCTGTTGGGTAGTATCATTTGTGGTGTGCTCAAGTAGGGAGATAGCCAATGTCGAATGGAACATACACCTTTCCATGGCATGGAGACCGATCTCTATGCCCACTGTTGCTGCCCAGAACTTTGTGCCATGCAGTGCACCAGGGGGTCTTCTACATCGATGTGAGGTGGATGGGCATTTGTCTGCCATAAAGCACACAAGTGATTTCTTGGCAATGCAAAAGCGGGATAAAAATATTCTAAATAAATAAATAAATAAAATAAACCAAGCTGCATTTACCCTTGCTCACATATCGCCACTGATGATACCATTGCCTTGGCTTTTCAAGCAAAGTGAGATAGTTAAGGAATGGTTTAACCAGCCCCACATACATCCCCCAGAAAGTTTCCCGGCTGAGTGAGAATTTAAACGTAGGTCTCCTAAGTCCTAATCTGTCACTCTGCCCATTATAACATAATGGGTATCAAAGTCCCAATATCCTCTTGTAACTACATTATGCGGTAACTGACTAAAGAAATTGTGGATTTCTCTTCCTGCTTAACCCAGCCACCATACTCTGCCCTGCTCTCCCTTATTCCCGTCTGTGTACTTTCAAATCATAAGCCCTTTAGGAAAAGGATGGCCCAAGCCTGCTACTTGTAAGGTGCTATTTACAAAATCGTGCTACCCAAATAAAGACTCACTATTTACAGCATACTGAAAAGACAGCATACAATATAACATACGACATATACCATATGATTCTGTCTTTCATCGAGACGGTTTTAGAGTCTCTCTATTCCACCTATTGTTGATTATCTATTCTACCTAGCTGCAGTTCCTGAGACCTCAAGTGCATGGCATTCCTAGCATCTCTTAATCACCTTGCAGTACTAAGGTTTTTATCGGGAGCTGTCTGCATACAAGGCCCACTTTCCCATTCTTCTCTTTATCCTCACAACAAGCCTTCTGTTGGAAAATTCAATATTGTTCCTCCCTTCTGTTCTGAAAGAAAAGCTTATCCACAGATTTTGCCAATGAATAGCAAAACTGCTTTCTGTGAAAAGCAGGTTCCAATTCCAAGCCTGAACATCTCAGCTTCCGCAAAATAAAAAAAGCAAGAATGACCAGCTTCTGCGCTTATGAAATTGCATGTGGTTGCAGCTCCCCAGAGCTTTAAGCAAATATTCTTTTTAGCTCTGCTACCTGAGTTCCTTTAACAACTGGAGAAACTGAAGGAGAGACCAATTTACATGCAAAGCATGGGCTCTACTACTGAACTATTGCCCTTTCCTCCTTTATCCTTCGGACTACTACAGATCACAGATTCTGGAGTGCTTGGGAGAGGTATATTTTGCTACCCTTTCATAAATGTTCAGACTTCATTCATCTGTATTAAGTAGTACAGGTTTTGAAACCCAAAGAGACATGGAGTAATCTCCTTTGCAGCTTTTGAAAGCAAATTTTTGTCCATACTGTTAGCAAATACTGTACTTTACTGATCCATGATTCAAAATATATCTGACTGCGCCTTGAGTTTTGTACCTTGAATGAATTAAGGGAATTTCAGCTGATGCAGTTTGCCATGTCAAATGCTGTTTAGATGAGAAATGCAGTACCTCCTCAATCAGACACTAATACTAAGGGGACAGGACCTCTGTCTGCTGCATTTGCTTTCTCTGCCATAGGATATTATTATATTAGCAACCCCACAGATAAGCATTGGTCTTCACAATTCCTACCTGCATGAAACAAGCAAAGAATTAAATATCTGACTTGGAAACTGGCAACAGAAGTTCTCCCTTGCAAACAGATCAAAGAAAGAGATTATCTGTGTGACACAGATCCATAGTTGCATGAGCTCAACCTGTCACAACATGTTCTTCTGTTACTTGCCTTTTGTGGTCCTGGAAAGTGACACCACTCCAGGCAGATATGCAAAGAAGATGCAGTCTTGACTCTACCTGGTGTCAAAACTGCTGCGGGTTCAAAAAGCAGAATTAAAATATAGCTCCTTTTGTTAGCCAATGGGGGCAAATGCCAAGCCTCTTACCAGGATGTGGTGCTGCAGTCTAATCCACAACATGTAGCTTAACATGTTGCCAAGGCAATTAAATAGAGCTTAGCTACCACTTCAAATCCCAGCAGGTAAATTTAATAAAAGAGAAGGACTGGTATTTCCATACTATAGTGACAGGGGATATCCTGATCCTCCCCAAAGCAAGAGAAAAAATAACCTATTTGAAGTGGATTTTGCATCCTTTTTGTGAGCAAGTAATGACAGTTAAGCATAGAAAAGGAAGAATTATCTGGGAGTTGAGTCATGGCTACTGGACTTCTTTTTTGAGAGATAGAAACGTTTCACTGTTCATCCAAACAGCTTCTGCTAAGCTTCAGGATTGGCGTTAACTTTTATTAATTAATTAATTCTTCTTTGAGAAAAGTATATTCACCTTTCCACTAAAAAAGGCTTCAACGCAGCTATTAAAAGCAGCAGAACAATTAAGAAGCATTTGGTATTAGATGTTAATAGCTTCTAAGAATACAATATTCATATAATCATAAAACTGGCAACAAATAGTGAAACATCAATCCAACCCCTAAGGAGCCTTTTTAATTGTCAGAACATTTAGCTTTACAACACAAAATATTACTCAATAACTTTCGCAACTCCCAGATTCCAGAACCTTGGATTAGATCGTACCAAGCAGAGGAGGTTGCTTGCTATTCAAACTTAGCCCTAGATAGTAAGAAAATTCAGATGGAATACAATAGGAGGTTTCTGACAAGCATTTTAATCCAGATTAGATTCTTATCTTGGGCTTCACACATACTTTGTCTTTTTTTTAATGATTTTATTTATTTTTAACTACAGGGTACAGGTATTTATTGATGCGTATGACAACGACAGCAGGAATTTCCTTCACCAGTTATTGGAAAACAGCAGAGATACCAGAGTATCAAGAACGTTTGGACAAATATCTTGAAACAGCAGAGAGGGGCATACAGTACTGTCAGAATTGCTCAGAGAGAAAGACAAGAAGACATGAGAACGCTGTATGATTATTACATGAAAGAAGCCCGTAATTAATTTTACTCCAATAGCAGATTAGATCTATAACTTTGTTAAGATCAAAATTGGAAATGATGTGACTTACCACGTAATGACCCCTTTTACCTATAGAAATCCCAACCCAATACCCGTACACACACTTTGTCTTTAATATACACCCAGGTTGCTTCCGTTCCAAAAATTTCCACTTTCCTGCTTCTAGGATCATATCATCATAGACAGGAACCTCCCTCATCCTGATTCAGACTGTAGGACCACCTGATCTAATACAGTTGATACTCACCTGCAGCAGCTCTCTTTACAATTACAGGTAGGGTTTTTTTTTCTATGCCCATTGAGGGACGCCAGGGTCCCATTGCACCCAATCATATGCTGTACTACACTTAATCTTTGATCCTCAGATAGCAATTTTGCCACATTTGGGGGAAGAATGGTACTCCACTTGGATGGGGGGGATGCTTCAGACAACCACTCCTACCTATTTCAAGCTTCAGTATTGGCTGGAAAGGGTTTGGCTTTTTCAGGCAAACTCAACCTAGCTCTTCTCCTTAAACCAGCCAATAGCTGACATCAGGCACAAGCTGAAGGCCAGGTTTCAAGAGTTATAAATCCCTTTAAAACCGTGTGAAGACACTTATTAAAATTCCGTAATTGAAGCCCCTTCATACCTATATATGCTTCTCTGAGGTGTTTTGAAAGAGAATATTAGTTATCATCAACCAGTGTAACCATGGCATGCAACTGGTTCATAGCCCAGCTCAGCTTAGTATCCATCTCTGGCATTTTCCTTTTTCTTTTTGGCACTGATTATAAAGAAGGGAAAAGATAACGGGAAAAGAGAAACAAACCTTTAAGGAAAAAGAAGAGTCATGAACAGTACAAAATATTAGGAGTGGGCTTGAAAGCAGATTTCAGATCTGTAAAGGTAGTTTTATAATTTTAAAAAAAACCCGCAAAAGTGTTCTGTTTATATACCACCCCATAGCACTTCACGCATTCTCTGGGCAGTTTACAGTTTAATACACATTGCCCCACCTCCAGCAAGCTGCATACTCATTTTACCAACCTCGGAAGGATGGAAGGCTGAGTCAGCCATGAGCCGGCTACCTGTGATTGAACCCCAGATCGTGAGCATAGTTTTAGTTGCAGTACAGGCATTTAACCACTGCGCCACAAGGCTCCTTAAAGATCGGAACAGGAAAGCAAACTTTTTGGATTCTCCTTCCACCTCCCCACTGCATCTAATTTTTTGTCTTTCTGCAAAATAAAGTTACACACTATAGGCTCTTCATTCCACTTGTGTTTTTTGACATGGCCAGGATGCATGTAGCTTTCCCTCTCTCTTACCTGTCATAGATCAATAAAGGACACCCGCTCACTCACCTTCATTCTCTTCAGGAAGAGATCAGGAGGTTGTGGCTGGGCTGCTTTCCGATACTCTTGGGTGTAGTCACTCCTGCATCTGCTTCTGACGTTGCCATAGAAACCACTGGCATGCTAGAGCAAGACAGCCAACAGGGAGCCCCTAATTAGCAATTTTGAGTAATGTAATCCACAAGCCTCTCCAAACTTGCTGGTTGGCTTGATAGGGCCAGTGGAGACCATGCTTTGCAGGATTTTTTACAGGGGTGAATTATTATTCCTATTACAGACCAAAAAAAAAGGGTGCTCTTCAGGTTGGGGGAAGCATCTCTGAAAATGCTTATCTTCCCACAAGGATCTTGGTCATCTATTCCATCCAAGAGCTTATGAAGAGGGCCTCGTTTGGAATAAATTGGGAGTCTTGTTACAATATGATTGGTCATCCCTGTTATAGATAAGCAGAATGCTTCAGCCTGAGCTTTTCCCTACTAGTTTATATGAGTAACACAGAATGTTCAACAGTGTAGGCCAGTGTTGGCGAACCTATGGCACAGGTGCCAAAGGTGGTACTCGGAGCCCTTTCTGTGGGCACCCGACATCGCCCCATTCACAGCCACCTGGACTCAGGTTAAATTGCTGTATTGGCACTTTGCGAAAAATGAGTGGGTTCTGAATCGCAGTTTGGGCACTCGGTCTCTAAAAGGTTCGCCATCACTGGTGTAGGCTGTCCTCCCCATTGAGATGTCCCTCCTGTGCTTACTCAGCACTCAGGCTGTGAGAGTAGGTCTTCATTACATTCACGGCTTGGAAAATTTACTTTTTTCATTGTGGCTTCCAGAGTCCCCCAACCAACACAGATGTTACCCATGCTGGGAGATGGACTCTGGAAGCTGTCATACAAAAAAGTAGTACTGTATTCCATCCTCTGTCTACCCTAACATTCCCTATTTAGTATATACAGTGTGGAGAAGTGTAAGCCATTTTATAAGACAGCGATGGGCAGTGCCAAGACTCCTAAATCTGTATTAAGGTAACTGCAGTTTTCTGCTCAGAAAAGGTAGTTTCTGCAAACAGCAAACATTACAGATACTAAGCAAATATCTGTACATCTGATTATTTTGTTTATTTTTCCAGCTGTTTATTTATTTATTTATTTATTTATTTATTTATTTATTTATTTATACAGCTTATATGCTGCCCACTACCCTCCAGCATGTTGCCAATTAATATCTGGCATTCTTTTGTAACACCCCAATTTTCACAATCATGAGCATTATGCCTTTCCGTTACTGCCTAATATAGCTCAAAGCTTTTCATTGTCTGTGGAGCACTGTGTTAATTTACTCCAGATCTGCTTGTTCTACTGCAAAGTGTCAAGAGGGTAACGATTCTTCTAATTAAAGATGTGGTTGCAAAAGGTAATTGTCCTACCGTTTCTTTATCAAGTATTCAAAATGCACTTCAGATGCCCTGTGTGAAGTGGCAGATTGTGCACGGCATGATGTCTTAGCACTCATGCGCAGACATTTCTGACCTTATTGTGCACAAAGAGAATAGGCACACCCCCACATAAAAAATGTTATTTGCTTGAGGTGAATTCAGAACCCTGAAGAATTATAGCAAACTCATGCTGTACAATTTGACAAGACGGTTCTTCAAAGACAAACTAATTGGGGAGACTAATTTGCCTAGTAGAAGGATCAGGAAACAGGCAAAAGGAAACACTGTTTTGATTGTAGTTATGACTGACCAGCACAAGGCAAATATTCGATGAGACATATTTCAATTCCTGTCCATCATAAACCATACTCAGATCCTAATCCCTTGAACGGATTTCTGAATTTTCTTCAGGCATCGCCAACCTCCTTTCAAATCTTAAGACTGTCGCTGCAATTTTGATTTTAAAAATATGTAAAGCTTAGTGTTTCCATAAGTAGACTTCTGTGCCACAACTGTAAACTGAGATTGTGGAATGTGTTGTGCCCTGATTATGGTAAAAAAAAATAGAGCCCTCCTCTTGAATTTGTTTGGGATGTACGCAAAAACAAAAGAGGAGGCTGAGCAAGCATTGCAGGGCTGCTTTTCTTGGTGCACTGACGGATCTGTGTGCAATGTCTGAAGTACAAAATAATGCACAATTTTGCAGCTGTTTTAATCACTTGGCTCTGGACACCTATTGTCTCAACAGTGTATTTTAAACAATAGACTACAGACCGAACCATCCCAGAGAATGCTATTATCAGACAAAAGGTGAAAGAAATTAAAATTTCACTTATTCATACAAGGAAGAATGGAAGGAATTGAGAAGGAAGCCACCCAGAGACCGTTGTATAAATAAAATAAATAAGAATGCATTCCAAAAGTTTTCCTACATTTCAAAGCCCGTTAGAATAAAGGGCAGAATATTTGTTCACCATAGCTATCAACAAAGAGGCAAGGAAAATGAATTTAAAGAACTGCTTAGATTTATATTAGATGAATACTCTAAATATGAGAAGGATGTGTGGAAATGGATTACCTTCCTTGGGTGGTTTCCTTAAAATACAGGAATAATTATTGACAGGAATAATTTGAGGAAAATATTGCATGGTAGATTAATGGATCAGATATCCTGTGGGGCTGCTTCCCCCCCCCCTATTATTCTCTATTATTTGACTGTAATTCAGGGAATAATCTAAGTGTGAAGTGAGGGGCTGTCTTTGATATATGACGGCTCAATGAATGACTGAGCTCCAAATTATTCTGTCCTTAACAGCCATGCTCAGCAGTTGGAAATTCATGCCCATGGCTTCCTTGGGGAACTCAATCCATCTCTTGTTTGGTCTTCCTCTTTCGCTGCTGTCTTCAAACCATTATTGTCTTTTCCAGAGAATTCTGCATTTTCATGACATGTCTGAGTCTTGGTCTGATTTTCTTGACCACAGTCTCTATTTGGATTGATGATCAAACCAAGGTATACAAAACAAATTCCAATTTCTTAATTGTCACCATTAAAGTTGTATAGCTCTTCTGTAGTCCTTCTAATAATAACACTACTATGGTACGTAGAATAAGCGTGAAGGACATGTGGATGAGCTAGAAAAGTGTTTTTAAAGAATAATCATTTGGCCCCAAAGACACCTCTCCTTATGTGGTGCTCCTGAAATGGGATAGAAGGGGTGAGACTGGGGTACGGTGAAGCCGTTTTAAGCGCACAGAATGTAATTCAATTTATAATTACATAATCAGCCTTCACTGTGCATATGGTCTTATGAAGTATAGGAGAACTTTCAAGCTAAGTAGATACAAGGATTCCTGCGAGCAGGCAGACTGGAGAGTAAGCTCCTCTTCCCAGGCAGGGCACCAGCACAGTTAAAAGTAAAGGGGAAATAATGAGATCTGGCTGGAATTTTGTGACCCAAAATATATCCAAAAGGATATAGCTTGTAGGAGATGGAAATTATAATTGATATATCTGACAGAGAACATCAAAATGCTTAAGGCCAATGTTGTTTCCTAACCAGAATAAATGCACTGAGGTTGCTAGGCAACCATAAGCCTGATTCTCTGACCAGTTGTACCTTTACCTAAAACATAATGGGGGGCAATGATAGGAAAGTGGAAAAAAAAGAAAATGGGGAGAAAGAGGCATGGACACAGGCAACTTAATCCAGAATACATCACTGCTTCTGGCTTACCTTGTTTAGAGACAACTGAAAGAGTCAAACAGCTGACGTTTCCATTCCTTACTACCATTGAACAAAAATCTACAGCAGGCATGCCCAAACTTCGGCCCTCCAAATGTTTTGGACAGCAACTCCCACAGTCCTTTGCCATTGGCAATCTAAGCTTAGAATTCTGGGAGTTGTTGTCCAAAACATGAGGAGGGCCGAAGTTTGGACATGCCTGATCTACAGCTATCTTGTACCTAATCCCCTTGACAAGATCTGTCACTCAGCTTTCACTTCTCAGGAAATGGCGGCACTTAGCAGATGGTCATCCTTGTTACTATACCGCAGAGGAGGGGAAACCTTCAGCCCTCCAAAATCCTCATAGTCCTTTATCAGTAGTAATATAGGCTTGGAAATCTGGGAATTGCAGTCCCCCCAAAAATCTGAAGGCCTGAACCTCCCCCACCCCTGCTGTACAGGATAAGGGTTTCTTTTACAAGGTAAGCATGGGCGACCACCAAGGAATACCAGGTGCTGTAGGCGCCTGGAGTAGGAACTGGCAAGCCACTCCAGTATTCCTGTCAAGAAAACTCCATGGACATGGGGTCATGAAGAGTCGGCCAGGACTGTAACGACACAACAACAGCCTGACCTCAAGTGACCCCTTCATAGTGGCACTATCTCTTGGGTTTCTCCATACTTGGGATCTTGATTTAATGAAATTGGCAAGGCTTAATTTGTACCAGACCTTGCAAAGGACTAACTCTGGAATATATAAAGTGTTCTGCTTATATACCGCCCCATACCACTTTAAGTAGTCTCTGGGTGGTTTACAATTTAAAACTTTATACACTATGGAGGCTACCCAATGCCCCCCCAGCAAGCTGGGTACTCATTATACCGACCTCAGAAGGATGGAAGACTGAGTGAACCTTGAGGCTCCTACCTGGGACTGAACCCCAGGTCGAGAGCACAATTTTACTGGCAGTACAGGCATTTAACCACTGTGCCATGGGACTCAGTAATTTCTCAGTATGAAGTAATTTTTCTTTTAAAAATCCCCTGAGCCAGTGAAAATTGTATTTCCATTTCTCCCACCACTAAATACTGTAAACAGAATCTCTCTGCCTGAGGGATTATGAGGGAAGAACAACCTCTAGATTAGTAGGTGGCATTTCATATAGATGCCATGAGCCCTCCTTCTCTTATCTTTTCCATGAAAAATTCACTCTTCCTGGTCTGGACCCTACCAAGAACCTTGGACAGCATTCAACACCACCAGAGACCTTACCCACGTCCCTACAATAGGGCTAGGCATCCCCTCAGAGTCTGAGGGGAGCCGCCGAAATGCAGCCAGACCCCTCAGCTATTAGAGCAGCCACTTGACGCTGGGCTGGGATCCTGGGCCTAGAACTTGCCACCCATGTTGACATAGTTGCTAAGCAACTATTATGTGAGGGAAGCATAGATTGTTAGATCAGGTATTAGATGAATGCCTACTCAATGTTAGTTTATTCCTTCTCCTGGGGGGTGGGACGGGGAACCCACATTCATGTTTAAATGTTTTTTTTGGGTTTTTTTGGTGAAACATTAATAATGTGGACATCTGTTAGTGATTTGTTCTCTACAGCATATAAAGTGTTCTGCTTATATACAGCCCCATACCACTTCAAGTAGTCTCTGGGCATTTTACAGTTTTTAATTACAGCTCAGACTATTAAGTGAAGAGGCCTGACAACTGTCTGGGGGGGGGAATGGATTTATCCTGGGGTTTTAAACATGTATGTGAAGAAATCAGTAGATGAAATGTTTCATCATGGCACAGAATTGGTAATTTTTATTATCACCAGCTAAGCACTACAGGTCAAAAAGCTGTTGATGAAAAAGTGAGCACAACTGTGTTCCTCACTGATTGTTACAGTATTTATTCTGACCATTAGACAATGTTATACAGTATATAGTTAATCCCAAGTAGATCCAAAGTTTCTGGATAAGCATCCAGTATGTTTTATCAAGCTCCCAGAGCTTCTTTCATTCTTGCTGCCGATACTGCATTCCCCTCTAATTCCCTTGGAATTTTATCTTGTGAACTTTTTTTCCCCATTTTTGGCAGAATGCTGCTAAGCAGGTCTTAAAAACACTGATCATGTGTACAGTGAGGTATTGTGCACAAGTGAACACTTTTGCCTCATTCCTCACACTAGTTTGCACAGCCATTAAGTGAATTTCCCTTAGATTTTAAAGCATTTACAATTATTCTAGCACTATAAACTTAAGCAGGTTTAGGAATTTATTGACATAGTGATAAAACATGTCAACTCTATTTTTCTTATTATTTTTAATCCACTTCAGATCAAAAGTATACAGAATGTATACAATGGAATCATAAAATACAACGTATAACAAAGAGTGTGGTAAACCCACAGTTCCAGTGGCAGCAGTTTTCATTAATTCAAGACTTCCTCCTTCCATTCCACTGCAGTTATGACTCCCAAACGGTAAAAGGTATTATGTGGGAACTGCAGGACAGAAATAGGAGGTTTTGGTTTCTGAAAAATAGCCCTTGCCGATTACAACATTGGCCTCATGCAGGAATGGCTGCACAAAAAGGCTTTTAGCACATGACTGTCCAAAATGTGTAGGTTATATCCATTTAAGCATTATGCTTTTCACAATTGCATTTTGTCACATAGCCATTAGCTTGGATGGGGGTCCTAAAAACAAAAGGGAAATACTGTAACTATTCATGAACAGTGTTATGTTCATGATAAACACAGCAGCACTAAAAGCCAGCACTTGACAATAGCTCTAAAGCTCACTGCTGTAGAGGGAAAGAAGAGAGACTACATGGGTGGCTGGAGTTAGCTGTCATAGGTAGAATGGGAAGGAAATATCCTTCTTTAATGAAATATTGTCTTCCACACTCAATCTCTCTGAAAATACTACATCTCATTTTCTGAGCCTCAGAGTCCTAGCTGACAATCATCACCAACGTGACTCTCCACAACAGCCTCTGAAGGAGGACGTGTTACATGTAATTGCAGAAAACAAGAGGACAATTGGTGCCAAATATCACAATTCTACAGTGTCAAAGCAAATAGTTATTTCTTAACAGCTATGGAAAATGCCTTAAATGAAAGCGAAACATCAGAAGAATTCTGAAGAAGATGAAATTGCATTGGTCTTTGTCATGGTCTGTGAGATGGTGATAAAAATAAATTTAATATCATTGTGAAAGCTCTTAATAGATCTTTTGTTGCACTTGTGGCCAGAGAGAAGAATCTTCCATGTATGCACTATCAAATGCCTATATATGCATGGATAAAAGCATAAAACCCATTATCTAGCGTATATATTTGGGCTTCTTGATAATTTAAACCACGTTTCTTGACAGTTTTCAGCTTTCACAGTGGCAAGGAAAGGTTTAACTACTGTATGTGCAAGGTAGAATGCAGAGTGAGGCTTCTTTGTGGGTTGTATACAGCTTTTGATTCCTATTTATAACTCTCAGACCCATATAGAGGTTCCCTCTAAGATGCAGGAGCATACTCCTCTACTCGCCTCCATGTATGGATTTTCCTTCCCCATGCACGTAGAGTATTTTTGGTTATGGTGAAATCCTACCGGGGGGGGGGGTTATACATGGAAGGGACAGAGCCCCACACAACGAAGCTGAAAATTAGAGGGAGATTGACCTGGAGAATGCATATGGATATCACTGTGATTGTGGTGCAAATATCTGCAATGGTAGCACAAATCATATATATTAGTACACTGTTTCTTTTGAAAGGCACTTTTAATCCATCTTTAAAAAATAATATATACTGGGACCAGATGGCATCTATCCACGAGTTCTCAAGGAACATAAAGATGAAATTGCTGAGGTCCTAGCCAAAATATATAATCTTTCCCTCAATCAGGCATTGTGTCTGATGACTGGAAAGTAGTGAATGTAACATCAATCTTCAAAAAAGGATCCAGAGGTAATCCAGGAAATTACCAACCGGTCAGTTTGACATGCACCCTAGGTAAAAGTAAGAGTAAATAGCGAGGTACCCAAACTTGCTGACAACACTAAATTATACACGGTAGAAAAACTGAGAGAGATTGTAAGGAGCTCCAGAGGGATCTCTTGACACTGAGAGAGGGGGCAAACCATTGGCAAATGAGCTTCAACATTAGCAAGTGCAGAGTGATTCTCAAGCAGATGTCTCCACCTGCTTACAATTCCCTGCATCAACATCTGGCCTCCTGGACCATCTGAGCCAGCCGGCCTAACCCTTGCTGGGCCCCCTGAAGACCGGTGAGTGCCGGCAAGTGTGCTCCACAGCCCTTCCAGACTGACATCCACCTGCGTCTTTCTGCTGGGTTGGTGGCAGAAGCTCAACAGGGAGAGTTTGCAGCATCAAGAGGGGAGGGGCTGTGTGAGAGCACAAATACCTGTGAGGCCTCCTTAACTGGCTGGAATCCAGCATCAACATTTGGCCTCCTGGACCATCTGAGCCAGCCGGCGTAACCCTTGCTGGGCCCCCTAAAGACCAGTGAGTGCCGGCAAGTGTGCTCCACAGCCCTTCCAGACTGACATCCACCTGCGTCTCTCTGCTGGGTTGGTGGCAGAAGCTCAACAGGGAGAGTTTGCAGCATCAAGAGGGGAGGGGCTGTGTGAGAGCACAAATACCTGTGAGGCCTCCTTAACTGGCTGGAATCCAGCATCAACATTTGGCCTCCTGGACCATCTGAGCCAGCCGGCGTAACCCTTGCTGGGCCCCCTAAAGACCAGTGAGTGCCGGCAAGTGTGCTCCACAGCCCTTCCAGACTGACATCCACCTGCGTCTCTCTGCTGGGTTGGTGACAGAAGCTCAACAGGGAGAGTCTGCAGCGTCAAGAGGGGAGGGGCTGTGTGAGAGCACAAATACCTGTGAGGCCTCCTGAACTGGCTGGAATCCAGCATCAACATCTGGCCTCCTGGACCATCTGAGCCAGCCGGCGTAACCCTTGCTGGGCCCCCTGAAGACCAGCGAGTGCCGGCAAGTGTGCTCCACAGCCCTTCCAGACTGACATCCACCTGCGTCTCTCTGCTGGGTTGGTGGCAGAAGCTCAACAGGGAGAGTCTGCAGCGTCAAGAGGGGAGGGGCTGTGTGAGAGCACAAATACTGTGAGGCCTCCTGAACTGGCTGGAATCCAGCATCAACATCTGGCCTCCCGGACCATCTGAGCCAGCCGGCGTAACCCTTGCTGGGCCCCCTCAAGTCCTGTCAGTGTGCCTCACTGCCTTTAAAAAAAAGTTTTAGATGCAGTGCCGATCTGAGGGGGAGGAAGAGGTGGGCTGATGAGGTCGAATTGTTGGGT
Organism: Phrynocephalus guinanensis; assembly: GCA_037367245.1. Lineage (NCBI taxonomy): Eukaryota > Metazoa > Chordata > Lepidosauria > Squamata > Agamidae > Phrynocephalus > Phrynocephalus guinanensis. The sequence goes on along the minus strand of CM074744.1, from coordinate 32,343,469 downwards.
GCTTTTGTTTTTGTTTGCTATTTTTGTTTTTTGCTATTAGGTGTAGGTGGTAGGGACCCACAATGGAACTGAGGGAACAGGAAGGGGGGAGGGCAATGGAGGGGCCAGCCATTGAAATTGTGCTGGGTAGGGGAAGGTATGGTGGTAGTGAAAGCCTCACCCCGGATTACCTTTGCCACTATTTACGGGAGCCGAGGGTTGAAAGAACACGCCAAGGATCAAAAGGAACGGAGAAAAACTTTTACTTTTGCTGCAGCAAGGCGCCCAGCCGAATTGCGTCGGAAAACTGGGGCAAAGAACGAGAAAACTTTTACAGACTTTATAGGAATACATTCGCCAACCCCCCTTCTTTATCAGGAAAAAACAAGGATACATCTGGGTGGCGTACGTCACCCACAAAGAACAAAAGAAACTTCAAAAGATACATAGTTTGCACATTGTTAGCACCCCATTAACACCCACTTGTCAAGGGAAACACACAGCGGACGCTATTAATCTTGTTCTCCAGCGCCCCCTGTCATGTAGTTCCCGGAACACAGAGCTGCTTTCTCCGAAAGCGCTTTGACAGCCCCGTATCGATGAATCGATGCACGGATGTCTGGCTATCTTCCGCAGGGGCCCCCATTCTTCTGGTGACCTTCTACAGATAAGTGTTGTCCGGTTAATTTATGGCCTGTTTATCTCACAGGACAGGCTTGGGGGGAAACAGTGTAGTGCTTTGTGCAACAGTTTGTGAAGGGGAGAGGTGAATCAAGGGGCATGGAGTAAATTAATAAAGGGATAGAAATACTGCCATTTTATCTACAATGACAGCATATAAAGTACAGAGTATATTTAATAATCATCTCTATCATTCCCTCCTCTTCTATAGGACACTCAATCAGAGTCGTCCCTTTGAAGAGCTTCATAATCCTGCAGGACTGCAATCAACTTGGGGGCAGTTGTCTTTTCCACCACCTTTGAGACAGTTGACTGCACAAACCGCAATAAACAAGGAATACATATCAAAGCAAATAACAGAAGACATAAAGGAGCAATTAATAAACTTGCTAATGTTTTCATCCAAGTTTGTGGCATGAAATCATTTAACCATTGCCATTGCATACCCTTCCACTCTTGCGTTGGATTATAAGTTAACTGTTTCATTTCTGTGGCAAGCTGAGTCACAACCTTACCCACGGGGTCAATTTTTAAACAGCAGTTTGTTAAATTAAATTTTCCACATACTCCATTCTCAGAAGCTAATAAATAATCCAGAGCGAGCCTGTTTTGATAAACAGCTGTTCTTAATTGATCTGTCACTTCTGCTATAGCAGTAAGCGCTGTAGTGATGCGCTGACCTGCCAAATCCAAAACTGCTTGCAACCGGATTATTCTATTAAGCATGTAGATGGGAGTTCGATATCCCCATGAACCATCCTGAGCCCAAGTGGCTGGACCATACACACAAACAATTATCTGTGAGTCCCATATGTCCCCTTCATATTCCTCTGGGTTCTTGCATGAAAACCCTGCAAATGGAGTGTCATCACGCTTTCTCCTGTTTAAAGGACCATAGACTGGGGCAGCCAAATATTGCTGTGTTTGTATTGGGACTAAAAAGAATGATGGTTTTATGAATCCCAGCACACATGAACCAGACCATGAATGAGGCAAATATTCATAAGCCATATTTCCACAGACCCAATACATATTCATAGGGGCCTTCCATTGCTCCAAAGATGCTGAGTATAAGTATGGCAGAAAGGTGGCATTAAACTTCTCTGGTTGTGGAGCATAGGATGGTGAAGACCAAATACCATTTTCCCAGGTCCCTATGCAGGTCAAGTAGCCCACAGGAATGGAACCATTTTGGGAAAAGCAGACACGACCTACTAAATGAGATGTGATTGTCCATGTCATATTCTGAGACTGGGTTCTCTTGGTGACATTGCCAATTTTTGACATGTTATTATACAGCTGTGGAGAAATCTCCATCGCTTCCCAAGGCCAATCCTCACCATAATTCGTCCCCCCACAAACATAACAGTTTGTGACTCCCAACTCTGTGGCTATCGACTGAGCCATTTCCAAGAATAAGTTTTTGGCCTGCTGGGAAATCTCATAAGGGTTTTCCTTCAGTTTCTCCACTGTATTTTCTACTGACCAGGAATGGCTTTTCTTTTCTCCATCCCTTACCTCTGTACGGGTAATTGTCAAGTAGGTAACTGGATCTTTGCCAGGCCCATCAATTCCAAAACCATGCACTTGCACAGAAGGGTGTGTATCACTGATCACCAGGCTAACATTGTTTCCTCCTATTCTCCTGAACTGTGAGAGATGAGTACAACCTGGATAGCCTCCTGCTGTGTAGGCACACACACATCCCCATCCTGAACATAATTTGTTTGACCCACATGGTGCCCAAACTTCAGGGTTGCCTGCTTTTGCACCTTCATGAGGGGAGCACAAATACTTATGCTCAGATCTGTATGTGGCAGCCCATGTTTTAGTTCCACAGCGAGTTCCCAGGCCTTTTCCTAGGGCCTCACAGGCATTAAACCATATTACTGCCCTTCTGCCACTATGCTTTAACACAACAGTGGAGTTCACATAATATAGGAGTCTACCACCTTCTGGGTTGTCTCTCCTGGGCTCCTTAGTTTTGGCCATTCCAGCCCATATTGTATAATTAAATTTGACTGGAACCTCAGGCTTGTAACAAAGATAGCCTCCAGATTCACTTTCACATATGTGATACATTTTGTCCTGATTCAGGCATGTGGTTCCAGCTTGTTTGCACTCCACTGGTTTCTGAGTGTAATATACTAGAGTGTTCACTACCCTGTTGCCTTGACTGGCTGCTATAATGCATGGGGTACATTCTCCTATACCCTCAGGCTTGGCAGCTAAACAAATTGGCATTAGGAATAGAAAGATCATCATTTCTACTGACTTAAACATCTCAAATAACACTCTCACTTTCAACTATAACAAGTTAATGAAACTCCCAGTACATATAGTGAGAAAATAATGAACCAAAACCGCTGGGGATGTCAACCCGCAAAAATGTTCAGGGCTCTTTTAGAGTTTTGACAGCTGCGGAGCTTTTGACAGCTCTTGGAACGTTCGTAGACAGCCCGTAGAACGCTCATTGACAGCTGCTGCGCTACCGGGGCGCTGCCTCGCTCGCTGTAATTCTTCCAGGGAATTAATAAGAAGCACTGTCCAGTTCCAGGAAAAGAGAAAAAGGGCACTTTTAAAACATAGTCTCGCACAAATATTGCCCTAACTTTTCAGCTGAACCAAATCACCCGCTTTCTTGTTGTGGCTTCTCCCTCCTCTTCTTGTGAGAGGGATGAGTTTGGAGGGCGGGAAATTCAAAAGCTGAAAAGGGAAAAAGTCAAGTTTTTTGTTGAAGACGCCTCTCACCATGCACATAGGAAGCCAATATTTTACTTTGACTTTTCTATGTCTGAAGTAACCTTTTTAAAGGTCAGTTTCAGGCTGTCATCAGGGTTGGTGTGGACTGTCCACTCTTCTTCCTCGCTCGCTGGGGCGGCTCGCTTCACGCGGGTGTGATGGATCCAGGCGCTCACTTCGGAGATCTTGACAGCTGTTGGTTTTTGACACTTCATCATGGCAGTTTGGGACAAGTGATAACCTCCTTTTGCATCTAATAAAGGCAGAATTGCATGCTTTGTGATACAATTTCTAGTTTGCCCGAAAGTGAACTTGTCTGCTTTCTTTAAAAGAGCTGCCAGTGCTACCACTCCTCGCATGCAGGACGGGAGTCCTTGCTCTGTTGGGGTTAATGTCTCTGACAGAAAAGCTACTGGCTGCTGCCAACTTCCTAATTTCTGACACAGGACTCCCTTTGCCACTCCATTTTCTTCATCAACATACAAATTAAATGGCTTATTTGGATTTGGAAGACCAAGAGCAGGCGCCTCTACTAAAGCTTGTTTAATTGCTTTGAAGCTCTCCCTTTGTTCTGGACCCCACAGGAACTCATCACTCTCTTTTCCTCTTATCGCTAAATGTAGAGGTTTTGCTAGAAGGCTGAAATTTGGGATCCAAATTCGACAAAATCCTGCTGCTCCCAAAAATCCTCTGAGTTCTCTCCTATTTCTCGGTTCGGGGATTTGAATGATTGAATGTTTCCGCTCATCGCGCAATTGGCGCCTTTGTTGGGAGATGTCAAATCCTAAATACCTCACTGTTTTTTGACAAATTTGGGCTTTCTTCCTGGTTACTCTGTAACCTGCTGCTGCCAAATGATTTAAGAGATCAATTGTGAGCTGCTCACATCCTTCTTTGGTTTCTGCTCCCGCCAAAATGTCATCTACATACTGCAGGACTATTTGGCCAGGTTTTCGGGGGAAATTGGTGAGGTCTGATGCCAGGGCCCCCCCAAATAACGTACTCGAATTTCGGAATCCTTGTGGCAAACGTGTCCACCGGAATTGTGTTTTTGTGCCAGTTTGGGGGTCTTCCCATTGAAAAGCAAAGATATGCTGGCTCTGTGGCGCTAACCGGCAGCAGAAATATGCATCCTTCAAATCCAGAACTGTAAAATAAGCTGCTTCTGGTGGTATCAAACTCAGAATTGTGTAGGGGTTCAGGATGTTCTGATGAAGAGGTTCGATGGCCTCATTCACCAAGCGGAGGTCCTGCACCGGGCGAAATGTTCCATCCGGCTTTCGAACCGGCAACAAAGGGGTGTTCCACTGTGACTGACATGGAACAAGGATGCCATGATCTATTAGTCTCTTAAGGTGGACCCAAATTCCTTCTGCTGCAACTTTCCCAATGGGATACTGTGGCACTGAGACTGGACCCGCAAATGGCTTGAGTTGAACAACTATGGGAGTAATATTCCGTGCCATGCCTGGGGGATTATCTTCTGCCCACACCTCAGGGTTAACTCTGTCCAGGAAATCTTGAGATAGCTGCGCTGGCTCCTCTTGAACCACCATTAAACGCCACCTTTCTCTCAGGGGATATTCTAGGCACACTTCTCTCTCTGGTTCTTTACTGTCAGTTGTCAAATGAATTTCTCCCTTGGGGGTAAAGGTGATCTGGGCTCCTAATTGGAACAGCAAGTCTTGTCCCATCAAAGGAATTGGGCAGTCTGGCATGTGTAAAAATTTGTGCTGAACAATTTGACCCCCTAGTCTGCACTGCACAGGCTGCATAAAATAAGCACGCTGTGCTTTTCCCGTAGCTCCCATCACACTAATCGAAAGAGTCTTGTCTATGGGCTTGACAAGTTGAGGGATAACTGAATGGCTGGCTCCCGTATCCACGAGAAATTTGACAGATTCTTTCCCGGTTTGAACACTGACCAAGGGCTCACGGGAACAAAAGCCCTGTCCTTTTAAATAAGGGACATCTTCTTCCTCTAGAACGGTGGTCCCCAACCCCCGGGCCGCGGACCGGTGCCAGTCCGTGGACCGGTCGGCACCGGGCCGCCTGGGGAGGCCGGGGAGGCTCCTCCCCTTTTCCTCCGCCGCCCTCCTCCTCCTCCTCTTCTCTCCCGCGGGTGGCCGGTGGAAGAGGAAGGCTGGAGGAGTGCAGGAGGAGCCGCCGCCACCGCCTTTGTCTTTGCCTCCCTCCTCTGCCCGCCGCCGGCGGCGGCGCATCCTCCTCCTCCTCCGCCCTCCTCCTCCTCACCCTCCACCACCACCACCAGCAGCAGCAGGAACCCCGTTTGGCCCGCTTGCCCCTCCTCGCCTCCTCCCGGCCCCAACCCCCCTGCCCTGGGGGCCGGGCGCGCAGGGGGCCGGCGGGGAGGAGGGCCCCCCCTCGGTCGGAAGAGCAGGTGGGTGCCCCTCCTCCTCCTCCTCCCCTGGGGCGTGCGCCCTTTGGCCCCTCCCTGCGGACGCGCTCCAGGGCGGAGCCCCCCGCTGCCGTCGCCGCCGGACTGCACCTGTGTTGGGGGCGGGCGGGGGGGCATTGCGGGCCGACCCGGATGTTTTCCTCGCCCCCCCCGCAATCGCCCCCACCACCACCGCCGCCGCCGCAATCCCCCCCGCAATCGTCCCCACCCCGCCGCCGCCGCCGCCGCAATCCCCCCCAATCGCCCCCGTCCCGGGAGCCGCCGCCGCCGCCGCTTTGCTGCCCCCGCCGGCTTCGGCCCCCGTCACCGGCCTCTCGGGCCGTCCCGGGAGCCGCCGCCGCCGCCGATTTGCTGCCCCCGCCGGCCTCGGCCCCCGTCACCGGCCTCTCGGGGCCGTCCCGGGAGCCACCGCCGCCTTGCTGCCCCCGCCGGACGCGACCCCCGTCACCGGCCTCTCGGGCCGTCCCGGGAGCCACCGCCGCCGCCTTGCTGCCCCCGCCGGACGCGACCCCCGTCACCGGCCTCTCGGGCCGTCCCGGGAGCCGCCGCCGCCTTGCTGCCCCCGCCGGCCTTGGCCCCCGTCACCGGCCTCTCGGGCCGTCCCGGGAGCCGCCGCCGCCTTGCTGCCCCCGCCGGACGCGACCCCCGTCACCGGCCTCTCGGGCCGTCCCGGGAGCCGCCGCCGCCTTGCTGCCCCCGCCGGACGCGACCCCCGTCACCGGCCTCTCGGGCCGTCCCGGGAGCCGCCGCCGCCGCCTTGCTGCCCCCGCCGGACGCGACCCCCGTCACCGGCCTCTCGGGCCGTCCCGGGAGCCGCCGCCGCCTTGCTGCCCCCGCCGGACGCGACCCCCGTCACCGGCCTCTCGGGCCGTCCCGGGAGCCGCCGCCGCCTTGCTGCCCCCGCCGGACGCGACCCCCGTCACCGGCCTCTCGGGCCGTCCCGGGAGCCGCCGCCGCCTTGCTGCCCCCGCCGGCCTCGGCCCCCGTCACCGGCCTCGCGGGCCGTCCCGGGAGCCGCCGCCGCCGCCTTGCTGCCCCCGCCGGACGCGACCCCCGTCACCGGCCTCGCGGGGCCATCCAGGGAGCCGCCGCCGCCGCGACCCCCCGTAATCGCCCCCATCCCGCCGCCGCCGCGACCCCTATGGAATCGCCCCACCCCGCAAGAAAGAAAGAAAGAAAGAAGGGAGGGAGGGAGGAAGGGAGGAGAAAGAAAGAAAGAAGGGAGGGGGGAAAGAAAAGGGAAATAAAGAAAGAAGGGAGTGAGGGAGAAAGAAAGAAAGAAAGAAAGAAAGAAAGAAAGAAAGAAAGAAAGAAAGAAAGAAAGAAAGAAAGAAAGAAAGAAAGAAAGAAAGAAAGAAAGAAAGAAAGAAAGAAAGAAAGGGAGGAAGAAAGAAAGAAAGGGGGAGAATGAGGAAGGGAGAGAGAGAGAGAAAGAAAAAGAAAGAAAGGAAGGAAGGAAGAAAGGAAGGAGGGAGGGAGAAAGAAAGAAAGAAAGAAAGAAAGAAAGAAAGAAAGAAAGAAAGAGAGAGAGAGAGAAAGAAGGGAGGGAGGGAGGGAGGAGAAAGAAAGAAAGAAGGGAGGGGGGGAAGAAAAGGGAAATAAAGAAAGAAGGGAGTGAGGAAGAGAAAGAAAGAAAGAAAGAAAGAAAGAAAGAAAGAAAGAAAGAAAGAAAGAAAGAAAGAAAGAAAGAAAGAAAGAAAGAAAGAAAGAAAGAAAGAAAGGGGAAGGAGGAAGGGAGGAAGAAAGAAAGAAAGAAAGGGGGAGAAGGAGGAGGAAGGGAGAGAGAGAGAGAAAGAAAAAGAAAGAAAAAGAAAGGAAGGAAGAAAGGAAGGAGGGAGGGAGAAAGAAAGAAAGAAAAAAGAAAAGAAAGAGAGAAAGAGAGAAAGAAGGGAGGGAGGGAGGAGAAAGAAAGAAAGAAGGGAGGGGGGAAAGAAAAGGGAAAGAAAGAAAGAAGGGAGGGAGGGAGGGAGAAAGAAAGAAAGAAAGGGGGAGAAGGAGGAAGGGAGAGAGAGAGAAAGAAAAAGAAAGGAAGGAAGGAAGGAAGGAAGGAAGGAAGGAGGGAGGGAGGGAGAAAGAAAGAAAGAAAGAAAGAAAGCCGCCCACCGGGTCCTCGCCGCCGCGGGGCAGCCCCACACGAGGAGGAGGGGGAGGGGCGCGCGGCAGCCCCCCTCGGCCCCCCACCCGCCGCCTACCCCGGGCTCTTCGCCGCCGCCGCCGCTACCCCGCACTTCCCCGGTGTCTCCTCGGCACCCGAAGGCAGCGCCTGCTCCTCCTCCTCCTCCTCCGCGGGAAGGATCCGGCCCCGTCAGTGGCGGCGGTCCCCGAGCAAAGCCGGGCCTCCCCGGAAAGGAAGAGTCCCAACTGTCCGGTTTGCAAAGGTGAGAGGGAGGGGGTGGGGTGGTGCGGTCGTGCGTGTGTGCGTCTCTCTCTCTCTCTCCCCGCCCGACCCCCCATTCGCATTCCTTTATCTCCCCCCCCTTCCCCACCCCCACCCCCACCCCCGGGCCATGGAAAAATTATGAAAAATTTACCGGTCCGCGGGGATAAAAAGGTTGGGGAGCACTGCCATATCTTACCAAATCTCCCAAGAGGTTCCTCTCCGTCTGGCCAGAGTTTTTCTCCCCGAGCGGCACCGTCTCCGCCACCACGTTGAACGAAAAAGTTCCCCTTTTCAAGTGGAAAGGTGTGCACTGGAGCTCTTCGTCCACCGCTGGCTGTTCGGTGTCGCTTGGCTTGGCCCCTCGCCCCCAAAAAGGGAGGGCAATCCCGGAGGAGCCCCCAGATGAAAGCCTCACCCCGGATTGCCTTTGCCGCTATTTATGGGAGCCGAGGGTTGAAAGAACACGCCAAGGATCAAAAGGAACGGAGAAAAACTTTTACTTTTGCTGCAGCAAGGTGCCCAGCCGAATTGCGTCGGAAAACTGGGGCAAAGAACGAGAAAACTTTTACAGACTTTATAGGAATACATTCGCCAACCCCCCTTCTTTATCAGGAAAAAACAAGGATACATCTGGGTGGCGTACGTCACCCACAAAGAACAAAAGAAACTTCAAAAGATACATAGTTTGCACATTGTTAGCAACCCGTTAACACCCACTTATCAAGGGAAACACACAGCGGACGCTATTAATCTTGTTCTCCAGCGCCCCCTGTCATGTAGTTCCCAGAACACAGAGCTGCTTTCTCCGAAAGCGCTTTGACAGCCCCGTATCGATGAATCGATGCACGGATGTCTGGCTATCTTCCGCAGGGGCCCCCATTCTTCTGGTGACCTTCTACAGATAAGTGTTGTCCGGTTAATTTATGGCCTGTTTATCTCACAGGACAGGCTTGGGGGGAAACAGTGTAGTGCTTTGTGCAACAGTTTGTGAAGGGGAGAGGTGAATCAAGGGGCATGGAGTAAATTAATAAAGGGATAGAAATACTGCCATTTTATCTACAATGACAGCTTATAAAGTACAGAGTATATTTAATAATCATCTCTATCAGTAGGAGTGGAACATGCCCGCGTAGGAGAAGAGGGGTTAGATATCTTACATCTATCCCCTCTTCTGGTCCCACTCCTAGCCAGAAGGAATCAGGTGACCATGTCAGCGAGCCCACGAGCCACACGGTGCTCTTGTTAAATGCCAGGTCAGTACAAAATAAGACCGCCCTCATCCATGATGTTATTTTGGATGAGGGTGCTGACCTGGCATGTATTACTGAGACCTGGGTGGGAGAGGAGGGTGGAGTTCCCCTTTCCCAGCTATGCCCACCTGGGTACTCAGTCCAGCACCAGTGTCGCCCGGTGGGCCAGGGAGGTGGAGTTGCTATAGTCTACAGGAGTTCTATCTCCTTGGCCAGGCTTCCTGTCTCTTTGGGAAAAGGTCTGGAGGGCCTGTATTGTGTGTTGGGCTCACGAGACAGATTAGGGATTTTTTTGGTGTACCACCCATCCTGCTGCGTACCAACAGTCTCCCTGCCTGAGCTGACAGAGGTGGTCTCGGACCTGGTGTTGAAGACCCCCAGACTGTTGGTACTGGGGGATCTCAACATCCATGCCGAGGCTACCTTAACTGGAGCAACTCAGGACTTCATGGCCACCATGACAACCATGGGGCGGTCTCAACATGTCATCGGCCCAACACACCAGAAGGGCCATACTCTGGACCTAGTATTCTCAACGGGACTGGGGGATGGTGGTTTGGATGTGGAGGGGTTGGCTTTGACTCCATTGTCATGGTCAGACCACTTCCTGGTCAAGTTTAGGCTATTAGCTACTCCAACCCTCTGCAAGGGTGGGGGATCCATTAAGTTGATCCGCCCTCAGAGACTAATGGATCCGGACGGTTTCCTGAAAGCTCTGGGGGATTATCCAGCTGACATGGTCGGTGCTCCTGTCAAAGCTCAGGTCACCTTATGGAATAGGGAGATGACATGGGCAGTTGACATGATCACACCTAAGCGCCCTCTCCCCCTACGCAGAGCCCGGACAGCTCCTTGGTATACATCTGAGTTGCGGGCAATGAAGCGGGAGGGGAGACGGCTGGAGTGCAAGTGGAGAAAATATCGCAGTGAGTCTGACCAAACACGGCTTAGAGCCCACTATCGGGCCTATTCCGTGGCTATACGGTTGGCGAAAAGGCAGTATTTCGCCAACCGTATAGCTTCCTCAGAGTGCCGTCCAGCGGAGCTGTTTCGGGTGGTCCGGGAACTTCTTCAGCCAGGAGATAGGGTGGAGGCCCAGGACCATTCAGCGGCACGCTGTGAGGAGTTTGCTGTTCACTTTGAGGGGGAAATTGCTCAGATTTGCAGTGAACTGGACTCCACTATTGGTACAGTATCAAGGGATGTGTCCAGTGCACCGTGCTTAGGTCCAGTGTTTTTGGATGAGTTTCAATTGTTGAGACCCGAGGATGTGGACAGGGTGCTTGGCTCTGTCCGTTCCACCACCACGCTGCTCGACCCTTGCCCTTCTTGGCTAATTGTAAGATCTGCCAGGGGGGTTCGCACCTGGGTCCAGGAAGCTGTAAATGCCTCTCTAAGAGAGGGAGTGGTCCCTGCTGCCTTAAAAGAGGCAGTAATTAGACCACTCCTAAAAAAACCTAACCTGGACCCAGGACTGGTGGTTAACTACCGACCAGTAGCGAACCTCCCTTATTTGGGCAAGGTGTTGGAGCGGGTGGTGGCCGGACAGCTCCAGGTGCTGCTGGATGAAACGGATTTTCTGGATCCATTTCAATCTGGTTTCAGGCTGGGTTTTGGAACAGAGACTGCCTTGGTCACCCTGTACGATGACCTTTGCCGGGAGAGAGACAGGGGGAGTGCAACCCTGTTGATACTCCTGGACCTCTCAGCGGCTTTCGACACCATCGACCATGGTGTCCTTCTGGATAGGCTGGCCAGGTTGGGAGTTGGAGGCACCGCTTTACGGTGGTTCCGATCCTTCCTGGCTGACCGTGTCCAGAAGGTGGTGCTGGGGGATAGTAGCTCTGCCCCATGGCGTTTACATCATGGGGTTCCACAGGGCTCAATACTATCCCCCATGCTGTTTAACATCTACATGGAACCGCTGGGAGAGGTCATCAGGAGGTTTGGGCTGAGGAGTCAGCAATATGCTGATGATACTCAGCTCTACCTCTCGTTCTCCACCAATCCGGGTGAGGCGGTTTCTGTTCTGAACTTGTGTCTGGACCAGATAATGGACTGGATGAGGGTTAATAAATTGAAACTCAATCCAGACAAGATGGAAGTGCTGTTAGTGGGTGCTTCGTCAGCCAGGCTAGAGGGCCACTTCCCTGTCCTGGATGGGGTTGCACTCCCCCTAAGGGACAGGGTCTGTAGCTTGGGGGTGCTCCTGGACACCGGTCTAACTCTGGAAGCCCAGGTGGACTCGGTGGCCAGGGGCGCCTTTCTCCAGCTGCGGAATATATATCAGCTGTGCCCCTACCTGGATAAACGGAGCCTTATGACAGTTACGCATGCACTGGTAACATCCCGTATTGATTACTGCAATGCACTTTACGTGGGGCTGCCTTTGAAGACGGTTCAGCGATTGCAACTGGTTCAGAACCGTGCTGCACGGCTGCTGAGTGGTAGGGCCACCAAGGAACACATCACGCCGATTCTGTATAACCTTCATTGGTTACCAGTTGCTGCCCGAGCCCAATTCAAAGTACTTGTTTTGACATATAAAGCCCTAAACGGCTTAGGACCTAGATACCTGAAGGACCGCCTCCTTCCATATGAACCTACCCGGCAATTAAGATCTAGTCAGGGAGCCCTCCTGAAAGAGCCATCCCTTAAGGAGGTGAAAGGGATGGCTTGCAGGAAAAGGACCTTTTCAGCAACTGGCCCCAGACTATGGAATGCCCTCCCAAATGATACTCGCCTGGCACCGACGTTGCTAACATTTCGGCGCCAGGTAAAAACCTTCCTGTTCCAAAAGTTTTTTAACTAATGACTGTGGGTCCTGATGGCAATTTTAGTGGTGTTTTTAATGTATCGTATTTATTGCATTTACATGTTTTTATTATTCTAATTTTATTGTATTTTGGTGTTTTAATTGTCCATTTTGATTGTGAGCCGCCCAGAGACCTTTGGGTAGTGGGCGGCATACAAGCTATATAAATAAATAAATAAATAAATAAATAAATAAATAAATAAATAAATAAATAAAATGGCAGTGAGAGATATCCTGCCTATCTCTCCAACCCGGAGGTTGTCCTTAGGCATCCATAATGATAGCCATTGGTACCCTTGTTCTCCATTAACTTGTTCAATCCTTTCTTAAAACTGTCAAGGCTTAGTGAGGCATGATTTGCCTTTGCAGAAGCCATGTTGGCTCTCTTTCAGCAGCAGCTTCTATGTGCTTATTAATTTTATCTTTTAGGATGGTTTCCATCACTTTACCTGGGACACAAGTACAATTTCCTGGGTCACATCTGGATCCTTTTTTTTTTGAAGATTGGTGTTACATTCACTATCTCCCAGTCATCAGGCACAACACCTGATTTGAGGGGGAAATTATATATTTTGGCTAGGAGCTCAGCAATTTCATCTTTATGTTCCTTGAGAACTCGTGGATGGATGTCATCTGGTCCCAGTACTGTGTATATATTATTTTTAAAGATGGATTTAAAATGCCTTTCAAAAGAAACAGTGTACTAATATGTATGATTTGTGCTACCATTGCTGATATTTGCACCACAGTCACAGTGATATCCATATGCATCCTCTGGGCCAATCTCTCTCTAATTTTCAGCCTCGTTGTGTGGGGCTCTGTCCCCTCCATGTGTAAACACACATACCGCCATAGGGTTCTGCCCCTGGTGATTTGTGAGCATGCAAGGACCTCCTCCCTGGATATTTTTATCTGGCTTAATTCTTCATTTTCCCTCCCTACAAAGATAGGCTCTGTTTTGGGCATGTGGTCTCTGTCTTCTTCAGTGCATATTGAAGCAAAGAATTCATTGAGTCTCTCTGCAATCTCTGTTTCCTCTTTAACAATCCCTTGCCTTCCATTATCATTAATGATCCAATGGCCTTCCTAGTTGGATTCTTACTTCTAATGTATTTTAAAAACTCCTTGTTATTTCTTAGAGTGTTTCTAGCTATACACTCCTCAAGGTCTTGCTTTGCTTTCCTGATTGTTGCCTTGCATTTCTTCTGCCAGAATTTATGTTTCTGCCTGTTTTCCTCGTTTGGACAAGCCTTCCATCTTCTAAATCGGTGTTCCCCAACCCCCGGTCCGCGGACCGGTGCCGGTCTGTGGATCAATCGGCACCGGGCCGCCCGAGGAAACCAGGGAAACTCCTCCTCCCTTCCGTCCCCGATCTCTTCAGCATGCGCCCCGGGAGGAGGAGGAGGGAGGAGGTGGCGGCAGGGGAGCCAATTACGCCAGGCGGGAGCGACCCTTAGCAACCGCGGCGGCGGCGGTGGCAGCCCACCCACCCACCGACCAGCCCGCCAGCCATGGGGTGGCAGCGGCTCCGGCGGCGGCGGCGGAGGGAGGAGGAGGAGGAGGCCGCTGAGGGGGGTTCTCGGTTGCGGCGCGGATGAAGGCAGGACGCCGGTAAGCCAGCCTCTCCCCTCTCTCGCTCTCACTCTCGCTCTCCTCCCTCTTGGGGTGTATGTGTGTGTGTGTGTGGAGGGCGGAGAGGGAGGGCTGGGGGGGTCACGGGAAGGACAAGTTCGAGTATCGAGAAAGGGGGGAATGGACTGAGGGTCGTCTTATTACAACATCTTCTTTCCCCTTCCCCCCCGCCCCACTCGCCCCGAGGCTTATCTTCCGTCAGGAGGAATTGCCCACTGGCCACACACACACACACACACACACACACACCACCACCACCACCACCACCACCACCACCGTAGGAACGGACTGTCTTCTCCCTCCCTCCCCTCCCTCTTCCCCGTGAGCGACCGAGGTCTCCCTGCAAGCGTCCCTCGGGGCATGGACTGTGTTAAAGCTTCAAGGGGTTCCCTTTTTCTAAAGGCACACTTGGATGGCAAGACCCTTCTAGTTCTCCTCAGAACAAGTGGCCAGATTCTCTTTTGTTTATTCACATGTATTCTCCACCCTTAGGGTTATTTGAAACACATGCAAAATATATTCAAATATGGGTTATGTGCAAAAAATAATTCCTTTCAAAAATCCCTAGCCACAAACGACTTACCCAAAGAACAATGTCTGAGTGCTGAAAGATGCCCTGATATATGCCCAGAGTAGCTGTGCAGCTAGATGGAACAGTATATAAACTAAATAAATTAAATAAATTAAATAAATAAATAAATAAATATGTTGGGCCTCCAGAGTGTAGCAGGAAGCAGGCAGAGACTTCTTAGGAACTGGGGCAATGGCTGTCTGACTTTTGGAGGGCACAACTCAAAGAATGTGAATTTGAAGTTGACAATGGATGTGCAACAGGGTTGCCAGTCCAACAGCATCTCATTCCCTGCTGGGCCACCAATTCCCGCCCCCCCCTTCTCCGGCCTCATGTCAAGGAAGGGCGAAGGGTCCGAAGACCTCACGGTGGCTCGGTAGCTTTAAAAAAAGGTCAGGCGACAGCGTGGACGGGGAGCTCCCCCTGCCAAGAGCGGCTCCTGTCTTCCAAAGTGGTTGCGAATAAACTCTGGAATTGGAATGATCTCCTTGCGTTTATATGCTTCCAAACCTAGCCGTTCGAAAGCATGTGAAATGCAAGTCAGATAAAGAGACGCCCCCAGGGGGAAAAACGCGAGGAAGTAAAAACAGTGTTTCCTTGCAGCGATGCCAAGGACTCGCACAACACTGGCTCTTTGGCTTGAGTACGGAGATGAGCACCGCCCCCTAGAGTGGGAAACGACTAGCACACATGTGCGTCAGCGGCGGGGGGGGCATTTACCATTTTTATCTTATTAAATCAAAACAAGCGGGCCAGGGAAAAATTATCAAACATTTACCGGACCGCGGCGATAAAAAGGTTGGGGAGCACTTTTCTTGTTTTTAATCACTTCCCGAACAGCTCTTGTAAGCCACATCGGAGTCCTCTTGGACCTGGCAGTGTCCTTTTTCCTTTTGGGTGTACATTCCAATTGGGCCTGTGTTATTGTTTTTGTGAACATCCTCCATGCCTCTTGTAGTGTTTGGACTCTGTCAATCAGGAAATCAGACTAACCATTTTAACCACAAGTTGGGCAACATTTATTGCAGGCGGAAAATTGATCATTATGAAGAAATATTATTCTCTCCTCCCCACAGCATTTTAAACTCTTTAGCAGGATATTGAAGCAATGAATAGTTAATAAGTCTTTACATCCATATAACCAAGGTTGAAAAAAAATCTTCCCTTGGAGAACACTTAGCTCATGGATTATTTAACTAACTGTTATGGTGGGAAAATTACAGGTCCCTGTAACGTCTCCAATGAGTGAAAATCCAATAGTGTTTATTATATTGTTTATTGAAATGTACAATTAGAAACAGTGGTATCTCACAGGAGACAAGTACAGTAAATCTTAGCATAACAAGACTAAATTAAACAATTAAATTAAAGTGCAATGGGTAAACTGCCCTGCTAATACACTCTATGTAAAGCCAGTTATGCAATATGGATGGTAAAATTCCATGTGCAGTAGGGCAGATACTGTATAATGACAAAATATCAATATATTTCATAGTGAGTAAATTCTGTTAAGCCACTAGGAATGTGAGGTCTAAATGAACAAACATGCACAGATCCTAAAAAGGTATCTAGTAAAAACCTCCCAAAATCAAGCTCTGACTCAATAAACTCGGCTTATCTCCCACGATAAGCCAGAGTGTGAGGTCTGGATGTCACTCTAAGCAACCAAGGAAAATCCTGTGGTTTGTTTACCTGCTTCTTTCAGTGGGAATGACTGGAGAGAATAATAGTAAAATAGATACCTTAAGAATTTTGTCCTAATACTGCATGTGAATATTGTCAATGCATCTGCTGGAAAATTTATTCAGTTAAAAGTTCATTTTTTTCACCCTTTTAACTTCTGATTGAGATTCCCTGCCATGATTTTGTCCCTTCTGAAATGAGCAGAAGTTAACAATGAAAAGACAGCAGATATAGTTTTCTCTGCTGGAGATTCACCTGGATAAGAGACCAGCTCAAAGACTGCTCTGCATTTTCAAAGTTTCAGGGGCTGAGAGCCAAAATTAAATTTCCTTTGCACAGTTTTGTTCTCCCCTTTCTCGGGACCTATTGCAACATAATGAAACAAATGAAGGCCTGAACTGCAGGGGCTAGGATTAATGTTATGATTCATTAAGAACCTAATGATGCAATTCTATATTAGTCCATGCTTGCTGGTTGATACAGGTTAACTGGTGAAATGTAAAATGTTGGTGGAAGGGATGAATTTACACTTGTGCCACATTTATGGCAGGACATTTACATGCTATTTTATCAAGATATTGATAAGATAGTTTCCTCCATGAAGCAGAGCAACCAATTTTGTCATAGTCAGATATATTATTAAATCAGCCAAGTTATTTTGAATCATGAGACAGAATATATCGTACACATCATTCCCAATTCATAAAATAAGTATCTAACCTTTTGCTGACCTTGACACCCCAAAGCTGCTGCCCGAAGTGGCTATATGACCCTGTCATATTTGCAAACCAGCGGCAAATGAGCTTCAACATTAGTAAGTGCAGAATGATGCATGTGTCAACAAGCATGTGGATAAGGGAGATCCAGTTGACATTGCGTATCTGGACTTTCAGAAGGCTTTTGACAAGGTCCTGCACCAAAGGCTCTTGAATAAGCCTGCCAGTCATGGAATCAAGGGACAAGTCTTATCCTGGATCCGCAACTGGCTAAGGGACAGGAAACAGAGAGTAGCACTAAATGGACACCTCCAAGTGGAGGGAGACAAAGAGTGGGGTCCCCCTAGGTTCTGTACTGCAAACCCTGCTTTTCTACCTCTTCATAAATGATCTAGAAGTAGGAGTAAATAGCAAGGTAGCCAAATTTGCCGGTGACACTAAATTATACAGGGTAGTAAAAACTGAGAGAGATTGTGAGGAGCTCCAGAGGGATCTCTTGACACTGGGGGAATGGCCAAACTAGTGGCAAATGAGCTTCAACATTAGCAAGTGCAGAGTGATGCACGTTGGGGCAAAAAAACCAATTATATTTATAAACTGAAAGGGTCTGAACTCTCTGCAACAAACCAGGAAAGGGACCTTGGTGTCCTGGTGAACAGCTCAATGAAGGTGTTAACCCAGTGTGCCGCAGCAGTGAAAAAAGCAAACTCAATGCTAGGGATCATTAGGAAGGGTATAGAAAATAAGTCAGCAAGTATCATTTTGCCTCTTTATAAATCTATGGTGAGGCCCCATCTGGAGTATTGTGTACAGTTCTGGTCACTATACGTCCAGAAGGATATTATGGAAATAGAAAAAGTACAGAGGAGGGCAACTAAAATTATTTGGGAACTGGAACACGTTCCTTACCATCTGAGGCTGCAACGGCTGGGCCTCTTCACTCTTGAACGATGGTGTCTAAGAGGTGGCCTGATTGAAGGTGGCCTGATTGAATCATGCATGGTGTGGACAAAGTATATAAGAAAAACTGTTTTCCCTATCGCACAACACTAGAACTAGGGGGCACTCCATGAAACTTTTGGGTGCTAGATGTCAAACAAATAAAAGTCCTTTTTCACCCAGAGGATCACTGGTCTGTGGAACTCCCTGCCAGAATTAGTGGTGACAGCTGTCAGCCTTGACAGCTTTATGAAAGGATTGGACAAGTTCACGGAGAACAAGGGTATCAATGGCTATCATTATGGCTGCCTAACGACAACCTCCGGGTTGGAAAGATAGGCAGAATATCTCTCAATGCCATTTGCAGGGAATCATAAACAGGTTAAGACATCTGTTTGGGAATACGCTGAAGCAAATGGTGAGCCATTATGTGAGACAGAATGCTGGACTGGATGGACTGTGGCCTGTTCCAGCAAGGCTGTTCTTACGGTCTTATGTTCTTAATGGTCCAGTTGGCTGGAGTTGTGTATTTAGATACATAAACTAGGATATGCTCTTAAATCTTTCCATAAATTCTCATGACGAAAATTAAAACACTCTTTTTGAAGTAAATGGAAAATACAGAATGAGTCTCCCATTATGCTTTAAAAGCCACAACAGATAATAGGATTATAGAAGAAAACTAGTCCTAGCATATCACCTTAATATTTAAGCCCAGCCTGGGAATTCATGCATCAACCAAAACAGCATGAGCCTACATTACTCTGCCAGAAAAAGAAAAGGAGGTGACTCTCTCTAAAGACATAGCAATAGCATGATTCATTTACAAAAGCACCCACATTTTCTGTCACTCTGCCTAATGCATTTGCATTGTAACAATGCTTTCTCAGAGGCAATAGAAACATCTTGTTTCCTTGGTGAGGAGTTTCTTTGTCTTTTCAGAGAACACACTGTCTATATTGTGCTGCCTCCATATCTTTACAAGTATGACCCCATAATCTGTGAAGGGACATTTTATACAAAGGAGCACCTTGGCTAGGAATCAAGGAAGGCTAAATAAACAAAAAGCCAAAATTATGGACAGATTTGTACATCTATGATTCTGTCATCCTGGTGAGTTTATCTGGAAGCTGAGTCATGGCAACTGGACTTCTTTTCTTGAGAGATCGAAACGCTACTCATCCAAGCAGCTTCATCAGACATTTCAGTCTCTCAAGAAAAAAAGTCCAGTTGCCATGACTCAACTTCTGGACAGATGAGTAGCACTAATCTCCTCACTATTCTTTATAAACAAAAGTTCACTCTAATTTGTAACCCTTCAGCATTTCCCCATTGACCCCCCACTTTTAAAGTATGAGATAAGAAAAAAACTGATAAGGAGGAAAGACGGTCTTCTTCCCACAGTAAAGGAAGAAAATGTGGGGAGAGCCACACTATGTTGTATACTTGGTGAAAGTGCCAGCTAAAAGGCACACAACAAGTCCTGGGATAAAAGCCAGCAGAAACTGGGACTCACCCCCATGTATGATGTTCCCCAAAAACCTTTGGACCATAGAATGCTTGAAACTGATGGTATGAGGAAAATTCTCTGAATGCAGAAAAGGGAAACTGCATTCTGCCGTACTCTCTCTCTCTCTCTCTCTCTCTCTCTCTCTCTCTCTCTCTCTCTCTCTCTCTCTCTCACACACACACACACACACACACACACACACACACACACACACACACACACACACACACCTCCCACTGACCCAGCTGGCATGGCTAATGATGAAGGATTATAAAAACTCCAGTTGAAAAATATTGATTGGTCTGCAGACATTGCATTAATGACACCCCCCACCCCTGCACATACACACTCAAGTACAATTTGAGCATTAAGAAAGATGATACAGTATAATAAACAAATAAATTGGGAGGTGCTATAGCTGTATCTTCTTTGCACATCTCCATTACTCTCCTTATACTGAGAGTAAATTTTGGAAAAGGACAGTCACTTCTGGCCACTGAGGGTTCACCACAAAATTACATTCTGAGTTGTGTGCTGGACCTCTGCATATAAACCAGCCTTACTTCTCCAAAAAGTAGTCCTCAATTCATAGAAAATAAAATTATTGAGGAGAGGGTAGGAGTAGCATATTACCCACTTTTCATTGTGTTTATTCCATCTGGATTCTGAATCCTCAAATAGGACTCTAACAACAGTGCTCTAACAACAGAGAGTGTTGTCAAATAAATTCTGAGTTAGAGCAGCCTTTTCCATATTTGCTATGTATGGACTATGGAGCACTCAAAAGTGGTTTACCTGTCCCTTCTTTTGAGGCTTTGGACTCTGCAGTATGTCTAAGGCTGCCCGGGTCAGCTTTTCCCCCTGAGAGCACAGTGTGGAATTGAACTCCCAACCTCCGGTTTCAAGGTCAGACACCCTGCTAATTGACCTATCTAGCCAGCTAAATAGAGCTGTGTTGTACTATAATTCCTAGAACTTTCTAAAGAGAAGAACTGTGCATTAAGCCAACCTGGAATCCTATTGGGGTTCACCTCAGTATGGAATATAAAACAGCTTGAATGCATGTCAGGGATAACACAGGAACATTTTGAACTGGACAATAGTCAAACTTTGCTACATTTATTTAAACTGTCCCATATAAATAAATACACATTATGTATGTGCTTTCCATCTTTTGGGATGGAGCTAGGCAGGATTGTCTCTGCTCATTAGGTAGCAAGTTCGATGGGATAAAAAGGGAGCAAAATCGTAAGTTATTTAACATTATTTTTATTGTCAGAGGGGGATATGTGTTTTTGAGATTACTGTTTCATATCCTTAAAAAAAACTCAGCTGGCTTCATGAAACATGTAGCAGAGATGGCTTGATTGCCCCCTGTGCTGTTCACAAGCTGTCCCTTTGAAGTACCTGAGTAAGTGTTGGATACTATAATGCTGTCCTGCCACATGCAGCAAACCATGAGTTGACTGTGAAATTAGGGCTTCTCTAAAGATTTATACTGTACCTTGTCAAGAAGGTCTTTGTACAGAGATGCAAGAGGTGCAGGATGTTCTGGGAACAATGAGGTTCTACTAAGGATGAGTAAGAGTTCTGGTATCCCCTGAGGCAGAAGGTCATGGTGAAGAATTTTTATCGCGGTCTCAGCTATTTGAATTCATATAAAGCATTTGTTTAAAAAGTTAAGCAAAAATAGTATTTGATTTTAAAATATGCTGTGTAAAACAGAACCCTATACATCTTCTAAGAAAAGTTTTTGACGACTGAGGAGGGATGTGGCTTCGAAGTAGAAATTCCCTTGTTATTTATATTTTTCTTATTTATTCAAACATTTTAAAACCAGCCTGCACTCTTAGAGATGCCAGAGTGATACACAAACGTAGTTAACGTGGTAAAGCATAATCAAAATAAAATTCAAAAACGTAGGTGATGATGAAAAAACAGCGGAGGAGCACAATCCCGTTCAGCCAAGGACCTCGCTTTGAGCAACATAAAGATTTTTGAGCTGCTGCTTTCAGCGATTGAAACGCCCAGCTTTATTCTATTTCTCTTTTATACTGGTACTATGTAACTTACTGCAGCACTCAAAATGCTGCCATGACTTCAATTCGAATACAAATAATAAGTAAAGCCCAACTTAATGGAATTCCTGAGACAGCCCAGGACCGGCGGAGGGAGGATACTCTGTGAGGCCAAGAAGCTTTTAGAAGTTCACATTTCGGCGGGAGAGGGGCATTGGTATATACGCTGTTATTTTTTTTCCCCCCGAGAGGCTAAATTTATTTATTTATTTATTTATTTATTTATTTATTTATTTATTTATTTAAATCATGTATGGGAGCGATATGAGGTTGTTGTGACTACTAGGGCCGCCTGATAAGCTTTTGTATCTCTCCTGCAAGCACCCCGTCATAGCTCCGTGTGGGGGAGGACGGAGCAACGCGCGGCGAGAGCAAAGCCGAGGTCCCTGGGCACGCGCCCGCGCCCGCGCTCTCGCCGCCCGCCGTTCTCCAAGGGCTTCACTAGGGGAGGAGCCTCAGAGCAGGCCGCTCGCGCGTTGCTGCTGCAAAGGAGGGGTGGGAGAAACGCCAGTTCCCGCCTTTCAGCCAGGTGAGAGGGGAAAGTCCCGCTCTGCTCCCTCTACGAAGTATCAGGAAGAGTATACAGTATAATCCCAGAGTACCGTTGGGTATCTTCTGTCAGGGGAGGAGCTGTCACGTCCTCCCAAGTGCTAAAAGGGGGAAACCACTTGGCGGGAGTCATCCCAGTCTTACAGTAAAAACAACAACAAAAGTACCTGTATCTTGTAGTTAAAAAACAACAACGAACTAACCACCTGAAGAGTATACTCGCATATACAAGTGGACCGTTGTATAACAAACAGTTTGTATAACAAAAAATCTGTACACCATAAAAATTCCGGAGATAGGGGAAAATTGCTTAACCTATTCTCGCCTATGGGGAGAATCCATACAACATAAAAATGGGATTACTCCGTTTTCAATGCGTTCCTATGGGAATTTGTATAAAGAAAAATAGGCTTAACATAATTTCATTTGGAACGAATTAATTCCTTTATACAAGGTACTGTACCACTGTATTTTAGAAATTTAAGCCCAGTCTTGCATATCCAAAATAACTGACTTCAGAGGTTGGGTTGAGGCATAGATATGTTGGCTGAGGCACACATATTTAGACCACCACATGCAAATATTTAATCAAATTTTACAGCAGAGGTGGACAAAAGGTAGATTAGGTAAAAGTTAAAGGTTCCCCCCCCCCACCGCACATGCGTGCTAGTCATGTCTGACTCTAGGGGCAGTACTCATCTCCGTTTCCATGCCAAAGAGCCAGTGTTGTGCAGGTCTGTGGCCGTGTGGCCCGCATGGCTGAGCGCATTTCTGCGCATGGAGCACTGTTTACCTTCCTGCTTTTTACAGCAATACTTATTTATCTACTTGCCTTTATGTGCTTTTGAACTGTTAGGTTGGCAGGAGCTGTGGTTAACAGCGGGAACGCTCTGTTGCGTGGCTCCTGGGATTCGAACCGCTGAGCTGCTGACTTTGCAGAGGAGATTGGGGGTCCACTATTAGGTTACCGGCTGACTTGCAGTTGATGAGCAAAGGGTTTTGGCTTCTCTCCGTAATAGCCAAAAGAAAAAAAGTTTGAGTGAGCAAGCTGTTTTTGTTCTTGTTGTTGAGAAAAGGCTAAGATGGCAGTTTTGATGGTGAAAACAAGTTGTGCTCAAAGGTGCACTTTTCTTTTCTTTTAAATTTATAGATCTATTCCTGAGAACCACTCTGCAGATACATTATTCCAACTGGTGAAGGTTAGGGATCTATTAAAAGGAGAGGGAGAAACTAATAAAATAGATCCACAGGCTTGAAGTCCATCCATTGGACTTGGTGATCTTGGTGAAAGTTGTCCTCATAGATTTTGTTGTATTAAAAAGCTGTTAAATGCTCAAGATCTCTGTTATACGAAAAGGGTGACAACTCTGTGCAAAGAGAAAAGGAATGCTTTCCTCAATCTTTTTAAACAACTTTTCATAAATTGATCCAATAATCTAAGGTTTCAACAGCAGTTTATTCATTCATTAGTGGCCAATAAAGGTATCTCCTTGCATTTGTTTTTTGTAATGGCCACACAGCTTCCCCTTTTTATTCAGGAAGAATAAACTTATTCATAAGTTTAGTGTTGTTTTGAATGAAGCAAGAGAGCTGAAGCTACGAAGGGGTCCAGCTGATTATTTGCATAGAAAGGGAAAGTCCAAATCTGCATGACACATCTAATTTGAACTTGGAATGTTAGAAGTATGGATCAAGGTAAGATCAATTCTAACACCAAAAATGGGCATAGAAGCATCAGGGGTGTGCTCTTTTATATTTTTTTGGACTGTAACCCCGATGATTCACCAGGAATTCCCCAAGAATAATTCTGGGAGGTGCAGCTCAGAAACGTGACTCAGCAGTCATTTTCACCTGTAACAAAATTGAGGTGTAGATTTCAGATTCCAAAATGCAATTAGCCCAAGTACAACAGAGTAACAAAATGTATCTGTGTATGACAAATTAATACAAACCAGTGGTGGCAATTGTGTGGTCCTTGAGCTGCCAAGGCTCCCCACTACACTTCTAGAGCCTTCTCCCACATTTTAAAAAAATCAGTCTGAAAAAAAGAGGGCCATCACCACAAGTCTCTAGGGCAGTGGTTGGGTCCCTAGATGTTCTTGGTCTACAACTCCCAGAAATCATGGCCACCACAGCTGAATTTTTCTGTGAGTTTTTACCCAAGAACATTTGGGGAAACAAGGTTGGTAACTACTGCTCTAGGGAGAGTGATTGTACATTTTAATAATGTTTCAGAAGGTCCTACGCATTTGGGAGGATGAACGTGATTCTAAAAAGGGGGTGGGTATGGCCACATAAGTTTTGAGAATGGTGGAAATGTGGGAAATAGGACCTCTGGATTCTTGAAACTGCCCGTTCTGTTCTATATCATAGTAATGGTGATATAGTAATAGAATCCTATTCACTATTCACTTAATACCACAGGGCTGACAGTCACTTTTGCCACAATAAATGCATAGTTGTCATACATGTGTAACCCCTTGGATAGAATTTCTGCTTGTGATCATATATTAAGAGCCTTCAAAACATTTCACCTTGTTGAAAAATGCACCAAACACATCTGCTTGTTTATACAGTCATTTTTGATTGCTGCTCATCATATGATTATACAAGTGTTATACAAACACCTGTTGGGCAGAGCAGGTAACATCAGTGAGAAATAACATAATCCAGTACTACCACATTCCTTCATCATTTTGTCAACCTTCACATCTCTTAAGGTTGTCTTTAGAAGTGCTGTTTCTCAGCTGTAAGATTTTTAACATTAGCTTCTTTTAACAGCATCTCCTTTTAATAGCATCAGTACAGAATGGTGGACAGAAGCAAGACTACCCATAATATCAATACCCAGCCCTTTTATGATCCATTTTCTTTTGTTGTTTTTTGCTATAGCTCTGTGAATAACAAATGGCATTGATTTCCCCCCTCCTGCCTGGCTAAAGCATAGATCTCTCCTTTTAAAAGAAAAGCTAAAACGAGGATTAGGCCTTCCCTGCACCACAGGACACCATGCACCAGATATATCATTGGATAGAACTCCCCTGTTTTAAGTCGGGCTACAGAATTTAATGTAGCTTCTGACTGTTCTGTTCTCTAAGCCATCAGCAATCTGAGCCAGTGTTACAGGGGGAGGAACTCATTCCTCTGGCTTTGTCCATAGGCCCCTGAAGCTCTAAGATTCTAAACCAGTGGTCCTCAACCTGTTGGGTCCCCAGATGTTCCTGGACTGCAACTCCCAGAAGCCTCCACCCCTTGCTGTGCTGGAAGGGGTTTCTGGGAGTTGCAGTCCAGGAACATCTGGGGACCCACAGGTTGAGAACCACTGATCAATAGGATGCCTTGGATGCCTTCAGGAAGGACACGTGTGGTACTAGCTCCTCCCTTCCCATCCTAAATGTATTTACAGCGGACCCTCGTATAACAAAGCAAAGTGTTCTGCTTATATGCCACCCCATACCACTTCAAATAGTCTCTGGGCGGTTTACAGTTTTAATTACAGTATGCAGGCTACCCATTGCAGTTTGCTTAACAGAAAACCTGCTTAAAGGAAGCAATTTCTGGAGATAGCGGGAAATTGCTTAACAGAATCACCTATGGGGCAAATCTGTACAACAGAAAAAACGGTCGCGATTAGGGATTAATCTGTTCTCAGTGCATTCCTATGGGAAATGTGTACAAAGGAAAATTTGCTTAACAGAATTTCATTTGGATCAAATTAATTCCTTTATACAAGGTACCACTTGCATTATTTTAGTACAGACAGGCAGATGGACTGTGTTGTAGTGCTGTGTGCTATGTTAACACGTTATGCTAATGCCGCTATAGTTGTGCCTTCCTCAGAGGCAAACACGTGAGGCTGCCCTTTCTGGTGAAATCAGGAATGAAGCAGAGTGGGGCTGGCCTATCATGATGCAAACCAAGGAAGCCATTTTAGGCAGCAGATCCTCAGGAAGGAGATATATGTCAGGCATTAGAGGCCTTGCCTTATAGTAAACTGGGTTCCAATGTATGGTTGAAGAAAAAAATTAGTTTTCAGGCCATCTTAAACCTTATATTGGGAAGCAAAATATGTAGGACCAGTCCTGCCTAGGATCTTTTGAACCTTTAAAGTATCACCCAAATTTGCTGCCAGTGTATTTCTCCTTACTGCCTTTAAAATACTGGGTAGCTTAGGACCAGCTTGCTTGGTGAACCACTTCTGGTCCAGTGAATCTCTGTTTGTGCTTTGTTGCACGTGCCACTGCAGTCAGTAGCGTAGCATAGCAAGACTTTTATGGTGGTAAATACCCTGATTGTGGAAAACTCCATGCTTCAAGAAGGTAAACTATCTTTTTTTCTGTTATATTTTGCTAAAAACTGAAGGCACATGTCTCTTAAAGAAATTGATTCTATTGTGGCTTAATTTAATTTTTAATTGTTAATTTTTCCTTCATAGCTTTTTAATAACGTCTTGGCGATTATAGTATTTTTCCATGTACTGTATAAAACTATTTTTTTCTACAATTCTAAGACTAAAAATTGAGGGCTGTCTTAATACACAGCAGTAAGTTGAGGAGAGAACTGTGCAATTCCAAAACTTTAATTTTTCCCCGGTTGGAATAGTGGGGGTTGTCGTATACAATGGGGGTGTCTTACAGATGGAAAAGTATGGTATATTTTCATGGCAATTTATAATTTTTCATTATGGTATCTATGTCTCACACAAATGGGGTTCTGTATCTGTGTGAACACTAAAACAAACCCTTCAAGAGTGTTGACCCTGATATTTCCTTTCCCTTGCCTTAATAGTGCATGCCAAACCAATGTCCTCAGACTTTTTGTCCACTGCAGTAATGACACTGTTTGTATACTCTGGAGCTTAACAGTTAAATAACTAATTTGTAAATAGCCTCTACACTTTTAAATCTACTTACCTCCCTTTCCATTTGATACCTCTTAAAACTTAATTTTAAATATTTATTTTTAGAAAATTCAATTATAGTGGAGCCTTCTCAAGCACAAAATAAAGGTAAAATACAGTATACACCACCAGCTAATAAGGAAGGAAGGAAATTATATTAGGGAAGAAAATCTATTCCTTGGCAATACGTCACATGATGATTTCAAATTACCAGGCAATGATGGGTACATATCAACAACTTATTCTGGAAAAGTTATAATCTATTAGTGCATGTCTTCCTGAGGATAAAAAATCATTTGCCATCTCATTTCAACAGGAAGCATGCTTTTTAGCAACGTAACAAATCCGCTCAGCTCATCCTTTAGTAGACTGTACTGCTAAGAGCATGGCAGCAAGTGTAATATTAAGGAGACATGCCTGGCTAAGATAATCAGGATTAGCAGAAGAGTCTAGATATTGCATTGGAGACCTCCCCATTTGATGAGGAGGGCCTATTTAACATTAAAACCAACAATTAGGAGGACTGCCTTAAGAAGACGGCCGTGAGAAAAATGGGTCTAAATATATACTGTCTGTCAATCTACACAGCGGTATAAACCTCACTGAAAGAAGCCCTACCAATACCAGACAAATAAGCCACGATTCAAAAGATCAAAAGCTTCAGACTGATCAGCAGTGCAACATTTTATCCCCAGACCAGACTCAGCAGGTGCAAGCAACCACCGTCATAAAACAATATCAACAAAAAGCCTAAGCAGCAGCTTTGATTTAACAGACTCTGAGACAGAAATTGGTTCATCCCATTTCCCATTTCAGTTGTTTCAACAAGATACAAAAGAATGATAGCATCTTATATAAATACAGTACTTGGCACACAATCATCTTTGATATGTGGGTTTCATCCATCATAACTCATGATTATGCAATAGAATTCAATAAACATTCTCCTACAAGTCATATTTGAGTTACCAAACCATGAAACATCCTCAATGACAAGATAGCGACATTACTACAAAAAGAAGCTGTAACAAGAGTACCAATATGTATGGGCAATAGATATTATCCCTGATATTTTATTCTACTATAGAAGGATGGTGGTGCAATATGCTTGTCCAACTCTAGCTTTCAGAGGAGTCACCAAGTATATAACACCCCCAACCCCACACAAATACACAGTTCAGGTGGTGACATGGTAAACAATTCATGCACTTTTGAATCAGGCAAATTGGTTTTCACCAATAGACCCAAAGGATGCATATTTTCACATTTCAGTTAGACCAGAACATCATTGTTTCCTTTGTTTTGCTGTAAATCCTAAGACCTACCAATTCAAAGTGTTTCATTTTAGTTTATTAACAGCTACAGGAGCGTTCACAAAATGTATAGCACCAGCTGCAGCATTTCTCATAACAAAAAAGTAAAAAGCACAGAATGAACTTAGACATGCCAGAGCAATTCAAGATATTAAAAGGGTTTTTTTTAAGTTATGTTCACAGCAAAAGAAAAAATAAGGAAATGATAGGTTCGCTTTGTGGCGGTGATAGCCAGTTACTAAAAGGAGACAGGGAAAAGGCAGAACTACTCAGTACTTTCTTTGCCTCAGTTTTCTCTAAAAAGGAATAAAGTTCAGTCAGGACGAAGAGTAGATGAGGTAGGGTGGAAACTGCAACATAGAATGGTTAGGGAGGTAGTACAGGAATACGTGAAAACACTAAATGAATTTGAAGCCCTAAATGATTTTAAGTCTCCAGGGCCAGATGAATTACACCCAAGGATATTAAAAGAACTGACAGAAGTAATTCAGAACCATTGGCAATTGTCTTTGAGAAGTCCTGGAGAATAGGGGAAGTCACCATAGATTGGAGGAGGGCAAATGTCCTTATCTTCAAAAGGGGGAAAGAAGAGGACCCAAATAATTACCACCCAGTCAGTTTGACATCTATTCCTGGAAAGATCCTAGAGCAGATTATTAAGCAGACAGTCTGTAATTATTTAACAAGCAATGCTGTCATTACTAGAGGTCAACACGGGTTTTTCAAAAACAAGTTACGGCAGACTAATGTGATCTCTTTCTTTGATAGTGTTACAGGCCTGGTGGATGGGGGGAACACTGTAAATGTTGTTTATCTATATTTCAGTAAGGCCTTTGATGAGGTTCCCCATGGTATACTTGCAAAGAAGTTAGTAGAATGTGGAATAGATAGTGCTACTGTTAGGTGGATTTGTAATTGGTTGTCTGATTACACCCAAAGGGTGATCATAAATGGCTTCTCCTCAGGATGAAGAGAAGTGACTAGTACGGTGCCCCAGGGTTCTGTTCTGGGTCTGGTTCTATTCAACATCTTGACTAATGTCTTGGATGAAGAAATAGAAGTAGACTAAATTTGCAGATGCTACCAAATTGGGCAGGGTGGATAATTCCCTAGAGAATAGGATAAAAATCTAAAATGGCCTTGACAAATTAGAGTACTGGGTGAAAACTAATGGAATGAGTTTCAACAGAGAGAAATGTAGAGTCCTGCATAGATTTTGGTATGGGAGACAGCTGGCTGGAGAATAGTACTGTACATGAAAGCTTCTGGGAGTCTGGGAGGACCAGAAATTGACATGCGTCAGTGACGCAGCAGCCATGAAAGCCAATGTGATTCTTGATTGCATCAACAGAGGCATAGTTTCTAGAGCAAGAGAGGTGATACTCTGTTCTGCTCTGGTCAGACCCCACCTGGAGTACTGTGTTCAGTTCTGTGCACCTCAATTTAAAAAGGATGTTGAGAACCTTGAGCTATTTTTAAGTATCTGAGAGAATGTCATATCGAAAAGGGGGCTGGCTTATTTTCCATGGCTTCAGCAAATAGGACTCGGAGCAATGGTTTCAAACCACAGTAGATTCCATTTGAACATTAGGAAAAACTTCCTGATGGTTATTGCTATTCAGCAGTGGAATATGGTGCCATGGCGGGTGGTGGAGTCTCCTTCTTTGGTGTTTTTTAAGCAGAGGCTGGATGGCCATCTGTCGGTGGTACTATGATGGGAATTCCTGCATGGCAAGGGGTTGGACTGCATGGCCCTTGAGGTCTCTTCCAACTCTATGATTCTATGAAAAGGCATAACCACCTTTCCATACATAGATGGCCAGTTGCTGGTATTAAAGAATCTGGTCACTGTTGCAGAGAATGTAGATTTCACCCTGCAAATCTTGTTGAGTGGTGTTCTGAAAGTCAACAGGACAATGTGTCATCTAGTAACATGTTAGACTCCAATACGTAAGAGCAATTCTGGATTTGATAACAGCAAGAAGAAAAATGAACAAAATCATTCTCAATACTCCCAATATACTTCTCCAAATTAACAATTATATATTCAATTCAAAAACTCTCAGTGTCAATGACAGCAGTTGTATATCGTGCCAGTCTTAGAATGAGAACTATGCAGTACTTTTAACTCCAAAGTTACAACAAAACAGGACTTAACCCTGCAAACAAATCTACTTACGCCTCATCTGAAAACTCAGTGGCTCTGGAGGAGAAGATTCCATTTACAAATGGGCATGCTTTTCTGACAATTGCAAGCATAAATTCTGATTTTGCAAACAAAACAGGATAGGGAGCACATTGTCTCAATAGACAAATACATGCCACATGCAGGGCCGGCGCTTCCATTAAGGCGAACCAGGCAGTTGCCTTGGGCGCCAAAATGGAGAGAGGGCGCTGGCAAGCCTTCCGCTCCCCTGCCGCTGGCCACCACCGTCTGTCCCCGCACCGCCCGCCAGCTGCCCCCTGCCATCCGCTGCCCCCCGCCCCCTATTGCTGAGCAAGGCATTTCCCATATTTCAGCTATGAGTTTGGTTTTTTCCTAGGTGCAGTACTGAGAAGTTTGAAGTCAAATTGGCTGTGACTGTAGTCCTTAGAAAAGTCAATATTTGTAGACAGAGTCAAATAGTTTTTCTAGTGCAGTCTGTTTACATATGTACATTTATTTGTGTATTCACTCCTCAAGTACGTGAGCAATTCACAGTTTGATAACTTACAGACTTATACTTAGTGGTAGTAACTCAGTTCAGGTTGTCCAAATACAGCAGAAATGCAACATACGATCCAGCATGTCTGTGAAGATTCTCAGTCATCCAGGTGAATTTATCTGGAAGTTGAGTCATGGCAACTGGACTTCCTTTTCTTGAGATATTGAAATGTTTTGCTGCTCATCCAAACAGTCTGACGAAGCTGTTTGGATGAGCAGTGAAACATTTCAATCTCTCAAGAAAAAGAAGTCCAGTTGCTATGACTCAACTTCCAGATAAGATCCACCAATCTTCTCAACAGTCAAATCAGCAATATCAGACAGCAAATGTAACAGCAATACTCAGCAATCAAGTGCTGTCTAATCTCTACTTTTATACTTTGGCCCTCATAATGATGACCACCAATCATATTCAGCATTACATCATGTACATTACCACATCTGGATGACTTCATCCAGATGACTCATCACCCAGACTCCAAACTATGAGTCTGCACTTTTTGATTACACACACCTCTGGGATTTTATTCACTATTTTAGTTCTCTAGTGTTTATAACTGGTGGAGGATAAAAATATATTATTATTCTGAGCCAACAGGTTTTGCAAAACATTGCTGTTTAATGGATTGGTTGAAGTTTTGGTGCCACACTAGAACAGAAGCTAGATAGTGAAAATGTTTTGAAAATTAATGTTTGGTTTGTTGTTTTAATTCAAAACTGGCTCTATGACTATTGAGCATGATCCAACAAAATTTAGATGCATTTATCTCATTTGAGAATTATAAACACTTGTTTAAATATTTTCTGGCAATATCAGTAGAACTCATGTGCTAATTAGCTTTGCCTGGAACTTAGTCATTGTTTGACACCTACACAATGTGTGAAAGTAACAAATATTCTATCAAAGTAGTCAGTCTTCCTGAGTGAGCTCAGTGTAATGCGTTATACAGTCATCCCCCGCCATTTTGCTGTTCATATACTGCGGTCCCGGTATATCACAGGACCACAATATATGAAGGCAGGGGCGTATATGGGGGGGGGGGAACAGCAAGGTACATCTGCCCCAGGCACAGCAATTTGGGGTCACCTGGAGGGGGAGGGGGAGGAGGAAGCCCTGCATCCTCCCACCAGTACTCCTCAGACTTGGTGACGGGACCCACTTGGTCGCAGCTGCCTCTTCCATTGCCACGTGCCAGGCAAGCGGCGAAGCAAGCAGGCAGGCAGGCATGCGAGTGCAGTGGCTGTGGTGCCCTTCTCCTCCTCCTTCAACTCACCTTGCTCTGGGCCACTGCGGGAGAGGTAAGGCATGCGCACGCACACACACGCACACGCACGCACACGCACACGCACACGCACACACCGCTTACTCTGCGCCCACCTACCCCCCCCCCTTGATGGGTGGATGTGATGGGGTTGAGGAGGGCCAGAGGGGCGCAAAAACAACTTTGTCCCCAGGCGCCCCAAAACCTTGCTCTACTGCTGTAGGAAGGGAAGGGCTCCTGGGCCAAGCTGTATGGGCCTGTTTAGGGCCTCCTGCACTTACCCCAGGCCTGATGCTGCCCCGAGAGGGCCTCCAATGGGCTTCCTGGGCCTGTTCGGAGGCCCCAGAAGTGGTTTTCAGCGAACTAGAATGGGCTTCCGAAAACCGGAAGTGCCTTCTGGATCACCCAAAACCACTTCTAGGGCCTCAAAGAGGCCCAGGAAGCCTGTTGGAGGCCTGTTTGGGGCAGTGCCAGGCCTAAGTTAAGTGTAGGAGGCCCCAGACAGATTCCCCCAGTCCCAACCTGACCCAGCATCTGCATATTGCGGATTTTCCTTTATCACGGGTCAGATCAGGTTCCTAACCTCAGCAATAAGCAGGGGATTACTGTACAAGTAAAACATGGCAGTTCACCTTTTGGTTTGTTTAAAGCAGGGGTCCTCAAAGTTTTCAAACAGCAGGCCGGTCCATCACCCCCCAGACACCACTGGGGGCCGGACCACAGTCCAAAAGAAAAAAAGAAAAAAAGAAAAAGAAAAAAGGCTGACATGGAAAAAAGGGGGAGGGGCAAGTGGGCAGAGCCCCCCATGATTGGCCCATGATAAGTGTGTTTCTGGGACCCCAGCAATGCCTCCTGCTCTGGATCGCCCCCCTGAGGTGCTGCTCCTGGGGTCCCTCTGCTGCACCTCTTCCTCCTCCTCCTCCTCTTCCTCCTCCTCCTCCATTGGCAGCAGCTGGAGTGGCTCTCCCTCCTTCCTTCCGTCATTGCTTCGGGAAGGAGGCGGTAGCTCAGGCAAACTCAGGCCCCTCATCACCTTCTGGGCGGCCACTCAGGATGAGGAGCTGCAGCCACTGTGTGCGTGGCTGCAGCTGTGTGCCCTGTCCATCACGTCCTCACTGTACCCTGGAGGGAAAGCTGCCTCCTCTCTTTGACTGGCCTGGCCCGGCCCGACTTGGTGCGCTGCAAGTGAGGGAGGGAGCAAGGGCTGGGAAAGGAGGGAAGGGAGGCAGGAAGGCCTGCCCAAAGCCTCCTGCAGCCCGCTCACTGGCCGAGCCCAGCCAGGCTGCGGTGCTCTGTTGGCTCGCCAGCCCGCCCATCACCAACCGGGGACAAATGCAGGCCCGCCAGCCTCCCAGGAACCAGGCCCAGGCCACCGTTGGCCTTCCCTTCCCTTCTCTTCTTTCTCTGCCACCTCTTCCTCGCTGGTCTCTAACCCGGTGGTGGTGTCGGCAGCCTCAGCCTCCAGCCATGGCTGGGCTCCTTCTTCCTCTCCCTCGCTCCCTGGAGCAAGGCAGCAGCTCTCGGAGGGGGATGGGTGGGTGGGAAGTAGCTCTGTTTCCCCCTCGGTCTCCCGCTGTCCATCCCTCCGTCGGTACACTGCCATGGCTGCTCTGGCTCGGAAGGCTGGCTGGAGCTGCCTCCACCTGCCCCCTTCCACCCTCACAACCACAATGACACATGCGTCAGCCACACAAGGCAGGCAGGTGGGCGGGGTGGAGGAGGAGCAGGGGTGGAACCTCAGGGCCATGGAGGGAGTGGGAGACCTTGCCACAGCCCTCCCGTTTTAAATTGCCCTGCTCAGCTGCACCCGGTGCCCCAATAATCTGGGCGGTGGGTGGGGGGAGCAGGGGACCTTGCTGTGGCCCTCCCACTTTGAATGCCCCACTAGCCAGCATGCTGATCATCTGGGCAGTAGTTGGGGGAGTGGGAGAAGCAGCATAGCCCACCGCTTTGAACTGCCTCAGCAATAGAAGCAGCTGCGGAGGACGGCTTGCTCGCAAAGCGGGGGGTAGGTGGGGGTTACAATTGGTCCCGGTGGCCGGATTCAGGACCCTGGGGGGCCACATCTGGCCCCCTGGGCCTTAGGTTGAGGACCCCTGGTTTAAAGCAATGACTCCTGAAGAATGAAGATGTGGTTTTTTTTAGCTAGGTGCAATTGCGGACAATTGCCTTGGGGAACATAATTACCGTATTTATCGGCGTATAACACGCACTCCCCCCCTGAAAATAGGGGGCAAATTATGTATGCGTGTTATACGCCGATATAATATGAGGCGACCAGTGTGCTTGGCAAAAACAACGACTGCCGTCCCATAGCCAGTGCTCGCACACTGCGAGCTGACGGGGCAGGCCAGAGAAACAAGGATCCCACGCACGCCCTAACCCCCCTCCCTAAAGCCTAACTATCTCCCCCCCCGGGACCCTAACTAACCCACCCCCTAAATCTACCCCCCCCCCCGGCGCGAGATCCCTAGCCAGACCAGACGGTCCGGATGAGCACGGGCTGTCAAAGAAGTCCCGTCCTGGTCGTGCCGCCGCCGCTGAGCTCTCCCGCTGCCTGAGCCCTTATCAGGGCTCCGATCGGGGAGCCCAGCTGATCGGCGGCCTGTCAAATAAAGAAAAGACCGGCCAGAGCACAGTGAGGCCGCAAGCCTCCACCGCTGCTGCTGCCGGTCACGGGCAGGCCGCCGCCGCCGCCGCCCGCCTCGCCAGACAAGGCCCCGATCCTCGGCTGCACGGACGGAGCCGCCAGGTTGCCTCAGGGACTCCGTGGGTGGGGGGTGGGTTAGGGGGAGGGTTAGATAGGGACCCAGGCAGGTGGGCGCCAAAAAAAAAATTCCTAAATTTTCCCTCTTAAAATGAGGGTGCGTGTTATACGCCTGTGCGTGTTATACGCCGATAAATACGGTATGTTCCTGGAACTCTTGGGGCTGTCAACTGTCTTGGTATACCTAGGAGACAAAATCTCCATGCTTCCTAATTAGTGCAATTGATATGAGACTTGTTGCAGTTCTGAGTGCTCCTGTTCCAGGCATTCTAGAAGGCTGCATTCTATACTTTCTGCCCCCTCCTCAGCACCTACCTAGCCTTAATTTATGGTTGTTCCCCATAAGGACTCAGCATTCTACTTTCACTGGATATGCCTAGTCCTCAGGCATTATGGAACAGTTGGTTAAATTTCTGCAAACCTTGGGGAGCTGGAGGTGCCTCACAATGTCCCATTTAAGCTACCCAAATTTACTAAGTGACATTTTTTGTTCTTCACTCTTTGTGTTGATTGATTTTGAGTGCTAAATGCCAGTGAAATAATATTTCTCCCTGTCCAGGCTTTACACTTCTGTGATAGTTTGTGTTTCGAACTCCCTCCATTTCATTGACACATCTGTCTTAGAGTTGCTATTTTTCCATCCAGAAAGCATGATTTCTCCCTTAAGAATGCAGGTTCATTTCAAAAGCATTTGGGAATACAGTAATACCTTGGTTTAAAGAGTAACCTGGTTTAAGAGCATTTTGGAAGACAGACAAATATTCCTTCTATTTTTTTTCTTTGATCAACAAGCAATGTTTTGATATACAAGCACTGGAGCCGGCCACATGATCACAAGTCAGTCAGTCTCTCTTTCCCCCTCCCTCCCCCCTGCTGGATTGTGGGTGATTGTCTGGATCTGGAACATTCCATTTCAGGCAGCCTTTATATGTTTCTCAAACAAATAAGAGAAAGTACTTTTTCACCCAAAGGATCACTGGTCTGTGGAACTCCCTGCCAGAAGAAGTGGTATCAGCTGTCAGCCTTGACAACTTTAAGAAAGGATTAGACAAGTTCATGGAGAACAAGAGTATCAGTGGCTATCCTTATGGATGCCTAAGGACAACCTTCGGGTTGGAGAAATAGGCAGGATATCTCTCAATAGCAGTGTGGGAGAGAACACTCTCAGGATGCTGGTAGGCAGTATATTAAAAGTTTATTAAAATAGTCCTTATTAAAATAGCCCAACGCGTTTCGGCCCAAATGGCCTTCTTCAGGGACTTATTCACTATAAAAAGGTGACATTTAAAAGACATAGAGTGAGAGAATTTTACATATGAACAACAAACAGAAGCACTAATAATCAAATGCATGATAAATACTTAAAATGCTGAAACAGTAAGTTTTGTAGGGATACTCACTAAGTGTTACAGGTATACTTTAAAAGCAGTATGGCCTGCTGTCTCAAACTCCTAACTAGCTTACATAATAACATTCTGGAGAACAACCATATAAGGCGTGGTATGCATGTGTATACAGTCTCAAAAATATATAGCTTCAAAAGAGAAGTGATGATAGCAGATACATGGGTATTTTACTGTTTACCCCACTATTTCCATATATAGGGTATCATTCATCTGCTTGCATGTATGTGGGTGTTGTCTACAACTATTTCCAAACATCTTATCTGAAGCGGAATTTGCGGGCATTTATCCCTGTGTTCCACTTGTTGGAAAACATACTCTTATCTTTCTTAGTATTATCACTTCATTGTTTAGAAGGGTAAAAGAACTGTTTTTATTCAACATAACTGCAATATTATACTACAATACATACCACTAACCTGTGCTCAAAGAAACTCTGGAGACGTAAATGTCTTGCTTCTCAGTCTGTTGCTAGTTACAGCTGAGGACTTTTATAATTGCTGGTGAGATTACCCAGCTGGTGTAGCATTCAAGTGAAATCCATTTGTAGCTGTAGCCTTGACCAAAATTTATAATAATGGTAAAAAGTCTATTTCTTCATTCAAACCCATAGGGGATAAGGTGTTTAGCCTAATGATCCAGTCTATTTCTTTTTTTAGAAGGATTTTTTCATTGTTTTTCACAGTTTCTATTGCCCAAAATTTAAGATCTTTTTCTGAATGCTTGTATTCTATGAAGTGGTTTACTAAAGGAGTACCTATCCTTTTATTTCTGATGTTGCTAATATGTTCCCCTATCCGTTTTTTCAAGGGTCTGGAAGTCTTCCCTACATACAGTTTAGGGCAAGGACAGCTGATGACATATACGACACCCTGAGTATTACAGTTTGTGAATTGCATTAAAGTATATTTCCTATTTTGTGTATCTGTAAAATCAGTCATTTTTGTGGTATGTTTACAATAAATACAATGCCCACATGGGTGATGGCCAGTAGGTGGCTTTTTGGTCTTGAGAATGTTATCTCTTATCTGATTTTTTTTCTTCTTTGAATTCACTCCTGATTAAAAAGTCAGCTAGGTTTTTTTTTTGTTCTTTTAAAAGTAATTAAAGGTTTTTCTGAGCACCCAGGTATGTTATTGAGGATGTGCCAATGTGTTCTAATGCTATTTTGTAGTTTGTTGGTGATATGATTATATGTCAACACACAACTAATACGGTTATGGGTATCTCTCTGTTGACTTAAAAGTAGATCTTTTCTTCTAGAGTTAATTGCTTTATAGAAATTTCTTTCAATGATGTGATTTGGATAGCCTCTATTAGACAATTGTTTTTTTAGGAGATGAGATTCAGATAGAAAATCATCTGTGTTGGTACAGTTTCTTCTGATTCTTAGGAATTGTCCATATGGTAAATTTTCTCTGAGGGATTTTGGATGTGAACTGTCAAATCTGAGGAGAGAGTTGCAGTCTGTAGGTTTTCTATATAAGCTGGTGTTCAATCGTCCGGAGTGTATTTTGATGGTAAGATCTAAAAAGTGGATTTCAGAATGGTTGTATTCTAAATCAAATTTCAGATTAGTATCTAGAGAATTTATCCATTCAGAAAAGGACTTTATGAGCTTGTCTCCTCCTCTCCAAATAATAAAAATGTCATCAATGTATCGGAACCATTTGACAATATGTTTAAAGAAGGGATTGGTGGGGGAATAGATGTGTCTTTCAAAAATTTCCATATATAAGTTGGCTATTTCAGGGGCCATAGGACAACCCATGGCAACCCCTTTATTCTCTATTCCCCCACCAATCAGATAAGAGATAACATTCTCAAGACCAAAAAGCCACCTACTGGCCATCACCCATGTGGGCATTGTATTTATTGTAAACATACCACAAAAATGACTGATTTTACAGATACACAAAATAGGAAATATACTTTAATGCAATTCACAAACTGTAATACTCAGGGTGTCGTATATGTCATCAGCTGTCCTTGCCCTAAACTGTATGTAGGGAAGACTTCCAGACCCTTGAAAAAACGGATAGGGGAACATATTAGCAACATCAGAAATAAAAGGATAGGTACTCCTTTAGTAAACCACTTCATAGAATACAAGCATTCAGAAAAAGATCTTAAATTTTGGGCAATAGAAACTGTGAAAAACAATGAAAAAATCCTTCTAAAAAAAGAAATAGACTGGATCATTAGGCTAAACACCTTATCCCCTATGGGTTTGAATGAAGAAATAGACTTTTTACCATTATTATAAATTTTGGTCAAGGCCACAGCTACAAATGGATTTCACTTGAATGCTACACCAGCTGGGTAATCTCACCAGCAATTATAAAAGTCCTCAGCTGTAACTAGCAACAGACTGAGAAGCAAGACATTTACGTCTCCAGAGTTTCTTTGAGCACAGGTTAGTGGTATGTATTGTAGTATAATATTGCAGTTATGTTGAATAAAAACAGTTCTTTTACCCTTCTAAACAATGAAGTGATAATACTAAGAAAGATAAGAGTATGTTTTCCAACAAGTGGAACACAGGGATAAATGCCCGCAAATTCCGCTTCAGATAAGATGTTTGGAAATAGTTGTAGACAACACCCACATACATGCAAGCAGATGAATGATACCCTATATATGGAAATAGTGGGGTAAACAGTAAAATACCCATGTATCTGCTATCATCACTTCTCTTTTGAAGCTATATATTTTTGAGACTGTATACACATGCATACCACGCCTTATATGGTTGTTCTCCAGAATGTTATTATGTAAGCTAGTTAGGAGTTTGAGACAGCAGGCCATACTGCTTTTAAAGTATACCTGTAACACTTAGTGAGTATCCCTACAAAACTTACTGTTTCAGCATTTTAAGTATTTATCATGCATTTGATTATTAGTGCTTCTGTTTGTTGTTCATATGTAAAATTCTCTCACTCTATGTCTTTTAAATGTCACCTTTTTATAGTGAATAAGTCCCTGAAGAAGGCCATTTGGGCCGAAACACGTTGGGCTATTTTAATAAGGACTATTTTAATAAACTTTTAATATACTGCCTACCAGCATCCTGAGAGTGTTCTCTCCCACACTGCTATTGTCTGTGGATGCTCCAGTCCTTTCACCTAGGATATCTCTCAATGCCATCTGCAGGTAATTGTAAGCAGGTGAAGACATCTGCTTGGGAATACCCTGAAGCAAATGGTGAGCCACTGTGTGAGACAGAATGCTGGACTGGATGGGCTGTGG
This sequence comes from Phrynocephalus guinanensis, assembly GCA_037367245.1. Lineage (NCBI taxonomy): Eukaryota > Metazoa > Chordata > Lepidosauria > Squamata > Agamidae > Phrynocephalus > Phrynocephalus guinanensis. Next base: position 32,303,927 of record CM074744.1, on the reverse strand, counting down.
CCTGTTCTGGCAAGGCTGTTCTTATGTTCTTATAGGAGAGAAGAATAGAGGTGTCCCTTGCACTAACCAGGAACATTTTCAAAGAAGAATGAAGGTTAGGGTTTATATTTTTATTAAATTTGTTTTCAACATTTTTTTTTTTTTACTTTTTAAACCATTTCTAGTCATGGGGCAGCTGGTCAAGCATGCATAGGGCTATACACTTTATTATTTCCACATTAAAGATATAGTGTAAAATCCAATTGTTAGTCTCAAGCAGAGCAGATTCTGCAGCCAGGTACCTAAACCATGGTGTGGACATAGACTTCTAGCCAACTTCTTTTGTGGGTTTTTGCATTTTGTGTGTACAGTATGAAGTCCATAGGACCCCAGGACGAATCATCTGAGTTTCGGTTATTTCTTATGGGAAATTTTGTTTTGATTTAAGAGTGTTTTGGTTTACAAGCATGTATCTGGAATGAATCGTGCTTGTAAACTAAGGCTTTACTGTAGTTTGTGTGTTTGCTAGCAGCTGCCCCCACCCCACCCCTGGCCAAACTGCAGAAGAGTAATCTTGGTCACAAGTTCCTTGAGTGTTCTTAGATCTCAGCCACCAGTGATGTATCATCCAAGAAGGGAAAATAGGTGAAGTTCAGCCCGCCAGTTGGTTGAAGCATACCTATGACTCAGTCAAATGGTCACTACGTTTTGTCATATATGTTGTTGTTGTTCAGTCGTTCAGTCGTGTCCGACTCTTCGTGACCCCATGGACCAGAGCTCGCCAGGCCTTCCTATCCTCCACTGCCTCCCGGAGTTTTGTCAAATTCATTTTGGTTGCATCTATGACACCGTCCAACCATCTCATTCTCTGTCGTCCTCTTTTCCTTTTGCCTTCGATTTTCCCCAGCATCAGGGACTTTTCCAGGGAGTCCTCTCTTCTCATGAGGTGGCCAAAGTACTGGAGCCTCAGCTTCAAAATCTGTCCTTCCAGTGAACATTCGGGGTTGATTTCTTTCAGAATGGATAGGTTTGATCTCTTTGCAGTCCAGGGGACTCTCAAGACTCTCCTCCAGCACCACAGCTCAAAAGCATCAATTCTGCGGCGATCAGCCTTTTTTATAGTCCAGCTCTCACTTCCATACATCACTACTGGAAAAACCATAGCTTTAACCATCCTGACCTTAGTTGGCAAACTGATGTCTCTGCTCTTTAGTATGCTATCTAGGTTTGCCATCACTTTCCTCCCAAGAAGCAGGCGTCTTTTTATTTCGTTGCTGCAGTCGCCATCTGCAGTGATCAAGGAGCCCAAGAAAATAAACTCTGTCATTGCCTCCATTTCTTCCCCTTCTATTTGCCAGGAGGTGATGGGACCAGTGGCCATGATCTTAGTTTTTTTGATGTTGAGCTTCAGCCCATTTTTTTCACTCTCCTTTTTCACCCTCATTAAGAGGTTCTTTAATTCTTCCTCACTCTCTGCTATTAGAGTAGTATCATCTGCGTATCTGAGGTTGTTGATATTTCTTCCGGCAATCTTAATTCCGGCTTGTGATTCATCCAGACCGGCCTTTCTCATGATGTACTCTGCATATAAGTTAAATAGGCAAGGTGACAGTATACAGCCTTGTCGTACTCCTTTTCCAATTCTAAACCAGTCAGTTGTTCCATATCCAGTTCTGACGGTTGCTGCTTGTCCCACATATAGATTTCTTAGGAGACAGATAAGGTGGTCAGGCACTCCCATTCCTTTAAGGATTTGCCATAGTTTGTTGTGGTCTACACAGTCGAAGGCTTTGGCATAGTCAATGAAGCAGAAGTAGATGTTTTTCTGGAACTCTCTGGCTTTCTCCATAATCTAGCGCATGTTGGCGATTTGATCTCTAGTTCCTCTGCCCCTTCGAAATCCAGCTTGTAGTTCTGGAAGTTCTCTTTCCACATACTGCTGAAGCCTGCCTTGTAGAATTTTGAGCATAACCTTGCTAGCATGTGAAATGAGTGCAACTGTGCGATAGTTGGAGCATTCTTTGGCGTTTCCTTTCTTTGGGATTGGGATGTAGACCGATCTTTTCCAGTCCTTTGGCCACTGCTGGGTTTTCCAGATTTGCTGGCATATCTTATGCAGCACCTTTACAGCATCCTCTTTTAAGATTTTAAAGAGTTCAATTGGAATGCCGTCACCTCCACTGGCCTTGTTGTTTGCAATGCTTTCTAAGGCCCACTTGACTTCACTTTCCAGGATGTCTGGCTCCAGGTCAGCAATTACGCTATCTTGGTTATCAGGGACATCCAGATCTTTCCGATATAATTCTTCTGTATATTCTTGCCATCTCTTCTTGATCTCTTCTGCTTCAGTTAGGTCCCTACCATTTTTGTCCTTTATCATATCCATCTTTGCACGAAATACCCCTTTAATATCTCCAATTTTCTTGAACAGATCTCTGGTTTTTCCTTTTCTGTTGTTTTCCTCTATTTCTTTGCACTGTTCATTCAAGAAGGCCGCCCTGTCTCTCCTTGCTATTCTTTGGAAGTCTGCATTCAATTTTCTGTATCTTTCCCTTTCTCCCTTGCATTTTGCGTCCCTTCTCTCCTCCGCTATTTGTAGGGCCTCGTTGGACAACCACTTTGCTTTCTTGCATTTTCTTTGCTTTGGAATATTTTTCATTGCAGCCTCCTGTACAATGTTACAAGCCTCCATCCATAGTTCCTCAGGTGTTCTGTCCACCAAATCTAGTTCCTTGAATCTCTTCTTCACTTCCACTGTGTATTCATATGGGATTTGACTTAGGTTATACCTAACTGGCCCAGTGATCTTCCCTACTTTCTTCAGTTTAAGTTTGAATTTTGAAATAAGAAGCTGATGATCTGAGCCACAGTCAGCACCAGGTCTTGTTTTTGCTGACTGTATAGAGCTCCTCCATCTTTGGCTGCAGAGAACATAGTCAATCTGATTCCGGTATTGTCCATCTGGTGATGTCCATGTGTAGAGTCGCCTTTTGTGTTGTTGGAAAAGAGTGTTTGCAATGACCAGCTTGTTCTCTTGACAAAACTCAATTAGCCTTTGCCCTGCTTCATTTGGAACTCCAAGGCCAAACTTGCCAGTTATTCCTTTTATCACTTGACTCCCTACTTTAGCATTCCAATCCCCTATGATGAGAAGAACATCTTTCTTTGGTGTCAGCTCTAGAAGTTCTTGTAAGTCTTCGTAAAATTGGTCAATCTCAGACTCTTCAGCACCGGTAGTTGGTGCATAAACTTGGATTACTGTGATGTTCAAAGGGCTGCCTTGAAATCGTACCGAGATCATTCTATCATTTTTTAGGTTGTATCCCAGCACTGCTTTTCTCACTCTATTGTTGACTATGAAGGATACTCCATTTCTTCTATGGGATTCTTGCCCACAGTAGTAGATGTGATAGTCATCTGAATTGAATTCACCCATTCCTGTCCATTTAAGTTCACTGATACCCAGGATGTCAATGTTTATTCTTTCCATCTCACGTTTGACCACATCCAGCTTACCCTGGTTCATAGATCTCACATTCCAGGTTCCTATGCAGTATATTTCTTTGCAGCATTGGACTTTCCTTTCTCTTCCAGGCACGTCTGCAGCTGAGCGTCCTTTCGGCTTTGGCCCAGCCACTTCATTAGCTCTGGAGCTACTTGTACTTGTCCTCCACTCTTCCTCAGTAGCATGTTGGACACCTTCCGACCTGAGGGGCTCATCTTCCAGCGTCATATCTTTTAGCCTTTTGTTTCTGACCATGGGATGTTCTTGGCAGGGATACCGGGGTGGGTTGCCAGTTCCTACCCCAGGAAGTCTTATTACAGGCCTCATTGTCAGCAGTGTAATTAGCCTTACAATGATGAAAGCACAGTTCAGCCTGTTTTATTTTGTAGCCTCACTGATCAACTGGGACACAAAAGTAGAAATGTGCCCCATTTATAAGATATTCCAGACTGAGGCAATTTGTCATATATATGTACAGTAATTGGCAATAGTGGAATGAAAATAGCTGATCTGATTGGCAGTGGGTTGACAGCATCTGACAGGAAAACTTTTAACAGCTCAAGGTCACTGCATCATTTGTGCATAATATTTTACACTTCTATGTTACATCAGGTGATGTACCCATACCTTTTCTCTGCCAATTATCTCTGCAAGTGGTTCATTAGGATGCATACTTGAGATGTTTCAATAATGACCCTTGGAAGGCAGCTGTATACTTTCAGGGGCACTGCAGCAAACAGCTGTTGAAATTAATGTGTTTTTTTTAAAAGAGGTGTAAAAGAAACAAAATAAGCCAAGCTACACATATTTCTCTCTTTTCTTTTAGAAGAAGAGTCTGAGAGATGAATCTGAATGTATGGAATACCAAAGATTTATTTAGCATTCCCACAAAAATGGGGTAAGTCACATAATATTGCCACTGTTGTTTCCCTTTTATATTATTATTTATCATAATCAGAATTTCCGGAAGTTGAGTTATGGCAACTGGACTTCTTTTCTTGTGGGAGCAAAATGTGGGAGGTTGGTGGGAGGCTTCCAATGTATAGCTCACCTTGGTTTCACCCCACCCTAGTCTGAATAGGGTAGACAATGGCCTGGGGTGTGTAAAGACCACACAAATGCAGCCCTTCTCAACACCCATTAAGCATGGGTTGTTAGCTATGGCCTTCCTGGCGGAGGTGTTCTGACGGCTTACGTGACTCATGTCTTGAACCATCTCTCTTCTCTGTCTAATATGTGTACATCAGGCATGTCCAAAGTCAGGCCCGGGGGCCAAATGCGGCCCGTTTTCAAATTTCAAGTGGCCCACAGCCTCTTCTCCCCATTGGCTCAGCCTGTCAAGCATCCTCACCAGCTGGCCCCTCCCCATACCAGATGGAGATATCAGCTTGCAGTTTTATGTTTTGCCTGTCCTCCCTGCCTCTGTCCACCCCTGCCCCCCAGCCACCTGCCCAGCTTACCGGCTCCTGGCTCCATTGCTGCAGCATCCTTCCTGCCTCCTTGCATGTTATAGAGACTTGTCCAAAATCCGGGGGCCAAATGTGGCTGAATGGTGGGCCCCCTCACATTTTCACTTTGCCAAATCTGGCCCTCCTTGCAAAAAGTTTGGACACCCCTGGTGTATATCCTTGTCTTTGAAACAACAGCTCAGGAGCAGAATCAGCAATGTACCTTCATCTGAAGGACAAAAGACACACTTTCAAAGACGGAGATATCCTGCAGGATGCTTCAGCAGGCCAGATATTGCAGAGCTGTTGCCCGGGGGTGTGGTGGGGTGTGGGAGGAAACAGAAAAGCTACAAAATCAAACTGGCCAAATACTAAGGTCAGCCCCTGGTTGTTTCAAGTGAAGTTCCCCAAATGGAGGCAGAAATCTTGTAGAAATGGCTTACGTTTCTGTTTTAAATCCAGGAAATACAGATTTTATTGTGTTTCCCCATTTCTGTACACAATAAGCTGTCAGTCACTCAGCACCTTCGAATATAACCATGTGGAAGTTTCTCCTAGATCAATGGGGTACAAGGAGTGGAACAAACAGCTGTCTTGTTTTTCCCGTATATTGTATCATATAGCTTATTTTTGGATGGGAGCAAAGGCACACAGAAACATGACAGTCCTCATATAAAAACATTTGAAGTTAAAATTAATTAATACTTCAGACTTTTTCTATGAAGGAAGGAAAAAGAGTGAGTCTACAATAGTATTTGATCAACAGCATTTACACGTCTGCCATAGCTAATATACACAAAAGATGTTGAGGCCCGCTGAGATTAAGAACATTTCGACTCAGGAAGGGTTCTGCTGGGTCTTCCATGAATACAATTGTCTTACCATACACAGCTTTCAACAGCTGCCTAGATGCCCTAAGCTCATCTGATCTCGGCTGATTTTGGAAGCTAAGCAGGGTCGGCCCTGGTTAGTACTTGGATGGGCAACCACCAGGGACTGCCAGGTGCTGTAGGTGCCTGGAATAGGAACTGGCAATCCACTCCAGTATTCCTGAGAAGAAAATTCCATGGATATGGGGCCACGAAGAGTCGGTCACGACTGTAATGACGCCACACACACACACACACACACTCACACACACACCTTTCAAGGCATAATATTTCTGCAAATCAAAGGCCGCTCATAAATGTGTGGATTACCTCTTTGGAGTTGAAGACAGTATGTTGACCTTGGTTTTTACATGCTGCCCAGTAAATTTATATTAAAAATGCTTATTAACCTCTATGAAGATTTGCAAACAAGGAATGTGGTGGATGATGTGGCATCTCATTGCCCAGAGCTATGTAATTTTTCTATTTTTAAAGGCATCACTAGTAATGAGGAATTGCATTGATAGGGTTGATATGACTAATAGTTATGGTGAATGCAAATATATCCATTAAATTTAAGATGACATATCATTTGCTATTATTCCTGGCTGCAAGAACACAGATCTGATAGCAAGGTTTAATTTTACTTGAGGAGGAATATTAAAATGTGCATAAGATATTGTCTGAGTGCCAGATCAAATTACTGGATGGTTTCCAAGTGTTTTATCTCCATGATTTCCCTCGTGCTGTTTACAGTAGAAAGCTTATTATGTGAAAAGGCCTCTCTAGTACTGATGAAGGTGGTGCTGAAATGAATCATGATGCTCAGAATATAATATATGCATGGTACAAATGTGCAGCACATTTTATTGCAATTATGAGCCTGGGTATTTTATAGAAGTCATAGGAAATTAGCACCAGCATCAGCATGTAACAAAACAAAAATCTGTTTTTCTCTTGTAGACATAAAGAGAAAACAGCAGGAGGAAAAATCAAGGGGAAAGCAAAAGGAAGTGTCATTCTTTTAGGCACATTTTTTTAAAAAAAATCTGATTAATCCTCAGTGAGGAATTAGGTCTAGGGTGCATATACTATTCTAAATTAATTTTGTAAAATTATCATAAACACCAACTGGAAATGAATAATCTTCTAGTATGCTTTGCTGTGCTGGTGGAGAGAGAACATGATTAAAACAAGAAAATAAATTAATAATAGTGTCAATTAAGAAAAATTCACCTGAGGCAAACAAGGTTTTAGAATTTTATATGGCAGAAGATGACAACAAACTTCACAATTATTATTTTTCTGGCATGACTTACTCATTAAATAAATATATACTGCTTGGCTGTGTTGTTGTCTAGGAGTTTTCAGATTGTTTTCCTATGAGGCTCTAGCAATAAATTTCCCTTATTCATGTCTATGTGAGTTTGCAAATGATGGCCTCACTCCTCCCATTGCTTGGGTGATACGTGAAAAAAACATGGGAAGGAAACAGTAAAATACTGTGTGTGGTGACCAGTTCTTATTGAAGCTATCATCTAAGTCAGTCTTCACAGTTTTGTTGGGCCTCCGATCCACTAATCCTTAACTAGCAAGGCCAGTGGTGAGACAATCCAAATGTCTTTGACCACACACTACTCTGGGGGTTGTCAACCAGTTGCACTCCATTTGTTGTTTCATATACTGTACAGGCGTACCTCGGTTTAAAAATGCCTCTGTTAACAAAATTTTCAGTTCACAAAAGGAAATCCATTGGAAATACTGTAATAATTCAGTTTGCAATTTTTTTTTTGAGCAAATTTCCCAGAATGCATTGCACACCCCTATGCGTTTCTGATTTATGAATTTTCTGGAATACAAAATGTCCTGGGTGACACATTAATTTCGTAAACCGAGGTATGCCTATATAGATCTCACCAGGAGCCTCATGGTGCAGTGGTTAAACTGTTGTACTGCAGCTGAAACTGTGTTCACGACCTGGGTAGCTGGCTCAAGGTTCACTTAGCCTTCCATCCTTCGAGGTTGGCAAAATGAGTACCAGCTTGCTGGGGGGCAGGAGCAATGTGTAGCCTTCATAATTGAGTTGTAAGCCACCCAGAGAGTGCTCTAAGTGCTATGGGATGGTATATAAGCAGCATACTTTGCTTTTTTGCTTTGTACCACTTCTAAGGCAGCTGGGACTATAGTCCAACACATCTAAAGGACACAAGGCTAACAAAGGCTCATACCATATGAATCACCCTTTCCCACCCATTTATGCAGAATTTGTACTGACTACTGACATTGAGCAAACCCTGAGGATTATTAATAGTCCAAAACTCAGTATGATCTGATAGTTGTGAGTTTTCCGGGCTGTTTGGACGTGTTCTGGAAGTTTTTCTTCCTGACATTTCGCCAGACTCTGTGGCTGGCATCTTCAGAGGGCAAGGAGCTCAGGGAACTAGGAGTTCTCTCTGTGCTCTGGGGTATAGAGTGAGTGAGACTGTGGGTTTTTTTAATTTGTGGGAAAGGGGAAACTTGTCCTATGGAGGAGAATAGGGATTAAGAAGTTTCACTGTAATTACGGGTGGCAGTGATCCTTGTCTGTGGTTGATGGGTGTTGTTAACTGTTCTATTGTATAAACTGATCAGTTTTGCTTCTGGCTGGGTGGAAATCATTGAGCGTTGACCTTTTCCAGACTGTACCCTGAACTTACTACTTTGACTCCAATTTCATTTACTAATGTAAGACAAATGAAAAGCACATAGCTATGGGTGGTATATTGAACACATAATTTGTGCACAGCATAGAGCTTTGCATGCTTCTGTTATACAGCTGAGCTCCATCCAGTCTGATGTTATTATATGTAAAACACCATTTACATATTTATTACATTTCTACAGTCATAGGCTTCCGAGTCATTTTTCTGATGTCAGTACTTCTGTTCCAGGTGTCTCCTATCCTATGAATAGCAATGATGTTTTTAAAGTACCTTTTTATGGATTTGGGCTGCTGTCATCAAAAAGCATGTCGGACCTTTTTATGGATTTGGGCTGCTGTCATCAAAAAGCATGTCAGAAAAGGCAATCTGAAAAATACAGAAAAGGCAATGATCAAAACAGTCGAAATAAAACTCAAAATATTCCCGAAGCCAGGAAATAAATAATTAAGAGCACAGGAATAAAAGAAGAAGTATAGTGGTTAAACATCATGTGATTAAAGCTGAATACATTTGTTATTAAGCACCAAAAACTCCTGCCAGAGCCATTAAAGAATTTATGAAAAATCAGGTGATGGGGGAGAGGCAGGCAAAACAGTTGTGTACAAGACCTGACTTTGCTGATTGATTATTATTTGGGGTGGTGGTGGTGGTGGTAATGAAGATATACTGTGGTTCCATTCATGCTTTCCCCAGTGAGGAAGAACTCTGTTGCTGCTATTCGCTCGAGCTATGGCTGTTTACAGCTATCATACCGGAACCAGTGCTTGCAGGGTCAAAGTGCTTAGGCTTTTTCATTAGGAGGGCTAGAGATGGGCATGAACTGCCTGAACTGGCACAAACCACGAAACCAGCTGCTTGTGCCCATCTCTAACAATCTTAACAGTAGGTGGGGGAGAACAGAAGGAATGAGTTTCACCCCAAAACAGCAAGTGACGCTTGTTGTAATATAAAGAAGGGTTACTTTGACTGGAGTGGACCGTTAAGACCCATTAGATGTATCAAAATGTGCTTTTGGTGAAATAAAAACTACTAGAATGGGTTTGTTCATAGAGATCAACACAGTTGCCTGCCTTTTGGGGCTCTCTTTTTGGAACTGGCAATGATAACTTTAGTGATGAATACCTGAGTTTCAAAATGTACCCCTGCACTATTGTTTCTTGGACCATGTATGAAATGCAGCATCAAGTAGCAATTTACAGAAAATGCCAAACAGATTGCAATATGAATGATGGAGTGAGGAAGCCATCTATGAGCTACCTGGAAGGACATTTCATTTCCTCCTCCCACAGAATCTGCTCAGATTTCTGCAAGCCATACGCCATCCCATTTCCTGCTTGTCAACATCATATTACATGCTCATCTTTGAGTGTGAAAAGCTTGTCGGCCTGAAGGACTGGGTGAGTTTTAGTCCAAAATTTTTAACATTTGGGACCAGAGTACCTGTCAGAGCGTAACTCACAGAGGTCAACTGGGGTCAGGCCCACGAGAATGGCGCAGGCGTGCTCACTTAGGGTGGCCACATCCAGGGAGGCGTGGAAGTCGCTCACGCGTAACCGCGCCTTCTCTGTGGTGGGCCCCACGTTGTGGAACCACCTCCCTAGTGAGCTGCGCCTTGCAGCGTCCCTGCCTGCCTTTAAAAAAGCCTTGAAAACCCATCTGTTCAAGGAGGCATATGGCGACCTTTCTGTTTAATTTTTCCTTCTTTTTTTCTTTCTCTTCCTGTGCCGCCCATGCCATTCCATGCGGAGGGTATTGTACCCTCCTATTTTTATTGATGCCTCTGATTTTATGCTCATTTGTTGTTGTTGTTGTTTCTTTTTACTGTACACCGCCCCGAGTTCCGTTACGGAAGATGGGGCGGTATATAAATATAATAATAAATAATAATAAAATAAATAAATAAAACTTTGACCCCCCACTCCAAATTTCTGAGATTTTTCCAGATATATTATCCATGTATTTTCTTCACTATAAAAAGAGTGTGAAACCTTATTCTAAGAAAAAGAACCAAGATACTGGATTTAATACCCACTTCTAAATCTGTTTTCACGCCTCATGAAATACACAGTACAGTACACTAGTCATAGGTAGAAGCAGTGGTAGAATACACGTGACAGCAAATTTGCAGCTACAGTACTCCGAATTCAGCTAAGAATGCTTCCAGAATTGCCTAGCTCTTTAATTTGCTTTCTGTTATTTACAGCCAAGAAAAATCTGCAAATTATCTCGAGAGAATGGAATGATAAAGCATTTTGTTGTCAACATTTACCAAAAAAAAAGAAAAAATAGAGTGCCCCAAGAAAAATAGCATACACTTATAAATAATCATAAATATGAGGTTTATATTGGGTTGTCAAAAGAGAAAATCATAATGAGTATGCAGTGGAAGATTTTTTTCTGAACTTCTCAATATCTTTATCAGGATTATTAATACTGCCATAGCAGTGGCTTAGAAAGTTTCAGATCATAATGAATTTTTTTGTACATTGTGTACATTTAAGGTCTTTTGTAATTGACAGTGGTGTAATGTAGGCCCATAAGTCACAATCTGGAAGCTAGCTGGACAGTGGCCTGAATAGGCTCCTTAGAGGGACAATGGCCTGGTGTGTGTGAAACTCCCGCCTATGCATCCTTTCCCAACACCCATTACCTTTCCCCAGACTGATGAAGCTACTTGGATGAGTAGCAAAACGTTTTGCTCTCTCAAGCAAAGAAGTCCAGTTGCCATGACTCATCTTCCAGATAAACTCACCTGGATGACTGAGAATCTTCACAGGCATAAGTAACAATGGCAGATTGCCACTGGTCAACAAATCAACACTTCCTTCTGCAGAATCTACTCAGATTCTGCAAGCTATATACAATCTCATCCCCTGCTTGTTAACATCATACTCCATGCCATAATACTTTCATTAAATAAACTGTCCTTTTCTGTTTCAGGCCTAGTAAATCATCCAGCTGGACCAGTGCTCCCAGTGATTACAACAGTATGAGTGACTCTCAGTTCCTTTTTGGTTCCCAGTTTTGTCCAGATAACTCACAGTCAGCTTCGGGCACTAATGAATTTAGTATCCAGCAAAGACCAGAAAAAAGCTCACAGCAAAATTCGCAAGAAGTGAGTCTGATGTGTAATGCTGGCATTATGGGAAAGAAGTAAGAACATAAAAGTTACAGCAGAATAGCATTCTGAGTTCAGAACGAACCCTATGAGGCAAGGTGGCTGAGAGAGAGAGAGAGAGAGAGAGAGAGAGAGAGAGAGAGAGAGAGAGAGATTTATTTTAGAGTATTATTTTAAGGGAGAAGCCAAGGTGGCTTACAGCAACGAGGGATAATATACAGTCCAATACAATCAAGACATGATAACATACAGCTCAATACAATTAAGACATGTTCAAGATTTAGAACAAAGAATTGAGGGACATCTTACAACATTGATAGACAACATTACATTAAAGTCGCAAGGTTATAAGTAGTTATAAACACAAAGTCAATGTGAACCTATAGATTCATATGAAAGACACATAATGGTAATCCATCATTCAGGAAAGGTTGCCTGAAGAGAAAGGTCTTTGCCTGTTTCTGAAAGGACAACAGAGATGAGGCAGTCCTGGCCTCTAGTTGGAGGGAGTTCCAGAGTCGGCGCAGCAGCCGAAAAAGCCTTTTCATGTGTTCCCACGAGACATACCTTTGAGGGTGGTAGGATGGAGAGAAGGGCCTCTCCTGATTACCCTAACACCCGAGTCGGTTCATACTGTGAGATTCAGTCTTTGAAGTAGCTGGGATCCAGGTCGTACAGTGCTTTGAAGGTTAAGGTCAGCACTTTGAATTGTGCCCATTAGCTGATTGGCAGCCAGTGGAGCTGCTTTAATAGGGGTATAACGTGATCTCTGTACCCCGCCCCAGTCGGCATTCTGGCTGCTGCATTTTGGACCTGTTGAAGTTTCCTGAGACTTTTCTTTGGTAGTCCCACATAGAGCTCATTCCAGTAGTCTAACCAAGATGTCACGAGGGCATGTGTCACTATGGCCAGAGCTGGTTTCTCAAGAAAGGCATAACTTGCGTACTAGCCGTAATTGTGCAAATGCGCTCCTAGCCACAGCCGTGACCTGGGCATTCAAGCTCAAGGATGAGTGCAAGAGCTCCCCCAAGAAGCGTACCTTTTTTTCCCAATTTGTGGGTGACCCCATCCAGAACTGCATGCATCCCCCTATCCCTTGTTCTCCCTTTCGACTGACCACATCATGAGCTTCAAGGTTGAACAGAAACTGAACCTAAATCAGTTTAGCCACTGAAACACACACAAAACCCCTACTGAAGATGGTCAGATCCTTTGGGATCCAGACCTACGGCTTGTTTGTTTTGTGGACCGTGTAAACTTAGAAGCATGGAGACCACACTTTACTTATTGTCACTGCTGTGTGGTTTGCTGTCGTGACGTGAGAAGGAAATTAACAATAGGGCCATGGAAGTTTCTTTAGCGTAGGGTGCGTCTGGGTGAAAACAACATGCACAGAACTTTCACCTTGCTTTATAAGGACATGCCTCCCTTTTCTGCCAGAAACAAGCTAGATCCGGACTCGCGTCTTTCCCTTGAAAATGGCTGGATCCTGCTTTCCCTTAAAAAATGGCTGTAGGACAGAAATTTTTTGTTAATCTCTACCTTGTAGAGCTACTGCCTTTTCATAAAGACCATGGTCGGGAAATCTCATCTTGTAGCAGGCTTCTTGTGCTGTTATATACAATCCATGATCCATGTTATATACAATCCATGATCAGATATGTGAGGGCATTTAAACCTCACATACCTTAAAACAGCATTGAGGTGTGATTTTTCGCCTGCCTGCAAGCTACAGCCACTGGGGTTTACTCCTGGACAGATATGATGGGGGTTACAGTATGTAGGTTTGGCAGGCAGATATTCTAATTAGGATTTAGAATCACATCTGGCTCCTTCAATTTCACTTGGCACCTATATATTCTGCCCTTGACCATGCTTTTTATTCTTAGCTCTGCTACAAATACAAATGTGGCCCCAAGAACCTTCTCAGATTGGAACTCCCTGCACCAGGCCAACTCTGCTCTAGAGTTTCAGACCCTTTCCCAAATGTCAAGATACTAAAGATTGAATCTGGGGACCTTAGTGGGCAAATCTGGTGTTTCTAACACAGACCTCTGGTCCTTACATTGCCTGCTCAATTGTTTATATTTTACTTTACTGTGTGTTAACTTTATTACATTTTTCTAAAATACGGTAATACTTTTTTTCTAAAATATGAACCAAGATTGAGTCCCTTTTGGTTACTGACCACAATTTCATTTTGAGTGTGCTTTAATTTTTGTTTGGAGAATGTATTAATTATTATATGTTTAATTGTTTTTTTTTAACTTTTGTAATTTAATGTTGTTTTGACGTAATTTGTTTAATCATTGTAAACCAGCTCAGGTCTCCTCACCAGGAGAAAGGCACCCTAAGACATTTAACAAACAAACAAACAACAAAAAATTACAATACTACATTGCGCAAGAGGGAGCACTTACTGGGAAATTTGCAGCTTCTGGTGTTTGAGAACCATTTTAGTTGTCTTGACACTTATCTTTCTTTCAAAAACAGAATGAGCCTAGTATTTTTGCCAAATACCAGTCTAAACCACAGCTCTTTGGAAGCGATGGAAAGGATAAAGGCTCGCTTAATTTTCCTTCTGGAAGATTCAAAGGTGTCCTGGAACAATTTGAAGAAAATAAAAAGAAGATAAAAGAAAAACATGATAAGTATGCAAACATCTTCTGCAAGCTGTGAAATTAGTTTTTTTTTATCTTATTGAATGCAACAGTATGGCACAATTATATAAGCTTTGCAAGAGCATTTCAATTCCAACAAGAGAATGACAAGCAGAGAAGATGTACTGTCACTCTTAAAGGTCCTCTACAGTTCAGGCAGCAGGGTGCATGTTGAGGAAATAAAGAACGATCCTTTCAAATGATCCCCTTCATAGGAAACAAATTGATACTCTTTCATGGCAAGTATGCCTGTGGATTAGAGCAGGTCCTAGGACTGGAGAATTTATCATTAGTAAAGAGGAAAGGGACTTGTTATGACAGTCATGTTGACTTCTTGGGGTCTTGTCTCTACTGATGTGAAAGTAGTGGATTTTGTGCCATATACAGTACTGGATATGTCTGCAGGTAGGACAGGTTTTTTTTTAAAAATAAAGATTTTATGAGCAAATTTCCCTTTAAGTCACACATATGTGTGGGCACACAACGCTGCCTCCCTCTGCTCAGGATTCTTCTTCCCTTGCACACCCAGACCCATTAGTTCCGCTCATGACAGAACCTGCATGGGGGAAGTCGCATATATGAGGAGTAGAGCCCTGCTCAGTGGGGCCAAGGGAATGATGACTGTGACTTTTTAAAGATGAGCAGATTTATTAAATTGGGATTTTTAAGGATTACAGCCAACTTTCTCATTCGATTTGGGAAATAATTCATTAAATGTAGTGTACTTCTGCATCAGTTGCATTGGAAAATACATTTACAAGGCCCTTCAATATAAATTGCTAGGTATTCATTTTTCTTTTTCAGAAATTTACTGACTGCTGTCATTAGCACAAGGCACTATTCTGATTGGTTAACAAATGATAAAACCAAACAAATGACAAAACCAAACAAACAGGAATATTGAAAAATCAATACAGTGGTACCTTGTATAAAGGAATTAATTCGTTCCAAATGAAATTCTGTTAAGCAAATTTTCCTTTGTACAAATTTCCCATAGGAGTGCATTGAAAACAGAGTAATCCCTAATTGCGACCATTTTTCTGTTGTACAGATTTGCCCCATAGGCGATTCTGTTAAGCAAATTTCCCTTATCTCCGGAATTTATGTTGTACAGATTTTATGTTATACAAACTGTTTGTTATACGAGGCTCCACTGTAGATGATGAAATTGAGAATAAATCACATCAGCTGATGGCACTGAGCCACAGTGTCAAGCACCTGACAAATGAAAAAATTCTTTTGAGGTTGCTATCCAACGCATCTATAAAAAGCCACATGTTAAGCAGCCTCTTAAAAGTAGGCAGGGAGGGGGCCAGACACGGCTCGAACAAGAGCTGGTTCCATAGTGCTGGTGCCACAACCGAAAAGGCCCAGCTTCTACTGGATTATTTCCTGGCCTCTTCGGATACTTGAAGAAGCATGACCTGATAGGATCTGGTGGTATGGGTAGATGATCTTGGGGAAAGATATTCTGATAAGTAACAAGGTTCCAAGCCATTCAGGGATTTATAGGTAAGCACCAGAACCTTGAACTTGGCTTGGGACATCACAGGTAATAATCAGTATGGGTTAGCCAGGACTGGGGAAATGCAATCACGTCTGCTCACACCCACCAACAACAACTTGGCAGCTGCATTCTGTTTCTGATGACGTCTTTGGGTCCACCTCAAGTGGAGCCCCACATAGAGAGCAGTAGTTGATCCTGGGAATGACCAACACCCAACATCCTTAGACCTCACTCGACTAGATAAAGGCAGAAATGAGCTACAAGTCTCTCAGCTGATTAATGGCCAACCTGGACACTGCAGCAGTCTAGGAATCTGGCTGACAGGTAAGACTTTCTGTCAAATGTCTGTATTTCTAATGTTCTTGTTCATGGTGGGATTGCCTTTTAGAGGGCCAAACATCTGTTTCACCAAGTTGGACTTGAACTTTGCCTTATGTTGTACTTCTATTTCTTACCAAGCTATCAGGTAGACTTGCTGCTGCATTGTCCTTTCCTTTGGCTACGTGTCTAAGGCTCCTTTGCACCCTTTCAAATTGTGGGTTACAGTATTTGAAAGCTCATGCTGAAATAAATTTGTTGGCTTTTAAATGGTCCCAGTACCGATAGGTTGCATGTGTCTGTGCATGTGGGCGCTTTTACACAACCTCTAAAATCCGCTGGCAACTTAAATTCGGACAAGAGATCATGGGGTTTTGTTCTGCTTCCTGTGTTCCCACCCTTCCGCACTCCATTGCTCCTGTCTGCGGTGAGGGGACGGAGAAAAAAAGGGAGAAAAAAATACAGGCTCACCTCTGTCTGGTCTGCCGTCGGAGCAGCCCCGTAGGGATTCCTGTCTGTTAAAGGGGTGGCGGGGACAACAAAACAAACATAAGGCGAGGAGAGCCCGGCATCCACAGCTTTACAATCCGCATTGGAAAATTTTTACCTCCGGAGACCAGGTACTTGTAAAATGCGCTGGGGCACGCTTAGGTGGGCGTGATTGTACTTAATTTTTTTTAAAGTCTGCAGCAGCTGGTGGGAAAACAATTTTAAGCTCCTCATCTGGGAGCCCTTTGCATCAGATTTTAGGGGTCGTGTAAAAGCAGCCTGTGTTGCCTATCTTCTGTAAAAACTGCTGCCTAAGGTTTTGTACAGTCTGCAAGTAGAAATCCTCTCGTTAGCTGGGGCTAGGGGTGCCGAACCCCTTGCATAGTTCAAAATCTATGTATAACTCTTATGCCACCCAAAATGAAATCTGTTGCCTGAGGTGGTCATCTCTTTCTGCCTGATGGTTGATTTGGCCCTAAGAGAGTACAGTGTTTTCCAGAGCCTGGGAGGCATTGCTTTCCCATCTGCTTGTTCTCTGTGGAGTCTGTTCTCATCAAAGCTGCTGTTGCATGAATTTCCTGGGGAGACAGCAGTATTTCTAAAAGAACTTTAAAAAGGCATTACATCTGATCAAAAGCATTGTCTCAGTGCCAATATTGACATTTTGTATAAAAGTAGGACATGACTGCTAGCATGACTGATAGGTGTGTTTTCAAAAATGTGTGGCTTGGTTATTAATCATATTTTTATAAACAACATATTTAATACTACTGACAAGGCAACTTCCCTACAGCATTTTCTAATAGACTCTTTTTTTGGCAAGAGAGGATTAGGATGACCCTTAAAAAATCACAGAAGGCATTTTCTGAGCAAGGAAGCAGCTGCACGCTCAAGCATGAAAGCTTTCAACATTTTTTTCTCCTGTGAACTAATGTATAATTCTAGATTTGTACATATTTTTTGGTGAAAAATGAGAAAATCTGAAAGAGATAAGGTGAGGGAGAAAGAGCAATCTTGTGAGGCAACTATGTTTTGATTGCAGCCTTCTAACAAATAGAGTTGCTTACGTGCTCAGCTCAGCTCTCCTGTGAAATAGGTTCAAAAGCTTGTGATAAGACACAATTTGAAAATCTCTCACAATGAAAACAAGGAATCTGTAAAGGCAGATTAAACAGGAAATAACATTATCTGTTCTATATATTTTTAGACAAAATTTAATTCTCTCTGGAAAAAATATCCATGGTTTCTTAAGATCTTAAACCCCCCTTTCCTGCTGCCTAAAGCATCTTCCTCATATACTGATCATCCATGTTGTCAGGTAGTTGTTGTGTTTGAGTTTTTCCCTCTAAAATGATGGGCTAAAATACTCAACTACTCCTGAAGCAGCAAGCTCAGAGAGGCTTCATGGCACTCATCTGTATCCTTCAACATCTTGCTACTACTTCCTTGTATTTTGCCACCAGGGTGATGGCCTCACTTTGCCTAACACTATCTTTGTCATATACAGTACGCTCTGGACCAGAATTTACAAGTAATGAATAAGGTCACTATTGGATTACTTTATTAGGTAACCAGAGTGCAATGACGTTCCATTTCAAAAGGAACATAATTAGTATGAATGGCATTCTTGCTAGGTGGATGCAACAAGTAATAATATTTAAGTCATTTTTTTAATTTTTTTTCAAAAAATAGCATTCTGAGTTTTATGCCATTCTCTTACCAGTTTTAAGATTAGCTTTTCATTAAGGAATGAACAAGTAGCAATGCAGTAATATGACAAGTTACAAAAAACGCCCTTCTTTGTAGTGTAGTACTAACGAATTATTGGGATGGGTATTTGTAATGAGTTGAAACAATTTCTAAAAAGAACTTTCCAAGCTGATTAGGGTACCAGAAGTGTTTTATATATATTTCCACTTGTTTCCACATCCTAGGCACTAAAGCCATTGCAGCTGGCATGATTGATTCCCTTTTTCTTTGTTATCATTAAGTTGGGCTACTGCCCCAGACAAATCGGGATTCATTGTGAGCAGACCATCCATCTTCAAAGTTTATTGTGGATTAGATGTACTGAAGCAGCTGCCTTGGGTGGCAGAACACCGGGGGAACTCAATGGGCTCCCCCTTCTTCTCTCTCCGCCACCCTGGTATAATCCCCTAGAAAGGTATCAGCCTCTTTGGCCCCATTTCTACCTGTTGCCGGAGACAAAATAGTAGCAAGTACAGCAGCTCCTCCTTGCCTAAACTAGGTTCCAAGAGACAGTTGGACCAAAGCCATAAGAGAACGGACACATTTTTTTCTGTTTTGCGTCTATTATTACTCTAATGCCTCCTGCCAATTACAGGTACCTTTTTACTTGTTCTTATTGTTGTCATGTTTTTAAAACTTTTTACAATTTTTTGGATTTTCTGTGCTTTTTGTATGAACTGCCCAGAGTTCCCTTTGGGAAATTGGTGCGGTATATAAGTGTAAAAATAAATAAATAAAACAAATAAATAAATATAGAGTAGTCACCATTATTTCAGAGTGCTTCTATGGACCGTTTTCCTATTTTTATCTTGGCTCCAACAGAACCCTTGAAGCCAAGCATTTTTTTAAAAAAAAGGGAGGCTGTATCACTTGCCTTTTCCTTTTCTGACAATGGCAATGTGGATAAGTGTGTGGAAGGACTGCTTCCTCCTTTTTTTTTGGTGCACATTGGTGCACTTGAGTTTCGTCCACTCCCAGTGTGTGCAGTCAACGGGGTTCGTTTAAAACTGACGCTTGCAGCTATCCAAGCTGCCAGAGCTGTTCCTGTATCATGGAGTGTGCAATCACTGCTTCAAGATACAAGCAAAACCAACATTTAAGAAAGCGAAGTCAGTGATTAGGAGTTTGATTCCCCACTGTGCTACCCTGACAGGAGTCGGACATGATGATCCATGGGGTCCCTTCTAGCTCTTCGGTTCTAAGATGGTGGTGGTGGTGGTGGTGGATGATTAAAGATGATTAAATTTTATTTTATTTTTTCTTCCTTTTTGTGGTGATTTTGTCCGTCACATGCAAAAGAGGCAGAAAATGTCTGGAAAGCAAAGTGTGAATGGAGAAATGTGCACAGTTGAGGAGGCCTCTTAGTCAGGTGTAGACACTACCTTTCCTTTTTAAGCTGCTTTCCCCCTCCAAGCAATCCTCCTTCTTTTTTCTGTGCATCGGTGTACCAAAAGGGGGGCACATTTCTTTCGTTTGTCTCCACTGGGTGAGATGGGGGGCAATGGGAGATTGCACACCCCTCTACTCTATGTGTTCTCTTCCAACTCAGTGTAGCTAAAGGGCAGTCCAGAGGAGTGCCTCTCTGCTTTTGGCCACAACTTAGGTCAGTGGTTCCCAAACATTTTGGACTCGCAGCTCCTTTGATTTACCGACCACTGTCTGAGGATCCCTTGCATCAGTGGTCTCGCTGCCACCAGGAGCAGGATTTGACGCCACTCCCCTGCCATCCCATCCCCCCAATATTCCCAAGGGTCCACGTCCTTCCAGTTCCTGATCCAGGAAACTCACAAGGGTTCCCAGTGAGCTCCTTCACCATGGCTCAAATAAATGGATCAAGGAAAGGCAGGCACAGAGCCTTCAGTTCCAGTTCCTCTTTGGCGGAGACTCTAGGCCGTAGAGCTCATTGAACAGCTCCTCGACAGCATCTCTATGTTCTGTCTCTTTTCCCATGGCATCCCTGGCTCGGATCCTGCCATGGAGCCATGGTGCACAGTTTGGGAACCCCTGAATCAGCTACTTTTTCACACTTTGCACCGTCACATGTAGCTGACCTTTCTCCCTTTCTCCAACACTACTGTCTGCATTTCCCAGCTGTACTTCAACCCACTCAACTTTAATTTCTTCCAAACTCTAGTTTTGCACAAACTTTCCACTTCAAGATACCGGAAATAGGTGGCTAATGCCTTCTGAACATTAGGATCAAATCAAATGGCACATCACTTCTGCACCAACCCCTTACTTGATACCTCCATGTCAGTATCTGACTTCTTGTTGAACCATTTGATGGCATGGTTCCTCCCTCCTTCACCCTGCACTGCCCAAAAGTTATTTCAGCAAGTGAATCCGAGTTGGATATAGTGCAGTGAGGAAGCTCACTTTGCCAAATTACACTGCAGGAGGTAATTGCACCCTTCTTGTAAAAGGTAAATATACAGCAGTAATTTTATCGCATTGTGTTCCTAGTAGCTGAAATACCAAACAGGACTTTCCCCTCTGTAATTTCTATGAGCCCACATCCCACACAGACAGAAGTGATCGAACACTATTTTTATTTTGGCAGCCTCTTAAGACTGGTTTAATCACAACCTAGCTGTTTTCTTTTGTGATGTTTCTTCATTAACGAAAGGAGGACATACCTCCACCCACGCATTTCAGTCCTCATGTCATTGCAGGCACATTTTGATTTATTATTTCAAAGCCGTTTAAATCCTTTTTGTCCATGTCTGTGTTCCTTTCCCTGTCTCCTGTTCCTGAGAGAGTATGGAAATGAAGCAAAACTGTTTATCATGGAATCATAGAATAGTGAAGCCTCACTCTGTGCAGGAATACAAATCAAAGGACGTCTGCCAGGTTGTTGACCAAACTTCTCTTGAATGCCTCCAGTGTTGTAGCCCTCGCCACCTCTTGAGGTCATTGGTTCTACTGTCATACTGCTCTAACAGTTAGGATGTTTTTCCTGATAGTCAGCCCGAAAGCTGGGATTTTATAAGCCCATTGTTGCACTCTGGGATGATAGAGAACAAGTTCTGCCCCTCCTCTGCGTGACAGCCTTTCAGGTACTGTATTTGAAAAGTATTATCATATTGCCCCTTAGTCTTCTCTTCTCCAGGATAAATACACATTCTTCCAGTCTTTCCTCATAAGGGCTTGGTTTCCCTGATCATCCTTGTTGACTTCCTCTGAACTTGATCAAGTTTATCACCGTCTTTCTTGAAGAGGGGTAGACACAGGACTCAAGGGGAGGCCTAACCAGTGCCGAATAGAGGGGGACAAGCACCTTAAGGGATTTGAAATTATACTTCCGTTAATGCAGCCTAAAATAGTATTTGTCTACTGGCCACATATATAAGTCAAAACAGCAAAAAACAACAACCCTGCTCTCTACTCCACATATTAAACCCATACATATTTTGAACATGATGTGGAAAGTACCTCTGTGAATTGTGCTACCTGAATCAAAAGAATACTCTTTTGGAGGGGCATACATATACAATGATGTGTGCAGTGGTGTGAACGAGTGCCTATTTGCCGATCATAACACAGCCTTTCTTGGAAAGCACAGATATCAGATTTCACTCAGCCACAATTTTTTCATGTGTGGTGAAGCCTCTCAAACTACAATCTCCACCTACGGTGCATGTCCACTATAGTCTTCTCAAAAGAGCACCCAACTGTTCTTCAGCAATGCTTTCTTCACACACCCTTCATTATTCTTGGCCCTTTCAAAAGTCATGTTTAAGACTACATCTCCCAGAATCCCCCAGCTGGTACCACCACTGGACGCTGTACAGTACTACTGTACAGTAGTTTTAAAAGTACAGTAAAAGTAATCCCATCTGATTATTCTTTCACTAGTTCTCATTTAGAGGCACAACTTCCTGTTATTTGCTCTGTACCATCACCATGTCTAAGCAAGTGAAAACTGGCTTGTTCAAATGCCTATATTGCTGGCACTGGCCATTAGTAAACATTTCAGAAAGACAAATCCACTGGAAAGTCTTACTAATGGATTTCATTTGACTTGAGAGGTGAAAGTTCCCTGGTGATAAATACTTTAATAGGGAATTAAGGCATTTCAGAACTTAATTTTGCTGTATAATGTATGCTGTCTGATGAGATTATCCTGGTTCATTCTCTTCATATTTGAATGTTTAATTTGCATATAAATCTTATATTTCCCATGTATTTTCTTTTAGTGAGGTTTTACACACTTTTATTTTGAACACCAAGGAGAGTCTTCAAAGAGTAAGTAAATCTAATTTATAAATTGGAAACAGGGGTGGAAATATTGCAGTGTGTTTTCCTACCATTTAATTAAAAGTGTACGTGCTTCCACCCATCCATGAACTAGAATGGAATATACAGTAATTGAACCTTCTGTTTGCATGCTTTTTGTTTCAGTCAAAAAACACTGACAATATTGAAAACATTAAAATGGAAATGAATAAAGACTACCTGTAGTTTCTCAACAACATCTTCATTCATTCATTCATTTACAGTTGCAATCCTCTTTTGATAAATCTGAAGAAACCCTGAAATCTATTTTGGATGGTATGGGAAATCTTTCAAAAACAGGTAAGTGCTTGAGGTAGTTTTGTCACTAGCATGGATGTGATTAGACCAATTAATGCACCTATATGATGTTTATACCTATGGCTTTCGGACCTCACCAGTTGCTGATCTTTTCTCTGGATGATGAATGAAGCACTCGAGAAATCAAAGGGCTCATCTAGGTACAACATTTATTCACCTATATATACCCCATAGTCCTCTGATAATATCAGTATTTTTTCTGTCTGTTCAGAAGGCCAAATGGTTTAACAACAGTGACAAAGTGTGTGTGTGTGGGGGGGGGACAGGCTTTGGGGATTCTCCAGAACTACGTCTTTGGCTCGTCCAGACTGTACTGCTGTCCTTGGTCATTTTGGTTTTGCTCTAGTCCATTCCATATTTTTGTTGCATATTAAGATAAGTCGTCCCTATATTGGGGTTCGCACATGGGAGGGGAAATCTGTTGCTGGAGGCACTGAGTCATTCTGGTATGGCCTGTCAACACATATCTGAAATTCCTCCCTCTCTGCCTCCTTTATTTTCTCTCCCTTTTTTTCTCTGTTCTACCTGTCTACCCTTCTTGAACCTTCATGTTTCACTGCAATGCTTTTTAATTTTCGAAGGCTTTCATGACCGGGATCTGAATGGGTTCCTTTTGTCCTTTCGTCCTTTGCCTTTGCCACTGCAGGAGTATATCAGATACTTTGTAGTTGTGGCCAGGTATATATTGGGTCCACAAAGCACAGCATCCAGACCAGAATCAAAGAGCATGAAAGACACTACAGACTAAAACAACCTGAAAAATCAGCAGTAGCTGAACACACCCTGAAACAAACTGAAGTCCTCTTCCAGGACACAGAGGTACTGAACAACACTACCAATCACTATGTCAGACTACACAGGGAAGCCATTGAAAACCACAAACATAAGCACAGTTTCAACAAAAAAGAAGCAAGTCAAATCAACAAAGCCTGGCTTCCACTACTAAAAGCTGCAGAGTGCAAAAAGTCAAAGCTCAATGATTCCTCACCCAGCCACACGCAAAAGTGATCATTTCAAACAATAGACACCCATCAAGGATCCTTGCTACCCCTGATTGCATTGAAACTTCTTAATCCCATCATCACAATACAATGACTATTTTCCTGCATAGGACAAGTTTCCTCAACTTAAAAAACCCCAGTCTCATTCACTTTATAACCCAGAGCACAGAGAGAACTCTTAGTTCCCTGTGCTTCTTGCCCTCTGAAAATGCCAGCCACAGAAAAACTTCCAGAACACGTCCAAACAGCCTGAAAAAAACTCACAACAACCAACTTTTTAATTTTATTTTTTAAATTGTTTTCATTTTTATTTATTTATTTATTTATTTTTACAACTTATATGCCGCCCACTACCCAAAGGTCTCTGGGCGGCTTACAATCAAGGAATTAAAACAGTTAAAAACATCAAACAACAATAAATAATTAAAACAACAATAAAAACCTTATACTAAAACATCACACTAAAATTGCCATCAGAAGACCCACAATCTAAATTGTATCAATTAAAAAACTTCTTGTTTTTTTGTTCTATGGTGCAAAAGTAACAGCAGAAGTTCTATTGTAAATGGAATACTGCACAAAGAGTTCGATATGAGAGTCTGGATTCTTAATGTGTGCTGTATGTCAATTCTGGACAACGGCAAGAAGTCTCGCTGCTGGTCCTGATGCCAGAGGCTATAATTTGCTGAAAATCCTAACAGAACATAAACAAGCAAACACACAAACAAAATACCTAAAGAGAAATGGCAGTAGGATGTGCAGAGGTGTGAGATGGCCCTCAAAAATAAGCATATAAAATGTTATCAAATCAGATACACCCACAAAGGACAAGATCAGCATCAATCAACATGGCACTGGGGTCAGCTGAGCAGATTGTGCACTGGAGCAGATCAGAACAAAAATTCACGATGACCCAGTGGTTGCATGACTAAACCTTAGAATGCAAGTTTTTTAATGTTGCCTTGACCCCTTTGATACCAATTTCAGCCTTGTGTCCTGGAAACACCAGGATGTAACAGCAGTGTTATGGGTGCAAGGAACATTGATGAAAGGTTCACTATGGATGGGCCCATTGTTTATTTATTGCATTTTATACTGGGATGGAGTTTGGGGGGCCTGGACTTTCTACGGTAGGCAGTTTCCACTGTTAATACCAAAACCCAATAGGATGGAGGTGGCATTGCGGGTTAAACTGCTGAGCCGCTAGTTTTGTCGATCAAAGGTCAACAGTTTGAATCCACATTTCTGTTGCTTGTCCCAGCTCCTGCCAACCTAGCAGTTTGAAAGCATGTAAAAATGCAAGAAGACAAATAGGTGGTACCTCTTTGCTGGGAAAGTAATGGTGTTCTGTGCACATGCATGTTTAATCATGGCGACCACATGACCACAGAAATATGTCTATGGATAAACGCTTACAAACGGAGACGAACACTGGCCCCTAGAATGGAAATGACTGGACTTAATTGTCAGGGGAAACCTTTGCCTTTACTAAACCCTAAACCTCCAGTGTATAGCTAGGGTGTTGTTTGTAAGATGCCATTTCATACACCAGGAGTGGTCAAAAAGGCAGTCCTTCAGGTACTGCTGGACGGCAGCTCCCTATAAGCCTTCGTAGCCAGCAAAGAAAACAAAAAGCAAAGTGTGCTGCTTATATACTGCCCCATAGTGTTTAAAGCACTCTCTGGAAGGTTTGCATATATATATATATATATATATATATATATATATATATATATATATATATATATATATAGCCCGATCTTCTCAAATGGAAACTCAGGGCAGTTAACATGCTTTATATAACATACAACAGTACCAAAAAATATTGGTTCCACAGTATAACATATTAAAAGAGAAAAGCTCCAACAACAATCAGAAGAACCAAGATTTAAAATACTAAGAATACAAGCAATCATGAGGCAAGATGGCGACAAACAAACTCATGACACCTACTCATAAAATAACTCAACCTCCTTGATGGCCAAACGGAGCCATAAAGAGCCAGGTTTTTAACAGCTTCTTAAATGTCGGGAGGGACTCCACAGTCCTGATTTTGCTTGGAAGGTAGTTCCACCGTGTGGCACCCACCACAGAGAAAGCACAATTCCGGGTAGAGGTTTTATGCGCCTCCGGGGGGGGGGGCAACCTGGAGCGCAAAGGACTGTGATGTTGTGGTAGGGTGGGCCAACGTTGATGTTAGGATGATATTTATGCAGGCTACACATTGCCCCTCCCCCCAGTGAGCTGGACACTCATTTTACCGACCTCGGAAGGCTGATAGACTGAGTTAACCTTGAGGTGGCTACCTGGGATTGAACCCCCAGGTCGTGAGCACAGTTATAGTTGCAGTACAGCAGTTTAACCACTGCGCCATGAAGTGCAGGGTGGGAATTGCAATTTAGCAATTATCTGGAGGTCCTTCCTTTGCTCACTCTTGCTTTACCTCAGAGGTGGGGAAACTTTTTTCTGCCTGAGAGACAAATTCTGTTTCAGAGGTCTCATTACACAGTTGAGTGGAACAAAAATTTCCCACATGAAAAGGTCTCAATGCTGGTAATTAAGCCTTAGGAGAGGCCTTTCAAATGCTTTGGAATGGGGGGGGGGAGTTTAATCCTAAAAGCCGGGGAATCATCAGAAAGTGGTGTCATAGGGAAAGGGCTGTAGCCATCCAGGAATTTCCAGAGGGCTGCATCGGAAGCCCTGGAAGCCTCGTGGCATGACATTCACCAATTAACCATTGTCTTCACTTAGACTATACAGTCTGTAATGATAGCAGTGCTATTTAAATATGGAACTGCTTAAATATCACAGGAAGTGGATATTAATGCCTGATTTAAGAATGCATGAGTGATGAGTATTAAAATACCCTTGCACCTATCCTTGCTAGAGCACTTTTGTTCAAGTACTTCCCCCAAAGCCTCTGGTTTTAAACATAAATGTACTAGCATACTATTGGACACAATATATAATTATTGTGGTCATAATGTACTACTAGGACATAATGCATTTTATACAAGATGACTGTGATTAGGATGAATTAGAACATTGACATAGGTTTCCTTTTAATGGGAAGCATCACAACGTGGGCGGGAGAAACCATTTGCCATTAAACCAAACATAGTTCAGATGTCATGGCAAGCTCAGATTCTGCAGGAGCCCTGACTGGGTGACGACACGCCTGCATGCTGTTTCTCACTGCTCATTCCCACTTGGAGTGAAAATGACTAAACAAGCTACAGTCTTTTGTGCTGTAGGACCTTCTTATCAGTTACCCACAGTCTGAAAACGTTAAAAATATTAAAAGGAAAAAAAATCCAGAAAAAAAATATTTTCACATGTATTACCAGAACCAGCCACAGAGAACGTGGTTCAGTATGTATACTGGACTTCTTCCATGAAGAATACATAGCACGATATTTGAAGCTCTCTAGTCTTCAGGTCTGGTAATGCATGTAAAATATTTTTTTCTGTCCCCCCCCCCCCCTTTTTACCATGTTATATATAACGTTCACTATTACGCACTATTTTAGAATGCATGCTGGTGAAAGTTGCTGTGGTGGTGGTCGTGGTGCTTAGAACCAATCGCCAGCAGATATGGCAGTCCTACTGCATATGAGTTAATCACATGTCATTTGATTTCTTTCCCCCATAACCTTGAGAAATATGCAAAGGAAAAGCCCCTGATTTTTCCATTGTCTTACTGGGAGAGAAACAAGCCTGGGAGGAGATTGACTGTCAATATGTTAAGCTAGCACTAGGAACAAAAACAGAGACCAAACATGCATGGTTAGTCCAGCCACTTGTCCTACAAGTTGCAGCTGGAAAGTTGGTTTTTCTACTGAATTATGTTTTGTTCTGACATGCAATTTAGCATGCGTTTGAATGCACCTTTCTTTCTTTCTTTCTTTCTTTCTTTCTTTCTTTCTTTCTTTCTTTCTTTCTTTCTTTCTTTCTTTCAATTTTTATCCTACCCATCCAGTGGCAAAGCCACTATTCTGTGAAGCTTACAGTAAAGACATCAACATATACATAAAATGAAATGCATCAATGGCATAAATTAAAACACCAAACAAAAAAGGAAAGAAGGAAAATACATTTTTCTTATCATGCTCAAGGGCTTTGGGTAAAGGTATAGGAAACACCTAGGAGTTTTCAACAGGTGTGTCCTCTGCAAGCTTCTTCTGTAATAACATGGAAGCAGGGCCGGCGCTAGGGTTTTTCGCGCCCTAGGCGAGGGGCAGGGGGAGGGCAGGGCGGCGGCTGCGGGGGTCAGGTCCAGCGGCGGCGGCGTGGGGTGCCGGTGGGGGGCGGCCGGCGGCAGGGGGCAGGCGGCGGCGGGGGGACGGGTGGCGGCAGGCTGGGCAGCGCCCCGTCCATTTTGGCGCCCTAGGCAACTGCCTAGTTCGCCTTAATGGACGCGCCGGCCCTGTATAGAACCAAATCAGGAGTGAGCATCTTTTGGGGATTTCATGAGGGGATTTTATTTTGCTCCCTCTAGGATTTAGCAAACTATACCCAAATTTCCTCAAATATTACACGCTTAAACTGGTAGAGTATTCATTCAATACCAGCCTGCCCATGAACCTTGAGAAAATGGGGGGAAAAGTTACCTTTTAAATGTGATTTCAGGCTCCTGGCCCAGTTTTAGGCTGGAAGATCTTTTTTAAGGGACTGGTATCCTCTTGTGTTCAGCCATGCCAGCCACACGACCACGGACTTGCACAACACTGGCTCTTTGGCTTGAAAACCAGGATGAGCACCGCCCCTAGAGTCAGACATGACTAGCATGCATGTACGGAGGGGGGGAACCTTTACCTTTTTATCCTCCTGCTTTAGACAGCCTGGCTCATATGTGGCCATGCTGATGAATTTAAATCCTTTACTCATATCCAGGTTCAGAAATCTTGCTAATTGTACATTTCACATTCTTTTATGGATCTATGAAGTGTTTGAATTTATCCAGAATATCCTATCATTAACAGCCCTGGTTTCCTGTTGGCTCTTGGGGAGTTTCCAGCTGTCTTGGAAGTGATCCTGTTGAGGTCTTGGGGTGGATCTCTGGAATGTGGAGGTGGGCAAAGCCATTGATGCTGTGCAGACAGGGATGATAATAAAATGAGTGGAACAGAGACTAGAGAGATGCTGGCAGAGAACTCCAGCCCAGGGAAAGAGCCTGATCTCCTCCAGCAGCAGGACAATCCAGACAAGGAGGCAGGACAGGGGCTCTTCCTGTGCAGCCATTGATTGGTTAGCTGCCGGAGGAGGTAGGGGAAGGGAAGGCTGGGCTCCTACCCAGGCTGGACGGATGCCACAGGAGAGCACATGCAGGCTTGTGAATGGGGCAGCCGGACAGAAGGCAGGGAATGTGGTGCACTTCTGGTGTTGTGTGTATGGATCCGGCCGAAGTGTGACAAAGGCCTATGTCTAGAATGGTGTACTGAGCTAAGTGATAGGATTTAAGCTGCCGCTTGTATACTCAAAGCAAAACCAGCGGCTTCCAGTATACTGTTTCCTCCACTTATTCTGTGTATAATTGAATGCTAATAAACACTGCTGTTTAACTTGGATCACAGTGATGGTTGAAGTCTTTCCACCCTCTGAATTACTGCAGGGGAAACTTGGAAAGGTATCAATTGAAAGTGTTCCCTTTGAAATTCAAAGACCTTGCCTTCTGTAGCTGGCCCAAAAGATGTACACATTTTCCTCCCGACTGAGGGATGTTTTGAATACTGCAGCTGTCAGTATAAGCCTCTTGGAGAAAATTGCATATATTATGTTGTACTGGTAGATAAGAAGGCAGCAGAAAATGGTCTAGGCTATGAGATTTCCCAGGATGTCTTATGGACAATGCCCCAATCCCCACCCGCTATGAATAGTGTCTCTGTTTTGAAAATGTTTTCTTGTGAAGAAGGCAATAGTATATTTCATTTTAAATTTATTCAGATTTGCACTTTTAATGGAGGGAATAAAGATTCATAACCTCACAAAAATGCCACTCCTTTTTTTCTTTTCATCAGTGTGCCTGCCAGTGCTCTTCTTTAGCTAGTGAATAATTTCACAGGCATATTGCACTGACTTAACGGTTGGCATAAAAAAATGGATAATAGTATAATCATGGCTTCAGTAGCTATCTAAGTCCTGTGTACTGCTGGGCATAGCTGTTTGTTTGCTGGCGAAAGAAAGCTAGGGCAAAACTCCCCACATGGTTAGTTTATTCCATCATTGTATATTATAGCACTGTTGTCTTTTCATATAAATAGTAGCGGAAATGTTATATGTAATACATAAAAGTTATAGTCATGCCCAGGAGCATCTCAGCTGAAGAGTTTTCTCCATTCATCCCAACTGCTCTTACTTATTGCCCATCCATTTAGGTTTAATTTCTATTGTTTCCAGGACATCATCTTCCCTTTATTTATGTCACGATGTATATTCTTTCTTGAGTTTTGTTTTAAAGAAATAAATTAAAAATTAACATGATCAGAACAGTTTTGCTTACAAACAGAATGATAAAAATGCAGAGTGAAACAACAGTGAACAAAAGAAACAATAGCAGATAAAACTATAAAACTGTGAGTTAAAAGGCTTTTGCTTCCAGATAAATCTCTTTAGCAATCTTTAGCAATTCCTTTGTTCTGTCTCATGTTCTGTCTCATGTCACATAATCTCCAAAGGTTATAATTGTTAGGCTAATTTTTTTTTATATTCTGTATACGAAAATACTTTTGACTGTGAAGAGCTGGTGATGGGCAAACTCCCTTTGTCTTGATTTACAAATGTGTACTACTAGTTACCTGTGATTACCTGCCTAATTACATGGATTATTTGAATCATTTCTTTTTCCTTCTTTTTAAAAATATTGATATACAGTATTTGTATGTATTGTATAGTCACGTGGCATACAATGGACCTATTCATATATCTGTCAGGTCAAGTGGTACATTTCTCGTTATTTCTTCCAGTTCCTCAGGATACGCATGCCATCTCATATAAATCTATTCATTTTCTGGCCTGGTTTTGGGTCTCGACTGCCTTAAAAAAATCATAAGTTATATATCGCTAAAGCAGTACAGTGGACCCTTGTATAACAAACAGTTTGTATAACATAAAATCTGTACAACATAAAAAATTCTGGAGATAGGGGAAATTTGCTTAACATAATTGCCTATGGAACATAAAAATGGGATTACTCGGTTTTCAATGCATTCCTATGGGAATTTGTATAAAGGAAAATTTGCTTAACATAATTCCATTTGGAACGAATTAATTCCTTTATACAAGGTAGCACTGTATATACATTTGGGTGTCATAATGTAAAATTGTAGAAGGCAGTACTGGAATTTGATTTATAACTCACCATGGACACTTTGATGGTAATTAGGTTCATGGGTGATTTATTTCTTGAAGGACACTAGGAGAGATGCTGCTCCATGTTGAAAGGAGCGGCTGACTTGGAGCCCTAGTGAAGGGTGTTTTGTCAATAAGAGTTATAGGAGGCATTTATTATTACAGCAATCCTATTAACATTTCAGATGTTCCACCCTGTGTTTCCCTTCTTCCAGTTATCAACATGGTGCAGAAGTCATTGAAAGGCATGGTTCCCCCTTCGGATATTGCACTGCTATACTACAGTAGTGTACCGTTTCAAGGCATTGTTTTGCAGTTCCGTGACCATCTCCTGTGACTTCTCCTTCTCCTGCTCAGGACTAGGTTACTTACTGTAGCAGCATGCAAATAGCCAAAATATTATTGCAGTTTCAAAACAGGGATGCAAGTATGTCCATAAATTAGACATACACCAAGCATGTGCCCTTGAGGATAAATATATATAAGGGGGGGGGGGGAAATCAGTGATTTTTTTGCTCAGCATTTTTTTAAAGTAAAAAAATAAAAAGGAGTGACAAGTGTAGTGGCCTTGGTGCCCCAAAACAGATCTATTTACAAAGTAAATGAATCTGTGAAGATTCTCAGTCATCCAGGTGAGTTTATCTGGAAGGTGAGTCATGGGAACTAGATTTCTTTTATTGAGAGATTGAAACATTTTGCTACTCATCCCAATAGCTTCGTCAATCTGAGGAAAGTTAGTGGCAAGTCCTCCATTTTATAGTTCACATTCATTTCACATCACCCTGGTCTGTATAGACTCATAGGTTGGACAATGACATAAA
Organism: Phrynocephalus guinanensis; assembly: GCA_037367245.1. Lineage (NCBI taxonomy): Eukaryota > Metazoa > Chordata > Lepidosauria > Squamata > Agamidae > Phrynocephalus > Phrynocephalus guinanensis. The sequence goes on along the minus strand of CM074744.1, from coordinate 32,271,821 downwards.
TAGGCTTGTTGGATGGACAATGGCCTGAAGAGGCTCCTTAGGTGGATAATGGCTTAAAGTGTGAAAACCCCACCTATGCAACCTTTCCCAACACCCATTAAGTATGACTCGTTAACTATGGCCTTGCTTGTAGGGGGGTGAAGTGCTTCTGATTTGTCTGGGGATTTATGAAATGGCTGCTTGATAAAGTAGCAGACAGATTGTGCCTGAGTCCCCCACCTCCGTTGAGAGAGGGGGGATTTCAATACTCACATGAATGGCTTCCCTCACCACTCTCACAAACTACCTATCCTCTCTGTTTAATATGTGTACATCCTCATCTTTGAATAAGTGCCCATTGTCCTTCAAATGGAGATACACGTCTGATTCTGATCCTGAGCTGTTGCCCCTCCTATGCTGGGCCATCCTCCTGTTTAATGGTTGTTTAGTTTCTTCAATATAGAGGTTTGCACACTCCTTACTGTATTGGACCACATATATTATATTGCTCCTCTTGTTTTTTGGTGTGAGGCCCTTTGGGTGGACAAGTCTCTGCCTTAGTGTGTTTGTGGTTTGAAGTAAACAGGGATGTGGTGTTTGCCAAAAATCCTCTTAAGCTTTTCAGATACTCCAGTCCTGTAAGGGATGACCAGGTTCTTCTGTCAGCTCTGGGTCTCAGGTTGATCCATTGTCCTTCTGGGTTGGGACACTGCTTTGTTGAAGGCCCACTTTGTATATCCACAGGCCTTAAGTGCTGTCTTCAGGTGCCCACCTTCCTTATTCTTGGCTTCTATGGAGGTGGGGATACTGTCCACTCTGTGGTTTGGGGTCCTGGTGACTCCTAATTTGTGTTGTAATGGATGTTGTATGTTGCATCATCACAGTCGTGGCCGGCTTTTCATGACCCCATGTCCATGGAGTTTTATTGGAAGGAATACTGGAGTGGTTTGCCAGTTCCTACTCCAGGTGCCTACAGTACCTGGTATTTCCTGGTGGTCTCCCATCCAAATACTAACCAGGGCAGACCCTGCTTAGCTTCCAAAATCAGGCGAGATAGGATGTGCTTAGGGCATCTGCTGGGCCTTGTTGTAATGGATAGTGGGAGTTAAATAGTAAGTACTGGTCTGTATGGCTGAGCTTCCTGTAAACTTCTACTCTCAGGCCACAGTCGGGTCTGATGATGACTGCACAATCCAAGAAAGCCAACCTGTTTTCTTGGGAATCTTCCCTAGTGAACCTATATTTGATTCCTGGATTGTGCAGTCATCATCAGACCCAACTGTGTCATAAGTGTTCAAAGACCATGAACTTTCCTCTAAACCAAACAATCATATTTTTCACATGCCATGTTCTCTACCAATTAAGAATATAAAATAATTTCATCTTCAACAGGCATTTCCTAAGAATGAACACCAGATAGCCTGATGGATTACAGGCTAGCAAAAGTTGTTCTGTGATTTAATAAGCTTTCCCAAATGATGTCATGCCATTGTATCTCCATGTTGCTTTACTTTTTTCAAGTCATCTAGAAGCTATTTCCTGAATGATAAATGCTCTCAGTATTCACAGGACAGGATTACAAAGAGAATTGTTGACAATTATAGTAAAAATTCAACTTTTTTTATTAAGACTCTAGAGGCCTGCCATTAAAATGCAATAATCTGAGAAAGTGGACAGAATTTTGTTCAGAAACTTTTGGAAACTACACCAAGGGCGCAACACTTTTTAGACCACTTAAGTTAATAAGTCTAAAGTGAACTATGCTTTAGTTGTTAGTATAGAATCTGGCACTCAGCACAGGAGACATTTTGGAATAGGAAGGAAAGAAGCCAAATTTCCTATATTCTATATTGAGTCTGTAAGCCTGTAATGTCTCAACCTTTAATAAAAATACTCCACTAGAGGAAAGAAACCTCCCCTCCCCCTCCCTAAAAAAACCCCACCTTAGATAGAGCAGCCAAGTTTTTAATTAGACTTTTTTCTTTTTTGTCTTTTTGCCTAGTTTTTGAGCAAGGTTGATGAAGGTCAACTAATATGCTTTGCTGCTGTTGAGGTGCTAGTGGCAAATCTAATTGCACCCTCAACACACACAATGCTGGGGTTGTAATAAAGCAAAAGGCACCTTTAATCATAAGTGCAGATATTGTGCAAGAGCAGTGACCTTTTAGGAAAGAATGGTAAAGTCAACTACGGTAATTATATATCAACAAGCCCTTAGATACAACCGCATCTGCTCTGACCCACAGGATAGGGACTCCAAACTCAAGGATCTACAAAATGCTTTCCTCAGACTACAGTACCTACCTCGCATGATTAAGGAACAAATCAACAAAGCAAGATTCATACCCAGAGATAAACTGCTACAAGACAGATCCAAAGGGCCAAATGACAGAACACCACTACTTGTCACTTACAGTCCACAAGTGAAACCACTCACATGCATCTTAAGTGATCTTTAGCCCATCCTTGACAAGAACACATCACTCTCCAGAGCTCTTGGTGGGAGACCCATAGTTGCCTACAGACAACCTCCCAACCTCAAACAAATACTAATGCACACAGATTAGAGAACAGCAACATGGACAATGGAACTAAACCTTGCCACAAACCCAGATGCCAACTCTGCCCACACATTTACTCTGGCAACACAATTACAGGACCCAACAATGTCAAATACAGTATCAAGGGCAACTTCACCTGCTCCTCAACCAATGTGATCTATGCCATCTTTTGCCAACAGTGCCCATCTGCACTCTACATTGGACAAACAGCACAGTCTCTAAGAAAACACATCAATGGACACAAGTTTGACATAAGAAACCATGATACACAGAAACTTGTCTCAAACCATTTCAGTTTACCTGGACACTCCTTGAAGGACTTGAAGGTCACAGTTTTGGAACAGAATCATTACAGATCAAGAATACAAAAGGAATCATCTGAGATAAGATTCATATGCATGATGGACACACACAAGAATGGATTAAACATAATTCAGTTTTTCTTGAGTCATTATATTGCCACTTTTTTCATGGACTCTAAGGTAAAAAGTCCCATTCTCTCTCCCCCCCCCCCCGCCTCTTCCACTCATCCCCCACTCTGATCTGATCTGGTTTCTGTCTCTTGAACAATTTACCTTGGAGCCATAATACCACACTTAACATATCAACAGATCCTTGCCTCAGAGCCATAAAACTAAACTTAACATATCTACAGACCCTGGCCAAATCCTCCTTCCCACCATCTCTACTAATAAAATCTCCTCCTTCCCTATCCACCCACAACTTTATATACTACAGCCAATAAATATCTGGTATGAAATGTTTATTCCATCTCATGTTATATTGCACACCTCATTCTGCTGCTATATGTCTGAAGAATTGGACATGTCCACAAAACGTTACATTAAAATAAGAAAGTTAGTCTTTAAGGTGCTACATGTTTTGTGTCTTTTGTTTTGTTTTGTTCTGTTTTTCTTTGATTTTTGCCTAAATTATTGAAAAGACTAACACAGCTACCCTGTCTGAAAGTTGAGGAAAGAATGTATTCTACAATACCCACAAGTATTCCAGCAGAGATATGCGGAAGAAGCAGTGGGAATTTGTAAGCAGAAGATCCTACTATATTTAATAGAACCTGAAAGATTGGCTTTTGCAAAATTTTGGAAAGCTTTACCTATTCTACATAAACACAGTTGGTTAGGAAAATTATTTAGGACAGATTAATTGGACTAGGTAAAAATGTGAAATTGCTGGCATTTAAGTAAAAAAATGGGCAGAAGGGATTTACCACATCCTTTCTCATGAACTTTGGTAATGAGCTATATAATGGTAATTGTGTGCTGCCACATCAATTCTGTAAGTAAGGCAAAAGCAGTGTTGATGGCACATGCCCTTCAAAACCACCTTGTGAAATGTACCTTCCAGGAAGAACTGGAACCATCACAAAATACATTCAATCAAAACACATCCATGCCAGGTGATAAAGAAGGAAGTCCAAGAAAACAAGAAAGGATGAATACAGTATATCATAGAAAATGGTTCATGGATCAAGCAGGGAGGGTGCCTCGTCCAAATCAGTACACAGTCTTGCACAATTCTTGATGTAGATCATTCTCTACAACAGGCAAAGCTGTCCGTGTCCTGCAACCAGATAGAAGTGGGAAGCCAAATTGTAATGGATCTAGATCAGGAAGACCTGGATCAGGACAAGGAAGCTGGAATGCTAAAGGGATGATGTTCTTCGCTTCCCTCTGTCCTGATATCACAACTTCTCTAATGAACACTTTCAGCTTTTCTGTGCTGAGAAAGATATTAACTTTTGCCTTTGTTGGCACAGATCTCAGACCCCCTCCTTCGGACCTTCAGAATTTGTTCATCCTTTGTTCATCTTCCTCACTGAAGATGCAAGCAGGCAGGGAAGAATACGTGCGTTATTTCCCGTGGCTGATCAGAAATAGCATTCATCCCGACTCCATACTGGGTGGTGGAGGACAAGGCTTCAGGGAGGGCTATGGACTTGGAGAGGTAGAATACATGTTTGGATAATACAGTCACAGTAGCTTAGAGCACAGCAGTCAAGGGTTTGATTCCTCACTGTGCCTTTTGGGAGAACAGCCACCTTGTGCGGCCTTTGGCACACTGCACAGTCCCAGAATGTCACCAGATGGAGGAAATGGTAAACCATTTTGGAGTGCTTTGTCTAGAAAACTGTGGCAGGATGTGTGACAAATCAGAATTGACTTGACAGCACATAATTAATTTTATTGTAACGACTGAATTGTCAGGCTGGAAGACAGAGTCCAATTCAAGCTCTGTTTAAAAGCTTCTGCCAAAAAGAAGTTAACAACCTTCTGAAGCAGTCCATTTCACCTGTCAAACAGATCTTGCCTTTAGGAAATTCCTTCTAATCACAGAAGCAGAGTTTTATAGAACAGGAAGGAACCATAATATTAGTCAAGTCCAACCCTTGCCCATGCTGGAAATACTAGCATGGTGCCATTCAGTGTCATTCAGCCTCTGTTTAATCGTCTGTACTGAAAGAAACTCTACCATTGAAGAAAACTTCTTGTCAGGATACTCTTTCTCATGTTTTCAGCACCTCCTTTCTTTTAAAACCACTGGAAGAACCTGCTCTGGAGCAGCACAAGGAAAACTACGGTAGTTTCATTTGTGTGATGATTTTTCTGATACAGTATACCACTTCTTTAAACTAAAAATACCCAGTTCCCACCACTATCCCTCTTAGGGCTTTGTTTCCAGACTCTTGCGCATCCTCTTTTGGACATGTTTTAGCTTGTCAATACCTTCCTTGAATGGTGATGCTCAAAACTGGACTCAGTACTCCAGATGGAGTCTGACCTATGCAGAACAGAGTGGTGCTATTACTGTCCCTTCCTTGATCTGGACCTTGTGCTTCTATTGATACAATCTAAAATGGCTTTTGCTCACCCTCTGCTCCATCATATCACCATGGGCAGATCATGTTGTGGTCTACGAAGACCACTGGATGTACTGCCGCCTAGCTACGTGTTACTCACATTGCACTCATGAGTCCAATTTTACCAGTCTGAATGTGTACCTGCACATTTATTCCTGCTGAGATTCATTTTGTTTGTTTTGACTCTCTTCTCCTGTCTGTTTAAGGTCATTTTGAGTCCTGATTCTGTCTTCTGAAATGTTAGCTTTCTCAGTTTGGGCTTATCTGCTGATTTCATAAGCATCCCTTTCACTCCTTTACTCAAGTCATTTATAAAGACCTTACACAACACCAGTCCCAAGAGACAGCCCTCTGGTGCCCCACTTGTTACTTTTCTCCAAAACGATGAGGAAGTTTTGATTATCACTGTTTGAGTACAGTCATATTTTTAGACTGAAAGCAGCACAATCCTGAGTGTATTCCTTGCGCAGGTGCTTTTGTACAGTGGAAGCCAATTATAAATGCTCCCAAGCTGCATGAGTTAGTTTTCCCATTTAAAAAAAGCGGTTCTGCAGCATACTAACTAGAGAGATAGTTGGTGACCGATATACATGTGCAAATTAAGTAAACTTGCACAGTTGGCATATTTTATGTACTTTATTGCAGGCTGGCTAGTGATGGAAAGAGAAAAGGATATTCTACTGCACCTGGTACTGACATGTCCCTTTCTGTTCTGAAGAATCACCGAGCTACCCATTATACTGCCTCTAGCTGTGAGACAGCGAGTAGGGTCTATTGGTTAGTGCCTTGGTCTGGAGATTTGTTCCAGGTCCAAGTCCTCACTGAGTCATGTGACTCAATGGATGAAATTTGGGCTGGTTTCTTACTCTGTTTTGACCTGCCGTGCAGGGTCCTTGTGAGGAAAGAATGAACAGGAAAACGATGTACAATGCCTTGAGCTTAGTGGAGGAATAGCAGGATAAAAATGTAAGAAATACATTAATACCTGATAAGATTAAAGTTCTTCTTCATTCTCCCACTCCCAACTCTGGAAGTACTGTAGAACTTCCTAGATGATAGATTTTGGAATGTCTTTCCACAACTCAGTGAGAATAATACAGTATCTTTTTCATGTACAGTAGACCCTCGTATAAAAAGCGGTTTGTTTAACAGAAAGGAAAAAAATTTCTGGAGATAGGGGGAAATCACTCAACAGAATCGCCTATGGGGCAAATCCATACAACAGAAAAATGGTCGCGATTAGGGATTAATCAGTTTTCAATGCATTCCTATGGGAAATTTATACAAAGAAAAATTTGCTTAACATAATTTCATTTGGAACGAATTAATTCCTTTATATAAGACTATATTTTTGTCTATAATTGTTAGACTTAAAATTGAGGGTTGTCTTATAGACATAACTACGCCAAGGAGAGACCCATGTGGTTGCAAAATTGCAATTTTGAGTTGGAAAAGTGGGGTCGTCTTATAAATGGGGTTGTCTTATAGATGGAAAAATACAGTAAATGATAAAGATTTTTTGTTTGTGAATATAAGGCATGTATAAAGTTCATATATATATATAAGATAAGAACTTTGAGATCTTGCATGCCAGTGAGGAAACTCTGGCCAAAAAAGGCCTCACCTTGAAGGGCAATGGATCCCGACCGAGGGGATGTCCAAAACAGCACTGGATAAACACCGCTGATAACAACATGAAGTTGTCCTGTGTTCACCCAGACCCAGCCCACAACCATGCCAAATGGAAGCCAGAAACAAGAATAGTGGACCTCACCACCAAGCGGGACAAACGCTAAGAAAAGGAAGAAGAATGTTCATATTGAGAATTGTTTGTCCTAGCTTTCTCTGGACAGAATGTTCTGACAGTTATAGTCCATTAAAAAAACTTTTCTAAACTCTAGCTACAGTATCTGCATGAATAAGAAGTAATTATTTTTAATGACAATTGCACTCACATCTTTAGGATTAGCTTTTCTCAAAGCATTTGAAAATTACAGCATTTGTATTGGATGTTGCATTGACTTGATAATCATAGAATCTTGGAATAACACATGCCAAACTCACAGCTCTGTAATGAAAACATTCCACTTCATACCCAATTCCCCTGAGAAACTCAAATGACATTTTATTTGTATGCAGAGGAAGCAGAGTAAATGTGACTTCTATTGATTTCTTTATCTAGTGCAAGAAACATCTCAGACTCATTATGGACTGGTTCTGAATGCTCTGAAAGAGAGGCGTGAAATGGAGCAAGCATTATTAGAAATGGAGAAAAGAATGCAAGTTGTAAGTGTGGTAATCGTTCTTTATTTATCTGAACTTTACTCCTCCACTTCTTCAGAAAATGCAGACTAATTATCGGATTGCGTCTTGAGAGAATGGCCATACTATTCCCATGTAAAATTAATACATAAATAATTAAACTACTGGGAAGAGGCACCCCTGCAAATAAGTTGACAAAAGTTACACATGTACCATATTAGCTGTTGGTAGTTGGCTATCATAGAATCATAGAGTTGGAAGAGACCTCAAGGGCCATCTAGTCCAACCCCCTGCCATGCAGGAACCCCCATCACAATATTTCCAACAGATGGCCATCCAGCCTCTGTTTAAAAACCTCCAAAGAAGGAGACTCCACCACCCTCCGCGGTAGCATATTCCACTGCCGAATAGCTCTAACTGTCATGAAGTTCTTCCTGATGTTCAAATGGAATCTCTTTTCCTGTAGTTTGAAACCATTGCCCCGAGTCCTAGTCTCTGAAGCCATGGAAAACAAGCCTGTTCCCTCTTCAATATGACATTCTTTCAAATAGTTCCCTTGACATGGTTGGCCCCATTTGATTCTTATCTGCTACCGGGTTTGGGGGGTGTCCTAAAGCAAATGGTGTTTTCAAGCATAAGCAAGGCAAGGCAAAATGTGCTGGTTATATACTACTGTAGCCCATAGCATTTAAAGCACTCTGGATGATATACAGTTGAACTATAAAGTCTACACATGGCCCCGCCCTGCCCCGCCCCAAAGGGCTGGGTCCTCGATTTACCAACCTTGGAAAGCTGAAAAGCTGAATCAGCTTTCAGCCAACTACAGTACTTGAATCTGTTGGGATTAAGCCCAGGACGTCAGCATAGGTATTTTTGACTGCAGTAGTGCAGTTTAACCACTGAGTTGCACCTCTCCTAATGAAGAGAACTACTCTGTATTAAAGAAGGGGGGCAGAGATACATTCAAAACCTTTCCTGAAGTCCTTTGTCACTATTATCATGCCTTTGACTTTGCATATTTTGTCCTCATAAATAACGCTTAGAAAATAAAAAAAATATTCCGACAATTTTCTGGCAAGTGATGTGGATTAGCAAGGATCTGCTGGGAATGACCAATTAGTGGGCACCATTTCAAGAGCAGTCAGAGAAAGAACGATTGAAGGAATGTTATTTATTTCAGAAGTTGTTAGTTGAGGTTAACATTCAAGACATGTTGAAAAGGAAAATGTTCCTTGTTAAATGTTACAGTATATAAAACTGCAGTGCCTAAATTCTAGCTGGCATTTTATGCAGATGTAACCCAAATGGTAGAGACATTGGGAGCAAATTGCTGCAAGTCCTCAGGGCAAGGTTGTCACACGTTGCGTTGTGTGATTCTACATGCAGCAGATAATGTTTACCTTACCTCTGCCTTCATAATTTGTGGCAATTCACTTGCAAATGTTATGCTGTTTGCCTCGTTCCTATGGGTGTAACTAATAGGATTTGAGACACAGTGAAAAATATTGTAACAGTATATGGGAACCACAGTTAAAGAGTATCTGTAGAATAAATAAACACAAGGTATAGAAAGGACATAAGATAAACAACTGAAGAAGAGGGGTACCATTATAATCTGTTCAGCAAACTTTCACAGTAGGCAAAGAACTCTTTGGTAACACCGTATTCCATCAGTATAGGCATTATTCACTAGATGTTTAAATGTATTTGGAAGCCGCTGTAAGCCGCTTAGAGTTCGCGAAGAAGATAAGCGGGGTATAAATGCAAAAATAAATAAATAAATAAATAAATAAATGATAAAGAAGGAATTAAAAGCTGGCCAAGCCCTTCCTCTCCTCCTTCCCTTGGTCAATGTTCCACAGAACTGACTGGTCAATTTTCCTGATAACAAAGGAAATAATTAAGAAAGAAAGAGTCTGGGCAGTAAGCCACTATAATTTAGGAGCAGAAGATTCTCTGGCTGGGAATGAAGGAGTCATTGTGGAGTAAGTAGAGATAATGAACGACAGGCTGTGTCTCCTCAGTTGGAGCACATGGAAATGCAAGAAGAAGGCTAGTACTTTGCTGTCCGAAGGTGTTGCAGATGGAGGGAAACATCCCTGCCTCAGACAGGCAGAACCACAGTGCCGGAGGACTGGAGGATAGTGGATGTCACACCAATTTTTTTAAAAAGGAAGGAGGGGGGACCCGGGAAATTACAGGCCGGTTAGCCTTACATCTGTCCCAGGGAAAATGGTGGAAAGCCTCATCCAAGAGAAAATCTTAAAACACATAGAAGAACAAACCTAGCTGAGAGAAAATCAGCATGGCTTTTGTAAGGGTAAGTCTTGCCTGACAAACCTTTTAGAATTCTTTGAAAAGGTTAACAGGGATGTGGATTAGGGTGAACTGGTGGATATTGTCTATCTGGATTTTCAGAAGGCTTTTGACACAGTCCCTCACCAAAGGCTGCTGAGAAAATTGCACAGTCAGGGAATAAGAGGGGAGGTCCTCTTATGGATTGAGAACTGGTTGAGATCCAGGAAACAAAGAGTAGGTGTCAATGGGAAATTTTCACAATGGAGAGAGGTGAAAAGCGGTATGCCCCAGGGATCTGTCCTGGGACCTGTGCTTTTCAATCTGTTCATAAATGACCTGGAGACAGGGATAAGCAGTGAGGTGGCAAAGTTTGTGGATGACACGAAACTTTTCTGTGTGGTAAAAACCAGAGAAGACTGTGAAGAGCTCCAGAAGGATCTCTCCAAACTGGGGGAATGGGCTGCAAAATGGCAAATGCGTTTCAATGTAGCAAAATGTAAAGTAATGCATATTGGGGCAAAAAATCAAAACTTTATCTATCAACTCATGGGCTCTGAGCTATCCGTGATGGCTCAGGAAAGAGATCTTGGTGTGTTGGTGGACAGCTCCATGAAGGTGTCTCCCCAATGTGCGACAGCGGTGAAGAAGGTCAGTTCCATGCTAGGGATTATCAAAAAGGGGATTGAAAATAAAACAGCCAACATTATAATGCCATTATACAAAAGAATAGTAAGGCCACACCTGGAGTATTGTGTACAATTCTGGTCACCACATCTCAAAAAGACATAATGGAACTGGAAAAGGTGCAGAAGAGAGCGACTAAAATGATTACTGGGCTGGGGCACCTCCCTTATGAGGAAAGGCTAAAACATTTGGGGCTCTTTAGTCTGGAAAAAAGGCGCCTGAGGGGGGATATGATTGAGACGTACAAAATAATGCAGGGCATGAGTCAAGTGGAGAGAGGGAAGCTCTTCTCCCTCTCACAAAATACCAGAACAAGGGGACATACACTCAAATTGTGGGCTGGGAGAGTAAGAACAGACAAAAGAAAATATTTTTTCACCCAGCACGTTGTTAGTCTGTGGAACTCCCTGCCACAGGATGTGGTGATGGCATCTGGCCTGGATGCCTTCAAAAGGGGGGATTTGACAGATTCCCGGAGGAAAAGTCCATCACAGGTTACAAACCATGATGGAGATGTATCATCTCCAAGCTTAAAACCGGGGTACCTCAAGGACCAGATGCAGGGGAGTGGTATCAGGAGACAGATATCTAGTCTCATGCGCTCCCAGAGGCGTTTGGTGGGGCCACTGTGAGATACAGGAAGCTGGACTAGATGGGCCTTTGGCCTGATCCAGCATGGCTCTTCTTATGTTCTTAACCAGACCACCATATGCTGGTTGCTTGTAAAGAATGTTGCATATGAACATATCCAATTATTTTGGGTGGTTCAACTTAATCTAATTAAGTAATCAACAGAACACCAATGTTGTTATATCATGGGTGTTTCTGTACATGGAGACAGCTCCTTATAGGAGAAAATTATCTATACTGTTACATAGCAAAAGACAACATGTGTACCAACTTCCTGTATATTTTGCATTAATATACTGTATAACTTTTCCACATGCCCATGTGATTTCCTCCTTATTCCCCTTAAAAGATGTAAAGTATTCTGCAGTTTGAGATGAAAGCTCAGTAAATCTAACTGGTTTACTATATGACATTTGGGTCAAAGGCACGGCTGTTCTACCTTTTACACGTGTGTTGCCTAACAATTATTCCATTGTGATTACTTTCCATAGGAAGATGCGGAAATCTCTGATCTGAAGTCGGACCTGCAATTCCTGAAAGAGAGCCTGGAGCAATTAACAGCTCTGCAGAACGAACAGTATGTGAAGCTCTGTGAAATGTTAGGCCATCTCCAGATCCCCAGGCTTTTAACAGAACTGCAAACGTTCATGGCTGCTCCCAGAGCACTCTGCCATACGAAGGACAGTGGCTCCCAGACTTCTCCAGATAGGCTGTCAACCCAATTACCTTACAATCCCCAAGAGAATGTTTCAACTACCCCTCCCAGAATCAAGGTCTTTTCTGCAGTTCCTGGCTCAGAAGGTAAGGAACATGTTGGCCTGCAACAGCAAGAGGGAAGCTGCCTCTTAGCCAGAGGCCATGACGCTGACAACCCTTTTCCTGCCTCTGGCTCCGGTGCAGAATTATGTCAAGAAACACCAGTAAGGAAAGTCATCAAGAGAAGCCACCGAGCGCTTAATCCCGTGAGACCTTCACAGCTACGCATGACTGGCAATACATGCATGCCAAACCAGGCATGTGAGCAGAAAACTGAAACTCTTGGGGCAGATAAGAAGATGCAAAGTAAAGGGAGAAGCAGCAGTATCAAAAAAGTGGGGAAACCAAAAACAAGTAGTCAAAGGAAAAGAATTTATTCCTCTAGGAAAGGAGGGAATTGTTTGAAGACTACCCAGGCCAGCATGAAGCAAAACATAACCAGGAAAAGATATTCTAAGTCAAAGAAGTCCTATTATAGGGAAACAGGGGCCCCAAACGATTCTAATTTGGGAAATTCGGTTGTCAGTGAGAAAAGAATGTGGTGGGCCAAAGAGAGAAAAGGAGAGAGAGGCCAACTTCTCCTCCAGGTTCAGGAAAACAAACAGTTTGTAGCTAAGTTGCAAGAGATGCCTGGAGGTATAAAAGGGAAGAATATTTCCAGTACAAAAAATAACAACTGTGTCTGGACAGGCTCCTCACCAGGAGACCCTGTATCCCCAAACCAGATGAGATGGCTCAGTCTTTTTGATAATCACTCACCTGCCTGTAATATACCATTGCAGCAGAAGACTACAGCCTATTGCCCATTGTTTTTTGACAGTGAATATTCTGATTAAAAGAGCTTGATAAAGTCTGGGCTACAACTTCCAGACATTTCTAGTGGCTAGGCTGACTGTGGATTCTAGAAAGAGGCATCCTAAAAATGTCATTTCCCAGTGCTAGAACGTGTGTACCTGCCAGATTTTTGCAAGCATAAAAGGATTGTCTTGTATGTGAATTTGTAAAAAGGAAATTGCAAGCGGTAATATTTCCATGTATTCAGTGTCAACATATGGAATGCCTATAACCCTGGGCAAAACAAAGCTCTCCCCACCACCACTGCCTCTTCTTTCTTAGTTCTAATGCATGTTCAGATTTTCTTACCAGGAAGAAATCTCAGTCTGAAAAGATGCTCAGACTTTGGCATGTCTTTTCCATTTTGCCACTCTGGAAAGAAAATTAAATTTGATATACCGGTAAATTGTCTTATGTTCCTCTTCGTATGGCATCTTGCAAATCCTGACATTCTATTGGATCCATCTCCAGAAAAAAAAACCTGTTGTTTTTTGCAGTGGAGAAACCATGCATAAATAAGATGACACCCAAATTAAATAATTCATGTTCTCTTCATGTCAAGAGAGGAGGGGGTATATTATTACTCTTAAAGGGTTGAGATTCCTTCTTTAGGGTCCAAACAGGCTTTTATTTACTGCTCCCATCCCAACCCAACAAATGTGATTTTCTCCAAACAGTTGTTTCATTTATTATACTGAAAAAAAATTGTCATTGTTTACCTCGTTTTGGATAGCAGTGTTTTTGGACCCAGGAACAAAAGTAAAACATGCAGTTGCTTTATGTACATTGTGCCTGTTTGAAATGTATTGATTTAGTCCTTATTATAAACACTTTGCAGACTCTACTTTCAGTTCTCAGTGGGGTTCGAATCAAGCTGGAAGAATTCCTGTATTTACTGCTCCCCCTATTTGCATGACACATGTGTCACAGAAGCAGTTGCCATGGTGGTTTGGTGTGTATGTGATGAAGGGGTTTATATGGAGAGCTATCTAGACAGCAAGGAATTGCCTAGATGCCCTCAGCACATCTGATCTCGCCTGATTTCAGAAGCTAAGCAGGGTCGACCCTGGTTAGTACTTGGATGGAAGACCACCAGGGAATACCAGGCGCTGTAGGCGCCTGGAGTAGGAACTGGCAAGCCACTCCAGTATTCCTGCCAAGAAAACTCCATGGACATGGGGCCATGAAGAGTTGGTCACGACTGTAACGACACAACACACACATCCAGAAGCAAGCATACCAGGAGCTCTTCATTTCTGAACTCGATTTTACTTACCTGATGGTAATGCTGTGGTGGGGAAGCAGATCTGTTCCACTGCTTTATACCATTATGTGGCACCAAATTATTCCAGTAGCTCCTTGCTCCTGCAGCAGTGAAGATCTTGCTTCCTTTAAGAAGGTTAAATGAAAGAATAGGTAGGGACAACGCCTCTTCCTTCCTCCTCCTGTAACTCATGGAGACCAGTCTGGCTCAGACAAGGCCATTCCTTTGATCTGTCTTCACTGCTGGTGGAAATAAAAGCATTGATTTCTTCATTTCAGAGGAGTGTATCACATGTTCACCTACTGGGTCACCCTTATTTCTTTGAAGTCTGCACTATTTTCCATAACCTGAGACAGAAAAAGCACCACTAATAGGCAGATTTTTCTTGTCATGACTATAACAGGGCATTTTCAGACAGAAAACCACAATCTGCTTCCAGCTTTTAGCTGGACCTGGGGGACTGAGGTCATTTCCCTTGCATCTTTCAGAGTCTAGATATCCCATAGCTTCTGTCTCCCATTACTGACATGGGTACGTAAACTCTGGGGGAATTAAAAATACACAGATCACTTACAGGTATAGTATCATATTTCTCCACCATTATGATAGGTCTTAGGATTACTCCCGTGGAAGTCTTCCCTATATCTAAAGCCGTAGTAATTGGTAAGGGCAAGAAGATTACACAAGATGCTGGCTGTAGCTTCAACAGATTTAGCAGCAGGGACTTAGGGCCTTTTCACACGACCCCTAAGATCCGCTGGCCACTTAAATTCGGACCAGAGATCTTAGGGGTTTGTTGCTGTTCCTGCGTTCCCACCCCCTCCGCACTCCTGGCTGCTGGCTGCGTGAGGGGAGGGAGAAAAAAAGGAAGAAAAGAATGCCGCTCACCTCTGTTCTGCCATCTCGCTTTGCTCCCGGCACTGCATTCAGATCTCTTAAAGGGGCGGGGGGGGGGGGCAAAAAAAGAACAAACAGAAGCAAGGAGAGCCCGGCAGTCACTACGTTATATCCGCATCAGGAATTTTCACCTCCAGAGAGCAGGTACCTGAAAAGTGTGCTGGGACGCGCTTAGGTGGGCGTGGTCGCACTTAATTATCTGTAAACTCCGGAGCTGGTGGGGAAACAATTTTAAGCTCCGGAGCTGGGAGCCATTTGCGGCGGAGTTTAGGGGTCGTGTACAAAGGGCCTAAAACTCTTGAGAATGGGGACAGTTTGACACACCATGTTTAAGACAAGGTACCCTCACACGCACCTGCAAAACAATGCTATCTAGATGTATGTAGGCTGTAATGCCACTTGTAGCAAACTCCTCAAAGTCAATAATAAAGCTATATGACAAGATAAAAATATAGCAATACATAAGTTTTTCTCACCTATAAATTTTGCAAACGGGCTTGCTTTAATTTATGACTGGGCATTGGGAGGTGAACAAGGGCTACATTTGCAACTCCAACTTCTCAGGCTAAAAGTATGGCCCCAATCTGGACATGGCAGCACACACACACAAAACTAAAGCAGCTGAATCATGTCTTGTACCTTTCTCAAAGGCACTAATTACCTTGCTTTTTTTCAATTACTGTACTGTTTCTTCTCCACAGGCCTTCCCAGTTACCACTAGGCCTTTTGTGATTTAAAAAGTACTTATTGGGCAAAATGTTGATAAACTATCCATTTATAAACTCAAACTGCCCCCAGGCTCTTATCCGTGATTGCTGAACCTTTATATACAGTCTACAGTAATGTTGTTTCTCATCCTTGGAAACGTGCATTCCAATCAATTTGCATTTCAACCAATTATTTCTCCCCCCATCTGAAAGCTCAGAGACCTTGGAAGCTGTTTGACAAATATAATTGATCACCTTCCGCTAAATAATTATTCTCAGTTTATCTTAATGGTGTTTCCATTTCTTTGAAGTATTAACCATTTTCACTGGCTAGCCTTTTGCTTGTTTAAAAGATGGGATGGAAATAGAGATTTGGGTTTATTCATGATCATATTAGCAAAATTGTAGTGTAGGAGAAAACTGAAGGGTGTAGAGAAAATCTTATTTATCGTTTGTTCTTCAAAATACAGAAATCCATTTATCATTGCCTTTTTTCAGATGAGGGCCTTTTATACTGCCTTGTACTGTACTTCCTTTGTCGTGTTCCTCAAGCTTTCGCTTACTATCAGACCCTTGGATTTACAGGAATACACACCCACAAAAGGATTTAAATCAGAAAGGGATTCTCTTGCGTTATGCTTTCCCCCCCTCCCCCATTTTTTTAACCTGGAGAAGTGGCAAAATGATACAGTTAATTTCTTCTTGAATACCAGCTCATCACGTGCACTTCCTTTGGCTTCTCTCGGCTTCCCTATCTCACCTTTGCCACTCTAAAGGGATTTACAGTAGGAAACCCCAACTTCCCATATCCATGGGCAATCAGTTCCAACAAGCCCTCCACAGATGCTGGAAAACATGGATTTTAGCAAGCCTCCTTAGCAAATGCTATACTGTACATGGAATTGTCTCTGGTTCCCTGGTCAGTTCTGATAACTTCATCATTAGAAATATATATTTCTGGGATTTTTCTTTTAATTTTTTTAGTATTTTCAGTCTGTGAATAAATGAACCAGTAGGAAAAGATTCTGTGGATAAGGGGGCCCTACTGGACTTGCTATAACAAAATTCCATCCACATATATACACCTTGGGGGGTAGGTAAAGTAATGCTTGAATCTTTCCACAAAACCCACAAAATAATCCCAAGTAGGGACATGCCTTGGATGCAGAAGGTATTCAGAAGAAAAGGGCACTATTTGTTTGCTTCTGAACCAAATGGTAGTAGAGAGGGCTGAAGTTGCAGTTGATTTAGTTTGGGGCTATCCGAGACACGATCTTTTGCTTTGGCATTTCAGAAGTTTGATACCAGGGATGTTGACAAGACTTTGGGTCCAAATCTGAAGTCTGAGTCCAAGTATTGGGTATGAGTCCCAAGTCCAAGTCTTTGGGTCCAAGTCCCAAGTCCCTATTAAAAAGCTTTAATAAGCTTTACATTATTAAAGTTGTTTTTATTTAAACAAACTTAAGTTACATCTCCTCCTCCCAACCAGCCTCTTTTTTTCTCCTCCCACCCCTTTTCTCCCCCACCCCCACCCCGGGGAGTTGAAAGGACCTACCTTAATCTAAGACAGTGTTTTTCAACCACTGTTCCGTGGCACACTAGTGTGCCGCGAGATGTTGCCTGGTGTGCCGTTGGAAAAATTGAAAAAATTGAAAGATTTTTAAAAAAAATGTCGAATTTTCACCCACTAGGCGGGCACCGGACTGTGTCCTGGGTATGAAGGAGTGGGGTTTTTAACCCCACCCTCGGCCAGCAGGGGCACCGATTGGCGCTCCTCAGGGGGACACCCTCCACTTTTCTGATGTCCGGGCTGTGATTGGTCAAGACTCCAGCCTGGACCTATCACAGTAGGACATCATCTTCCGACTTCCTTCCCACCCGAGCACAGTGTGCGCAGCAGCGGAGAGAAGAAGACATCGCGACTCGAGTCACCAAAAGGCACAGAGTTAATTTTTTTAACATTTTCTAATGGTGGTGTGCCTCGTGATTTTTTTCATGAAACAAGTGTGCCTTTGCCCAAAAAAGGTTGAAAAACACTGATCTAAGAGATGAGAAGTCCAAGGAGAGGGCACATCCTTCATCCACAAAGCTCTCATGAGAGGAGGGGAGGAGTTTGATCTCATGCCATTGAGTGTGTCACCATTTGGCACCCTAGTTGCACCTTTCTTCACACCACCATCTCTTCTCCTGGGTTTAGGCATGTTCAGCCTTGTGAGAGGAAGTGTGCTCCATCCCGTGAAAAGCCACAGCAACCATCTTGGAAAAGGTTTCCCTTCCCATCGCGAACTCCTCCTTCTAAAAAAAAATACTTGGATTTGGCTCATGGGTCAGACTCATTTTTCCAAGTTGCATTTTCAAGTCCGTGTTATTTTAATAGAGACCTGTAGGACTCTGAATTTTTTTTTAAAAAAAGAGCAATGCAATGCGAGCTCGCTTGTGCATTTGAATGGTTGTTTGTATGTCTTTGAATAATTTTGTGTCTTACTTTAAGCTTGCATTGTTTAAGTGGTGTGTGGTTTCACAATGTAAGTTTGCCCACCACACTGTTAATTCTCCTCTACTCCTACTGTAAACAAGGTCTTCGAGATTGGCTACGACAAATGTCACAGAGATATGTTCTGAGAGCATATGGTATGAGAGCACTAAGCCGGGAAAGATTGTGCATTACAGGTGTATTGCACATCGTTCCCACCGAATTCAGGAGCGGAAGCATCGCCCCTATAACTGCATGCGCTGCCCCGCAGATATCGAGAATTGGAAAGCGCCAGAAAGGAAAAGGGAAGGTGTTAGCGATTCGATTTATCACACATCGTGGTATCATATACATCAGTGAAATACCACAACAACAAGTGAACATGTTTTACACTGCACTTTAGTGATATTCATTGTGGCTTCAGCAAGCCACTTATTTTTAACCACGGAAGCAGTGCTGCATGGCTTCAAGAAGGTTGTTTGAACAACTCACAGTATTTCATCCTCTCCGCCTACTGTGAAATAGGTAGATGTCGGACCCATGGTTGTTGAGAAAAGCTTTCTGTGGTAATGCTGAAATATGGGCTGGAGCATTCCTAAAGGGGGGAAATGTCCATTTATGAAGGGAAGCACAGTAAGGTTTGCATTTGTTGTAGCAAGCTTTCTTCCTTCGAAATGCATGTGCTTAAGCAATATGAGGTGTTAGGGAGTTGCGGCATTGCGGAAAGGGGAAATTTCATGAAAGTGGCACCAGACAACAATTTGAATGAGAATGAAATAGCAGCTTTCTGGAAGACAATGACACTGCATTAGCGGGGGAAAGAGTATGGGCAAAGAACAGCATGAAATGGTAAAAGAATTGCAGGGTTCATTGCAATGAAAACGGATTCCCCAAAGCTGCTTCCAAGCTCCGGATTGGAGCTGAAAGAGATTCAGACAGGAAGCAGGGTAATTTAAATATGTGGCCCTCCGTTAAGAAACTGGAAGCACACCATAGTTACTGACAGCACAGAGAAGAACAAGACGTACCGCCATCTTGTGTATATTTTTTTAAAAAATAATTTTTATCCTTCGCTGTGATACAGCACAACGCCCCCTTGTGGCGAATACCTGTGTTGCAGCCAGGTAGCAGTATTTCTTCTTAAAATTGATTGTAATTGCCGACGGACAGCTGATTAAAAATGTGTCTGCATGCCAGTATGCCACCAATTCAGTAGCATAAACTATTACCAAGGCTGAACGACAGAAAGTGGCAGAAAAAGGGGTACAAATTTTATTGGTGCGAATTTTCTGGGGGTCGCACCTTGTTTGATGTGTTAAAACTGTGCATCACCAACAAAAGTATTTTGACACAACCCCTAGCAGTGGTACAAAATGCTGCAGTTAAAGTGCTCTTCCGGGGGCATGGTCGGCCAGGCACCAAAATACTGCTCTTCTGAGTGGAGGCACAATCTTTTGCTGCGCAGTCTTTCACAGCAAAAAGAGCAGCAAAATTGTCGTGAGACCAGGGCCCAAGTCAAGTAATGGATGCAACATAATTTAGACTTGACAGTGAGTTGCCATCCCTGTTTCATGCCCAACATGGTTTAGTGGACAGAGTGATCAACTGGGACTTGAAGCCTGCATTTATATCCCTGCTCAACCATGGAAGTTCACTTGGGGGGGGGGGGTTAAAGCCACTTCTTAAATATCTCACATACCATGAAAGCCCTATTAGGATTACTATAAATTGGTTCCAGCGTGACAGCACATAACAATTTGGGCGATTAAGCATTCAGATCAGCAGTTTTTATTTCAGAGAATCCAGGGGTCTCTTAAACTGAGCAGCATCTCATGCTGGATGGATTTGTTGGAAAGGTAGGAGATCCACAAGGAGAAAACTGCATTCCCCCCACCCCGGGGGAAGAGAGGCAGGGAAGAAAAGAAGAAGGAAGGAAACTGGTGAGAGCTTTGTGTCCACACTGGAGGTTGCTCAGTACAGGTACTTGATCACACCGGATTTCACTTCCATCCAGTCCTTATGTTCTCCATGTTCATGTGTTTCAGTATTTGGACTAATAGAAACACTTTTAAAATATGGTTTATATGCAATCGGCTGGTTTACAAAATGGACCCAAAGCAAATTGGTTTCAGTGTGCAAGAGAAATATTTGAAACCAGGCCATAGTAAATAATATTCACTCACCATAACTGAAAGCTTCCAACCAGGCTCTCTGTCCTCAGAAATGAACAAGGGGAAAATGCCAGAACACTGAACTCTCTCCTAGTAATGAACTGGGAAAAGAAAGAAATGTTGCCTCACAGAGAAGGGTGTTTTGTATTGGAAAGCTTAGCCTCTTTCTTCATATCCCTAATTTCCACTTAATGAGCTCTTCTAGAAGGGCACATGCTCCAAAATATACCTGATCCATCCCTGATTTTACAAGTTTTCCGTTCTTCCATACAGATGCCATAATGCTGGGTGAAGGGATGCAGGTAAGGCACTATCTGATGCATCCTATGAAGCTAATAGAAAGTGAGGAGGAATTAAAGAATGTCTTAATGAGGATGAAAGGATGTGAAAAAAATGGACTGAAGCTCAACATAAAAAAACTAAGATCATGATCATGGTCACATCCTGGCAAATAGAAGGGGGGAAATGGAAGCAATGTCAAAGTTTATTTTCTTGGGCTCCTTGATCACTGCAGATGGTGACTGCAGCAACAAAATTCTTGCTTCTTGGGAGGAACATGATGGTAAACCTAGGCAGCATCTTAAAAAGCAGAGACATCATTGTCCAGATAATCAAAGCTATGGTTTTTCCAGTAGTGATGTATGGAAGTGAGAGCTGGACCATAAAGAAGGCTGATCGCTGCAGAATTGACACTTTTGAGCTGTAGTGCTGGAGGAGACTCTTGAGAGTCCCCTGGACTGCAAGGAGATCAAACCTATCTATCCTGAAAGAACCATGAATGTTCACTGTAGGGACAGATTTTGAAGGTGAGGCTCCAATACTTTGGCCACCTCATGAAGAGAGAGGACTCCTTGGAAAAGTCCCTGATGTTGGGGGGGGGGATGAAGGCAAAAAGAAAAGGGGACAAGAGAGAATGAGATGGTTGGACAGTGTCATCAATGCAACCAACATGGATTTAACCAATCTCAGTGGAAGACAGAAGGGCCTGGCGTGCTCTGGTCCATGGGGTCATGAAGAGTCAGACACGACTTAAGGACTGGACAACAACAACAGCAACAACAAAAACAACAACAAGAGGCTATATTGGGCGCAAATGATTTGCAAATGATTGTTTTCCCTGTAGAGAAAATTAAACATGGTAGCTCACAACTGAAGGCTCAAATGCTACCAATCTAGTCTACCAGCTCAGGATTTTGCCACCTTTTTCTGCTGCAGGTTTAATATAGGCCTATGATCTAGAATGCCAGGTGTGGGGCTGAGGGTGTTGCTTTCACATGTAATTCTAGTGTAGACATGGCGGACTGGTTAGGAAGAGTAGTGAATGCCTCCTTACAACAGGGCAGGATTCCAGCAGGCTTAAAGGAGGCAACAGTAAAACCACTGCTAAAAAAGTCCTCCTAAGATCCAACAATATTGAACAATTACTGACCAGTATCAAATATCCCATTTGTGAGGAAAGTCCTGGAACAGGTTGTGGCTTCGCAGGTCCAGAGGTTCCTAGATGACATAAACTACCTAGATCCATTTCAATCTGGCTTCAGGACTGGCTATGGGATGGAGACAGCACTGGTTGCTTTGGTAGATGACTTACGCAAGGAAATGGATGGGGGATCGGTGTCCTTTTTTGTTTTACTAGATCTCTCAGCTGCTTTTGACACTATATAGAGTGTGACATCCTGGTTAGACTACTGCAATGAGCTCTATGTGGGACTACCGATGAAATGTTTCAGGAAACTTCAACAGGTCCAAAATACAGCAGCCAGATTGCTGACTGTGATACAGAGATCACATTACACACTTTTTAAAGCAACTCCACTGGCTACCAGTCAGCTATTGGGCACAATTCAAAGTGATGACCTACAAAGCACTGTACAACCTGGGTCCAAGCTACCTCAAAGATCGAATCTCACAGAATGAACCGGCTCAGGTGTTAAGGTCATCAGGAGAGGTATTTCTCTCCATCCCAACACCCTCACAGGTACGTCTTGAAGAAACACATGAAATGGCCTTCTCGGCAGCTGCACCCAGACTGTAGAACTTCCTCCCACCAGAGGTGAGGAGTGTCCCATCTCTGATGTCTTTCCAGAAACAGGCAAAGACATGTGGCTTTAATGTAATGTTGTCTTTTAATGCTGTAAGATGTCCGTCAATTCCCTTCTCTCAATTACTTGAATATGGTTTAAGTGTATCGGACTGTATATTGTCCCTCATTACTGTAAGCCGTCTTGGGTCCTTTTCCAAGGAGAAAGGTAGGGTAAAAATACTCTAAAATAAATAACAAATAAATAAATTATATGATGTGGAGATGTGTCCTAAAATGTTATTGCACTGCACCAAGCATGGTAGTGGTGGTAGCTGCTGCTGATAATGCTGCTGATTAACTTAATTCCTCTCAGTCCCCTGGAAGATAAAACTGGGGAAATTATGTTACTCATCTTGTCTCTGATATTTATAGGAGCAGAATCCCATCGTTTTCTTTCCTTTTGTAATTTGGCGATGTTCATGCTTCGTTTGGCAAACACGACAAACTGACATTTTCAATCAGTGCGCCAGCCTTTCCCGGGAGAACTATTGCTCTGTGGAAAGTGACAGCAACACAAATGGCTAAGGGAATCTGTAGGATTCTGTAGGCAATGGATAATTTCTGGTGCCATAGCCATCATGTGCGCATCTGCATTCACCCTCCCCCCACCCTGTCACTCATTATTATACAGTTCTAGTAGATACTGTACTGAAAAAGTATTCAGACCATTTCAACATCACCCATCATTACACAACACATGATGATGATGATGATGATGATGATGATGATGATGATGATGATGATGATGATGATGATGATGATGATGATGATGGAAGAGGAAGAGAATCCCGCTCAGGGTTGATTCAGCCTTCTATCCTTCCTTTTATGCCCAACTCACTAGGAGGCCAAGTTTTGTTTGCATAACTATGTTGTAAATCATCCAGAGACTAGCCTAGCACTATGAGGTGGTATATAAGTCAAAACAGCAGCAGCAATCACAACACTTACCAGTAGATAAGAAAGATGTGCTCAGACAACCCAAAACGTATCCTCATCTCTTTCTTTGGAATCTGAGTCATGGCAACTGGACTTCTTTTTTCTTGAGAGATAGAAACGTTTCGCTGCTCATCCAAACAGCTTCATGATTAAGCTGTTTGGATGAGCAGCGAAATGTTTCTATCTCTCAAAAAGAAGAAGACCAGTTGCCATGACTCAACCTGCAGATAAACTCACCTAGATGACTGAGAATCTTCACAGACATCCTCATCTCTTCATTATGTTTCCCAAACTGGCCAACCTGATGCAAATGAGAATCTCACAAACAAGAATGGAAGGCATCAGTTATTTTCAGCAAAGGAATGTGTGGACACAGCACTCAAATTTTACAGGTTCTACATTGCTGTTTGACTAAATGCCACAGTTTAAGACATATTTCCAAGCATAACTTTGAGACCAAGGATTTAGAGAGCTGTAATTCTATGCATCTGCAGTGTCATCAAATTGCTTCCCCATTTTTCATGCTCCTTTACTGAAACACCTTTTGCTAAGGAGTAACACTTATTTTCTGATTCCCTCCGTCAACCCCTCTCCAAGCAGTCGAGTGCTTTGAGACAAATTATCTCCAAAGGAGGCAGTTGGTGTGCGAGTGTGGTGATTAGAATGGAGAACCAGATTGAAATCACTGTTTGGATGACCTTATGGTCAATCTCTTCCATGGGGTTATTATGAGGATAAAAACAGGGGACTCTATAAACCACCTTGAGCTCCCTGGAGGAAACAGATTAACAGATACTAACATAACAAATATCTTAACACAATAAACTCACGGCTGAGTCTTATAGTTAATATTGCAAAAAATCAAATTATATTTTTGTAAGGTAAACAGAAGAGATTTGTTGCACATGACACAAAACAATGCAGCTGCTGCGTGCAAATGTTTTTTTTTTCAACAGTGTACTCTTTGGGGTGTGGCACCTCCTGCTGCACCACCTCTACAAAAGTCAAATTAAAAGAACAACAGTGCATGTTATATCAGTTACTAACTGCTGGTCAGTCTTGGGGGACGCACCATGTCTACTGCACTTCCAGCAAGTCCCATGGCTTGCTAATTGAAGCTAATTGAAAACTTAACCAGAGACATGTTTGGGTATACAGTCACCCCCTGCCATTTCGCGGTTCAGGTACTGCGGTCCCACTATATCGCGGGATCGCAGTACCTGCGCCTTGGGGCTGCGCAGGGGGCGGCGGGGAGCGATCGCATTGCCCCCCGCTGCCCCATGGCCCTTCAGAGAAGCCTCGGAGCCACGTGGGGGGGGGGGCAGCGGGGAGCGATTGCATCGCCCTGTGCCACCCCCCAGGCCCCACCCGACCCACTTCCGCATATCACAGATTTTCAAGCATCGCGGGTCGGGTGGGTCCCTAAACCCCACGATAGGCAGGGGGTTACTGTATTGAAAAGCCTTTTGCCTTTTATTCTTTATTAGGCGGTTATTTCACGTCCTTCCTTGTTCCGAGATTACGTTTGTTTCGTGATAACATTGTTCACGGTCACGTGGTCTTGTCCCGGTTCTGTACCTGTTTCTGTTTACCCACGGGTGTGATTGATGGTGTCGTGACAACTGTTACTTCATGTCCTTGTTTTGTGACAATTTCTGTACTTCCCTGCCTTCGTTTTCTCTCTTTTTTTTGGTCCGACCTTTCATTTTTCGATACTTCGATTCTCCGTAACTTTGCCTTTAAAGCGGCAGAACCCCCAGTTTTATGCCTTCTTCCCTCTCTGTGATACATTGTTTACGCCATTGGGATTGTACTGCAGAATGCAACTTTGCACTCCTGCCACTAGATGGAGAATGTGTACAATGCGTGACAAGCGTTACTTCACGGGCACTTGTCTCAAAACAAGAACCGAGACAAGAGAATTCCCAAGGCCAGGGAGAGGTATGGCTCATCACGCTCTGTTCCCAGTTCAGGGGGCATGGTCGGGACGAGATTCTGCTGTCACGCAATGGACGTGGAGTAACCTTTTTTCGTACCAGTCCCAAGCGAGACAGTGAACCGCGATGAGAGGGACACGAAGTAACTGTCTTTTAGTCTTCCTTCTCCAAAACAGAAACAGCAACTCATCATCATTATAGATAACAGGACCCATTGTAAACAAAAGCAGGGGTAGCCATCTTAGCATAAAACAAATTGCAAAATACATATGATGATGATACCTTTATTGGTTATAATTACATGCCCTCAATAGAGAAAAGGAGTTCTCACTGTTTCTATTTGGGAAAATAAATAAAACATTAAGAGTTTATCCATTTTCGTCAGCTTGGGGTTTGGCGTGCAGTTGCACTGCTGAAGGACATGTGGGCCACTGGCTGAACATCGTAACTCATAGTGCAAGCGTGCTCCTCCTCCCGACACCCACATCCTGCCCACACTGGTGTCCTTCTGGACAGATTGGCTGGGATGGGAGTTGGAGGCACTGTTTTACAGTGGTTCCACTCCTACCTGGCTGAAGGTGGTGCTGGGGGACAGGTGCTCTGGCTCATGGTGGTTACGTCATGGGGTTCCCCAGGGCTCTATACTGTCTCCCATGCTATTCAATATATACATGCAACTGCTGGGAGAGGTCATTAGGAGGTTTGGGCTGAGGAATCAGCAATATGCTGATGACACTCAGCTCTACCTCTCGTTCCCCAACAATCCAGGTGTGGCAGTCTCTGTTCTGAACTCGTGCTTGGACTCGATAATGGACTGGATGAGGGTTAATAAATTGAAACTCAATCCAGACAAGTCGGAAGTGTTGCTGGTGGGCGCTCTGCCTGACAGGTTAGCGGGCCAGCCCCCTGTCCTGGATGGGGTTGCACTCCCCCTAATGGACAGGGTCCGCAGCTTTGGGGTACTTCTGGACCCAGGTCTTACCCTGGAAGCCCAGGTGAATTTGGTGGCCAGGGGTGCCTTCTTACAGCTGCGGAGAATATATCAACTCTGCCCTTACCTAGATGAGCAAAGCCTTGCAACAGTCACACATGCACTGGTGCATGTGTGTTATAACATGGCAAAAAATTTGCCATGAGTTATTTCTTAGCTCTAAGGTCCTTTGCAAGATGTTCTTAGGCTGCATCCTCAAACTAAAACTGCAATTCATTAGTTAGGTCTTGGAGCAAAACATCATTATGCAGTTGGATATGTGACCAAGATATGCCCCATGACTTGATCTACTTGACACAATTAGCTGCTCGCACAAACCCTAGATGAACTCAAACAGGATTTGGGACACTATTATTTCCTGAGTGGGTTGGCAGACAGATACAATCTACATTACAGTGTCACACAGTTGTGTCTATGTCTTGGGACAGCTATGTTTAAATATTTGAAAGGATGTCATATTGAAGAGGGAACAGGTTTGTTTTCCATGGCTTCAGAGACTAGGACTCAGGGCAATGGTTTCAAACTACTGTACAGGAAAAGAGATTCCATTTGAACATTAGGAAGAACTTCATGACAGTTAGAGCTGTCCGGCAGTGGAATATGCTGCCACAAAGGGTGGTGGAGTCTCCTTCTGTGGAGGTTTTTAAGCAGAGGCTGGATGGCCATCTGTCGGAAATATTGTGATGGGGTTACTGCGTGGCAGGGGGTTGGACTGGATGACCCTTGAGGTCTCTTCCAACTCTATGATTCTATTATTGTATGATTCCACTAAAGAGCTGTTTTGATCATAGCTCCCACTTCTAAGCAAAGGGGATATAACAAAACCACATCATTTTTCAGATTAAACATTTGAAGCAGAGAAGAAGCAGGAGGAGGGTTGACCCTATTACTGCCTGCTGCTTCTCCAAATGGACTCTCTTTCCACCTCACCTTCCTTTTCCACTGCTCCCCCGCCTCCCCGACATTTACCTTAGGGGTGTTCTGAAGTTTGGGATATGGAAATCCATACCACTCCCAGCATAATGACATGTCACCCTTTTCTCGGGAAGGCCACAAGAAAACTGCTTCCAAGTTTTCAAGGTTCTCCATAAGGAAATTGCAGGGAGGAGCACAGCACTGTATTACTTATACTGCCATTCTGGCTGTACCATATTGCCATCTTGTGGGCTTCTCAAATTATCAGCTCAACTGTATGGGCTTCAGTCTTGTGGGATTTTTCTTGTCATGTTAAAACCCTCCTCCAGGGTGCCCCCTTGTCAGGCAAAGACCTTCCTTTTTAGGCCGGCTTTTAAGTAAGAATGCTCTGGTTTTGGAAATTTAGACATTTTAATTTTTGTTTTAATATTTTCAAAATTGTTTTGAATGGTAGCCAATGTTTTTTTTTAAATTACAGCTTTGTATATATACTCATGGATAGCTCAGTGGTTTCTTTTGGAGAGGGTAGTCGTGTTATTCTTTTCAAGAATAACAGGTTGTGTGGTTCTAGGATTATTATCTTGATGCTGTTTTAACTTGCTATTATGGGACTGGTATGATGGGCCAGGGGGCAGCACTCAGAATATGAAGGAGAGATTTTAGGCATCAAACATCAGGAACTAAATACTAGGGCTAAAACCTCCTGTTCCCCACTGTACTGTCATATCTCTGTTCAGATTGGCAGAGCGCCACTCCACTGTTCTCATCTCTACAATCCACAGCTAAGGAACAGCCTTTATGCTGGCAAGCTGCAATGCCTTATGCTCCAGCCATTCTCTATAGATAGTTCAAGGGAATACCACTATCATCAAGGCTGTGCCCCTGTCATCTGTATAAACGTCAATGCCAAAAGTATCTTAGACCTATTCCTAACACATCTAGGAATGACGTGCGATCACTCCTGCCAAATGAAACCCTTGATCAGTTTGCCCATTGTGTGAATACGGTCGTGAATTACTGTCAAAAGGGATCACAAGCGTAGTCCTACACTAGATCCATGTGGGACCCCTTGGCTCCGAAATGACTTTACAGGTGTTCCACGTGCTTCTTATGGAGTGCGGATCTGCTATATGTTTTTATGTACGCTCTGGATTTTACTAAGATCTGAACTATATTTTTATATTTGTATATGCCAATAAAGGTTAATTAAAAATAACTCCCAGAATCTTTTAGGCAGCATCTTAAAAATGTATTTTTCCAAGTTATGGAAAAAGAAACCTGACGGTTAAAGGTCTGGAAGAAATGTCATATGAGGAATGGCTTAGGGAGCTGGGAATGTTTAGCCTTATAAAAAGAAGGCTGAGGAGGGATATGATAGCTATGTTTAAATATTTGAAAGGATATCACATTGAAGAGGGGACTGGTTTATTTTCCATGGCTTCAGAAACTAGGACTCGGGGCAATGGTTTCAAACTACAGAAAAAGAGATTCCATTTGAACATTAGGAAGAACTTCATGACAGTTAGAGCTGTTCGGCAGTGGAATATGCTGCCACGGAGGGTGGTGGAGTCTCCTTCTTTGGAGGTTTTTAAGCAGAGAGTGGATTACCATCTGTTGGGGCTTCCTGCATGGCAGAGGGTTGGACTGGATGGCCCTTGAGGTCTCTTCCAACTCTATGATTCTATGAAATCCATCCACTTGAGTTTCATGGAAAATAACAAACTCTTAAAACCAACACATTCTGAATTGTTTTAAGGATCAAAATGGAATACATATTCCTTCTATATACAGTACAGTAATTTTGAAATATTCCTATGCAGGTTGTTATTTATATAAATGCTTAATTTTCAGCAACACTGGAAAGCAATTAGAAAATCCAATAAAAACACTGCAATATTAGAGAGGGGGCACTTGGTGCAAAGACTCCAGGTTCTTATCCAAAGACTTTCCAACCTCCTTGCCTGGAAGGCCTTTCTCAGAAGCCGTTCCAAACACCAACACCACCCTCAAGAATTGGCTCTAAAGGGTTCTGCAAAGGGGCATTCCTTAGTTCCTTCTAGACATCTTCCCCATTTCTTCCTTGATGCAAGCAGTTCCAACCAAGCTGGCTTGAAAAATAAACAGTCAAGCAATGGCATTTCAGTCGGCATCAATGCATTTCTCCCCACCAGTTATTACTGAGATAATGGTCATGTGGTGATTTTAATATCTTCAAGGCAATATTTAATGCATGTTTTATTCATAGGGCCTTCTTGCTGCCTTTAGAAACTCCACAGGAACTCCACAGGAACAGCCACGGAGGAGCTGAGGAAGCCATGTCGTGCTGGAGGAAACGGTTATGTGTGCAACATCTCTTGCCCGAGGCCCCTGCTTAAGTTGGTGCCTCATATGAAAATGCCGAAGAATGTTGCGCTTCCTAGGAGCAGATATATTTAGCATTTGCACCAGCTCGCGGCTCATGGCTATTTCTGTCCGGTTCCAGTTCACTGGACGGATGCACAGCTATTGTGCCGACAGCCATCTGCCTTCTCTCAGCCTGAATGTTCTCCTGCAGCGTTAACATGTACACAGCAAGCAAAGGCTTGTGATACTGGGCAGGTCAATCGCATTCCAAACAGCACATTTCAGCCCGGAAGTTACCAAAGGTGGATGAGGTGATACTTTATCTCTTAGGCCCCTATCCCACGTCGCTTTAAATGCAGATTAAATTTGTAGATAAACCGTGTCCAAAAATGCTGTCCCCACGGCCACCAGACTTTTTTTGGGGGGGGGGACCCAGTAACGTCCCCTTAAGCGAGGTTTCCAAGATTTACTGGAGAGGTAGGGAATTTTTTGCCTCACTTGAAAAATCCACCTTTTAAAGAGACAGACATCATGGGACTGCGTAGATGATCCGGTTTTCTTCCTCCCCCCCCCATAGCGCCGACCGGCTGTTCCTGGGGCTGATTGGCACTTTTTTTTAAATTTTCCCCACCCTCCTAGCACCAGGCAGCTGGTCCTTTTTAAAAAATCCTAGTGCCACCTGCTGGCCATGGGGCTGAACTGCACTTAAAAAAAAACCTTTGTATGTGGGAACCGCTATCCCACATCTTCAGTCACGTGACGGGAGGAAAAGCCGGACCTTCCCCAGATGAGATAGAAGCCTAAGTCTGGATTCAGGTGAAATGTTACTGGCTTCATTTTTTTTTTTGCCTGTTGAGAGCAGAGGAGTAGAGGCAATAAAACAGGTGGCAGACAGGCACATAAAATATCCAGAGATATCCAGTGCTTGTTGTGGTTGTTACCTTGCATTAATGTGCCCAGAACAAATCCAAGCAAAGACCCCAAATGATTCTAAATGAATTCTGAGTAGAGTCAAAACTGTTAAGGGAAGGTGAACTCAGTAAGGTGTGCCTGAGCTGCTTTTGCCTCTAGGTGGTGCTTGGAGGCTATAAAATGTGGAGCAATTAACACCCTTTATTTCTTTGTTCTTGTTTTCAGCCTCCAGAGCACAGAGGTTTCACTGCATTTTGTTTTACTACAGTTCACTATGCAGAAACTCCCAGCCAGAGTGCAAAAGTAGCTTTTCCAGGCTCTGGGCATTGTCCATTTGTTTGGAAAATGTTTCAGTGGCATTTGTGCCTAAATTAAGTTCATTTTAGGTTCTTTTTCGTGGTGTCTCTGAATCACATATTCCTTTTGCACCTGAGCAGGCATCTTTGGAACCTTCCAGAACCGAAAGAAGTATCAGAACATGCTCTCTACAACATGCATGTTCCCCATCCTGTATCTGATCCTCAGTTCCCAATATCATTACCAGTTTACTTACCTTACCTTCTTATTTTTCCCAAACTTCATCCAAGAAGAAGAAGAAGAAGGGTGTGCTGTATTCATCATTAGTTGTAGGAGTTTATAGCTGTGGTCACACCGGCAAAAAGAACTGCATTTAAGCATCATTTAAATTGATTTAGATTTTAATGTTCACACAATGCAAAGTAGCAAACTATTTATGTGTATACGCAGCAAAGAGAGCTTTTTCTCCAATGGACTGGCAGGGTCTTTTTAAAATACTGTACCTTCCTTCTAAAATTCTATTTAATGCCTGTTTGTGGATGTGAACGTTGTGCCTGTGTAGATTTTGGGTGACAGGGGCAGCACCATATTTCCTTTTAATTTCCTTTTAAAAGATATTTTAAAAATGTCTATGCCTGTATCACTACACCAGTATGTTTGTCACTGCAACCACCTACCCTGTTCTCTCCATTCAGATGATGAAGGGCGTTTATACACGACCCCTAAACTCCGGGGCAAATGGCTCCCAGCTCCGGAGCTTAAAAATGTTTACCCACCAGCCCCGGAGTTAACAGGAAATTAAGTGCGACCCTGCCCACTTTAGCGCGTCCCAGCGCAGCTTTCAGGTACCTGCTTTTTGGAGGTGAATATTATTTGATCCGGTGTAAGGATAGTGAGTGTGGGGCTCTCCTAGCTTCTGTTTGTTGTTTTTTGGCTCCCGCCCCTTTAAGAGCTACTTTTACAGAGACGAGAGGCAGAACGAGGTGAGCGGCATGCTTTTCTTTCTCTTTTTCTCCCTCCCCTCACGCAGCCAGCAACCAGGAAGTGCGGAGGGGGTGGGGACAGAGGAAGAGCGATGAACCCCTAAGGTGTCTGGTCCGAATTTAAGTGGCCAGCGGATCTTAGGGGTCGTGTAAAAAGGCCCGAAGTTGCCAGAGGATCAGCAGAAGACCATTGGTTGTAGAAGGGTCACAAAGGAGGCATGCCTAGACACAAAAGATGGTCTGTAGGCCAGAAGCACAGCCCCACAAAGCAGCTAGAACACTTCCTTATCCCCATTGTCATTTCCCCATCATTAATCAATTGGGGTCACCACTCTGGTGTCCCTTCCCCTCATGGTTTCTTGTGACTATCATGACACCAGCTGTCATCTCCTAAACATTCACTTTATCACTTATTAATTTTTTTGGGGGGGTTGGGTCAAACCCTTTAAGAACAGTGTGCTCCTGACAGGAAGAAAATTAGTCAATTTCAGCAGGGTAGGCATCAAAACTGGCCAAGGATTTAAATACCATGTGACTTGAACCTGATATAAAAAAAGAATCTGTACAGAAATAGATTCACATTACCAGCATGACCACAGTCAAGAAGTCAGAAGGAGGCTGCGACTTGGAAGGGCCACAGGGAAGGAAGTAGAAGAGATCCTTAAGGGTAAAGATATGTCAATAGAGACCAAGGCCAAGATGATCCATCCTGTGGCATTCCCGATTGCTGTGTACACTATGAAAGCTGAACCAAAATGCTAAGCACAGAGCCTCGGTTTCTAAATGGCCAGATCTGAAGCACTCACACAGAACGTCGACTCCAAGATTACCTAAACCGAAGACATTCCACTCTACTGACCATTTCCATTCCGTGTCAAAATTTCCCTCTGCCTAAGGGGCATTGCCATTTCTTCACCCATATCAACTGCTCCAGCTCATGCTCCACATTAGGGTCATCAGAACTGGAGGGACCTCTATGGCCTCCTGCCATCTCAATTGGCCTGAAGATTCCCAGAATCAGTGACCAAACTTATCTGTGTTGTTACGTGGACCCTTACAGACGCACTATGTAAGAAGCTGGAAGCATTTGAGATGTGGATATACAAATGAATTCTGGAGGTACTTTGGGCAGCCAGAGTCACTAATATGACTATATTACAGCATATGAATAAAAAACTAGAAATTATCAAGGCCAGAAAGAGAAGAGAATTACAATATTTCGGTCACATAATGCGCAATAACAAATACAGTTTGCTGCAGATCATCCTTCAAAGTAAAATAGATAGGAAGCATGGCTTGGGATGTAGAAGAACATTCTGGTTTAAGAATTTAAGCCAATGGTTCACTGTGAGCACAGCTTCTCTATTTAGAATAGCTTTGGAGAAAATCCAGATCATGCTACTGATCGCCAATGCTCTACAAGGCCATGGCACTTGAAGAAGAGACCAAACAACACCACAGGTTTTCCCATCAGAAGAAGTTGCTGCTGAAAGCAATTAAACATGGAGACTCATCTATATCGAGGTTCCAACCACTCACCAGCAGAACTCCCATCCCTGTTTCTTCCTCGGCATCAAGATCCCCAACGCCATGGCCAATTAAAGACCAAACAAGAGATCTTACTTACATCCATTCCTATCCATATAAGCACCATCAAAACCAATGAACCTAGAGCCAATCTTCAAAACAAGGACTCTTTTGCTGTTTCAGAGCCAAGCAGGACACTAATTGCTAGACATCAACGTTTCAGTCTCCATCCCTATTTGATACCACCCCAAACCAAAACCTTTCCACTCTAAAGAAACATGCATCTGCAGAGGCACTTATCACAGAAACTTCTCTACAGTCATCCTGGTCCAAGTATCGCTCTTCTGTACAAAAAGATAGGGATACCAATAACTAATATGTAAACCACCAAGAATGGTGTGTGCACTGATGTTATTGTTGTTGTTGCTGCTGCTGTGTCATTACAGTCATGACCGACTCTACGTGATTCCATGTCCATGGAGTTTTCTTGGCAGGAATACTGGAGTGGCTTGCCAGTTCCTACTCCAGGCACCTACAGCACCTGGTATTCCCTGGTGGTCGCCCATCAGATTAAAAAACAGTTTCTATCCAAGAGCTATAACCATCTTAAATGCTGTGACCTTGGGGCGTTGTGATGATTGTGACAGATATGTATGAGTGCTTTTCATTCTCTTTGTCTTTTAAATGTTTTTTTTATATTTTTAATTGCACCAGGGATAGTATTCAATTTTGTTGTACTATGTACAATGATAATAAATTATCAATCTATCTACTAGTCAGGGCTGACCCTGCTCTGGCTAGTTCTAATGAGAAAGTATATAAAAATATCAAATAAATACTTCCCACTCCAGTGGCTCTGACTCAAAGAAGGCACGAGTCAGATGTAAGAGAGAAGAATGTCCCTCCTGATCTGATCTGATCTAGCTTTCTCTATGACCAAATCACTGCAACTGGGAATCCAGCAACCACCCCTACCAGGGTTAGACCCAGGCTATGACCAGATCAGTAAGAATCTGCTTTTTCGTGTCCCGATCTCTATTCCAGCTTCCCTTCTGGATCTCTTTAAGGTATCGTGACAAAAAACCACCTACTTTGCCTGGGATGTTAATGCGAGTAGAAAATATCTGCAAAACACATGATAAAGAAGCCACTTTCCTTCTGAAACACCCACAGCCCTATACAAGGATCATTGAGGCATCCCAGACCAGATGTTGACACTGCCATAAAACAGCTGCGTACAACAGGGAGGGATGAAAAATGGACATAATCATGAGCAGGATTTATTCCACTGCTGCCCTGAGATTCAAAGTCACAACCTACCAAAGTGGATATGGAGACTCACCACCAGCTCCTCTGGGATGAAATCCAGCCTCTCCTTTATAGACTGCCAGAGGATAAACAGGTGGTGGGCCTCAGCTTTCCAACAGGAGTCCCTGGCCCTGGCAACTCAGGAGATGCCTGGTGTCCATCTGTGCTGCAAAAAAATGGGGCTGGTTAGAAGGGTCACAGCCTCTTGCCCCCCCCCCCCCCCCAATACACACACACAGCAGCTCCACTGGCTGCCAGTCTATTTCCAGGCACATTTCTAAGTACCAGTACTGGCTTTGACCTATAAAGCCCTAAATGACTTGGGGCCCCAAGCTATCTCAAGGACTGCATCTCCACGTATGAGCCTGCTCAGGTTTTAAGATAAAGCAAAGCAAAGCAAAAAGTGTTCTGCTTATACAGTGGTACCTTGTATAAAGGAATTAATTCGTTCCAATGAAATTCCGTTAAGCAAATTTTCCTTTATACAAATTTCCCATAGGAATGCATTGAAAATGGAGTAATCCCTAATCACGACCATTTTTATGTTGTACGGATTTGCCCCATAGGAGATTCTGTTAAGCAAATTTTACCTATCTCTGGAATTTTTTTTATGTTGTACAGATTTTATGTTTATACACAACCCATTTGTTATACAAGGGTCCAGTGTATAATGCCCCATACCACTTCAAGTAGTATCCGGGCAGTTTACAGTTTTGAATTACAGTATGCAGGCTACACATTGCCCACCCCCAACAAGCTGGGTACTCATTTTACTGACCTCAGAAGGATGGAAGGCTGAGTGAACCTTGAGGCTGCTACCTGGGATTGAAGCCCAGGTTGTGAGCACAGTTATACCTGCAGTATAGGCATTTAACCACTGTGCCACGGGGCTTAGTGGAAGACTTTCTCTTGGTTCCTCTCCTCCACTTTCACAGGTGTATTTGGTCAGGATCATTCTTGTTTTTAATGTGCTTTTAGTACTCCGTTTATTTGCACATTTTAATATCACATTTGTTTCATTTTCTTTTTTCTTCTTGGAATAATGTATTTTTTTTAGTTTTGGTTTTTTTTTAATTCTGTAAGCTGCCTTGGGCCCTTTTTAGGAGGGAACTGTGATAAATAAAATGCTTTTAATAAATAAATAAATAAATACAATACATACATACATACATACATACATACATACATACATACATACATACATACATACATAAAAGATGTTGAGGGCAATGCATATTTCCTGCAGTCAATGCGTTTTTCCTGAGGTTATCATGTTTTCACCTGCAAGACAATTTCCTCAAAGAAACCTGCTTAAGCAATTAGATTTGCAAATTAAAGCCTCCCCAATGATGCACAACACAAAGCGTATTAATGAAAGATAAATTGTTGGGCAAAACCAGAGAGGTTATACCAACTCTTTTGAAGGAGCAACTCTTTTAAAGATGTGCTAATAAGCGTATCATAGAGTTTGTATCTCGCTCCAACACTGGCAATAAAACCAGGCCTTCCCCTGCTTCTGAGAGCAGGCAGGACAGCACAGGGCCACAGGGCAGGCCCCACTGCAGATACAGTTCTCTATGCACTCTTTCTGCTCTCTGCAGTACATATTACCTTTTAGAAGTTGCATCTCTTTGCCTCTTGGTAAGGTTAGCCAAGTTCTAAAATGGTGAGTTGACTTATTCCGTAGATACAAGTTGAACTCCAGCGGGTGAGGCCAAGCTGCTCTGTTTTTCTGGTGTGGCAACCACAGGGTTTGGTTTTTTCCCAAATCCTGAGCCAACAAGGTCTAGTTCCTTTCCTGATTCCTTTTTGTGGCCAGAGCTCGTGGCTACGTGACTGAGCATATCCCCAGCCTCCCCTGCACAAATCCACCGATTATCTGCCCTGTGGCCGGCAAACAGTGCTTTTGTGCCCAAATTGCTCCCCTAGCATTCCCCAGATTCCATAGGTT
The DNA here is from genome assembly GCA_037367245.1 of Phrynocephalus guinanensis. Taxonomy (NCBI): domain Eukaryota; kingdom Metazoa; phylum Chordata; class Lepidosauria; order Squamata; family Agamidae; genus Phrynocephalus; species Phrynocephalus guinanensis. The sequence continues at coordinate 32,235,244 of CM074744.1, read as the reverse complement.
TAAAGGCTCTTCCCCCAGACTCATTGAACAGGGTTCAAATTCTTCCAACAATAAAATATTAGATCCACAGAGGATCAAACCCCTGTTGGGGAATGAGGTGGGGAAAGCTATTCCAGGATTTTCTGTTCTTTAGCAATAGCAAGCCTCAGAGCGAAGCTTATTAAGGAATGGGAGGGGAAATGGGTTTGTTAGTTCTGCAACCTCCCACACCCACATTTTTCAAGTTCACGTTTCTTTCTTGCTAGTTCTCGGCAAGTTCACTTTTAAAAAGGAAATGAATGGAATTCTCAATGATTTACACTGGCTGAATTCCATGGATACAGTTTTTCTCCAAGAGAGACAATAGTGTTGTACCTGCCTGCTATGTAGATGTCAAAGATGAAGAAACAGAGAGAGAGAGAGAGAGAGAGAGAGAGAGAGAGAGAGACAGACAGACAGACAGACAGACAGACAGACAGACAGAGAAAGAAAGAAAGAAAGAAAGAAAGAAAGAAAGAAAGAAAGAAAGAAAGAAAGAAAGAAAGAAAGAAAGAAAGAAAGAAAGAGAAAGAAAGAAAGAAAGAGAAGTGGCATCCTTAATCAGCACTTCAAACATGGTTGAACACACAAGGATTAAAATCTAGATGTTCAGAGTTCAAAGCTGCCTGCCTGAAGAGGTTAATCATTCAGTTTTGCTCCATCTCACATTCAGTTTTTCTTAAGCTCCTATTCTTTCCCCATCCATTCATGAAGAAAATTTGCAAAACTTGGTAAATTTATATGAATCTCCCCAAATCAGCCACTAAATAATCACAGTCGATACTACAGTACTTCTTCTGCAAGAGAATTAAATTTCTTCTGTCCCAGTGAACATTTCAGATTTTAGCTCATTTCAGCTGCTAAACAGAATTAGGCCTGGTTAGTACAGTACTTGGATGGGAGACCACCACGGATTATCACGGATCTCCAGATAGGGAGATCCCTACCTAAAACTCTATAGAGAGCAGCTGTCAGTTTCAGTGAATAATGCAGAACTGGTTTGACCAAGGTTTCTAGAACTGTTTTTTTTAAAGCATTTACCAGTGTAGCATCCTACACTGGATTGGAAAGAAGAAAAGGTTCATCCTGGTTAGTACATGGAACATAGGCTAGCAGATAATACTAAGGATCTCCAGATACTGTAGCCTCTAAGAAAGAAACTCTGGGTAGTTGCTACCTATCAGAGGGTGTAATCAGATGCAGGCTTGGATCACATTTTGGAGCACAGAGAGCAGAGTCTGGTTTTCTTCGTTTGTCAATGACGTGGCAGACTAGAAGTGGTTCCACCGGAGGATCTCTCCCTCATCACTATTGATGAGATACAAGATCAGGTACATGTTGATGACCAGGCTGCAGGAGAGAAGCTCATTGTGCTAGGGGATTCTATCATTAGAAATACGGAGGGATGGATTTGTGAGGAGCATGATAACCGGATGGTCACTTGCCTGCCGGGTGCAAAGGTTGCAGACATCACCAGAAATATAGATAGCTTGTTAGAGAGAACTGGGAAGGAGCCAGTGATCATGGTACACGTCGGTACCAACGATGTCGGGAAGGCCAAGCGGTCAGTCTTGGAAGCCAAATTCAGGTTGCTAGGTAGAAGATTGAAGTCCCGGGCTTCCAAGGTAGCATTTTCAGAAGTGCTACCTGTTCCTCGTGCAGGTCCCGCCAGGCAGGCAGAACTCAGAAGCCTCAATGCGTGGATGAGGCGATGGTGTCGAGAGGAGGGCTTTAGATTTGTCAGGAACTGGAGAACATTTTGGGACAAGCCAAACCTGTTCAGGAGGGATGGGTTGCACTTGAATCATGATGGGACCAGATTGCTGGCACTCAACCTCAAAAAGGCAGCAGAGCAGCTTTTAAACTGATAACTGGGGGAAAGCCGACAGGAGCTGTGTGGCATCCGGTTCGGAACACCTCATCCTCGGGGAATGAGGTTGGAGAGGGTAGAGAATCACATAGAGATGACATAGCAAGTATTAACACTGGCAGAATAGCGGAATGTGACAGTTTGTCTACTGAAATAGCGGAATGTGACAGTTTGTCTACTGAAAATAAAAGCTGTGGGGGGAGAAGAACAAGGCAGCAGCTGTTGCGGGACCCACTGTACAAGTGCTTCTACGCCAATGCTCGAAGCCTCCGAGCAAAGATGGGAGAACTTGAACATCTGGCAGCTAGGGATAACATTGATATAATAGCCATAACAGAAACCTGGTGGAATGTGGAGAACCAGTGGGACACAGCAATCTCAGGCTATAAACTCTATAGAAGGGATAGAGAGGGGCGGGGTTGGAGGAGGAGTGGCCATCTATGTCAAAGAAGGCATAAAATCCAGCAGAATGGAGATTGACAGAGGGTCTGATTCCGCCATGGAATCACTGTGGGTTAAACTACCAGGTCCAAACAGTGATGTGATAGTTGGAGTATTCTATCGTCCACCAGATCAAAAACTTGAGGGGGACCTTGAAATGAGGAGAGAAATCATGGAGGTGGCTAAGAGGGATAGGATAGTAATCATGGGGGACTTTAATTATCCCCACATTGACTGGGCCAATGCGAGCTCTGGGCAAGAAAGAGAAACTGGGTTTCTCGACTTGCTGAATGACTGTGCCTTAGAGCAACTTGTCATGGAGCCCACCCGAGAACAGGCAACTCTAGATCTAATATTGTGTGATACTCAGGACCTCGTCAGGGATGTGAATGTCACTGAGCCTCTGGGGAACAGTGACCATGCTGCAATTACCTTTGCCATGCATGTCGGAGGAAGAGTGTCAACCAAATCAGACATAAAAACCCTTGATTTTCGAAGGGCAAACTTCCCTCAGATGAGGAAACTAGTTAGAGAGAAACTGAAGGGGAGGGTTAGAAGAATCCAATCTCTTCAGTGTGCATGGAGCCCTGTTTAAAACAACAATAATAGAGGCCCAGCACAAGTGCATACCACAAAGAAAGAAGAGCTCATTTAAGTCCAAGAGGACACCGGCATGGTTAACGAGTGGAGTTAGAGAGGCTCTAAAGCACAAGGAGAGGTCCTTCTGTAAATGGAAATCCTCCCCAAATGAGGAAAATAAAAAGGAACACAAACTCTGGCAAAAGAAATGTAAAAAGATGATAAGGGAGGCAAAGAAAGACTTTGAGGAACGCATGGCTAGCAATATAAAGGGTAATAATAAAAGCTTCTTTAAATATGTTAGAAGTAGAAAACCTGCCAGAGAACCAATTGGGCCTCTGGATGGTGAGGGAGGAAAAGGGGAGGTTAAAGAGGACTTGGACATTGCAGAGAAATTGAACGAGTTCTTTGCGTCTGTCTTCACGACAGAGGACCTTGAGCGGATTCCGCTGCCTGAGCCGCCCCTCTTGACTAAAGAATTAAATCAAATACAGGTTAAAAGAGAGGAGGTTTTAGGACTAATTGATAAATTGAGGATTAACAAGTCACCGGGCCCAGATGGCATCCACCCAAGGGTTATTAGGGAACTGAGAAATGAAATTGCAGATCTCTTAACGGTTATATGCAACTTGTCTCTTAAAACGGCCACAGTGCCGGAGGACTGGAGGATAGCAGATGTCACACCAATTTTTAAAAAAGGAAGGCGGGGGGACCCAGGAAACTACAGGCCGGTTAGCCTTACATCTGTCCCAGGGAAGATGGTGGAAGGCCTCATCCAAGAGAAAATCTTAAAACACATAAAAGAACAAACCTTGCTGAGAGAAAATCAGCATGGCTTCTGTAAGGGTAAATCTTGTCTTACAAACCTTTTAGAATTTTTTGAAAAGGTCAACAGGCACGTGGATTGGGGGTGAACCGGTGGATATAGTCTATCTGGATTTTTAAAAGGCTTTTGACACAGTCCCTCACCATAGGCTGCTGAGAAAATTGCATAGTCAGGGGATAAGAGGGCAGGTCCTCTTATGGATTGAGAACTGGTTGAGATCCCGGAAACAAAGAGTAGGTGTCAATGGGAAATTTTCACAATGGAGAGAAGTGAAAAGCGGTGTGCCCCAGGGCTCGGTCCTGGGACCGGTGCTTTTCAATCTGTTCATAAATGACCTGGAGACAGGGATAAACAGTGAGGTGGCCAAGTTTGCAGATGACACAAAACTTTTCCATGTGGTAAAAACCAGAGAAGATTGTGAAGAGCTCCAGAAGGATCTCTCCAAACTGGGGGAGTGGGCTGAGAAATGGCAAATGTGTTTTAATGTAACCAAATGTAAAGTAATGCATATTGGGGCAAAAAATCCAAACTTCATCTATCAACTCATGGGCTCTGAGTTATCCGTGACGGATCAGGAAAGAGATCTTGGTGTGTTGGTGGACAGCTCCATGAAGGTGTCTCCCCAATGTGTGGCAGCAGTGAAGAAGGCCAATTCCATGCTAGGGATTATCAAAAAGGGGATTGAAAATAAAACAGCCAACATTATAATGCCGTTATATAAAACAATAGTAAGGCCCCACCTGGAGTATTGTGTACAATTCTGGTCACCGCATCTCAAGAAAGACATAGTGGAACTGGAAAAGGTACAGAAGAGAGCGACTAAAATGATTACTGGGCTGGGGCACCTCTCTTATGAAGAAAGGCTAAAACAATTGGGCCTCTTTAGTCTGGAAAAAAGGCGCTTGAGGGGGGATATGATTGAGACATACAAAAATAATGCAGGGTATGAGTAAAGTGGATAGAGGGAAGCTCTTCTCCCTCTCTCAAAATACCAGAACTAGGGGACATACACTCAAATTGAGTGCTGGGAGAGTAAGAACTGACAAAAGAAAATATTTTTTCACCCAGCGTGTTGTAAGTCTATGGAACTCCCTGCCACAGGATGTGGTGATGGCATCTGGCCTGGATGCCTTCAAAAGGGGATTGGACAGATTCCTAGAGGAAAAGTCCATCACGGGTTACAAACCATGATGGAGATGTGTAATCTCTAGGCTTTAAACCAGGGTACTTCAAGGGCCAGATGCAGGGGAGTGGTATCAGGAGACAGATATCTAGTCTCATGCGCTCCCAAACGCATCTGGTGGGGCCGCTGTGAGATACAGGAAGCTGGACTAGATGGGCCTTTGGCCTGATCCAGCATGGCTCTTCTTATGTTCTTATGTTCTTATGTTCTTACATCTGAGACCCTAACTCTTTTAAGATTGCACCCTGGAAGCGACCCTTTCCAGTCTGACCCTGCGCAATCTGAACATCTTCATCTGAAAGCACCCAAGACTTGATGACTCAGACCTTGGATGGACCAAGGGTTTGACTTTGTTATAAGGCAGCATTCCATGTTTTTGCTTACTTCAGCCCTGCCAGAATCAGCCATGGACCAATCTCAGAACCAATGGAAGAAGACTCCCTTTTCCATCTCTACAACTGTTGGTATCTTCTCCATTGCATGGGGGGGCTGGGGTAATATACCACCACCACCACCACCCCACACACACAGAGCTCAACAATTTTGCATTTGCTATTCCATTGTGTTGGTGAAATCAATTGCTTAGTTTTGGGACAAAGGTAGACCTGGGAGACTAATAACCATTGTGTCTGATTTTGATGCTGCTGCCTCAATATCTTGTTGTGTGCTCCAAATCCAATCCTCTTTGTCTGACCTCATTCAGCTTCCTGAGATATTTCTTCCTTCCAAATGATGCCAATGGCCTATCTGTAAGGAGGGTGCCAGCTGATAAGCAACCAAAAATGGAAAGCAATGTTTCAGTCAAATATATTGTGTCTTTTAGGGTGGGGAAAAGTTATTTTGTGTGTGTGGAGGAGGAGATGATCTAAAATGTTTGCTGAGATTCCACTGAGCAACAACCTTGAGAAAACACGTTATCTTCTGTCTAGCCTTTAAATTGTGACATTTAATATTACTTTTGTTTGTTTGGGTCGCAGGCAAAGCTTGGCAATTTGTTCAGCTAAACTTGACTTAACAAATGGGACTGAACGCAGCTGTTAATCTCAAACGAAAGAGACCCAGTGAACAAACAGACTCATGGAGTCAGAAGGGGCCTATAAAGCCATCGAGGGATTGAGCAGGGATTCCAACCCCTAAACAAGGCAGGATTCCCAATCCAAAGGGGTGTTTGTTAGCACTTTTATGAACCCTGTTGACTGAAATCCTACACATACCGGGATAAGCAGGCCAGTCATTACACCCAAAGTGGCCTTGATTTTGTAGAAGCATATTGACCAACAACCACAAGGCTCATCTATGGAAGAGCTTTGAGAACAGCGCTTCTGCACTGCCTACTTAAGTGGCAGCTTTGTGTTGTACACAGTGAGCTGCATAACAGGATTTCAGGCCTTGGTAGTCCCTGGGGGTCACTGGGGCAATTTCCTTTTTTGGCAATGGGGTTTTTGCATTAACAGCTGAGCTGTAGGGCCAAGTTGTCTTTTACTGGCCTCTGCTGAGTGGGTGGGCTGACGAAATTCAAAGGCCAGAGTAACCCGTGCTTCAGTTGGCACCGACAATCGGATCAAGGCTTCTTGGCTTGGATGCCTCTCCCTTTTATGGCGATAACTTTGGCTTTTAAAGGGATGAAAAGAGATGAAATGAAAGGTAAGGATTAACTGTGCATGCGTGCGCGCGCACACACACACACACATACACAAAGAGAGAGAGAGAGGGAGAGAGAGAGAGAGAGAGAGAGAGAGAGAGAGAGAGAGATTGTCAGTTTGTTGTTTTTCATATGATGGAAAGGTACCATGTGGCGTGGCTGCAACGAGGAGGTGCTTCTGCTCGGATGCACACATGCGCATGACAGAAGCACACCTGGGAAGCTTGAGCGTTCCAAGTGCCTACAAGGACAAGGGAAGGAGCAAGCCTTAGAGAACAGCTATATGTTCCAGGTATTGTCACCTGATTTGTCAAACCTCTACTACCTCATGGACCCCATGCAGTGAATCCACTTCTAATAGATCTTACCAGCCAAGATGGGCAATGGTGATCTCACAGGTGGTGGCAGGACAGACTGAGTCATTCATTTCATCCATCTTCTTAGGCTACAGCAGCTGACACTAGTTTCAATAAGCTTGATTAAAGAGTCTACACCGAGTACCTCCCCAAGAACTGCAAAAGCTTCGGCACCAAGTTCTGAGTGATTGTGAGTGATTGCTGAGCGGATTTATGGCAGCAAGGAGCTGAGGGGTTTTCTCTCCCTGAACTCTCCGAGGCAGATCCCAACAAGTACTTCACCATTCAGAACAGCTCTGTTGGTTGGTCCACAGAAAACAAAACCACAGAGACAAAACAAGGACAATCCCCTATCCTCATTTTTACTATTTATTTCTATAACCTTTATATAATAATAATAATAATAATAATAATAATAATAATAATAATAATAATAATAATAATAATAATAATAATAATAACCTTTATTGTCATTGTACAACCAGTGTACAATGAAATTGGCTGCGCATATATCTTATGTTTTAATTGGTTTATTGTGTTTACTTGGTTTATTATAATATTTATGTTTGTCTTGAGTTTTTGTTTATTCAAACTTGTGATATAACTGTGTAATTGTATTTTTTAAATATGTTGTAAACTGCCTAGAGAAGTCCTTAGCCTAGATGGCTGTGGTATAAAAATCAAATCAAATCAAATCAAATCAAATAAATATAAATGCTTTTTAAAGAGTTGTCACTAATTTTCTACAGGCTTTGTGATCTGCACTATATTTACTCAGGCTGTATTACCCATCATTTCTCATTGGTTGCTATATTGTCAGTAAGCTAAGGTGAGTGATGGACTTGACCGCACCGGAGTGGGCATATGTGAATGACTGTGATAGCGTTTTAAATCTCATTATTCCACATGAGGCCAGGACCTCAACTGAGTCATCAGCTGTAAAATCTTGCACAGCATTCAGGAAGTCTTTGGATTCCATCTGTCTTTGAGAGTCCACTGTCCTAATTGGTCCCCTTCCCATGTGAGGAGGAAGATCGGCTTTGATCAAAACAAACTATACAAGGAAATGGTTGGATCATCACAACAGAGTCTTTGATATCCCTTTTTCCCCCAAACAAGATCACCCTCTGTCTAGCCAACACCAACGAACCAGATGCTGGGTATGAGCTGCCATGTGTTTTAGTTCAACGCTAAATTGAGACCATTCCATGGTTGCCAAAATAGTGTTGGTATCATGTTGGTGATGGCAAAATAGTGTTGGTGATTATGTACTCTCCCCAAATGATGGCTTTGGTGTGGCCATGCAAATCTCCCTAAGAACCTTGGGAGATTCTGGGGTTATTTATGGAGCACCACCTTCAATACTATCTTGGCTATTCCAGGCCAGAAGACTGGTGAGTAGTGAGGGGCCTTGGAGGTACCCCAGCAGCATGCCTCCCTTGTCTCTTTATCCCACTACAAGGAGCACACCCTGGTTTCCTTGTGAGAGGGATGGAACACTTCGGAATGGCAATACAGTGGTACCTCTGATAATGAATTTAATTTGTTCTCAGAGGCAATTTGTTATCTGAAAAAAAATTGTTATCCGAAACGTGGTTTCCCACTGAAATGAGTGGGAAACCGGTTAATCCGTTCCGGAGGTCCAAAAAAGGCAAAAGGTTGGGGTAGGTGGGTTTCCAGACCTCTCTTTATAAAATGCACTTTAAAGGCTTGCAGTGCTGGAACACCCTCCAGAACATCCCCCTGCAGTGCAATGCAAACATGGACAAGAGAAACCAGCAAGACTACCCCAGCCTGTTCCCACCCTAAGTGTAATTGGGGGGGGGAATGCAAACAAACAAACATAAGCAGGAAGAAAAATCCAGCCCATTTTTGCCTGCAGAGCAATGAAAAAAGACTGAAAACACGGAGAAATGAAACCAGCAAGACTAACCCAGCCTCTTCCAGCCAAAAATGCAAAGAAAAGCAGTGCAAAGATATAAAGAGCTAGCTCCCTATTTAGCAAGTTCGAAAGGTCCAAATCCTTCAGCAAAACATGTCCAAAATGGCTCCAAAACACCATGAAAAAATGCTCTAACTCCTTCCACCCCTCCACAAACTAGGCATCCTGCAATGCATGAAGGGTACACATTTTTTGCAAGGCGTTATGAAACATTTGTTATCCAAGGCAGCCCATAGGGAACATTTGCTATCCGAGGCAGCCCCATACCTGGAAATTTCCATTTGTTATCTGAAAAAATTGCTATCTGAGGCATTCTTTATCCGAGGTATTACTGTAAATCCGACACAGAGACACAGACACACAGCCTTCCAATCTGGATTAAAGCTGCACCTAGTGGGCAAAGCTAAAAGAGATTCATCCTGCCCTGCTCATGAAACCCAGGTCTCAGAAACACCAGAGTGGCCCTTGTTTTTTGAAAAGCCATGGACCTACCTGGCACTCAGCATCATCACCAACAAACCAGAGGGTAGTCTTAACATTCTCAGTTTTGGAGAATTGCAGACTGAAACAGGAGACAGAGCTTTTGTATCAATCCTGCCTTTCCCTTTACATAGAGTATTCAACCTCTAGTCTGGTGTTATTACAGACAATGCAGCTGTCGAAAGGAAGAGCCTGTACCGGGAGAAAAAAGGCAACCACAGAATAGTGCAGACAAGTTGCCTTAAAACTTGGCCCTATGGTTGCCAATTATTTTTGGCTTTGGATCTAATTTTTCTTTTCAGCCTGTCCTAAAACGGGCTTTAGATGTACTGTCCTTACTTTGGAGAAAGACTTCTTTCCATGTCTCCACCTCCTCTTATCTCAGCACCGATTCCTACAATCAGGATAGAACTATATAGACATTTAAATCTATTAAGTGTTTTTGGACGTATGAATTAGGCACCTCTTCGTGATAATACTCACAAAGAAAGTCTGTGTTTTAATCCTGATGGCCAACCACAAAACAAAGGAAAGGTAATCTGCTAAATATTGTATGGGGTGTGGGATTAGACCCTGTGGTGACAATCATACATCTTCAGGATTTAAGGAATCCCTTATTGTAATCTATATAGTGAATGATTCCGCCTTAAGGGTGAACAATCAAGCCAACTCATCAGTCGTACATCTTTATTAATATTTCTTGCTGGCAGGCCAGCAATGTTTGCAATACTATAGGACCCTCTTATCTGCAGAAGATCGGTCCCATGATTAATCGTGGATGCCTGGAATGTTGGTTACAAGGGGCACCCTTTTATAATTTATTTAAGGCTGCGACAAGCAGTGTATAAATGAAACTGCTGTTGAGTTGAAACTGCTATGGATGTGGGAGTCCTACTGTGCAACCCATCTATTTAAAAGTGTAAGGGAGGACATTTGACTAATTATATATTTATAAATATATATGGCTGCTTTACTAACCACAGGTATGGACAAGCCCTCATGTATTCAACAACAATGTATTCTAAGCAATACATATATATATATATATATATATATATAGCCACACTAGTGACACGAATAATGTAGTTATATTCACTTAAGCACTCCACGTATATATATATATATATATACATATATGTATCACATTCACATGTATCTACATTTGTATTCTTGTAAACTTAGAATCTTTGGTCAAGCCTTTCCGGCTAGAATAGAGAAAGGAACTTCCGCTAAGTCAGCAAAAGCAATTATGAATTCAAGGATCCAATTAAGTTCCTAAGCTTTGAGGATCACACACTAGCAATTAACGTGTGTCCAAGGCGTACCAGGGAGGCCTTATCTCAGCGTCTGGTGTTTGTAACTGTCAAATGTCCAAGGACATAAGGATGATCCTACCCTCCCTGCCTGTGAGGGGAGGAGACCAAACGTACCAGTTAGAACTTTTAGGCAAGTGTCAGAAATACGAAATAAATGACTAAAAAGTGTCAATTAGTATTTGATGTATGTAGCAGGTGTGTGTATGATGTAATTTCAGTTAAGGGAAGACAAAGAATAGAGGAACCCTATAAAATGTATCGCCTTCCAATGCTTGGGCGGAGACCTCGCCTGGAATTTACACCGGGTCGGGTCCCCCTGATTGATCAATCAATAAATTCTTTTCTCGTCTCCTGAGACTCAGACTTGGTCTTTTGCAGCCCATGAAGCGCAGGCACGCTGGCACGGGACCCTCATAAATTTAAATTCCTTACATTTCTGGTGCATTGGCCGGGAACGTGCCACTGCCCCAGCGCTCTTGGGAGTCTGACTTAAATCACAGTAAGAATTCATGCTGACCCTGGAACAAATCTAGTCCGGACCCTCTGATTTTGAGAGGAGACTTGTTCTATCAGCATTGGACACAATACTGTTATTTAAGGAGAAACAAAGCCGGCAGAACAACGGAGGAACTGTAAGAGGACTGCGCAGAAGAAGTCTGGTAAGGTAGAAAACCAGCTGTGGGGTGGCTTGAGTTCGAATCTAGCAGCTCTGTGGAGTGGAGAAGATTGCGAAATCTTATTGTCGGCCCCGGGGGTAGGAGACGAGAAATGACGAATGCGTCATTAGCATACTGAGAACCAGAAGAGAGTAGGGGTTACGGAACCCCCAAATCTTCTAAGGGTGGAACGGTTCTTTTGCAAAGAAGCCAGTAACCCTAGCGTTCGCCCCCAGTATTGAAACAGGAGGGGAGTGTGGCTCCGCCGTCCTGGGGTAAGTTTAAGAGATATATTAATGCATGGGTATGTGGGATGATGATTCCACTTTTGAATTTTGTGTAAAAGAAGCTTCATGTATGTGTGTTTTTCAGGGTAAGGGGCTATGCCTCTATACCCTACGTAACAGCAGGGGAATGGCCATCCCCTGTGCTTAAAGCGGTGGCAAAGAGTGGCAGTCTTTGCCCCACATTACTACCAACGGAGTGTCGACATCAACTCTGTTTGATTTTAGAGAAGTTAAAAAGATTTATTCTTAGGCAAGGGATCGCAGTTAACTGGGGAAACAGAAATGTGGGAGAGTTGTGTATGGTTGCTGAATCACATGTTGGCGTGTATGATGCGCATTTGAGTGTTGAGGTGCAAGTCCGTTTGATGCTTGTGTGGGAAAAGTCATAGGAACACAGTTAGACCTTTAAGCAAACCTATGGGGATAAACTAGTGTAGTTTATGCACCCCCTTTTTGATGTGTGATGTGGTAACATTGGAATTCTGCCACCAGAAGTAATGATTTTAGTATTACATGGAACAAAAGTAAGTTTTAAGAAGAGCCCCTCTAAATAGGATTAGGCAGGACTTTGCCATCTCAAATTAAGATTCTAGCCCTCAAGGAGGGCAGACCAATTATGACTTGCTAGCAAGAGGCGTGTGAATTCATAAGGACGTGCTTATTTAAGTAATATAGAGACTAAATACTCTGCCAACTAGAAGACCCCGCCAGCAATTTTAATAACACCAGGGGAAAAAATGGGCAGTGAGAAGGGTACTTTTGAGTACTCATGGATAAACAACATCCTATGTATTTTGTGACTGGTTGGTCACACAAAAGATTTACCAGCTGAAGGGACATTTTACAGGGAAAACATCATAGGGTACCTGAGTAATGCAGTTTCAGTAAAGCTGGGTAGGACTCATAAGATAAAAACGTCCACCCCATTCTTTTAAACTGGTCTCATAAACCTGAAAGATGATGGAAGGAAAGGCAAGATAGTGAACTAAAGAAATGAATAGATGGAGGAAAAGATGAGGAGAAATGGTTGGCAAATGGACAGAAAAGAAGTGTGGTAGCAGGAAGGCAGGACAGTGGACTGAGGAAGTATGGAAACCCGAGAGATGATGGGAGGAAGGCAGGACAGTGGACTGAAGAAGTATGGAAAGGGACAGATGGGAAGAGGTAGTGTAATAGAAAGAAGCAGCAAGACAGAGATGGGAATGGATAGGTATGATATCGAAAAGAAACTGGAGGAGAGGAAGGACAACAGAGGGAACAAGAGACGTTATTTCTGAACTATTAATAATCAACAGCAGGGACATCGAAACAGGGGCTGACCCCCTTTCTGGCAACTAGCCACGACAGGAATTAGAATCAATGCCTTGTTCCTTCTCCAAAAGTAGTTAAGAACATTTGAGAACAAACAAGGCAATTTAATTTAAAACACAGGGAGATTCTCAGGACCAAACTGCCAATAAATATCCACATTTGGACTATTTCAAAAGGCGTCCTGGTCTCTCTCTCTCTCTCTCTCTCTCTCTCTCTCTCTCTCTCTCTTCTCCTTCTATCCTTGGAGAATAAGCAGGAATTTTTTTTTAACTGTGCTTTCATGGTCTTCATAAGGACTTAAGTACCAGCTAGGCATTATTTGCCTCTCCATAGATATCAGAGTGAAGGAAGAGAGAGAAATTCTGCATGTCCACCTAAGATTTTCTTCCCCCTCCTAATTTAAGTGGCTTTTGTGTATTCCTTACAAGGGCCACACTTCTCAAATTAGGCTTAAGCAGACAACAAGCCACAAGACGGGCTTTGTTTCAGAGCATTTCACACCTAATTCAATACAGAGTGATTAAAGGAGATTGTCTGCTGGCCTCAGGCTGCAAAAGGCAGCCGCGGGGGAATTTTAAAAGTCTACACCCCTCCTTTCTTTTTCTGCTCTCAAGCCAGCATACCACCTCTCTTTCCCCCCCCTCCCAGAGGAATTTGAGGAATGTTGACAAAACAGCCTAGTTTTCCTTTTTTTTCTTTTCTCTCTCCCAAGCCTGGAGTAACGTAACGTACGGGTCAGTCCCAAAGCGTTCAACAGGCTTACACGCCAGCATTTAAGACGAGCCTTGCTTACTCTACGCACTGCACATTTTTCTTAATTAGGCTTTTCGAAGATAAGTTTAAAAGCTACTTGCGACTCTTTATAACTAAGTCAACACAGGAGAATGAAAGATTTTTCTTTCCTTTTGCCATAGGCGGTACAAGGCTTGCCTGGCCAGTAAAATGTATAGCGTGTTGGTGCTGCTTTTAACCCACGCCTGGTCTCAGAAGTAGCCCCCCCCCCCTTGAGGAAATTGAGGCTTATTTTTTTAGAAACCGAAATGGACTTAACGATTTTTCTTTTCCTGTTTTGTGCATGTAACGGGCAAGCTTCCCTATTTTTAAGAATGGCTCTATAGTGCACATTATTAATTTGTTACAAATTTCATAGGGAGCCTAGTAGCGTGACCATGGCCGACCTGAATTTGTGAACACCTACTAAAGTGCAGTTGTGTACTATGGCCAAACGATTTTTCCGAACATTTGGACACCCCCCCCCATTCATATGCTTGTTTCACAAAGAGATATGCCTCATTCTGCAGGACATTTGCTTTTTGCGACATTTTTTTTTTCTCTCCCTTTCTTCCCTCATAAATTTAAATTCCTTACAAAAGGACTGTTACACTACCTGTGTATACAGGCAGCTTAGTTTGCTGTTGCTGCTGTTGCTACTGCTGTTGTTGTTTGGCTTCTCTTCCATCAACCTGACATCCCTTCCTCTTTGCCCTCCGCAAGCTCTAAACTGGTCTTAAAACATTCACTGATACCCACAAACCTGGCCTTCTATCGGCAGCCGCTCCCCTGCCCCCTCTAATCCGCCTGGATTAAGCCTTCATAGCCTGGGAAAAGGTTATATTTAGCAGCTGCCTTGTTAATCAGCGGTGCATGAATAAAACTGAAGTTGAGGGTGCAGGGAGGAGAAGCAGCAGTTGGGAAAGGCAAAAAGATTGGGGGGGGGGCACAGAAGCCGAGGGAATACTGCTGTGTCACGAAAGTACAGGGAAGCAGTAAGAGGTACAGCGTCTCCCTGAGAGCTTGCTGCCCTTAAGCACAAGCCTGCCCTATGATCAGGCAATAATGCCAGGCAGCCCCCTCAGGCAGCAGGTTTGGGGTGTCACGGAAACTCAGCAGATCATCTTGGGTTTTTTTGCTAGCTTTTTTTACGGTGAACAAACGAGGAGACTTTCATGGTGGGATTTTATGACCCATGTCCGAAAACGGCTTTGGCCATGAAGGCCCCTTCACATGAGAGTGCTTGGGTGGTGCCTTTGGCTATTATGGCTCAGGCAGTGAAATGTCACAGGCCTGTCCCGCTTAAAGCAAAAAAAAAAAAAAAGCAGTGTTCTGCTTATATACCGCCTCATACCACTTCAAGTAGTCTCTGGGCAGTTCACAGTTTAATTACAGTATGCAGGCTACACATTAACCCCCCCCCAAGCAAGCTGGGTACTCATTTTACCCACCTCAAAAGGATGGAAGGCTGAGTGAACCTTGAGCCAGCTACCTGGGATGGAACCCCAGGTCGTGAGCACAGTTTTATCTGCAGTACAGGCATTTAACCACTGCATGGACAGAGGCTCCTTGCTTCAGATTAAAAGACAAACAAACAAACAAACAAACAAACAAACAAACAAACAAACAAAAGACAGGATAGGGAAAGAGGCAGATGGACATGATGCATAGCTATACAATGGACCTAAGTCTAAGCTTAACTTGCCATTCAGGGTTGTTGGCAGGCTGTATGTTGGGAGGATGAAGTACTCAGTAGTCCTTACAACATCCCACCTGGAATCAGCCCCTCAGATAAGGTCTCTTCTCATCCCACCAGAAATCTGTCTAGGCTCCTTCCTCTCCTCTCCTGTCACCACTGGCAGGCCAGATGGGGCAGTGATTATCCTGGCTAGTCCCAACAAAAGAGCAAGATCAGTGTGTCTGGCACACTTATATATATTATTAGTAGCAAGCAAGGGCTTGGGGGAGAAGCCCATATTATGCCCAGTCTCTATCTCTCTTTCATTCCCTCTCTCACACTTGATGATGATGATCATCATCATCATAATCTCTTTCACTTAATAATTAACAATTCTAACTGGTGATTCTTTCCATGGTTTTCCTTGTAAAGAGTACTAAAAAAATGACTTTCCACCACTTCCTTCTTCCGAGGACATTCTGGGGACTGTGCAGATTTCAAGGGTGGCCCCCCTGAACCATGCACATTTTCAAGGAAAGGAAGAACAGAAATGTAATAAACCATGATTTTTCTATAGCTCTTAATTTCCTCAGGCACATGTGATGCTAAATACGTCTCTTTTCTCAAATGCCCAGGATATGTGAGGAGCTCAGGGGTATAACTTGACAGAGTGGGGGCTGACAGAGGTGAGGAAGATGCCTAAAACATTTGTCTCCCTGGTGGGTCTCAATAAACACTAGTCCATTAATGCTGCAATTCACAAAGAGAAAAAAAAGATCCCATTTCCCCAGAGTTTGGGAAGTTACTTTTTTGGATTACAACTCCCAGAACACCAACAGCCACGGAATGCCCACCATGCAGGCTGAGGATTTTAGGAACCGGTGGTTCAAAACGTAATTTATCTAAGCTCTGTGTGGATGCCAATTCCGGCTTCTTCTTTCCCAATGCAAACAACAGCCTTGGAGGGACGATCCTCTTTTTCTCGTGGTGTGTACGTACGCATGGGGTGAACAGGGAGGCAAAACACCCTTTTTTTTGGCATCCCAGAGCCCGATCCCTCCTGAAAGTGCTGTTTTCACCTAGAAAAAAGATTTTATGCAAATGAGAAATGACACTGCCCTTTTGGCCTGAATTGAGATAGAATGGTGTGGCAGAGAGGGTTCCTCTGTCACCCTTCTTTGGCCTTCAGTTGGGGACCTTCATTAAAACAATTAGCAGGAGGTTCATGACATGACAACGAAATAGTGTCTTTAGGGTTAAGGCGAGGGATACATTACCCTAAGCATGGGTGGTGGCGGCTTCTAAGGCTGATTAGGTCATTTCGGCAGATAAATACTTCCTCCTTATTCAGAGGCATCTTGCTTCTAATTACTAAATACTGGGGTGGGGGCAGGGGCGGAAGCTGTTGTTGTTATAGGCCAGTGATGGCAAACCTTTTAGAGACTGAGTGCCTGAACTGCGATTCAAAACCCACTAATTATTTACAAAGTACCAATACAGCAATTTAACATGGATACAGGTGGCTGTGAAGGGGCGATATCGGGTGCCCACCCAAAGGGCTCTGAGTGTCACCTTTGGCACCCGTGTCATAGATTCGCCAACACTGTTATAGGCCATTAAGATGACGCTGACATATGGTGACCGGATACAATGAGCAATCTAAAAAAACGTCCTCCCCTCATCTGCCTTGCTCAGCTCTTGTTGCAAACCCAAGCCTGTGGCTTCCTTCCATCACATATGCAGTCTTCCTCTTTTCCTTTTGCCTTCAACCTTCCCCGGCATTGTTGCCTTCTCCAGAGAATTGTGACCTGCCCAAAAACAGGACATCTTCAGTCTCAACACTTTTGCCACCCAAGAGAGTGCAGGCTCAAACTGATCTAAGACCCTGTGAGGGTTCTTGCTTTTCCCAGGCAACCTGCCCTTCAGGTTCCAATAAAGACACATTTTTGAAAGAATAAACAGGTGTTTTATTTTGTTCTTCCACAACTAGGGAGCTCCTTTTCTTGATAACAGTTCCAACATCTTTAACATCAACAGTAAACGGGTTGTTGTTAGACTCATAAGATGGAGTAAACACAGAAAAATACAGACTCCCTCCTACTCTTGGGGAGATTTGGTTCCACCACTTTCCTTCCCCTCCTTCTCAAAGAGGCTCGGTTCCCCCACTTGCACCCCAACCTCCGAAGCGAGTTTGGACCCAGGACGCCTCTGGCGGCAGGATTTGAATGGATAGTTGTCTCTCAAAGTCAGACCCCTCCCGGTACACATCTTCCTGGTCCTTTCCTCCTCCTCCTTCAGCTTGGCTAGCCATTGTTCCCAGGCCAGTTCCGACCTGATCTCTTTTCGCTTACGGTTGTATTCTCGCGCCTCCTGTTAACCCCAATAGGAACAGCGTTGGCGATGGGCCCGTCTTCTGTAGCTTTCAGCCTCGGGCTTTGGCATCCTCATCTGCTCCCAGTCACCCGTCCATGGGTTTTCCATCCACACCCAGTCCCAGTCTGGGGGCAAGACACGTGGCGTTCCCTTTTTACATTGTCCAAACCCCACCTCCACCACTGCTGATTAGTTTGGGCTTCCCGCCTTTTCTGGTTCCTTCTCTGTCTTATCCGGGGCCTTAGCCCTTCCCTCCTCCTTCTCCTTTTCCAGTATCTTCAGGGAGTCATTGAACTGTTTCCATAGCATCTCTCACTCTTGTGCTTCTCTGTCCTGAGCGGCTCTACGTTCCTCCCTCATCCTTTGCTTCTCCAACCACTCATTCCTCTCTTTCTCTTGTAGTGCAGGTGTCACTCTCCTGCTCACACCCCCTTCAGGGTGGCTTCCCTCACAGACCCACTTGTTCGTTTTTCTGGAAATTCAGGGCATTTGAAAAACACCCTTCCAGCACCCCATTTCAAATCAAAATTGTTCGTGTCAGCTTTTTTAAACTCTCCAGCTTCCACATCCATACATCATGATTTTGGCCTTGGCCTCCGGTGACACATCCTGGTGTGCAGGAGGCATCATCTGCATATCTTAAGTTATTGATGTTTCTTCCACCGGTTTTCACTCTTCCTTATTCTGAATCTTGTCCAGCTTTCCATATGATATGTTCTGTGTAAGGAATGAACAGAAATGCACCCTTGTCTGACACCTTTGCCTATAGGAAACTGTTCTGTCTCTTCTTGTCTACAATATGAGTTATCCAGCAGGACAAACAAGTGCTGAGGCACACTCATTTCTTCCAGAATAGCCCATACTTTCTCATGCCTCGCATAGTCAAAGGCTTTGTTGTAGCCTATAAAACAGAGACGGATCTTCTGAAATTCTTTGGTGATCTCCAATAGCCAGCAGATATTTGCAATATGATATCAAGTGCCTCTTCCTTTTCATAATCCAGGTTAAATGCCAGGCATTTCTCACTTCATAGGAAGTAAAAGTCTTTTTTGATGCAACGTCTTGAGCATTGCTTTGCTGGCATGGAAAATTCAAGCACAGGTCCTAGAGTTACTGCATTCCTCAGCACTTCCTTTCTTGTGGACTGGAATGTATATTGAGTGTTTCCAGTCTGTGGGTCATTGTTTTGTTTTCTGTATTTGTTGACATATTGTTAGGATGTTACCAGATCCAGTCTCTGTGATTTGAAACAGTTAAATTTATATTCCATCTACACTTAGTGATTTGTTTCTTCCTAGTGCTTTCAGGGGAGCTTTCATTTCAGTTTGCAGAACTTCAGGTTCTTCATCATAGGACTCCTCTTCAAAGGATTCTGTCATCCTTTTATCACTTCTGTATAGGCCTTTGATACACTGTTTCCACCTTCTCTTTATTTTCTCCTGGGTCAGATAGTGTGCTTCGCTTTCAGTCATTCACAACCACTGCAAAGTTATAGAGAACAACAAAAGGAGAAAAACAAGAGATCTCTTCCGGAAGATCCAAGATATCAAAGAAGTAGGACAAGGGGGGGGGAGTTTGCTTGTGGACTGAACCGATTGGTCTAGGAAACCACAAAAAGCCATTGCTACTAGTCAGAGTTCACAACACTGAGAAGGATCACAGGTCTGGTGAAGCTTGGGACTACAAATCCCCAAATCCCCCAGCCAACAAGGTGTAACCCCCAAAACAAAGAGCTCTTCAAAGCACTCAGATTCTCATCTTCTCCGTTCCCAGATAGTGAGCCCCCCAAACCATATAATTGGCTATTGGACAGGGCCGACTCAGTAGACTTTGCTGCCTGAGGGGAAAGACAAGACCACCCAGTATCAGAAACATGCTATTTGGCATACCCATTTTTTGTTTTTTACGATGGAATGGCTGGTGTGAGTGTGTGTGGTCTGGAGGAACAGCCAGGGCTGTTGCCAGTGCTCCCCATCCCCTGCAACCTGAGGGACTTACCTCACTCTGTCTAACTGGAGGGCTGGCCCTTTGGTTGGATCCCCGGGGCTGATTCATCAAAGGCACTTACACTGGGGTTTATGTGTAACCACACCACCTCACTGAGGGATGAACCGGACCTTAGGCAACATCACCGAGATTAACGGGTGACAAGTTTTGTCTTCCCTGAGGTATAAACAGGTCAAAGGTTGGTGGATCAGGGAAAGGCTGAAGGGCAGTGAAGGAACACTGAGTTTATGTACAGACGGTAAACAAATCAGAAACAGCCCAAAAAAATCCTCCCCCCAGGGCAAAAGAAAGGATAGTGCCTCTCCCATTCCATGTACAATTGCGGTCCAGAAAAGCAGGGCTGGAATCTTTTCTGGGTGACCACAGCTCCCTTCATGAGGCTGCTGCTTGAGTTTTGACATCATCAAGGGCGGGCTTTTTTTTCTCAGCCCTGCCACCCTCACAGGTTCGTTTGGTAAGGACACGAGAAAGGATCCTTTCGGTTGCTGCTCCCAAAATGTGGAACTCTCTCCCACCGGAGGCCAGGCTGCCTCCTTCAAGCAGGCAAAGAGCTTTCTCTTCAAGCAGGCTTCTTCTCAGCCACTGGCTGCCTAAGAGGAAGCTCATGAAAATGCAGATGTGGCTACTACTGCTATAGCCGGTTTAAAATATTGTATAATTTAGACTCTCACCAGCTGTGGGTTTCATTTAAATCAGAGGTGGGCAATTTAAGCCGGCAACTCCCATCAAATCCTGACTGGCAATCATGACAAAGACTGACTGATGCGAGTTACAGTTCATCAGTATCCATTGGATGTGCATTGCCTACTTTTTTTTTGGCTTACACCAGTGTTGGCGAACCGCTGACACGGGTGCCAAAGGTGGCACTCCGATCCCTTTCTGCGGGCACCCGAACTCGCCCCTTCACAGCCGACTGGATTTAAGTTAAATTGTGTATTGGCACTTTGCAAACAATTAGTGGGTTTTGAATCACAGTTTGGGCTCCCCGTCTCTAAAAGGTTTGCCATCACTGGCTTAGAGGATTTTAAAAAAAGAGTTTAGGCCACCTGATGAATGACAAATGACGGCAAGGAGCTTGCATGCATATCTAGATGGAATGGGGGCATTTTGGCATCCCAGCAAGGCAATTTTTATCCACAGTAGCAAATGCTTCTGAGCGTGCACAAAATGCTTTCCCCTGGGTAGCTACCGCTGCTCTGAAATCTTCCTCTGGAACTTAAGGCTGCTCAGATAGTCTCATGGAGGCCCTGCCACCACCAAAGCAAAAGCAAAGTGTTCTGCTTATATACCGCCCCATACCACTACAAGTAGTCTCCCTCTGGGCGGTTTACAATTTTGATTACAGTGTGCAGGCTACACATTGCCCCCCCAGCAAGCTGGGTACTCATTTTACCGACCTCAGAAGGATGGAAGGCTGAGTGAACCTTGAGCCTGCTACCGGGGATTGAACCCAGGTCGTGAGCACAGTTTTACCTGCAGTACAGGCATTTAACCACTGTGCCACGAGGCTCATAACCACCACCGCCACCGCCACCACCACCACCTTTGAACTGCAGAACTAGAAGGACCCCCTCTGGATTATCTAGTTCAGCCTCTCTCAAGAAGGCACAGTGGAGGGACTGAACTCCCAGCTTCTGGTTCTGCAGCCCAAACCCTAAAAGCCACTGACCTATCCAGCAGTTCAATGCCTTAAGCAATGGTTTACTCATTTTCAGTTTCTGGATTTAACTGGATTGGAGCACTCTTCAAAATGGCAACGTTGCTTTGTGTCACCTTGTTCAAAATGTAATAAGGCAGCCCTGTTGATTTTAGAGTGCTCTTCTCACTTTATTAACTGGGCTCCTGGGCCCCAAACAGAGCTCAGAGATGTCAGGGATTTTGGACTACAGCACCTAGAACAATCAGTATATGTTTGGCTGTGGAATCTGAAAGTTGTAGTACAAAAACTGAATGCATCCCTTTCCGCTTGCCCAGGGTTTCCTTTGAGGTAAGGACCTCAGCGTCCAGATTTAAGCCAAGGAAGACATGAAACAGGAATTGACACCTGTTGACACCTTCCATTGACAATCCGTTGACACCTTCCTTCACTAGCGCCAATTAAAATGCCACAGAACGTTTGAGTTCTCCAGAGCATTTCAGCAGGCTACATGATGCTACGTGTATAATAATAAGAACAGGGGACAGACAAATAAATAAAGGGAGATAAATAAGTCCCAAACACTTGGCCACAGATTCAAGGTACTGTATATGACTGCATTCCCTTGGAGCATGGGCAGAGTACATATTAGCGCTCCCAACTGGGTAATAAAATCGAAGTATGGCGTCGGGAAGTCCCCCCAACCCCTAGAGCCCCCCCTCCCCGCAGTGGTACCTTGTATAAAGGAATTAATTCGTTCCAAAATGAAATTCCGTTAAGCAAATTTTCCTTTATACAAATTTCCCATAGGAATGCAGGGAAAAACGGAGTAATCCCTAATCGCGACCAATTTTATGTTGCATGGATTCTGTTCATCAGATTTCCCCTATCTCCGGAACTTTTTATCTTGTACAGATTTTATGTTATAGACAAACCGTTTGTTATAGGAGGGCCCACCGTACACCGAAGGCACGGCTCTGCAGCAGGGGGTCCAGGGCTGCCGGGAGCCACGTGGCCACGAGGGCGCCTCTTCTTCTCCCTCCACCCTCCCCCGCGGCCCAGGGGCGAAAGGGGCGGGCAGAGCCGCCGCGGACGGGGCTACGGAGAGGCGGGCTCGTGCCTCGAAACTCGGCGATCCGAAGCAGCCCGCGAGCAAAGCGGCGGCGCTCGCCTGGGCCGGGTGCGTGCGTGCGTGTGTGTGTGTGTGTGTGTGTGTGTGTGTGTGTTTGCGTGTCTGCAGCCTTTGCTCGCCGCTGCACGTGACTGCCGCCGCAAAGGCAGCTCCTGGATGCCCGGAGAGCGGCGGCGGCGGGTGGGGGGGGGCTGTGCTTCTTGCCGCCGAGGCGAGCGATCCGGACACAGAACCGCACGCTCCTTCCTCCTTCTTCCCTGCCTTGCTGCAGTCCCGGTGGGCGCTGGGTGCAGCAGAGCCTGGCTGGGCGCTGAGTGCGAATCCTGTCCGAGGAGGGGAGGAGGCGGCCACCCACTTTGGGCGGTGTGATTTTTGCAGGTGCGTTGCTCGCTGGCGATGATGCCAAAAGGATCGGGAAGGAAAGGTGCGGCGCAGATCCTCCTGGGGAGCCAGAGCTCTCGAAATGAACGATGGGGGCGACCTGAATAGAAGCCAGGACGCCTGGAGGGGGATGGACTTTGGAAGGACATCTACGACACCCACAAACACCTTTTCTCCTGGGATGGAGTCAAAGGACCTGGCGGCGGGGCGGTAGCAACACCCGCGTCAGGAGATACCCGAGGTAAGCAAGCGGCTGATTCTCCTTTAACTGTGTCCATGTTAAAGGGGGAGAGGATTAAAATGAATCTTAAGAGTGCGCCCCCCCCGACATACACACCTCCACACCCGATGTTTGCGGGCACTTTTCCAGCACCTGATTCTCTCCAAGGAGCTTTTCAAGGAAGGAGCCTTGCGTTTGAGCGCTGGCGCATCCGAGCTATTGACCTTGGAGGGGGGGGGAAGGCACCCGGCAGCCAACTCGGGGGCTTGGAGGGGCCGTGTGAACGCACCGGGGATGGGTGTCACTCACTGCTTCCATACGTCGCTCCGCTCTCACTTCAGGTCGCTGAGACCGCTCCCGGCTACCCCAGCCTTCGGGCCGGATCTGCGGTCTGCCCCCTCGGTGCTTTAAGGACGCCACTCTTCTGGCGCTTGGCTTCCCTTCCCGTTGGCTCTCAGAACCGCACTCCAAATTGGGGACAGGTACAGGCGGGGAGAGAAGCCTGGGATGGATGATAATGGGGGGGGGGGGGGGAAGGGGGAGAGAAGGGATTCTTCTTTGGCTGTTCCTGCTTTGTGCCCCCCCCCAGCTGAAGGGAAGGCGAAGAAGAAGCTGGCTCTCCCCGGTAGCTATAATGCAAATACAGTGGACCCTTGTATAACATATAGCTTGTATAACATAAAATTTGTACAACATAAAAATTCGGGACATAGGGGAAATTTGCTTAACATAATCACCTGTGGGGGAAATCCATACAACATATAAATGGGATTACTCCATTTTCAATGTGTTCCTATGGGAATTTGTATAAAGGAAAATTTGCTTAACATAATTTCATTTGGAACAAATTAATTCCTTTATACAAGGTACCACTGTATACAGGTCCTATAAGAAGTGAATAGGAACCGGCTTAGGAATTTGCTGAGACTACAAGTCTCCAGTGGACTGTGAGTGCAGATGTATACCCATATTCAGGTTCCGCTCAGCTCCACGATCATCATCATCATCATCATCATCATCATCATCATCATCATCATCATCATCATCATCATCATCATTGAGCTGTACATGAAGTCCAGCCACTGTCAAAGAGTCCCAGTGGGAAATTGAATTCCCACCAGTATCTCGTTCTGCAGCTAAAAACCTAAGCCATGGAGAGCTATCCAGCAATTCACTAGGTAGACTGTCTGTTACCTTCAAAAGAGGTTGAGTAGAATGCTGTAGAGTGATGATTGGGGGAACGGCAGAAATTAGGAATCATTTCTGCAAGGAGTGTATTTTTAAACAAGCCACAGCCATGCCAAGATTGTCTTATTACAAGGGAAGGAGTTGGAGATCCCATTGTACTTTGCCTGGAGGCCTGGGAAGGGTTAAAGTGCTGCAGGATTCCAAATTCCAATCAGGGGTGCAGGGCTCAACTAGCTCAGTCTGAGCATCCCCATCATTGAACTGCCCAAGGTGAACTTGCCTGTGCTGCAGGGAGCAGATATGATCTGGCCACCCAGCTTGAAGAACTGAGCTCATTTGGCAGGCTAACCTGCATGGCTTGTGTTTTTTGCCTTCCTTGCACTTGAGTAAGTAGTTCCAGATTCATTGCCTGGCATCTCCCGTTAAATGAGCAGAAAAGTCCCTGGAGCAGCCCAGGAGAGTGGTTGCTAGACAGGTCTCAGCAGTTCCTTATATAACCCCATTTCAGTTGTATGGACTAGATCGAACAGATGGGCAGCCCCAAGGCCCACACTTACCCTGTTAGGCCCAGGGCAGTCCCACCAAGTACCTCTGTGTTTTTTTGCTCGGGGGCAACTCACTGCAAGACCCTGAAAGTTAGGTGCAGCTTCAGGTGCTCTGATGAAACCCTCTATTTTAGAAGCTGCCAAGGGTTGCAGATTGACAGCTGTCCTGTGTGGGTTCCCCCAGAGGCTGAAATAGGTTAAAGAAGGGACATGAAGCTACACGTGAGCGGAAGGGGAACATCATTTCAGCCTCAGGAGGGCTGAATCACAGGCACATGTGACTCCATCTTCATGTTTGGCATGAATGCAGTCACGTGGGGTCACGGGCTCCTGCTTGCTGTTCACTCTTTTTTGTTCCAATTTTTGTCTGGTTACTTCATTCCCTCGCCCCCCCTCCCCCAATCTAGTGATTTGCTCATGGAGGACTCCTAGCTAAACCCTGCTTTGTCAATGCTCATTATAATGGCGATATGCTTTCTCCAGTATAAGAGGTTGCATGCCTCTGTATCGACCAGAGACTATGAAGTGGATTAATTCAAGAAATGGGAGCCGTGTTCTTGAATTCACAAGACCAGAGCAGGGCTGTTGATGAGAGAGAGGACTGTCTCGAGGTCCTTAAACCATACAAATGTAAACCTGTCAATCAGTGGTGGCCAAACTTTAGCTCTCCAGATGTTATGGACCACAACTCCCACAGCCCTTTGTCATTGGCAATACAGGCATGGGATTCTGGGAGTTGTGGTCCAAAACATCTGGAAGGCCAAAGTTTGACCACCACTGCTGTAAATCATCTGCTGGGAGCACCTGTAAGAAAGTAATGTTTACTTGTTCTGTTTGTGGGCTTCCCTCGATCACCTGGTTGGCCATTGTGGGAGCAGAATCCTGGACTAGAGACTCCTTTGGTCAGATCCAGAGCAGCTCTTCTTATATTTTGAGATCTCCCAAGGAGATAGGCACCCATGCATTTTTTTACCACCACACTCACCACTTAGCCAGCCCATCCTCTGGGGCGAACACTCCTTCACATCTTCACAATGTTTTTGTCCCACAGGGTGAAGCATGAGAAACGGTGATACTGCCAGGGACTGAGTTGTGCCTCCTTCTGTCCATGATGACGGCTTCTGTGGAGCTGTTCTTCACCTGGAGCCTGCTCCTGCCGGCCTTGCGCCTGACCTCCCAGCTCCCAACCCCAGACAGCCTTGCCTGGGATCCTTCTTTGAGTTCGGCTCCAGGACATTCTCCTTTGAATGCGCCCTCCCAAGCATCTCTCCCAAGTGTGCCACCAGCGCAGCTCCCACCTGGCCCCCCACGGCTTGAGGTCTCGAGTAGTTATGGGGATCCGACTAATGAGAACTGGAGAGGGGACAGTCCTGTTGGCACTGCTGCAGTTGTGATGCCCTCTGACTTTCCTCAGGCGACCAGTTCTGACTCAAGGAGACCTTCTGTTACTTTTGAAGGAAATGTATCTCCTCCCTTTGCTGTTCAGGGTCTTACTGTGACAGGTGACTTTACTCTGCCAACAGCAGGATCGTCCAGTGGTCAAACAGCCCCTGAGGATATTGGCCTCATAACTTTGGGATTAGGTGCAGAGGAGGGAGAGAATAGGCCCTCTCTGACTATGCCTGACTCAAAGACTGCAAGCACAACCACCTCACTGATGGCCTCTCTCCCTACCACGTCCAGAACAGAAGCCTCAGAAGTACCTGCCTCCAAGGAGGCGACTGGGCCTGGTCAAAATGGAACCCAAAATGTCTCCATGGCAACCACAGTAGGTCCCCTGCCGACT
The DNA here is from genome assembly GCA_037367245.1 of Phrynocephalus guinanensis. Taxonomy (NCBI): domain Eukaryota; kingdom Metazoa; phylum Chordata; class Lepidosauria; order Squamata; family Agamidae; genus Phrynocephalus; species Phrynocephalus guinanensis. The sequence goes on along the minus strand of CM074744.1, from coordinate 32,208,620 downwards.
GTGTCTACCATCCCCTTGCTGACATTGCCCACGGATAGGCCCCGTGTCACGTCCCTAGCAACGGAGGATACCAGACTGAAGGATGATGGTTTCCTGGGGTGGCCGGGAAGTGGGGTGCCTGAGCATGAGCTTCTGGGCAGAAATCAGACTACAGTCAAATATTTGGCTTCATACAGGAGCACACAGGCATATGGTAGCCCTCATGGCCAGGAAGAACTAGCGACGTCTCCTTTTAAACCTGCTCAGGCAGCTGAGAACACCCAGAATCCACGCGGGCCATGGGGGAACTCGCTGCCTGTTGCTTCTGCCTCCCAGTTACCATGGCTTACTATGGCCACCGTACCACTGGGTGGGGAAAATCAAAGGCCTGTCCCTCTTCCATCGACCTCCCAGTCAGCAGCCTCAAAGGATGTCTTCCCAAGGCCTTCCATCTCTTCGCCAGGAAAGGGCACGACAGGAACTCCTGAGCTGCCAATCGTCCACGAAAGAAGCACCCATTGGAGCCTAAGCGGTGGTCAAACACATCCCTTGGGAACAGAAAGGACTCACTCCCATGGGTCTGTCAGCCCAGGTAGGTTTGTGGGTTTCATGCCATTCGAGACGTAAGGGTATGCTACCCACTCCTTAATGGAATTGGTACACACATACACACACCCCAAAAATCTTCTTTTCTCTCTCACACAATGTATCACAGCTTGGGAGAGTGACCTTTTGGGCTATTGCTCCCAGAATCATCCAGGTATTTTTTGGCAGATGCCAAACACACACCTTCTGCTGTGTGAAATATCTGTTAAGGGAACAAGATTGGCATGGAAGGAGGCAGCAGGAGGAAGCAGCAGACCAGATGAAGTGGAAAACAAGAGCTGCGATTACAGTATATGAAAAGGAAACAAGATGTTGAACAGTCCATCCGAGAGGAACGGGTGAACCGGGGCCTGCAGGAGCATCTGGAGTGGGATGCTGACATACTGAAATTAATGAGAGGGAATCTATATACTTCAAAAATATTATATATATAAAGAAAAGAAGAACGGAGAGACCCAATAGGGGGAAATATTTTCCAGTCTATTGGCTGAATGGCAGTCTAAACAAACAAACAAACAAACAAAAATATTTTCTTCAGGTACAAAATGACCAGAAAGAGCTCCGTGGTGCAGTGGTTAAATGTCACACAATGTGGTGATGGCATCTGACCTGGATGCCTTCAAAAGGGGATTGGACAGATTCCTGGAGGAAAAGTCCATACAGGTTACAAACCATGACGGAGATGTGTAACCTCCAGGGTTTAAACCAGGGTACTTCAAGGGCCAGGTGCAGGGGAGTGGTATCAGGAGACAGACATCTAGTCTCATGCTCTCCCAAACACATCTGGTGGGGCCGCTGTGAGATACAGGAAGCTGGACTAGATGGGCCTTTGGCCTGATCCAGCATGGCTCTTCTTATGTTCTTATGTCTGTACTGTAGGTCAAACTGTGCTCACGACCTGGGGTTCAGTCCCAGGTAGCAGGCTCAAGGTTCACTCAGCCTTCCATCCTTCCGAGGTCGGTAAAATGAGTACCCAGCTTGCTGGGGGGGGAGCAACTGTAGCCTGCATTACTGTAATTAAAACTGTAAACCGCCCAGAGACTACTTGAAGTAATATGAGGCAGTATATAAGCAGAACACTTTAGGTCTTTATTGTTTTTACAGCTTCATGATGAGTTTTGTTGGTCAGGATGCGAGGTCTCGCCCAGACAAATAAGTTTCGATGGCAGGCAGTGTTTTTTTGTTGGGTCGTTTATGGCTGTCCCCTCAAATCATTGTGTCATTAGATAAAAATGAGCCATTTCTCTAACAAACAGTGAGCTTCATTGAGGAGAGTGCTGAGGGAAATGGAACCAATACTAAAGAAAACATGCAGGGGAAACCTTGAGGTTTGCAAAAATACGGAAGTCATTCCCCCACAAACTTGAAGGGGCCTCTGCAATAAGGAACCCAGCCCACTCAGAATCAAAGGATCTTGAGTGTCGTTTGAAATTTAAAACAAGGGAGAGCATGGAACAGAATGGAGTGTCCTGGCACAGAAAGCCTTGTTTAATTGGCTGTCTTGCCAGCCCCTCTACTAGTTTCAAATCCTGCTTGTACATTCCACCAGCCATTCTTTCTCATTCTTCTCAGCATGTTTCCATGTCACTGAAAAGAAATTGTGGTGGAGGAGAACACTGTTTGTGCACTGGGGTGGAAATTATGTGCCTATAACTATGCTTTGCTGTCTATTGCACACATAAGCATCTGGCAGACTAGGGTGGAATTGCTTCCTAATTCCTATTTGCTTCCTAATCATTAGGTGGTAGGGTAAGGTTGCAGTGGAGGATGTGTGGGGTGAAAAAGAGGATGGGAGTCAAGGAAAATGTGACAAGGGTAGTGGAGTTTTATTGTATTGCATTGGATCTGGCATAGCATTCTTTATATATGGCTGAATGATGATGTTGGTGAGCCATTGGAGAGGACTGTCCCAGGCCGAGGGAGAAGTCATGTAGAAATACAGTAGGACCCCCATATCCACTGATTCATTATCTACTGATTCAGTTATCCATGGTTGGCAGAGGATAAATAAATAAATAATTCAGCAGCCGCAAAGCAAACTACTGTCACAAAGAGCAGCTGTAAAGCAAGCGACTGTCATAAAACAGCAGCCGTAAAGCAAGTTACCCTCACAAACAGCAGCTGTAAAGCAAGCTACTGGTGCAAAACAGCAGCTGTAAAGCAAGTTACTATCACAAAACAGCAGTTTTTGGGAACATTTTGACGTTCTCCCTTATCCATGGTTTTCATTATCCATGGGAAGGCTTGCAACCAATCCCCAGCGGATATTGGGGTCCTACTGTTTTTTTAAAATTGCACGGCATTGTATCGCATTGCCCTCTACAGAGTCCCTCAGTCCCGTGCCTTACCAGTGGGAAACAACACATGGGAGTTGTAGTTCAAAACAAATTATAAGACCAAGGCTTGCATATGCCTGTTGTAATTCAAGGTCTTCCATGACATATGTTTCATTTCCAATTTCTGTCATTTGGCTGCCTCTTTTGAATGATTTTTTAAAATGTACTTATTTATTTTTATAGAAAATAAGAAAAGGGAAGAAAGAACAAGGATAATAAGGTGGGAAGGGAGGCAGGTGAAAATGGAAAAACCAGGGAGTGGGGGAAAGGGGAGAGATTGGAGTACAATCACATTTTTGTTACACATCTGTTCCAGCATATTGCTTTCATAATATATTGTCAAATCCCTTTTTGAATAAATTTTCATGGGCTGGTAGTATCTCTCTCATTTCCCACCCCGCCTTCAGAAGCCACTCTACTCTCTCTGATTGGCAGTAGAGCTCTCCAAAGGGATATTAACCCAATAGCATGGAACGCAAGCTGGAGGGGGTGATCCTTTTTTCCAGAAGAGATCAGGGTGCAAAGAGACTGTCCCTTGCTAAATTTACTCTGAACCTGTTCCTCTGTTTCAGCCGTTGAGGAAGGAGTTGGCATGGCAGAACCCCAACGTGTTCGGGGAGCAGTGAACCCTAAGGTGACTTACCTAGGCTCCTCTACTCCTGGACAGAGCACCTTCATGGTGAGGAATGGCTCAGGAACCAAGCCTCCAGGTGAGTGCAAATACATTGTCTAAGGCCCCGGTTCTCATGACAATTTTGCTGCTCTTTTTGCTGCAAAAGACTGCGCAGGAAAAGATCATGCCTTCACTCCAAAGAGCAGTATTTTGGTACCGCGGCCGACCACGCTCCCCCCCCCCCCCCGAAGGCACTTTAACAGCAGCATTTTGTAGGGGTTGTGTTAAAATACTTCTGTTATTGATGCACACTTTTAAACGCCTCAAATGAGGTATGACCCCAGAAAATTCGCACCAATTAGATTCGTACCCCTTTTTCTGCCACTTCCTGTAGTTCTGCTTTGGTAATTGTTGATGCTACTGAATTGGTGGCATGCCGGAACAATTTTTACTGGCTTTCCGTCTGCAATTACAATCTATTTTAAGAAGAAAAACTGCTACCTGGCTGCAACGCAGGTATTTGCCACAAGGGGGGAAAAAGGGAAAAGATGCACAGTAAAGCCAGTCGGGACGGGCGCAGAGAAGTAAAATACTCCCCTGTTGTCAGGGCGCTAACTGCATATCAAACGTCATGTGACCACCCCAAAAATAGTATGCATCCTATTAAGATGTGCAGATAACGGTCGTGAGACCGGGGCCCTAAGGAAAGAAAACTTCAAGGGATCAGATTTAAGGGCCATTCAGTCCTGCTTCCGGCTTCCCACAGTGGCCAGCCAGGTGACTCTGGGAATCCCAGAGGCAAAACCGGAGGGCTATTGTTTCTCAGCAGCTAATATTTACAGATTCACTGCTCCTGCCCAGGACGCTTCAGCATGGTTGTCAGCATTAGTCGACTGATCCTCCATGAATTTGCACTGTTCCCTTTTAAGGACATTTAAGCCAGCTGCTCTCCTCACATCCTGTGGCAGTAGATTCCCCAAAATCAATTTTGGCTTGCATGAAGTAGCCCTGTCTTGATTTTGTCCTTAATCTAAAGCAGTGCTTCTCGACCGGTGGGTCCCCAGAGGTTCCTGGACTGCAACTCCGAGAAATCCTGGCCAGCTCAGCTAGTGATGAAGACTTCTGGGAGTTGCAGTCCAGGAACATCTGGGGACCCACAGGCCGAGAACCACTGATCTAGGCTTGGTTGCCTTTTGATGGAGCTTTACTGGCCTGTTGCCACAAAGCCAAGAAAGAATCTTGTGCCCTCTTGAAGAATAGTGACGTTTATCCAGCATAGGCTTCTGATGACCTGGACTCCAATCAGCAACTAAACAGAGATAATTTCCTACAAAACAAGTTGATTAAGAAATCCAAGTTCTACTCCCTTCTCCCAGTTGATTGGCACTTCACTGTCATTATGAACATCCCCCTGTTAACGTGTTGACAGGTACTGAAACAACCACAGTGGGGGTGGGGGGTGGGGAAATACTGATTTCTAATCTGTATCAACTAGGAATCAAGATTCAAACTGTGCTTTGATAAATGAATAATATAAGTCTGTGCAATAAGTTGTTTTGTTGCTATATGTCAGACTTTGGTGTAAGATGTTCTTGTGGGGGTTTTAATATAAAAAGGGTGTGTGTGTGTGAAAGCAATGGGAGAATATGCATCCTTGGTGATTCATGAGGTAAATTGTTGTTATTCATTCTTGTAAAAGAACCTGTTCTGTGGAGATTTTTTATGTGGGTGTTATTTCCCCCTTAGAGCTCACTTTTCACATGGAGTCCTAATGAGTAATTCTTACACTGGAAGAAACCTTATATGGAACATCTGTTGAAAAAAAACATTTTTTCCTCATAGCTGTGGGGAACTGTGGCTGAAGTGCTGGCATCACACTGGGTGGGGGCCACAGATTCTAGACTCGACCATCATGCAGAAGAGTGGCGTGCCTGTAGCTACTCAGTCATAATAGTCTCACCCACTTCACAGGGTTGCCATGGCACTTTAAAAAGTGTAGGGGAAAAACTGCTTTGGATCCACTGGTTTCCTTAATAATAACTGCATGCCAGCAAGTCACTGTTGGCTGGAGTTTCTGGCTCTTTCTAGATAAGGAGCACATATTGGATTGGGGGACTCCAGGCCTGTTTTTAAAGCAAAAGGAGCCCAGTCACATTCACCTTTCAAAAATACTGCTCCTGCCCATGAATGTAAAAACAAGGGATAGCTTGACCTGGGACTCGTATCAAGTCACTGGATGTATGAGCATGTCTGGGCCCTGTTTTCTGTGCTTTTATCTCTGTTTCCTACACTTTTGGTGTTCTGCCTGCACTATTTAAATCAGGGGTACCTCACTCTGGGAAGCCAAGGAGATGTATCGTGTACCTCCTGTCCTCCCACTGCAGCTGCATCCCTCCTACTCAATCCCAAGACTAGCAGTATGGAACCAGCAATGCAGATTGGGGTTACTGGAACAGCAGCCCCGGTCCTGCATCCCATCATAAAATGAAGAATTAGACACACAAATGAGAGAGAGAGAGAGAGAGAGAGAGAGAGAGAGAGAGAGAGAGAGAGAGAGAATGTATATCTGTACATGTGCCTACAGCTCTCCACCCTCCTCCAGCATCAGGTGCAACTCTGGAATCCTCTGGGTAAAAAATAAAAAATAAAAAATAAAAAATCCCTCTCCTTTCTTTCCTATCTTCCTCCCTCCCTCCCTCCCTTCCTTCCTTTCCTCTCTCTCTCTCTCTCTCTCTCTCTCTCTCTCTCTCTCTTTCCTGCTTTCAGCATGTTGTCAGTGCTACATAAATAATAAATTGAAATAATAGAGTGGATGTGTTATTCAACACAGTGAATTGCATTACTGCTGGGTTTTTATTTCAAAGCAGATTTTTGTTTCAAAGCAGATTTTAAACATGCACTTCTTGCAAAAAAAACGCCTAATGCCCTGGAATCGTCATTGTTGTTATTGTACATTACTTATTCTGCCTCTGCTAGTGATGGGGTATGTGTGTGGGGGGGGGAGGGAGGGGTGAAAGTTATACACAAGGCCCTGTATTGATTCTGCAGGTGTGTGTTTAGTTGGTGGTAGTGGGAGAAGCGATGGCATCAAGCCCAAGGCTTCTTCCTTCCGTTTACCAGGTGTTCTGAACAGAGGCATCAGTTCATATCCCATGACACAGCTTAGGAGCGGAGCGGCTGCGTTGTATGCAGAGAGCCCCAGATTTAGTTCCTGGCCATTCTTGAATTACGGGGATTGGCAGAGGAGCCGTGGATTCATTAGATTTTGTGCTGATCCCTCAGCTGCATCTTTTCCAAAGCTAAGAATAGGATGGCATAATTTGGCCGATATAGGAGGAATCAGGGAGGCAGCTTATAAATTTCATTACAGACTCCACAGATTCAAGCACTGGTCCTTGCCTTCTCCAGCTAGAAGGATCCCTGAATGCAGAGACTAAGATATTTGGCAAGCTGCTGCTAGCCAAAGCAGGCAATACATAGCCAGATAAACCAGTGGCTTCCTACTATATGAGGTTGAAGTGGCGGTGAATGAATAACTCAATTACCTGATTGGACTCATTGGCAATGTGATTCAGCAATTTCTTTAACACCCGAGCTTTCACTAGGTCTGGGCTGCACGCTATCCCAACAATTCCTTGCAGTAGCCAGGCATGTAAGATGTGCTTTTTAAAAAAAACCACCAGAAGTGGATTTGTGGAAACTTGTCTCTGCAGCAAGCACAACGTGCTGCATTTTTCTTTTGAGCAGAATGGGGGCACAAATACACTGCTGCTGTTTATATGGCTTGGGCTACTTGCTTGGATAATCTGGAACCGTTTACTTTACAAATTCTTTCTATTTTCACTGCCCACCAGTGGAGCCTGGATTATAGAGGTGGTCTGTGGGCAAGTAAATGGAGAATTGGGCACTGGCTTAAATCAGGTGTACAGAATTGGCCTAAATCAGGTGTGCAGATGTATTGGACTACTTACAATGTCCAGGGATGACGAGAAGGCTGGGTTGGGAAAAGCTGACTTAAGAGTATCCATACTGTTTATATAGACCACTGATGGCATGATTTGGATTTTAAAAAAAAGACAGAAAGAGACTGGATCTGCATGTGTTTCTATTTAGATGAAGCTATCCTTCTCCTTTGAGAGCTGTCATGCACCTTTTTGGCCCAGCAGTAGGGCATGCATTCTTTTTTGGTATGCTCATTATTTAGCCTCTTTTACTGGGAAATAGCAGCCTCTAGTTGCAGATACTAAGAAGAGAAAAGTTGGGGGAAGAACAAGGGAAGGGAAGCAAGGAGGAGAGAAAACATTTTCACTTCCCCTGACCTTCCACAGACAACCAGGGGAAGCACTTAATCGACAGCTTATTGAGCTACAAGGAGTTATTTGCTGTTGGGATGGCAGGAGCTGCCAAATGGCACATCGGTGCTCCCCTCACCACTTCAACAGACCTTTTGAATCCCAGTTCAGGCCACACCAAAATGACCAGTCAGCACAGGCCCTGAAATGATCCTTCATCTCTGTTTTTCTATGCAAATTAACTCCCAAATGTCAGCTCCTAGTCACTTGTCATACTGGGATGAAGATGCTTATGTGAATGATTTTTCCCAAATACAAGTGCTGTCGTTCTACTCTAGTGAGGATACAGGATAGTGTGGCTCACCTAGACTTCCTTGTTGTTAGCTGTTCCTAGAGCTGCCAATATAACACTCACACCCTTCCACTCTACCCTGTAGGCAAGCAACGAGTCAGGGAAGTGTCATGGGTCAGTGTGTTGAACTGGGGTTTGTAAGATCTGGGGCCTACTTGCCACTGAGTTGTGAAACTCACAATGTCATGAGAATATAAGAACAGAAGAAGAGCTATGCTGGATCAGGACACTCACAGTGTCCCCTTGCACCAGCTTCATTCCCTACTTCACAGAGTGTGTCGTGGAATTCAAGTGGGGAGGAAAGCCATATTTATGCCACTCGAGCTGCTAGGAGAAGGGACAGGATTTAGTGTAACAAATAAATAAAAAAGGATAAGCCCCAACATGCTGAGGGCAAGGCTTGTATCTGAGCCATCCAGAGCTTCGTCTGGCAGCTCGTTCATAGATGCAGGAGAAAGATTTCTGGTGAGCCGGGAAAGATGCCAAGATGCCGTGTGAGGGACCCAGTTCTACCCTAAAGGGATTGCTCTGCAGGCAGCGGGAGGTGCTGGTTATATTGAGCTCGGTGCCGTTTCCAATCAGGATAATCTCTCTACCTGATTAGCATGAACGACACAGCCCTGGCTTCCCCGCCATTCCTTACTGATCCTTCCTTCCACATCACCGTGTCCTGAACTCCGCAGAACCTTTTATGAGATCACCAAAGAGATGCAAATACAAGAGGGGTGCGTGCAAACTCTCCAGGCATGAATGAGGTGAAGCTCGGAAGAGGCAGAGTGTGCACAAGAAGGGCTGCTGGACCGGAGGATGCCCGTTGTCCTGGAAAACAAGCAGTGGGCAAAGCAAGACGCTTGCAGATTCCATGGAAAGGCATCAGCTGGCCCTCTCTTCTGGCTCTGTAGACCAAAGGCTTGGTTGGGTCATGTAAGCCTCTTGTGGTGGCTTCTTAGAGCACAAAAATCAGGAGCCACAGGTAGCCTTCTCCAAGGCAACAGTCAGCATAGGGATGCCAGCCAGGCTTCCCATCTACTCGGCAGGGGAAAAGACTACAAACTAATACGTTGACACCTTTGTTCTACCCAGAATCTGCAAATGTTGCTGCTCCATTGCTTGCCGTTGGTTCGAAGAACAACAGAGGCACCATGGCCTCTGGGCTCGAGTGCCCTTTTCCCTACCCCAAACCACCCCTTCCATGCCTCATGATGAGTTCAAGTCCAAAGCTGCCCATCCCTGCTGAGTGTTTCTGTTGAGACAAGCAGCCAGGACTTGGGCTTTCAACTAATAAATAAAATAATAATAAAAATAACTAAGCTTCCCCTTCCTGGTACGTCCTACGCCTCTCAAACATTTCAGCAGTAGATAGTTGACTTTGTGGACGCATCATCTTTAGATGCAAGAGACAATATGCAGCTGTTGTATCGCTTTCCACAATACTGTACAGTGGTACCTCTTAAGACGAACTTAATTTGTTCTACTGGTCAATTTGATTTTACAAAAAATCATCCTACACAATGCAGTTTAACACGTTTCCCATAGGAGTACATTGAATTTGTCTTGCAAGGCATCCCATAGGAGAAATTCGTCTTACAAGGTTTTCCTATTCCCTGCAATTTGATTTGTCTTATGAGTATTTCGTATTAAGAGCATTCATCTTACAAGGTACTACTGTACATTCCTGCTAAGTTGGTGCAACCTTTAACAGCCTTTTCCAAAAAGAACCTGCCATTATTTCCGTGATGGTTTTGCCCCCCCCCCCCAAAAAAAGCAAAGCAAAAACGTATTGATTGTTAGTTGCTTAACATTGCCAACAGCTTCACATGTGACCTGGCCTTAAGACTGTTTCACTTTCCTCTTGTCTGGTGGGAAAGGCTAACATCCTTCCTTCCTGGAAGCTGCAGTGAAGTCCTCCAGCTTATCTCAGCAGGGATCTTGATTTACCCCTCATCCCCACCGCAGCTGTTAAGGTTCTTCTACGTCTCCAGATTCTGTAGTTTCCGGTGATCTCCTTGGGCAGGGCAGTGATAATGTCCTTCAGGCCACTGTATGAAAACATCAGCACTCAGAATGTGGCTTATGGGATCAGGTTTGCTCTCATTCTGTGTCGGTACATGCTTGTTTGTTTTCCTCTCAGCACACAGTCCGTGCTAAGGATTTGATAATGCCAGTTGGTAGGGCAGTGGAGTGAAAGAGGCTAAAGAACAAGTCCAGGTCAGGCACCTGCTGTTTGAGAGACCGGGAGCAGACGGTGGCAGGAGCTGTTCTTTAATTTGTCCCCATTGCGTCCCAGAGGAAATATTTCTGCCATGCCCTCCGCGCTCATCTCCTTTCTTCTCCCCTCTAGCCTGGATGACTCAGGCGCTGAGTGCATGCCTGTGACAGAGAAGGTCCCAGCTGTCTAACCAAAGCATCTCAGGCACTCAGACCAAGAAATGCTTGCCCTCTCTGCCTGGGAGAAGTGCTCCCACCTGCCAGGGGAGGGTGGGAAGGGCAGCCATGCCCAAGCCATGCGTCAGCAGAGAAAAGTGAATGTGCCACAGGAAAAAAAATAGTTAATTAAATATTTATGGGAATGCAAAATAGGGTTCTAGTGACATGGGGGAGGCAGGCAGGCAGGAGGAGAGCAGCCTTCACAAAGTTTGTATATTTTCTGTACTTTTAGAGTCATCGTCGTCGTCGTCATCACCATATCCTGAATCAAGATAACTAGAATTCTGCTCCAGGATGATTTCTGCAATTGTGTTTTCACCTTCTAGCAGATTTGCTCTCTTTCCCCCCATCCTGTAGTCTGCCTTTATTAATATTCCTTGAAAGGGACAAGGAGCTATGCAAGACTTAGAAACCACTCTGACTAATGGAAAACTTATTGATATTGCAGCCTAAACTCATCATTCATCCCCTGAGATTTTATGGTGCGGTAGCCATATTCCCGGGGTGAAGAAAGTTTGACCTTCCAGGTATCTTGGACTTCAGCTCCCAGAAGATCCAGCTAGTAAGGCCAAGGGTGAAAGGTTATAGGAATGTAAATCGAAAGATCCCCCATGTTATGCTGTGCGCTTTCAAACATTTTCGGAAGTGTGATGCTCTTTACAGTTATCTTGGCAAACACAAGAAATGTAAATTTGCTGCAGCTTCTTTTTTCATAAAATAAAATAAAATACAGTAGGACCCCAGTATCCGCTGAGGATCGGTTCCAGGCCTTCCCATGGATAACAAAAACCGTGAATAAGAGAGAGCGCCCCCCAAAAAACTACTGTTTTGTGACAGTAGCTTGCTTTACGGCTGCTGTTTGGTGACAGTAGCTTGCTTCACAGATCCTGTTTTACAACAGTAAAACCTGGGGTTCAGTCCCAGGTAGCAGGCTCATGGTTGACTCAGGTTTCCATTCTTCCGTAGTCGGTAAAAGGAGTATTCAGCTTGTTGGGGGAGCAACATGTAACCTGCATACTGTAATAACTGTAAACTGCCCAGAGACTACTTGAAGTGGTGTGGGGCGGTATATAAGTAGAACACTTTTTTACAGCCTCTGTTTGTGACAGTAGCTTGCTTTGCGGCTGCTGAATTATTTATTTAATTTTTTCCCTCTGCCAACGGTGGATAACTGAATCAGTGTTTAATGAATCAGTGGATACAGGGGTCCTACTGTATGTGCATTTTCAACACATTCAGAATGCTGGGGGTAACATGCTTGTAATAGTGTCTAAAGGCAATACAGTCCACATTCTATGTCCAGTGATAAATTCTTGTCCTTTAGACCCAAGTCCAAAATGTGTAATATGTACAGCTCTGATAAGATTTATTCATTTATTTTATTTGATTTATATCTAGTTTTTCTCTCAGAAATTGAGATCCCTGGCTCTTGCCATTTACTTCCTGGTGCTGACCACCTCCATGCCTCTTTCTTACTTACAGACGCAGCTGGGACCCATCCTGCCACCCAGAGTAGGACCCAAAGCAGCAATCTTGTCTCTACCACTTCCACCCGCCGCCTGTCTACACCTCGCCGCGGCCTAATCCGGGTCACCACGCAACGCGCCCTGCAGCAACCCCAGCTGCCCAGGCCACAGCCCACCCTGCCCGCCATGTTGCCCACCTCCAATCCACCCTGCTCACGCCCAGGCAGTGCCTGCAGCCAGTTTTTGCCCAACCAGACTCTGCTGCAGTGGGTGGACCTGGAGCGCACACTGAGCTTTGCCTGGGCCCTACATGTCTATGGCTCTGCCACACTGTATCTTCTACTTAGCCTGCTCAGCTTGGCTTGCCTAGGGGGTTCCCTCGCTTTCCGGGTGCCACATCTCCCCTACGTCCTGGCTGCCGGTGCCCTGCTGCTGTTGTTTGGGGTACTGCGTGCCACGTTCTTCCTGGCTGATCCCTATGGCTCCCGAGACTGGCTCCCTGCCCGGGCGATGCGGGTGCTGTACACAGCCCCCTTCCCCTTGTTGCTGATCATTTTCGCCACGCTGCTTCTCCGCCTCTTCTGCCAAGCCCGACTGCAGATCCTGCCCGCCAAGTGGCAGAGCCTGCCCGTGCTGGCAGTGTTGGGCTCTATCCAGAGTGCCGTTCTTCTGGCTGCTGACCTCTTTTCCCCTCCTCTGCACCTAGCGGTGCCTGTGGGGCTGCACCTTCTTTCCTGCCTCGCTGGGGTCTGCCTTTTGCCATCTACTGTGTTTGTTTACCAGCAGCTGCGGCACAATGTGGCCGTGGAAGGCACCCCAGAACCGGGTGTGTGGAGCGGGGCATGGATGCTGCTGGTTAGCAGTGGGCTGGCCCTGCCCTGCTGCGGACTGCAGTTTTACGGCGTACTCTGGCTGGCCGGGCTATTTGGCCAAGTGGATCTTTTCACCTGGGGCTGGTGGCTGGTGCAATTCTGGTTCCGGATCGGCGAACTGGTGCTCTCATTCACCTTGGTCTTCCTCGCCTGGCAGCCCCTTTGCCAGCGCTACGGATCTACCGAACACTCTTGCTGGGCCAAGCTCACGCGTTACTTCAGCGCCTACCGCAAGGCCGAGGTGCCGGAGTATCCCAATAACTGCTACGACTGGACCGGCGCCGTCCTCGAGAAAATACCCAACAATGACATCAGCAAGAACCTGATCCGAAACCCACCGGGCAGCGGGCGCCTCTGGGCGCTCAAGGACAGCAACGAATTGCGGGCGGGCGGAGGCCAAGGCTCTAATTCTTCTTCACTGGCCCACCCCGTCTACAGCCCCAAATGCCCCAACGCTGCAGTTGCTGCCATGGGCCGCTCCTATACCAGCATTTGCTTCGAGAGGGAGTCCATTCTTTCCTTAGCAGAGCTGGAGTTTCGTCCCCCTTCGCCCATTAACCTCAGCCGCAGCATCGACGAAGCCCTCTTCCGGGAGCACCTGGTCCGGGACTCCATTTTCCTCCGCTCCAGCCTCCATTTCCCCTCCCGCTTGGCACGCCAGGACTCGTGCTCTTCGCTCCGCGGGGACTGCTCCACGCTCTCCCACACGGCTCAGCCCCTCCTGACACGGCCACGCCGCAGCAGTGACCCCGACTGCCTGTACAGCTTAGCCCGGGCCAGCTCAATGGGGCAGCTGACCACGCAGAGCGGGGCCTGGCCAGCGAGCCCCCCACGGACACTTCCTTCGATAGCTACTCGCATACTTCCTTCTCCCGTGCATCCCTCAAGATCAGCTGGAACCCCTGGCGCCATGGCCTTTCCTCGCCCGAAAGCCTGCCCCCGGAGGAGCTGCCCAGCCAGGCCCAGCTGCTGCCTGAGGGGGGTCCCTCCAGCCCCCTCCAACAGCGCCCCAAACTCTGAAGGCGAGGCCCGGAAGAGTTTCTTGGCCCTCAGCAAGCAGGTGGATTCCCGCAGCCTCTCAAGCGACACCATTGAACTGTAAAGCTGACCCGGGGCTTTGGCCCACCTGGGCTGCCTCAGGAGGCCTCATTCAGGTTGCTGACCAAGGGAGGGAGCGGGACAAGGAGGCTCCAAGGGGGAGCTGTTTGGCTTCAAAGAACAGGATGGGGAGGAGCCCCCGTTTCCTCTGCTAAAGCCATGGGACTTTGGGGGCCATCTTGAGGCCTATAACCTGCCAGGAATGGCCTCAGATGCAGTGCTGGTTTCTTCCCATCGTGTCATCACATACAGTAATAATGACTACCAGCCATCCACACCACTGTGTCAGCCACAATGTACACCTATCCAGCCAACCACTTCCAAGATCTGTAGTGCCAGTGATAGACAGGTTTCATGATTCTCCGCCATCTTGTATGTTTCCAGAAACTGAGAATGGCCATTGATTCCTTATTTCTCTAAACTCCAAAACTACAAGTAATTCATTTAATCTGCAGTCACAATCTTGGGAGTGAATTGAACTGCTGACTTCATAGCCACATCTTTTCACCTAGTTTTTGGACTTACCTATCTGTTCCTCCATCCTGTTTTGTTTTGTTTTTTGGCTCTGTGTGTGTGTGTGTGTGTGTGTGTGTGTGTGTGCTGTCTAGCCTGATGAGGAACTCTGGAGATTGAAAGCTTGCATGAATGGGACATTTCAGGGCAGGAGGCCATCTTAATAAATGCATTGCTTAACAGTGGACTTAACAGAAAGCAGATATTTCAATAGTTTTCCATTTCCAAATGCTCTTCTAGCCAGGACAATCAAGCCTCTCTATTCAAAGAAGCTGCACCTGCAGGTGCTTTTTGAGGCAGCCCATTTCATATCACAGAAATATGTCATTCAAGATCACCTTGGGAGGAGCAAAGATAAAACTTGCCCTGCAAAACAGATTTGGGGCGGCCCATAGTAGTGGCAGATGACATGCTTTTCCATTCAGAATGGCCCAAACTCCATCTTCATCATTTCCCCCTTAAATGATTTGGGCAGCTGAGCTAGGAAATGGGAGCTGTAATATAAAATAATTTTTCCACCTAGACAGGTGAATAATCTGATTCATGATAAAGGGGTCAACATTTTATAAAGCTGTACAACAGTATTTCAGAGCTGGAAAACGTGTTCAAAATGTTGTGTGAAAATCAAGACTCACGAAGTACAGGCCTTTACAAACCACATCAATGCGGTGGACCCTAATATTAAGTTAACTAGGGAAGACACCCAAGAAAACAGACTGGCTTTCCTGGATTGTGTGATCATTATCAGACTTGACTGTGGCCTGGGAGTTGACCTTTACAGGAAACCCACCCACACAGATCAGTACTTACTGTTTGACTCCCACCATCCATTGCAACACAAATTAGGAGTCATCAGGACCCTAACCCACAGAGCAGAGAGCATCCCCACCTCCACAGAAGGCAAGAAGAAGGAAGACAGGCACCTGAAGACAGCACTAAAGACCTGTGGATATCCAAAATGGGCCTTCAACAAAGCAGTTCCCCGACCCAGAAGGACAGTGGATCAACCTGAGACCCAGAGCTGATGGAAGAACCTGGTCATTCCCTACATGGTGGGAGTGTCTGAAAGGCTTAAAAGGATTTTTGGCAAACACCACATCCCTGTTTACTTCAAACACATAAACACACTAAGGCTGAGACTCATCCACCCAAAGGACCTGACATCAAAACACAAAAGGAGCAATATGCAGTCCAATGCAGTGAGGAGTGTGCAGACCTCTACATTGGAGAAACTAAACAGCCATTAAACAGAAGGATGGCCCAGCATAGGAGGGGCAACAGCTCAGGACCAGAGTCAACAGGACACCTCCACTTGAAAGACAAGGGGCACTCATTCAAATATGAGGATGTACTCATATTAGGCAGAGAAGATAGGTAGTTCGAGAGAGGGGTCAGGAAAGCCATTCATGTAAGTATTGAAAACCCCTCTCTGTACAGAGGTGGTCGGGCTACTTATCAGGCTGTGTTTTCAACAATACTCAGACAAATCAAAAATACTTCACACCACCACCAAGACCATAGCTAATGACCCATACTTTATGGGTGTTGGGAAGGTTAAAGGTGGGACTTTCGTGTACCTAGTGATCCTATTGTCCACCTAAAAAGCCTATTCAGGACATTGTTCATCTTATGAACCTATTTCAGACCAGGGTGACATGATGTCAAAGTGAACTCTAAAACGGAGTTCAGACTGACGAAGCTGTTTGGATGAGCAGCAAAACGTTTCACTCTCTCAAGAAAAGAAGTCCAGTTGCCACGACTCAACTTCCAGATAAACTCACCTGGATGACTGAGAATCTTCACAGACATCTCCAGAAGGATTTTCTTCAGCTTTCAAAAAATATAATCCTTCATTTTCTGTTCTAAAACAGAAATCGAGTCTCTTGAGTCTCACAATTACAATGGAAATATGGCTCCGTGCTGCAAGTGTCTCCTCAGTTCTCTGAAGAGAGAGAAATCCCTCCCTATGCTCACAAATATAGACACGCTTGAGTTATATTTTACAATGTGAAAATGTGGGGCTTTTTAAAATCCCTTCAGTTCAGAAGCCCTCGTCTTTCACAATCCTCTGAGTATGTATTTCTTCTAATCTATATGCACTCTTGCTTCTGTTCCCTGCATCCTTTGTTGTTGTTTTTAAAAAAAACAATCAAAATCTGAAACTTGCCAGAAATAACTTGGAATTTGAAACTTGGTCTGGTCTTGTGGAGAAGTGGAAGAGAAAAACGACAGCCGAAGAATGAAGTTAAAATTGAGGGGAGGAAATGCTGCTCTTTAGATCTGCATTTCCTTCCAGTTGAACTTGCTGGGAGTTGTACGTCTCTGTCCCCTGTTGTGGCGAGGGAACAAAAAAGATGGAGCTGCCCAGAGGTGGAGCTCTGCCAGATGGGCAGAGGTATGCTTTCGAATGTGATCTGGTCTGTTTGTGCCAAAAAGAAATAAACTATTTGTCCAGAGGAGGTCACCTTGGTCTCTGGTCAGTCTCCTTTTTTTTTTTTTTTACTCTTTAGCCTGCTTTCATCTTCAAAGCTCCTGACAGGGTTACAACAGCCTTTGGAAGTGGGTTAGGTAGAGGAGAGGACAAGCGGCCCAAGTACACCCAGCGGGTTACATACCCTGTTTCTCCAAAAATAAAACATCCCCTGAAAATAAGACCTACTTACAGTTTTGCCCCACACTGAAATATAAGGCATCCCCCAAAAATAAGGCCGCCCCATAATAAGATAACAATAAATGTGTACCGTATTTTTCTTCATGGAAAAATAAGACATCCCCTGAAAATAAGACCTAGCGCATCTTTGGGAGCAAAAATTAATATAAGACACTGTCTTATTTTCGGGGAAACACAGTAGTTCCTAGGAGATGAGTCCCTGCACCTCTGAGAGCCAAGTCCAAGACTCTTAACTGCTAACACCACACTCATGGTTGTAAACCAGTCTGAGGGGAATGAGCGTTATGTGGCCTCTTTCCCATATAATCCAGAGACAAGGAGTTGAACACCTCTCAGAAGGGAAAGACATGTCTCCACATAGCCAGATAACAGATGTCATAAATGCAAGTGTCCCATTTGATCACTGTGTTCAGTGTTTCACCTTGAAAACTGGACTAAACCAAGCAATAACGATTGCCCGTCTTTTTAATACAGAGAAAAATGCCACCGTGCTCTATAGCTTACCCAGTACTAGCAAGAGAGCTTTGTCTTTTTTTAAAAAAAGGAACAGTAATGTGAGAAGGCAAGTAAAGGTGAGGCTGCTTTATAAACAGGGGGCTATCTTGGTTTACTTCAGCATGTAAAATCTAAAAAAGAAAAGAAAGGACACATTTTAAGTGTAATAGATTTATTTCCATGTGGGCTTCCATGGATATTGTGTGCAAGCACACATGCAACAAACTAAACAGTGAATGTGCCTTTGCTGTGCATTGTTCTACTTTGCACTGCTTGTGAAGAAAGGCCTCGCACAAACTGTAAGCTTGCCTAGCAAATAGGGCCAGAACAATTCAATGAGAAATATAGGTAGGTAGGACCATGGAAAGCGGTGGGAAACTAGAGCAGGAGTGGTAGCGTTCAGTCCTTTGGGTGACGGACGGACCACAATTCCCATTGGCCATAGATGCCCACAGTAAGGGCTGATGGGAATGGTGGTGCAAGTGAGGAGCAATCCAACAACACTTGCAAGGTCATACACTGCTGCTCATCCCATCAGCAGAAGCACTGCAGCAATTAACTTGTTTTCCCAACATAGCTCCCAGTTCTCAAAGCTCAAGGGCTTAATTTAGCTAAAGACTTTTTGCTGTCTCTAACAGAGGAAAAGTTCGCGTCCAATCATTCTGTGCTCCGGAGCCATGAACTAACTACTGTAGTCAGTTTAAAGCTTCAGCTATGATGGTGGCAAAATGTTTTGGCAAAATGTTTTATCATATCTGAGATCAAAAGAGTGATTCAGGGAGGATAACTGGCGAACTGGCGTGTGTGCCCAAGGCACGTCCGTTTTGTCTCTGTAAATGTTGCACTTGTGTGTGTTGTGTTGTTACAGTCGTGACCAACTCTTCGTGATCCCATGACCATGGAGTTTTCTTGGCAGGAATACTGGAGTGGTTTGCCAGTTCCTACTCCAGGCGCCTAGAGCACCTGGTATTCCCTGGTGGTCTCCCATCCAAGTACTAACCAGGGCCGACCCTGCTTAGCTTCCGAAATCGGGCGAGATCGGATGTACTTAGGGCATCTAGGCTACAAATATTGCACTTAGGATTGGTACAAAACAAATCTTACTCAACGGCCGTCGCACAACAGGAAATTGTTGCGACCACGCCCCCTGAAGCACGTCTCGGCGTGACAAACGTGTCCCTGGTCCTGAGGTGCGGTTTTCTCTTGACCCTCTTCTGTCCTGCTTCTTGTCCCGGATCAAGAGGACGTGAAGTAATGACTGTACTGGTACAAATGGTATTTGGCCTGCACAATACTGGCTTCCTGGGCTTTTTTTCCCTTTTAAAAAGTGCAAAGCGGTATATCGAAATGTCTCAGTACTCATCTAGTGGTTTCAGGCTGTACAAACACATAGCAGTAATTTTGCTATGGAAAATCACATTCATTTTGAATGAAGGCAAAAATATTAGCAACCAATGGTAGTTTAATGGCGTTTGAGAACCGAACAATTGGTTTTGCAATATATCGAGTTCGTAATTTTTTTCCGGAAAAAAAGAGAGAGAAATGATTGAAAACCATCAACATTTTGTCACGGTATTAGACTGTGAGATAACATTTGTCACGTAACAAGTTATCACGGCCATGGGTACATGGGAACAGGGATAAAAGCACATGATCGCGACAAACATTATCACGGTACAAAAGTAGTTGTGGAACAAAGAAGGACGTGAAGTAACCAGCTAAGACTCACTGATGCACATGTGGGAGCAAAAGCTAGCTTGTCTGGTCCAATCAGACAGAAGAGCTACTGCAATTCAAATTGCTTGAAAATCCTAATGCAGATGATACCAAATTAGGAGGGGTAGCTAATTCCCTAGAGGATAGGATCAAAATCCAAAACGACCTTGACAGATTAGAGTGCTAGGCCAAAGTGTCGGGGGTACGGTGATGGGGGTTCCTGCATGGCAGGGGGTTGGACTGGATGGCCCTTCCAAATCTATGATTCTATGATCCTATGATTCTATGATAGAAAGGTGTCAGGACACATAGTGTATTGTATGGAGGTATATAGGAGCTGCAGAAGAGTCAGAGCGCCCATGATGACCCATGTCCCCTGCCAAAAGCATCATGGGGATATAAGCATAGAAGCAATAGAAGAAGGTAGCCTGGTCTGATAAGGCATGTTTTCTTTAGATCAGGTGGATAGTTGGTGCTCATGCATTGTTTATCTGGGGAAGAGTTAGTGGCAGGATGCATTATGGAAAAAAGGCCAGCGAGCAGAGGCAGTGTTATGCTCTGGGCACTATTCTGCTGGGAAACTTTGGGTCCTGACATTTATGTGAATGTGCCATACCACCTACCTAAGGATTGTTGCAGACCACAGAACCTATTCATGGCAATAGTGATCCCTGATGGGAGTGGCCTCTTGCAGCAGAATAAAGTGTCCTACCACAGTGCAAAAATTTTCAGGAATGCTTTGAGGAACATAACAAAGAGTTCAAGGTGTTGCCGTGCTCTCCAGATGACCCAGATCTCAATCTGCTTGAACATCTATGGGATGTGGAACACCATATCCAATCCATGGAGCCCCCACCTTGCAATTTACAGGATTTAAAGGATCTACTGCTAATGTTTTGGAGCCAGACACCACAAGATACGTTGAGAGGTCTTGTTGGCTCCATGCCTCGATGCATCAGAGCTATTTTGGCAGCATGAGGGGGACTTGTATGATATCAGGCAGGTGGTTTTAATGTTGTGGCTGATCAATGTATTTCTGAATACTGTAAACAGTCTTTAGATAGCACTGAGAGTAGAAGTGTATTTAAGCTTGCAATTCATGGTGCATTGTTGACTAGTTAACTGTCAGAATGAATAGTTTGGCAGATCTTGATTGTATGTTTTATGTGCTGTCAGGCTGATCCTGATTTACAGTATGGTGACCCCAATAATTTTTAATAGAATCAGAAAGAATCATAAAATCATAGAGTTGGAAGAGACCTCAAGAGCCATCCAGTTCAACCCACTGCCATTCAGGAACCCCCGCCCCCCACCACCAAAGAAATCCCAACAGGTGGCCATCCAGCCTCTTCTTCCTAGAAACCTCCAAAGAAGGAGACTCCACCACCCTTCGTGGCAGCATATTCCACTGCCGAACAGCTCTAACCGTCAGGAAGTTCTTCCTAATGTTCAAACAGAATCTCTTTTCCTGTAGTTTGAGACCATTGCCCTGAGTCCTAGTCTCTGAAGCCATGGAAAACAAGCCAACCCCCTCTTCAATATGACATCCTTTTATATTTAAACATGGCTATCATATCCCCTCTCAGCCTTCTTTTTGTAATATTCACATTCCCATCTCCCTAAGCTGCTCCTCGTAAGACATTTCTTCCAGACCTTTAACCATCCTGGTAACCCTCCTCTGGACTTGCTTGCGGTTGTCAACATCTTTTATAAATTGAGGTGTGCAGAACTGGACACAGTACTTTAGGTGGGGTCTGACCAGAGCATAATAGAGAGGTACTATCACTTCCCTCAATCTAGATACTATGCTTCTGTTGATCCAACCAAGAATCACATTGGCTTTCTTGGCCGCCGCGTCACACTTCTGACTCATGTTCAATTTGTGGTCCACCCGGACTCCCAGATCCCTTTCACACATATTATTCTCTAGCCAGGTGTCTCCCATCCTATATCTGTGAAATTCATTTTTTACCTGGATGCAGCACCCTACATTTCTCTCTGTTGAAACCCATTCCATCAGATTTGGCCCAGCACTCTAATCTTTCAAGGTCCTTTTGGATTTTCATCCTATCCTCTAGGGAATTAGCAACCCCTTCCAATTTGGTACCATCTACAAATTTAATCAACATACTCACCGAGTCATTAATAAAGATACTGAATAGCACCAGACCCAGAAAAGAACCCTGGGCCAGCCCACCGGTCACATCTCTCCAAGCTAAAGAGAAGCTAGTAGTGTGCAATCAGTCAGCCAATTACAAATCCACATAACAGTAGCACTATCTATCCCAAATTCTACTAATTTATTTGTAAGTATATCATGGGGAACCTTATTGAAGGCCTTACTGTAATCTAGATAAGCAATATCTACAGTGTTCAACTCATCCACCAGGCCTGTAACTCTATCAAAGAAAGATATCAAATTAATCTGGCATGACTTGTTTTTAAGAAACCCATGTTGACTTCTCGTAATGACAGCATTGCTTGTTAAATAATTATAGACTGTCTATTTAATAATTTGCTCTAGGATCTTTCCAGGAATTGAAGTCAACTGATAGGGCGGTAATTATTAGGGTTCTCTTTTCCCCTCCTTCTTGAAAGTGGGGACAATATTCACCCTCCTCCAATCTATGGGGACTTCCCTTGTTGTCCAGGACTTCTCAAATATTATTGCCAATGGTTCTGAAATTACTTCTACCAGTTCTTTTAGCTGCATTGGATGACCCCTCAACTCCATAGCAGTTCCACAAACCATGGTAGCAACAGACAAGGCTGGAAATAGTATTACTTTAGTCAGTCTTGCTGTCAGCGAAGATGGAGAAACTCCCTCTCCTTCTGTCTCTCTCACACAGGGACACACACCCATTACAACCCTGAGTTTTCAAAACCTGTGGCTTCTGACATTCCTAGCCCCAAACCCACTGGAATTTGGAGGCAGCTTTCAGCTGGCAGGCCTTCCTTGTGCCTTCAGATGCTGCATTAATGTATGCAGACTATGGGTGAAGCTTTTCTTAATAATGCGCTAGGAAGAGCTGCACTTCCTCAGTTCCACCTGGTCATCCAACTGTTCAAAACCTGAAAGACTGGCCCAGAGAAGAGTGATGGGATCACTTCCGGTTTGTTTTCCCATATCACTTCTGTCTGTTTGATCTCAGTTCACACATCTCAGATGGTGCTGCTCCTCTTCAGACTGTGCATGTCATTGCCTTGGAAACGTCGACCCCATTTCCTTCCAGCCAACCTTGGGTCATTCCCTGTTGTCACCATTCTGACTCCTCCTTTGTGTCCCTCTCAGTAAATAAGAAACACTTGACAAGATAGTGCAGCCCATGTTATAAATAGGCCAAGCCGATTAAGGCAGAGCTAGATGACAACAGATAGGTGGAGCACAGCTGCTCCCTCTGGTCGACAACACAAATGTACAACACAATGTACAATTTTGTGGGGCTCCCGGGTATCATGGTGCCAGCTGAAGTCTTAGGAAATTGCGATGCTTACCTGTGTCAACAAACAGACATACAGTATCCCCAGTGTGATTTGCTCGTGAGAAGTTGGTTTAAAGACCAAGAACCTATCGCCATCCCATTATAAGGGCTCAGCAAGGATGTGTTTGTAAGTAGGGAAGTATAGCTGGCTCCATCATGCCATCTGGAACACATTGTAAGGACTTAGGTTGCACACTGTGTGACATCATGAAGCGCCCCACATACACAACCAAGTACCCTAACTCCCTGAAAATGGGTTACACAGTGGGTTGTTATAAACCGTTATCAATTGTACTAGCAGAAATTATAAGGAAAATAATGTACTATATCGTATTACAGTACGGTTGTTAATTTGAATAAAGAATTATATTTTAAAAAATAAAAAAAATCAGATCAGATGATCAGAAAAGTACCCTAACTCCCTGCCAGCACTGAAGTTAGATCAAGGGTTAACTCAAGAACACTGCATTGTGGTAAAACATCCACAATGCTGCCTTGCAGAGACCACTGATTCATCCCTTTTGTCCAACATTATTTTCACAGGATTTCAGACGCGAGTCTCACAGAGCACCTGCTGCCATAGATCCTGTGAGATGGAGATGTCAAAGCTTACACCCAGGGCCTTCTGCATTCCAAGAATGTAGCTGACTACTGACCTCTGACTCAACACTGCTGGTAGCTGGATATTTTCCCAAGGCATCCTACAGCTTTGTTCCGTCTTGCAGGATTTGCTGCTATAGAATTTGTTTCTTGTGCAAAATTCAATATTCCCCCCAAAAATCTCCAAGAGTGTTTTCTTTTTAAAGCAGTTCCCCCCCACCCCTAGGAAGACTGGCTTGTAAACGGGTAGGCATAAAACGGGACCTTTATGTCTGAGAAATCTGGGGCCAAATCTCTTTCTGCAATACCAAATGTGGCGTAGGTGATACAGCGATGGATTAGGATTTAGGAGATCTGCGTTCAAATCCTGACGATACACTACCCTGTCAAGCCATGTAAACACACAGTTAGTAGGTGAGTTGGTGGGTGGAACTTGTAAAGCCGCTATTTAAATCTCGGCCTTACTGTAAAAGAGCAGTTAAGAGTTGCAGTATGTCACTTCTGAACTGACAGCATGCAGCACACACACACCATCTCTTTTTCAATGAGGCATACATTTTGTCGGTGTTGATGCGTTCCAGTCTCTGCATGCCTTTGGAGTGGGGAATTCCTAGTGAAACTGCCGGGGGGGGGGGGACTGAGCAGAGGGCAGAGGGACCCTCACCTCCACTACTGGTAATGCAAGGCTGGGCAACGCACACATTGAAGGATTGCATGCACTCTTTCTAGCTCTTGTTTGTACTGCCTCCAATTATCATTTCATGGTCATTGTGGAAAGGAAAGGAACATCTGCCTCTGTGCAGAGTCTCTATACCAGTGGTTCCCAACCCTGGGGGTCAGGGCCCTTTTGAGGGTCGAATGACCATTTCACAGGGGGTCACCATGAGCCTGTGGGGAAAAGTGCACAAACGGCTTGGGTCTGGAGGAGGAGGGGGGAAGAGTGAGTTACAGCTTGATAGGTTGGAGGGGATGTCAGTCAATGGCACCGGAGGCTGCAATTGGCTGGGAAGTTCTCTACGGGACCTGTGGCAGTGGCCTGCTAAAGGGGGCTTGCGGTCTCTTCCAAGCAGGGCAAGGGGGTCACCACCACATGAGGAACTGTATTAAAGGGTCGCGGCATTAGGAAGGTTGGGAGCCACTGCTCTACACAGTTCAGCCTCTCAGAATTTTTATTTGGTTCCTTATTTTTAAAGCTTAGAAAACAAATTATTCTGCACGAACACATTCCAGATTGGTTGTGTAGATGACAACAAGATTACACTTGAGTATTAAGAAGGCACGCATGGGGTATAGAAGAATAACTTGGAACACTCACAATGAAGAAATTAAAACTGTTAAGGATTTTCTATATCTTGGTTCAATCATCAATCCAAACGGAGACTACAGCCATGAAAACAAAGAATGAGACATGGAAGGGCGGGAATGAGGCAGTTAGCAAAGGTTCCTGAATGTAAGGGTGCACTGCTGCAGATCTTTATAGTGCAGTCAAGATCACTGTGCTAAAGCGGAGAGGAAAAATACATTTGAAATGTGGAAATTGGTGAGAGCTAGAAGCTCAAATATCTCAGCCTTTTCTATATTAGGCACATCGCCAGAAGACAAGACTCACTGGAAAGCATAAGAATATTAGGGAGAGTAAAAGGCAGCAGGGAAAGAGAAAGTCCAATTTAGAGATGGATAGACTCAGGAAAGGAAGTCACGGCCTTCAGTATGCAAGACCTTGTTAATGTTAATAGGCCCATTCATTCATAGTGTCGCTGTTGGTCAGACATGACTCGATGGCATATACCAACACATCAGCAACAGCTGCCAGGACAGAGTTTTGAGTATCAGCGCTCTCGCAGCTCAAGATGAACTACCGTAAATGAAGGTTGCCTAGCCTGATCCAACTGTAAGGATGGCTGTTTCTGAAACCTGCAATTCAAAGAGTTAATTATCTCTAGGAGGAAAGCTGCCAGCTTCTCTTGCCTTGAAAGGCACTGCCGTCATGTGCGAGCACAGCTCTCTGAACAATCTTTTTCACCAATCAAGTCCTATTATTAGGCAGTCGTTTATACATTCAGCACCTTCGGTACATTCTGCTAATCGTCTTTCCAACAGGCTTCAAGCTTTTTAAACAACTGTACCAAAATTATGATTGGCATGCCTTTCCTTACCATTCTGATGAATATTTATGGGCGAAACAGAACTCTAATCCACAGTATTAACTACATGTTTGGAATCAGAGGGAGCTAGCTATTTTGGACTGAGCTGCAGCCCCCAATAAAACAGACAAGTAGAGAGAAAACATTTTCTGAGTATGGACACCAGAAGTTACAACAGCAATACCAGGAGGTAAATCAAGATTGGGGAGCCTACGGCCTTCCCAACGTCACAGGTCTCCAATTCTCATTCACCCCAGTCAACCTAGTCAATACTGGAGGTGTAGTTCAACAACTGTAGAGCACAGTGAAGAGATATCAGACTCAGATTCAGAAGTCCTGGGTTCAAATCCCACTTGTCCATGGAAATCCACAGGGTGATGGCAATGGCAAAGCCATTCCTTAAATACCTCACATACTATGGAATGGGGTCACCCTAAGTCAGGATCCACATGGCACATAGTTCAAACAAAATTCTCGCCGCCCACAATGGCAAGATTGTTGAAAATGCATTTTCTAGGTAGAGACATTTCATTCAAGACTGGATACAAGGAGGCAGAGGCTTGCTTCTCCTTCGAAGCTGAGGCAGAAAATGTTCAAAGGAGAGGCTATTAAGCAAACCATCCTTCTGACGTTCTACTATCAGGTCTTAGCTTCCAAACCAGCGAATTCAGCTACAACAGTACGGGAGCCAAGAGCAGCAAGAATGGCTGGCCTTCCATCTCTGGGGTGGGGAGAGAGAACTGGAAACAAGATTGCAAGGCCACAGAGGATTAATACTCAGGGTGTGATTTAAGTATGGAGAAAAGGAATGGACCTTTCAAGAGCCTTGCCCCTGAGTGTTGACAAGGGTGAAGGAAAAGTCATGACCTACCATATTTTTCTGTCTATAAGATGCCCCCCACTTTCCAACTCAAAATTACAGTTTGAAAACCACACGGTTCTTTAATTTAACAATTTTAGACAAAAATATAGTCTTATACACAGGAAAATACTGTACCTTTTGGGCAGAGTGAAATGGGTGCCTCTGGGAGCAGAACCTGACTAGAGTTCAAGGGCAGGAAGCTCTTGGTTTTCGATGAATGTTTAAACCAGTGGTTCTCAACCTGTGGGTCCCCAGATGTTCCTGGACTGCAACTCCCAGAAATCCCTTCCAGCACACTGAGTGGTGGAGGCTTCTGGGAGTGGCAGTCCAGGAACATCTGGGGACCCACAGGTTGAGAACCACTGGTTTAAAGCCAAATCTGGGGGCAGGGGCTTGTGTAATTCTCAGCCTCTTGTGCCAAGCTGAATTTAGGCGAGGCGGGATCTGCTTTTGTTGAAGAAGCAGCTTTTGCTGCTCCACCTCAATCAATAAAATGTCTCCAGCCAGCTCTGAAGGAAAACAAGACCGCCTTGGCCCTGCTCAAGCATGCAATGTGTGGGTGCCAGCTCTCTTGCTGTAACTGAACAACTGAGATGAACGAGTCAACGGAGCTGAGCTGGAGAGAGGTTGTGGGGCATGTTAGAAGGCACGTAATAAACACCCGGGGAAGAAGAGCTAGAAGGGAATGAACAAGAACGGGATGGGAAGCTCAATTTGATCTCTCAAAGTATTTTGGTGATCTTTCTCCTGCTTTGCTTGCCCTATTGCTCTGGAGGAAAGTCTGGTCTGCTTGCCCGACTCACCCCCTTTATCTCCAGATAGGCCTCATCCCTTCCAAGAGGAATGAAAGGAGGGGAAAATCCCATGTCACTTAAAATAAGGTACTTGGAGTGAGCCAAGGGCCTGAATTCCCCTACTGCTCCTCAGAAACTCAGATCAACCAATCTCCCAAGAGGGCTACAGCTTTCTTTTCTCCACCACCGACAAACCTCCACAAATTTCACCTATTAGAGAAGATATCCTCTGTGTGGTGGTACATACACGTGAAGCTCAAGTAGCTTTTCAGCAATCTTTTTTTAGCCTGTCTTTTAAAAGACCATGAAGTGAAGAGCGGCCTTTAGTGGAGGGTCGTTTCCCCCTCACAAAACATCCCTAACAGAAGAGAAGTAATCAAGTACGGAAAAGAGGTGGAGCTCAGAGTGTATGGGATGAATACAGAGACTTTATTTTCCTGAGATATGGACTGACAAAAAGGTGTTGCCAGAGGACAGATGCAGGGCGGGGGTGGGGTGGGGGGTGCGGGCGCAAGGATGACATGCACGCACGCCACTCAGGCTCTGCCTCAAGTACTGCCGCTGGCTGCCTCAGAGTTGCTTTGAAAACATAATAAGGAAGAGGGCACTGAGGTGACCACATTCTGGAATGTACCGCTCAGGCTGCAATGTGAACAGAGACCGGAGTCACTTTCCTTCCATCCACTGTCACTTCACGGAAGGCTCTCTGCATGTGGTAACTTATTACTGTATCGGGTGGAGGGAGAAGGCTACATCCTAAGCCATCCAAATGCTGATTGAGCTGCTGAGCGTTGGGGAGGGAGGTGTGGAAGGGAAGATTTTTGCTTGACGTGCTACAGCCCAGAATCGAATCAACTCAATCCACCCCCCCAACCCCAACCCCACTCCTTCAGCGTAATATGCAGATGGGTTGGGAGCCAAGACTCCCCCAGAGAGCCAGCAGGGTGAATTATCCCCTGGTGACTCCCCAATCCTGGTTTCTTTCATTTCCTGGGAAATAATGACCAGTGTTAAGACAACTTATTATGGGTAGGAACACATTTGAGATCCTCCACCCCCCACACACACCACCACACACATATACGGAGAATGGGGCTGGTGGGAGAGGATCAGAGGCCTGTTCTTCGGGCCCACTGGGGGCGTCCCCAACAAGACTTCTCATTCCATCTTAATTCCTGTCAGAAACCTTCCACGTGGCCCCACGGCTTGACTGCAAAGCACAATTGGCCCTTGTCCCATTCTACAGCCTTCACAGCATGCTAAGCCAAAGCCTCCCAGCAGCCTGAATCGGCACAGAAAATGGTGGCTCGGTTGCTTTCTCCTGGATTTGAAAGCCCTGCCAGGGGGAAGAGGATGGGGAGGTGGGGAAGGGGTGTGTTGTGTCAAGGAGTTCCTGCCCACCCGCTGGCTCTCTGGGGCAGGAAGCCAACAGGAAAACCGCCTCTATTGCTATCCCACTATCTTCCTTTGATGAAGCCATCCAGCACGCGGTCGCTGCGTTCTGACAGCCAGTAGCCAGCCATGGCAGCTACAGCGCCAATGAAAATGGCGGTGAAGACCATGTCGCCTTTGGCCGCCAGTGTTGCCAGGGCACAGATGATGGCACCAAAGAACATCTGCTGCAGCACCACCACCTCGTCATCGGTGATGTCGTCAAAAAATCCTTTCTCAGGGGCATCTGCGGGAGAGGAAGAAAAAAGCATAAGCAAATGGGGGGGGGGTAAGAGTAGTACGTGGACGGCATCTCATCCCATGGCATGTTGGTCACAATCGTCCTCCTTAGAACTGCACATGGATCTACAAATCTAGTTCTTACCAAGGATGCGCCGTACAAAATTGAACTCCCAACCCCAGCTCTGCAGCCAGATCTTTAAATCGCTGAGCTATTCGGTAGTTCCTACTATAACTGTCCCAAGTGGAGACTGGTGGTGACTGATTTGCAGAGCAGCAAATCTATTCAGGCTTTTAGTTTAAAGTCTGCAGAGGCAATGCCCCAAAATAGATTCCACGCTTTGGCTAGTCTTGGGCCGCGGTCATACCAGCGTTTTCTCCGTAGTTTCCCTTCGGCGAACTGCGCCGAAAAAGATTGTGTGCTAAAATGCGAAGTAGACAGGGAGAGGCGGAACCAGAATAGGAAAATACGATGCAGAAGAGAGGACACTAACTGCACATTAAAAAGCACATGACCACCCGAAAAAAATACGCATGAAATTTGTATATGCAGAGAACGCTGGTGTGACCACGGCCATGGACTGACATCCAGTTTACTCCTCCTGTGAAATCAAAATCATGGGCCTTTCACTGGACTGCCCTCCTCTGGTCAGCTGCACCACTTCTTATAGTAAACTGTAAAATTCAGTACCTGAATCATATGGCATGCAGAGTTTGTCTGATTAGAGTGGCCATTAGGCCAGATGGGCAGGGTATAAATATAATAAATTAAATAAATAAATAAAAATACTTGCGTGTTTTCTTCTGAATAATATGGTGAAGAAATTATTTTACTATTCAGAAGAAAACAGGGAAGTAAATACAGTGGACCCTTGTATAACAAACAGTTTGTATAACATAAAATTTGTACAACATAAAAAATTCTGGAGATAGGGGAAATTTGCTTACCATAATCACCTATGGGGCGAATCCATACAACATAAATGGGATTGCTCCATTTTCAATGCATTCCTATGGGAAATTCGTATAAAGGAAAAATTGCTTAACATAATTTCATTTGGAACGAATTAATTCCTTTATACAAGGTACCACTGTAATCAAAATATGTAAGTAGTAATCAGACAGGTTTCACAGGTACTATACAGAGATTCCTTCAGACTATCCCCTGGAGAATATAATGGTCCCTAGCAGCACACAGACTGCTCATCCCTGAGCAAAAGAGAAAAACAGTTTGCAATGCAGAAGAGTGGCCCTGGAAACTGACCTTCCAGAAGGAAAGACATCTTACATCTCCCAGCTAAAGAATATTCTGCTTCATGGAGCTGCTGAGATTTACCTGGGGGCTTGTCTTCTTCACAGATCCCCTCTTTGCGTACGTATCCTTCTGCACAAACACACCGATAGCCGCCATCTGTGTTCTCGCAGGCCTCGTTGGCGCCATTGCACACGGGTTCCTCTGCTTCGCCAGCACATTCATCCATGTCTGATTGGGAGGGGGAGGGGAGAGATGAAAATCATAATGGTGGCCTCTCTGCCAGGTAGGGAGCATAAAAATCCAATGAACGAACGAACGAACGAACGAACGAACGAATGATAGGTTACTGAAAACCATATGCAGCCTCAGAACCATGAAAGAGCTCTTTAGGCTTAACCTAAATCATGACTCATTTTGTGGGAGGATTCCCATCACGCAAGTGCACCTACAGAAAACAGTAGCTGCTGCAGACTTTTTTTTCTGGGAAGGGGACTTTTTACTTTCTCCAGGCAGCTGCATTCTCTATATTTTTTCAAATCCATGCTTTCCCCCTTTATTTTTATTTACCAAATCCTAAACAAACAAAAACCTCGTCCAAATGCAACGTCCAGTTTAAAGGCACTCTTCAATCTTTTTCTCTCTGAGTCAAAAACCGTAAAAAAAATCCTGATCCTTAATAATCAACTATTTTCTCTCATGTCTAGCTGTGCTTCGTGCCCCCTGACCGTTCCCCCACAAGTGCTGTTATCGCCACTATTTTGACAGCCGTTTCTGAACCTCCCTTACTGTTGAACTCTCTTCAGCTGGTTGCCTGTTCTCCAACAGGGAGAGCACTAAAATAGACCAGCCTCTCCCTCACTCTGGCCTATGTCTTCAGTGTCCCATGTGGTAAATCCAACCCCTCAAGGTCATCGTGGGCAATTCTGGAATAAGATCACCTTAGCAACAGTATCTTATGGCTCGCTCCCAGATTTTAAAACAAGAACTACAAAATCAGAGAGAATAATGGTAGGGATACTGTAAGCCGCCTTGAGTCCCTTTCCAAGGAAAAAGGCGGGGTAAAAACTAATCTTAAATAAATAAATGAATAAATAAATTCAAAAGGCACCAGCACTGTAATGAAAGGAAAAACTGGCTGGCTGGGCCCCGAAGAAAAGTACAGCAGCTTTGGAGGACTCTGCCCTGCTCTCTTTACAGGGAACAGAGAACACAGTCTGCTCTGTCTGGTAACTGAAACCTCTAGGGACGAGGCAGCAATTAGAAACTTGCTTGACAAGGTCAGGTCTTTACCAAGGCACTTGACACCATCGCGGCGATAACCCTTGTTGCATTTCTTGCAGCGGGAAGGCCCAGCCCCCATGCAGCCGATGCAGGCCTTGGCACAGTCTGAGGAGAAAGGAAAAGGCAGAGATAGAGAGTAGGAAGAATTTGCCAGACCGTAGCTTGTGAATCAGGAACCAAACTCAAGACATTTTTGCAGCCTGACGTAAAAAAAAAAAAAACAAGGTGCCGCGTTTCAGGCTTGGTGCTCTCACCTCGACACTCGTAGGAGCCTTCCGTGTTGATGCAAAACTGGTTGGCACGGCAATGGGCCATGTCTGTGCCACATTCATCTATATCTGTTGGGGGGGGAGAGAGAAGTCAAGCTAGACATTACCCAGAGCAACATCCACACTCCCCGGCCACCAACCCATTTCCTTTGCTCTGTGGAAGCCATGTTTGTGTCTGCACCTTTCAAAATAACCCCATCCCCCGGCCAACAAGTTACACATATCCAAAATGAGCAGCCCCTTGCGACCATTTGCTAAGCCTAGACCTACAAGCTCACCGATGCATCTTCGGTCATGCAGCATCCAGCCTCTCTTGCAACGCAGGCAGCTTGAGTCCTCAGGGCCTGAACAGCGTCCGCAGGCCCGGTAGCACTCTGGAGAAGGGGAGAAAAACTCACATGTAGTAGCAGGAAGGGGGTAAGGCTCTGCGCTACCTGTCTTCCCAAGCTCACAAAGGCTTAGTACATGGGATTGAAGGGGACTGGAGTGAGCGAGAAAGACGGCCTCTAAACTTGTGCGTTACAAAAAAAGGAGAAAGACACGAGCAGGCTGTGAGGCACAACTCAGGTTGCAACTCCTACTCTGTTGTGGTGAGCTGTGTGACATAGCAGTAGAGGTGCTGGGCTGGGATGTGGAAAAGCCACATTCAAACTTCCACTAATCATGAAAGTTATTGGATAAATATGGGCTTTATTCTGGAAAAAAAGGCGCCTGAGGGGGGGTATGATTGAGATGCCCAAAATAATGCAGGGCATGAGTCAAGTGGATAGAGCAATGCTCTTCTCCCTCTCACGAAATACCAGAACTTGGCGACATCCATTCAAATTGAGGGCTGGGAGAGTGAGAACAGACAAAAGAAAATATTTTTTTACCCAGTGTTTTTAGTCTGTGGAACTCCCTGCCACAGGAGGTGGTGATGGCATCTGGCCTGGATGCCTTCAAAAGGGGATTAGACAGATTCCTGGAGGAAAAGTCCATCACAGGTTACAAACCATGATGGAGATGTGTAATCTCCAGGCTTAACACCAGGGTACTTCAACGGCCAGATGCAAGGGAGTGGTATCAGGAGACAGATATCTAGTCTTGTGCATTCCCAGATGCATTTGGTGGGGCCCCTGTGAGATACAGGAAGCTAAACTAGATGGGCCTTTGGCTTGATCCAGCATGGCTCTTCTTATGTTCTTATGTTCTCTCTCTCTCTCTCTCTCTCTCTCTCTCTCTCTCTCTGACCTACTTCACCGGGAAGAAGAAGTTAGGAGTGGTCATCATACTCTTCTGGAGGAATGATGGTCTATAATGGTAACTACATCATAAGTCGTGGTTTGGTCTTCAGTGCTTCAGTCTGCTATTTCTGTCTCTTTTTAACTGCCTTTAAAATGCTTTAAGAATTTCCAAGTATTTACATTAAATTTTATTACACTCTCTCAATGGAATCCTAAGGGTTTAATGTGACTTTATCATGAATGAACTAGAAACAGATCAACTAAAATAATAAACAGAAATAGGGTTGCTTCAGAATGTAAAGATGCCCAGTTCCTGCTCTGCTATTAACCTCCTAGTAGTCTGTGCCAGCTCTACAAACCTCATTGCCCAGTGTTAATGAGCTAGGCTTGCTAATTAAAAAATAATTTCAAGCGCCAAGCCAAGCCACATTATATGATGGTAACAGAGAATGAGTGCCAGAGCCCAACATCAGTTTCACTCGGAGAGGACCAAGAGCTATGAGAGAACTGAAGCTCAGTAACAGGGCACATTATTTTTGTACAGCAGATGTTGAGCTCAGCCGCCAGTATCTCTAATTAAAATTGGTAGGTAGCATTTAAATCAGAAAGACCAGAGCCTGGAAAAGTAATTATAGTGGGTTTTTTAAAGCATTGCAACGCCAAGGTGGCTGGAGATTATGGGAGTTTCCATGCTCTGGGAAAGACTCAGCCCAGATGATAACCATAATGGAGGTGATGATGATAAGGAGGAAGAAGAAGAATGTATTTATTTATTTATTTATTTATTTATTTATTTATTTATTTATTTATTTATTTATTTATATTTGTACTTATTAACAGCCCAACTGTCCTCAGGAACTCTGAGCGGTGTACAACAAATTATAGAACAAAGCAACTAGACACCCCCCAAAAAAATCAACCCACAAACAAAATAAATCAAATAAAAAGATAAGATACAACAGCATATATACAGACAAACATAACTCCGGCAAGAAAGAGGCTGGGATAGACAAAAACCAAATAAACTAAATATTGTCTTCTGTACTTGAAGAAGAAGAAGAAGAAGAAGAAGAAGAAGAAGAAGAAGAAGAAGAAGAAGAAGAAGAAGAAGAAGAAGAAGAAGAAGAAGAAATATTATTACCTTGCTTTTCTCCTTGAAAAGAACTCAAGACACAACACTGAAGGACGATATACCAAGTTTGAGACAATGAGTGTAGAACACTTATCAAGAACTTTAAAAATGAAATTCAACATGAAGAAGGAGAGAAAAAGAGGAGAAGACAAGAAAATACCAGTGGAAAAGAGAGATGGAGGAGCACAGAGAAGAGAGGGTCCTAGGATGAAAGAGGAACTCATGGGATTTTAATACAAAGCTGAGCTCATGAGCTAGTGTCAAAAATAACTTATTAAACCTGAAAACTAACACAGCATGGATGGATTCAATAAAGAAAGGCAGAGACTTTACTGAGCAAGATCTGAGCAAGCTTGTTAATAACACGGCCTTCTGGAGGCCATTAATTTGTAGAGCCTTCCACAATTCAGAAGCAATTTGACAGCACATAACAAAAGTCCTTAAGGTTCAGCAAACAATAAGTGTCTTATACTGTATTATTAATTTGAATTCCTGTTAATCATTGCTATTCTGTTTTTCTTACGGCTCAGCACTTCATCTCTCTTTATGAAATTTGAGAATACAGATTCTGTTCTCCTCAGAGAATGTGGTACTGTATTATCTCAAGGAAACTGTTGGGTGTACATGAAGAGATGGGATGTGTCCCTTCCATGGGTCTGATGGTTACATTTTAATGGCTACCTTGCACCCTTCTGTTGTTGCCATAAAAAGTTTTTTTTAAAAAAAATCGGGAAGGGGGAGTATATTAGAGCTCCAGCGGTGCTGAGGGGCTCTCAAAACCCAGCAAAACTGCACACACACCCCAAACCACCTGAGCATAAAAGGTATCTTTTTGATCCCTCTCTGCCCCCAAATTAAGCATTTTTGGTGGGTGGGACACCACAGGACACAGCAGGGTTGAAGGCCACATTTGGACCACAGAAGGAACTTGTAGTCTGTGAACTGCACATCCCTTAGCCTGCTACACAGGGAGGCATGTTGTTGGACTGAGGCTTTTCATTGGGGGGGGGGAAGGTGGTGAATGTACAGTAAAACGGCTAAACAGCTAGAAACCTTTGTGAGTCAGAATATTTGCCTTTTTTCCGGTGAAAGGGATTACTCTTGATTTTTATTCTTCAGTACATTGTGGAGATTCCCCCCCCCCGGGTCAGGCGCACACGCCTCGTTTCCTCACAATCAGGGCTATATTAAAGACTCCGAAATGCCACAACCGCTACCACACTTCCTTGAGCAGCCGCTTTTTATTTTGCATCGCCTTATCTCCTCCCGCGGTCACGTGGTCGCTACAGCGGTTCAGCAGTCCGCACTTCAGCGGTTGCTTAGCAATCGGATTCCCTGTTCACACTTGGCTGAACCGCTTTAAACTACGACAGAGAAACGGCAGAAAAAGGGGGGGGAAACAAAAAAAGGCAGCGTAGTATGTCCGCAAATACAACCAAATCGCTTTAAAAGGGGGTGCAGGAGCCAGTTTAAAAAAACACCAGCCCCAGTGGTCGTGGCAAGAAAAACCGACACAGCGGTCAAAAATGGGCATGGCCAAGGGGGCTCTTCAGAAAAAGCGGTTTGAAAAGCGGACAGTGATTTTTAAGGCAATTTGTCTTTAAGGAAAAGGCATTTCTGAGGGAAGTCAGGAAGCAGTGCTGGCCAGCAAGGAGGTCACACGGGCTTCTCTCTCCAGACCCTGCCCCCCACCCCCACCCCCCACCCCCAAGTCCAGCCCACACCAGCCCAGCGTGGGCTCTCTACATACCCGCACATACCAGGTGACTGTCGTTGCGGGCAGCTTCGTAGTAGCCATCTCCACACTCTGAACAGAAGGGGCCACCATAGCCGGTCTGGCACATACACAAGCCGGTGCCTCCCCGCGTGCCATCGCCATCACACTGCCCGTACCCACTGCAGGGCTTCTGGACACCCCCAGGACAGGCTGTGGTGAGACATAAAATAAATGTGGGGGGACAGGAGGAACTGGGGCTCTGAGACTCAGCATCCGTTCCTTCCGTTCCCATACGCTTCTCCTTGGCGGTGACAACAGCTCTTAGAGCAACCATGTCCAAACTTCGGCCCTCCAAATGTTTTGGACCACAACTCCCACAGTCCTTTGCCAATGGAAATACAGGCATAGGATTGTGGGAGTTGTGGTCCAAAACATCAGGAGGGCTTAACTTTGGGTATGCCTCTCTTAGAGCATCTCATAACCTACGACCAAAGGTTTCAGCCTCATCCTATGACTTTAAGCTAAGCCCCTTCCCTTATTTCAAGAGAGGGCCGTTTAATGACCTGTGTCTGAATCTCACCCATTCTGGGGACACTTGCTAATCCTCAAGGCACTAAAAGGAAGACATGCTTCCCCATTCAGCCCGTTCCCCGTAGTTACAGATGCAGCGAGAGAGCGCCTGGCCTGAACGAACCCACAAGTGCTCAGGCATTACTGTGGTGAAGCAGGAGGTGATGGAATGACTCACTGTGGCAGTCAGGGCCATAGGTGCCCGGTGGACAGCATAGTCTCAGTGCATCCATGCAGAGCCATTGGAAGAAGTCTGGGTGCTGCTGCTGCCTGCAAGGGGGGTGGGGGAGAGAGAGAGAGAGAGAGAGAGAGAGAGAGAGATCCTATTACAACACTGTCAAGAGGCTAGATGGGTTGACCTATAGACTTCCTTGCAATTCCACAGTTGTATGGCTCTACCACTGCCTCTTGTTCTATCTTGTGCCATGTAACTCCTTCATCACTGCCTCTCCTTCAAAAATAGAACTGCCAAATTTAGAATGACTGCCAAAGTTATAATGGAAAGGTTCCCCTAGAACGGTCGTTCCCAACCTTGGGTGCCCAGATATTTGCAGAGTAGAATTCCCTGGCCACCATAGCTAGTGGTGAAGGAGGCTTCTGGGAGCTGCAGTCCAAGAACATCTCGGAACCCAAGGTTAGGAACCACAGCCAAAGCAAAAAAGCCAAGTGTTCTGCTTATGTAAGTATAAAAGTCAAATAAATAAAATAAAATAAAAATATACCACCCCATAGCACTTAAAGCACTCTCTGAGCAGTTTACAAGTAATGATGCAGGATACACATTGCCCCCCCCAATTGCCTGGCCCCTGCAAACTGTTACTCATGTTATCAACCTTGGAAGGAAGGAAGGCTGAGTGAACCTTGAGCCTGCTACCTGGAGTTGGACCCCAGGTCATGAGCACAGTTAGAGCTACAGTAGAGCAGTTTAACCACAGTGCCACCGTGCTCTAGAGCAGTGATGGAGAACCTTCGGCGCTCCAGGTGTTTTGGACTGCCACTCCCACAGTCCTTTGTCATTGGCAATACAGGCTTGGGATTCTGGGAGTGGTGGTCCAAAACACCTGGAGGAGCCGAAGGTTCACCACCACTGCTCTAGAGAGATGGATGAAAACTGTACTCTTTCATACGTTTTTGGACTGCAATCTACATCATCCCCAACCAGCATGCTGGGAGCCATTGTCAAATAATATCTGGAAGATCCCAGGAAGAAGAAGAAGAGGGACGGAGTACACACAACTCTTTGAATTTTGTTGGCATGGAACACCCCCGATTCCTCACTCATGGCTGTATTAGCTACAACTGAACTGGTGCAGTTGGCACTCCAATCATATCTATAAATTCCCCTATGGCTATGAGCCCTACAACAAATGTCACAAAAGCACACCTCCTCTCTTCCAGGACCCCTGAGCCTTTCACTCCTTCCTTGGCTACCCTCAGATGCTTGTTACGCTCCCTTCCTTTGATTCTTCCAGCTTCAGTCTATCTCCATCTGCTCTGGGCTCATCAGAGAACCTTGCATGTTTAACAGGGCGGAACAGGAGCAATCACATAACCCTGGGGTGGTGCAATCATAGTAGAGGGTTGTGCTTTAATCCCTGATATCTTCAGTTAAAACGATGAGCAAGCGGGTCACAGACAGACCCTTGCCAGAGAGATAGCAGAAACCATCTTTAATTCTGTGTACAAACAAATGGCAATAAAGAAAGAATGACATAAGATTCCTCCACTGACCGTGATAATGTGAAATGACACTGCCCAGAAAAAAAGCGTTAGCACCTGTTCCTTTTGATTATATGTATCTCAGAACCCATTTCTTGGACATCAGCTGCACACACATGCACATGAGTGGACACACACATACATACACATACCAAGAGAGCGGGAAAGGGAATTACAGTATGTTTCTGTGTATGAGACTATATTTGTGTCTAAAATTGTTAGACTAAAAATTGTGCTTTGTCTTATATATGAAAGTAAGCCGAGGAGAGAACCGTGCATTTGCAAAACTGTAATTTTGGGTTGGAAGCGTGGGGGGTCATCTTATACATGGGGGGCATTTTATAGACAGGAAAAAAAGATGGGTATATGCATTACACAGCTGAGTCCCTACACAGGAAGATGGAACGAGTCAGCTGCCCCTCCACCTTCTAGCCTTCGCTGCCTGTTGATACTGGCACACATGATATTCCACTTGAAAAAGCTGGAGCCCTGCTTTGGAGGCTTCCAAGAGTTGTCCGGGGTTTTGAATTCCATTTTGTTCTTCCTTCCATAAAACAAAAGCTGTCAAAGGTCAAGCTTCTTGCTGGCATCACTAAGTCCAAGGGCAGGCTAACCCCACCCCCAAACACAATTCCCAGGCGCTGCCAGCAGGTGGGCCCATCCTAGCTTTTTTTCACTCACTCGTGAAACCACCAACGCTCCACATGTTCTTCACTCTGCTCCAGCAGCTGGTTGCAGGCAAAATCCGATTTGGAGCACACTCCCTCCAGCACCTCCAGTAGGCGGGTCTCACTAAGAAATGGAATAAATTGAGTCAACATCATGTCATCCGGACCGAATGAAGCAGCCTCTCCACATGGTTTGGGGAAATGTTCCCTAGGTGTAGAACGAACCCTCTGCCTCCACTTACTCCAACTTCTTCCCTACCAACCATTCACAGACTCTCCTTAGCTATCTGCCACACAGGAGGGCCGGCTCTCTCGTTAGTTAAATTGAAGCAGCCACCTCAAGCAGAGGAGGCAGGGAGACATCAGTGAAGGAGCGAACAGGGCAGAGCTGCGATTGTCCTGCAGCCTATCTTGCATCCTTATCTGACCTCCCTATCCCCAAATGTGGTAGAAGGCACTGTCCCATAAGTCCCAAAAGCTACATGACATCTCTTGCTTTAGAGTGGTTGTCATTAGTTTTAACTAAGGGGACAATTTGACGGAGAGCAATTTCTGCTCCTTCAAGGGAAATGATCTTTGTTTCTCCTTAGAAAATGTTCACCAACACAAATTCTTACACTCTTAAAGCCTCTTGCTTGGAGCTTTACAGAACATTTAACAAATTAACTGCAAGTCCTTTCATTTTCAATAATTAAGGGGAAACCACAACTCAGCCAGAGACAATGTCAAAAAATTTGCAATATAGCTATTTAAGTTACTTTGATAGTTACAGGGACTGGCTAGAAAGGGTCGCTATAAGTCAGAATTGACTTAACAGTACATTGTTGTTTGTTTGTTTAATTTATTTAATTTCTATACACCCATCCGGCAGCAAGGCCACTCTGGGCAGTGGTTCACAGCAGTGCAAAGAATCATACAGAAAGCCAACGGCAAGCAAACATTGTTCTTGTTACAAGAGATAGGTCACTGCTAAGGCACTCAATTCTGCATCACTGATCCTAGCCCCACACCAAATGGAGTCATCGTGGCCGTGGCCGTTCTTCTGAGCTCTCTTAAAATGTGGGGTGCCAGTCAGGAGTTACCACTGCTCCGGCAAGGACGGCCAGTCCAGTGCACTCTGCCGTAGCAGCATCTCACCCGTGACCCTGCGCAGCCCAGGTCTCGGATCACCTGTTGGCATATTTTGCAAGTTTCTCTTCTTCCCAGGCTGTGTTCCCGCCCCCGAAGTTCTCTCGCTGTGTCCTCTCCAGACCCTGGGAAGGCAGGAGAAGGCTCACAGCAAATGTGGTGCCAGTTTCCCCCTTCCCCCTCCCCAAACCCACAGCAACCCTCTGCCCCACTCTCGCATGCAACGAGCTACGAATCCTTGATCTTGGGAACAGGTGTTTAGCCAACCCCTTGGTCTCCTCCGACTCCCATAATCCTCCCTGTGAGGTTGGGACCATGCATGGGGGCTGTTGAGGATCACACGGTCCTCTCTTGTTCAGTCAGAGGGCCATGACCCCCCCCCCAAATGAAATCAAAACCCCTTCCAAGCCTCTTACCTTAATGAAATTGTTGGCAAGGCCCCGGCAGGTCTGGCATGGCTCTTGCTGGGAAGAGCTCGGGCTCAGGATCCAAAGGATGAACAAGAGAAAGAGCAAAGAAAGAGGCGTTTTCATCCAGGGAACAGGCGTCTCCATGCTGGGAACAAGGGAGGAAGGAAAGAAGAGGAGGCACCATGAGGTGGGAGGCATTACTGAAGAGGTCTCTTGGATCCTCCTCACCTGATACAAGCCTGGACAAGATGTGTGGTTTTAGTCTCTTTCTGATCCACGAGGAAGGTCTGCGAGAGTGTCAAGGACAGGGTCTTCTTTATGGTGGCACCCTCCGTCTTTGGAACACCTTTTCCTAAGAAGTATACAGCACCCTGCAGTTGCTGGCCTTTGAAAAGATTTTAAAAGATGTTTTTGCTGCTTACTATGTTTATAATTGTTATTAAAGTATTTTTGTACCAAAATTGTCATAAATAATATTTTTCCCTCTCCTTTTTGGAATGAGCTGCTTCATATTTAGATTTGGTCTTTTTTGAGCTGTGTTATATTATCAT
Organism: Phrynocephalus guinanensis; assembly: GCA_037367245.1. Lineage (NCBI taxonomy): Eukaryota > Metazoa > Chordata > Lepidosauria > Squamata > Agamidae > Phrynocephalus > Phrynocephalus guinanensis. Next base: position 32,167,708 of record CM074744.1, on the reverse strand, counting down.
TGATGTTCCATTATATGTTCCTATTATGTTGCTATGATATGAGCACTTGTAATATTTTCTAAATTTGGTCGTTGGTTTTGTCTGCTGCTGCTCGTTGTCCTGGGGATGTTTATTTTGCTGTCCTCTTGCCGGTTTCTTTTGAATCTTTTGTTTTTTTTTGGTAGTTTTCAGATTTTGCTATCTCTTTGTTATTTTATCTCTTGGTTGATTGTGAACCGCCCAGAGTTGTCTTTCAAGGAAGATGGGTGGTCAATAAATGCACAAATAAATAAATAAATAATATTTATTTATTTATTTATTTATTTATTTATTAGATTTTATACCCTGCCCATCTGGCCACTCTGTGCGGCTTACAACAAATTAATGTGTGGAACATTGTGCTTAGATTTTGATTATCTATTTTACAGTTTAAAGTAAAGTTGCAATCTATATTAGCAGAACCTTCATTCATAAGGTCATCATGTCAGTAATAATTACTTGAAAACATGCAGCAAAAATAGATAAGGTTTCATTGTTTCAGAGACTGCGAAGCCAAGATCCCTGACACTGGCTGTCAGAAGGGGAAGGAACCTGGAGGAGGACCTCCCATTATGGCTCTTGATGCACAACATAATGGACATAGGAAATGACATGTGGGAAAAACATAGTTCAGTGGTGCCCCGCCCTTTCGCGGTTCATATACTGTGGTCTCGCTATATTACGGGACCACAGTATATGAAAAAAGCCCCCCTGGGGTATGGGGCAAAGGCCTGTTTCAGGCCTCCCATACTTACCTCAGGACTGGGGCTGCCCCGAATGGGCCTGCGAGGGCCTTCCTGGACCATCTGGAGGCCCTAAAAGGCCCTCCCTGCGAACCGAAAGTGACTTCCGGTAAACTGGAAGTGACTTCCAGGTCACCAAAAATCATTTCTGAGGCCTCTGGGGCCTTTCTAGGCCAGAAGGCCTGGGAAGGCCCTCACAGACCCATTTGGGGCAGTGCCAGGCTGGGGGTAAGTACAATAGCCCCCAGTTACCCCCCCCCCAAGCCTGGCCTGACCTGCATCCGCATATCATGGATTTTTAATTATTATGGGTAAGGTCGGGTCCCTAACCCCTGCGATAGGCGGGGGGTCACTGTTCTTCATATAGGAAACTGCTCTGGGATACAGAGAGGAGAGAAATATAGAGAACATTCTAGCAATAGTACCAAACAACAGCTTCAGCACTTTTACCTAGCCTCAGCACCTGTCCTATTTACTTCTATGTATGAGGAACGGTATGACTGTGCAGATATTACAGGATTAGTGCTCACAATACTATATACAGTATTATTACATTATTATATTTCATACATTATTATATTTCAAATTTCCAGCTGCTAGACAAATCAGTGCAAGTTCAAGAAAATAAAGATTCTGCACATACACACACACACACACACACACACACACAGAGCGAGAGAGAGAGAGAGAGAGAGAGAGAGAGAGAGAGACGGAGACAGAGACAGAGACAGAGACAGAGACAGAGACAGACAGAAACAATGCTCCACTCAACCTGGTATTAGCCAAATACTGACACTAGATGCTGCTTCTAAAAAATGAAGCAGCTCAATCTGAATCTTTGTTTTTTCTCTCTCTGTTTGTGCATCATGTAGGGTTCTATCCACCTACCCCATGCAGGCAACTGGTTTTTGCTACATGTGCCAACAAATCTCACAGCCCCTCTATTTTAATCCCAGGTAACAACTCCTGCTCCCCTCCACATACAGTACCTCCACCAGTCTTCACCAGCAGATTTTTCCAGAGGCTACTGGGTAGATAATACCTTTATTAAGACTAGCCCAAAATGTATCTCAATTTGTGGACAAGCTTTTGAGACACCCAGCTCTTTTAACTAGGTAAGAGGAGGAGGAGGAGAAGAGGAGGAGGAGGAGGAGGAGGAGGGCGGGGGCTGGAAGAAGAAATGCAAGGTTGTAATTTAGGGAGGAGGAACTACGGCTGTGCCCCAGGGTTCCAACATTTAGAGGATGCTGAAGTCTAGGCCTGAATCTAGGGGTAAATATGTGTAAGGTAAATGACAATGCTTTCTGGCTGACGCTTGTTTTTTAGGAGGGATAAGCCATGTCTGTCTTTTGAAAGGCAGGGCATTCTTCTCGTTTCTTCTTGGTGGTGGACACACGTCCACGCCTCAGGACCAAGAGGGCAAGAGATTGTGCCACCTGGCCTGGGTGTGACCATTTCTAGGGTAGGGCTTTGGAGAAAGGGTCGAGTTGCTTTGATGGTGAAGGCATGAAATCGACATGGTCAGAGATTTAAGGCAGAATACAGGGTGAATAAGCGAGGCCTTCAATGGCAGGATATATTAGACGACCCCTCCTTGTCCCTTGCTACCAAAAGGACAATATTTACAGGAATGCCTCGAACAAACGAGCCGGGCTGACTTCGCGCCGAGGGGTGGGTCTCCGCCTATTTCTCTGGAGAGCGCGTGGAGATCGGGCTGGGCCAAGCTTCCGGGGTCTCGCTTCGGATGCCCACCCAAACCCAAAGCAACCAAAGAAGACCCGGCCCACCTCCCAGTCCATCCTGTCCGAGCAGGCGGACGGCGCTCCCCCCGCGTATCCAGACAAGGCGCCCTGCGGCGGAGGCGGGCGAAGAGGAGAGGTTGCAATTTGCAAGCGCACCGGGAAAAAGGCAAGCCCTTTTGCAGCAGCCGGCGCGGCTCCCCGTGCGTGGGGGCCAGGAGGAATGGCCCAAACCCAGGGGAAGAGGGGGCCCGCTGGCCCCGATCCAATACCTACCTGCCCTCTCACCCCCCTCTGCTCGCCCCTAGGGGAGCCCGCGGCGATCCAGCGGAGGAAAGACCAGCGCCCAGCTTTGCGCGCGAGAGGTCCCCTCCGGCCGCGGGCGCCGGAGCGCAACCCACCCGTACCACCAGCTGCCTCCTCTTCCTTCCTCTCCTCCTCCTCCTTCCCTTCCCCACGTCCTCCTTCGGCCCGATGGTCCGCAATCCGGTGGTCGAGCCCGCCTCTCAGCCAATGACATCCAGCCGTGTGCCTTGACATCATCCGCGTCCTTTCCCGCTGCCAATCGGAGGCCATCCGCCGGGCTCCCCCGCGGAGAGGCACCTGTCAGGGCGCTTCCGAGGAGGCCCGGGCTGGCGCGCTGCGCTTGTGCCGCAGGAGCGGCCGCGGCCAAGGCTGGTCACCGGCGCCTCCTCTCGCCGTCTCCGCCGCAGATCTCAGGCGCCCCACGGCGGGACATCGCCATTCCTGCTTCGGGAAAAGGCTTCGTTCGCCTCTCCTTCTCTAACGCAAGCTGAACCCGAGCAGCAAAATCTTGTGATCCCTCTGCGCCCAAAGACAAGCTTTTCAGACTTTTAATTTTTTTTTAACTTTTTCAATTAAAACATAAAACATACACAGCATAAACATAGTGCAACACTAGCCACAGGGCCCCTTCACTAATGCAATATATACACACACACACACACACACAACAACAACAACAACAACAACAACAACAACGGTTCATTCGTCTTTGAAAAGACTCCTCATTCCTTTCAGAAGTACAGCACGGTACTGTGTGTGTGTGTGTGTGTGTGTGTGTGTGTGTGTGTGTGTGTGTGTGTGTGTGTGTGTGTGTGTGTGTGTGTGTGTGTGTGTGTGTGTGTGTGCTTGTGTCCTTTTGTGTTTTGTGTATGGTGTGTGTGTCACCCATGTGTCATGTGTGTTCTTCTTATTCTTAGCACTTCAAGCACCTGGCTTTTACAATTTTTTTTAAATTATGCAGGCTACACATTAATCTTGATCACCCCTTTCTTAAACTTAATTTCAGATGTCAATTTATCACTGATTGCAATACCACATTCCAAACCTCATTGTACTATTCTTGCGGCTCAAAAATCCAGATCTTCCTCCAATTTTTTTCCTATAAGTAATTGAGCAGCAGTTATGATATTTAAATGTATGTATTTATTTATTTACATCATGATTAATTTTAAATATCATCTGCACATTGCTTTGTAACAATTTTTATTCCTATTGAATAAAAACATTTATTCCATTTTCCCATTCCCCTTTATCACAATTTTTTTCATTTAATGTGGGGGGCCCTTTCTGTGGATCCTGGTTCAGCTGCACCTTTTGCAGTATTGCACCATATGGCCCATGGCCCGTGGTAAATTCAGCTATGGAAAATTTATGTGGTGCCCTCCCTTCTCTCGATGCCCCTAAGCACATGCTCATCTCATCATGCTTAATGGTTAATCCACCCCCGCCTACGGAAGAAATCACAATGAAACATGGCTGCTCAAAATGGGGATACAACACTGACATGTTAACAAACAGCTAGAAAACCCTCCCCTAATGCGTTGGTATCCAATTCCTCAGTCCAGGCTTTAACAAGATAATAATAAATTGATGAGTTGGAAGGAGTTAGGCCTTTTCTAGCAGTGGCTTCCATTTTAAATACCTTTCATCCTTCTCAATTAACACAATGAACACAGAGACTCAAAATCAGTTTTGACACTCCTAGTCAGAATTCCAAGGTAAGTACAGTACAGTACTAGTTAAAGCAAAAGCAAAGTGTTCTTCTTATAGACCGCCCCATACCACTTCAAGTAGTCTCTGGGCGGTTTATAGTTTTAATTACAGTAATGCAGGCTACACGTTGCCCCCCCCCCCAGCAAGCTGGGCACTCATTTTACTGGCCTCGGAAGGATGGAAGGCTGAGTGAACCTTGAACCTGCTACCTGGGATTGAACCCCAGGCCGTGAGCACAGTTTTACCTGCAGTACAGGCATTTAACCACTGTGCCAAGAGACTCCTGCTGCACCAAGGCAATATCACTCTGGCTGGTGGATTCTGGGAGTCGTTATCCAAAAATGCTTTTCTCAGCTCTGCTAGTGGTCCTATATGGGTGTTCAAATAGCACCCACCCATCAGCCACCTAGTTAAATGTCTCTGACAGCAACAGGCATCCGGTGTAATTTGTCTATACCTTTGTACTTCTAAGTTATTTCTTCTCTGCACTGATACAGTTTGGATGTGCAGATGGAATGTCTCCATTTTTTCTCTGTCCAATAGAAACTGATTGGCTGCCATTCAGTAATAAGATGGCAGGATCCTCCCTGAGCACTCAACAACCTCACATAATAGAGACGATGCTTGTTCACTGGAAGTCCTACACCCAGAGAGCCGTCACTCGAACTGTTTGGCTCAAATGAGTCTTTGCATGTGATCCTCCTAGGCCAGTGATGGCGAACCTATGGCACAGGTGCCAAAGGTGGCCCTTGGAGCCCTTTCTGTGGGCACCCAACATCGCCCCTTCACAGCCACCTGTATACAAGTTAAATTACTGTATTGGCACTTTGCAAAAAAATTAGTGGGTTCTGAATTGCAGTTTGGGCACTCGGTCTCTAAAAGGTTCGCCATCACTGTCCTAGGCTTTGCTATTACAGCTTTCCTGCCCAAACATACAAGTAATCCCTGGTCAGGGCTGGCATTTCCGCTGCACCTTTAAAAGGCAATGAGGGAGTCTTCCCGTCCATGTGCTCAGCCTAACTTTTGTGAACCAAAGGGCACAAAACAAGAGCTGCAACTAGGCTGCTACCCATTGCTGCTTGGTTAGGAGGCTGTGAACAGATACTGTAGTCAGTCAGGCCCCTTTGTCTCTGTGTCAACCGTCTGAGGAGGCAGCCATAGGGTGCCCTGTTGCCAGCCTGCCTGCTTCTGCTGACACTCCCGCACGGCACGCTCCAAGCTCTGGCTGATCCATACCGCATGCCTCTTCAGCTCACACCTCTGCTTGTTGTCCCTGCCTCTGGGGCCAGCTAGGGCTTGCAGGAAGCCGAAAAGCTGTGACGGCAGAGCGAAGACAGGCACCGCATGGAACAGCAGAGGGATCTCGTCCGTGGGAAGGAGCTCTTCAAAGCAGGCGACGAGATACCTGTCCTTGGCCTTCCCAGCCAGGAAGTCTGGCAGGACGCAGTTGAGGGAAGCCAGGAAAGTGCTGTCAGGTTTGGCAGGAATGAGCAAGGGGGCTTTCTGTTCCCAGCCGAGCCACTGGGTGCATCCAGCTACCGCCCCTGGGGAAAAAAGCAGCAGAACGGTGCCGCCTTCCTGCAGCACCTGACGTCTCTGAGCATGGAGCCACTGCATGGGGCCCAAAGATCCCACTTCCCCGCGGCTCCACAACTCCAGGGACACAGAGAGATGCAGCCGGGTCAGGGCCCCTGCCAAGGTGCCCACCAGACACTCAAAGCCAAGGTGATCTGGGGAGTAGAGAATGAGGATGTGCCGGCCCTGAAGAACTCCTGCAGAGAGACAGAGACAGAGAGAGGGAAAGTTGGATTTCTGCTGGGTGTTCCACCCACTCCGCAAACTCTTGAACCTACAGAACATGGCAACTGGCTTGTCAGATTTTTTAACAGTCTGCTGTCCCCATCTTCCTCAGTGTTTGTAACCCACAAAACTTTCAAGCTCTAGGCCAGGCCTGCCCAACAGGTAGACCGCAGGCTACTGGTAGCCCGTGAAGGGTTCAAAAGTAGCCCGTCGGCCATCAATAAAAAAAAGTGAGGGGATAAGTTCTCCACTCCTCCCTCCCCCATCCCAAGGACCACCACTGTCCCAGCAAAGTTCTGGGTCTGCCAGCGCACTGTCTCAGTTGAGCAGGGTAGTTCAAGGGCCATGGTGCATTGAAATCTGTTCCCTCCAGAACAAATTAATTGGTTTTCAGTGCATTCCTATGAGAAACTGCTGCTCTACTTACAACAGTTTTTAGTTATGAGCACGTGCTCGGAACAGATAAAATTCGTAAGTAGAGGTTTTAGTGTAGTGAGCCCTCAGGCACTTTGGGCTGGATAAAGTAGACCTTGGCCTGTTCAAAGTTGAACAGCCCTGCTCTAGGCCATGAATCAATCCCAAATAGCAAGGGAAAACTTTTTTTTTTGTTTTGCCTGTACAGTAACACCTCAGATAAAGAATGCCTCTGATAACAAATTTTTCAGATAACAAATGCAAATTTCTGGGTATAGGGCTGCCTCAGATAAATGTTCCCTAGGGGATGCCTCGGATAACAAATGTTGCATAATGCCTTGCAAAATAAGTGTACCCAGGATGTATTGCACCCCCTGTAGTTTGTGGAGGGGTGGGAGGAGTTAGAGTGCTTTTTTTTCATTTCTGAGCCATTCTGGACATGTTTTACTGAGGGACTTGGACCTTTTGAACTTGGAAAGGTAGGGAGCTAGCTTTTATTAATATCTGCACTGCTTTTATTTGCATTTTTGGTGGGAACAGGCTGAGGTAGTCATGCTGCTTTCTTCTGTCCATGTTTGCAATCTTTTCCATTGCTCTACAGGCAAGAACCGGCTGGATTTCTCTTGCTGCTTATGTTTGTGTGTTTGCATTTTTACCCATTGCACCTTGGGGAGGAATAGGCTGGAGTGGTCTTGCTAGCTTCTCTTGTCCATGTTGGCATTGCACTGCAGCATAGGTGTTCTGGGGGGGTTTCCAGCACTGCAAGCCTTTAAAGTACATTTTATAAAGAGGTCCGGACACCCCCCCCCAGCTTTTTTGCCTTTTCTCGGACTTCTGGAACAGATTAATTGGTTTCCCCTTAATTTCAATAGGGAGCTACGTTTTGGATAACATTTTTTTCAGATAACAGATTGCCTCTGAGAACAAATTGAATTCGTTATCAGAGGCACCACTGTATCGTTATTTTAAATATGTCCAGAATGCAATATCACAATTGGCCACAAGAGAGAACCGAAGAACCTGTTATTTTTTGGCCTGGTAGTAGCAATAGTGCTTAAATGTGCTAATAATGCACAGTGCTGCATGTTAATCGTAAGTTCGGGTCAAACAGTAAAGAGCTCCTGTGAAAAAGTCATGTTCTGAGATCTGAGTCTGTCAGTGAATCCCCATAATCTCCACTCACTGCTATGTTGTCTGGGGATGATGGGAGTTGGAGTCCAACACTAATTGGATGTTCTGACTCTACTACAAGAACAAATGAGCAAAGCTTGACACTGGCAAAGATAGCACTCTGTTGTTTGAAGGGTAAGGCAGGCAAATGGTGGTCCATGGGCCGTGTATGTCTGCCACTGTGCCTCTCCCATAAGGATACCTATCCATTCTGTTTTTTTAAATAATAGTCCAAATCAGTCTTTCTATATTTTGTCTTGGCCTGCTTCTAGCCAGGAAGACTGTTTTCAACATCAGTAGTAACTGAATGTCACATCTGGGGTGTTTTTGTGGTGGTGGTGGGGCTCTCCCAGGGCCTAAATCAGGTTAAGGAAGACCAACAACATTATACTAAAAGGAGGTGGGATGCTCTGTAAAAAAGAAGACATCTCTGTGGGAGATGTGAGGATGGAGAGATCTATTGGAGTTTTTACAACCTCGCAGGCTACCCGTGGTTTAGGTAGCTGGCAAGGACTTTTCTGGGCTGAGATGACGGTGAGTTCTTCTAGCACTAACCAATCATTCCTTCCCATCTCTGAATTGAAAGAGATCCCCTCCTCTCTGCTGAGAGACCTTTCCTCCTCTTTATTCTGCTGGAAGCAATCAATTTGTTTCTTCATTGTTTGCTGTTGATCTATTCACAACTGTAATTAAAAATGGCTCGGAATTAGTTATTGAGACTGTAAGTGCCAATTAATAAGAAAAGGATGGGCTATCTTTGGAACTTGAAACTATTCTTCCCTGTGAGTCTCTGTACTTCTACTATGCAGCAAAAATAATTTTGAAACACAAAACTTTGCAACAAGATCGGGAGGAGAAGTGTACACTCCCATGATCTCTTGTAGTCTCCTACCACCAATTCTGCCTCATGAGCCAATTTGCTTTTGACTTGAAAGATGTCATTATTCTGCTATTTTGACCTTTGGTACAAAACAGCTGAATTGGAACTTAATGAAAATTTGATTCTGGCTGTTTGGGATTAAACATGGACAATCATTTCTTCTTCCAATACCTCCATTAATTTAGAAAGAATGACTAGGACAATTATCTAAACCACTTACTACTGGAGTTATTTTGCACAATTTAACTAATTTATTGGAGAGGATACATGTTCACATTTCACTGCCATTGAGCTCCATCTTTTCCCCCTGTACACGTGTTTAGATCATAACCATCTGATGAAGTAGACTCTAGTCTAGTATGAAACCTATGGTATATAACAACAACAACAGAGTGACAAAATGTCAATATTAGGAACAGTATGCATACTGCACTGATACTTAAAAGATATTTAGGTTATGGATCTATTATATAATACAGTAGCCCCCCTGTCTATCGCGGAGGTTAGGGACCCACTCGACCCACAATGATTGAAAACCCGTGATATGAGGATGCAGGTCGGGTGGGGCCTGGGGTGGTGGTGTGTAATGTTTAAAATGCCTTTAAGCAACCGAGCCAAGCACTTTAAAAAGCCCAGGCTTTTAAAACCTTTTCCCCCCTTCCCCATTCCCCTGGCTTCAGCTGATTGGCGCTGGGGAGACTTTTCTCCCCCACGCCAGCGCTAATCAGCTGGAGCCCTGGCATGGTACACCACTCCTCGTGCGGGTTGTAGTGCGGGACCGCAGTATATGAACCGTGAAAGGGCGGGGGACCACTGTACCAGTCAATGTTTTTATAATTTTGATTGACTGTACCTGGTATATTTGAATAATAATAGTAACAATAATGATGCTATAAGACTGCGGGTTGTTTTTACCTTCAGAGGTGTAATCTTCTTTCAGGATCCTGAGCCAATCTGCAGACAGAAAGGATGTTAGAAAGCTCTCTGATCCCACCCGAGACAGACACGAAAGCAGGAGGACAATGACGCAAAAGCCAATTCAGAGGCAGCAACATCTACCCAAGGGTCTCTGTCTATGGAACAGACAGAACAACGTGGGTGTCACCTAACAGTGTCGATCAGTTGATCCAGTTTGAAGCTGGAAGACCAGAATATATGTCAATCAGCGATAGACAGAGAGCCACTTTCGAATGACCTGCTACACAAAACTCAACAGCAAGTCTGGCTGTCAGGGAAACATTACTACAGGGAGAAACTACTGGGGTAAAAAATAATTTTTGTCTACTGTGCTAGGTTTGTTATTGTTACTGTTGTTTTCTGGCACAAACTTGGGGTTCTATTCCCTGTGGGGAGTGCATTCAAAAATAGCATCCCTCTGATGTGCAGCCTGAAATACTCAAATCCACTGCTATCTTTTTCAAAAAGTAAAAAATAGCAAAATGTTCTGCTTATTTACCGCCCCATACCACTTCAAGTAGTCTCTGGGCGGTTTACAGTTTAATTATGCAGGCTACACATTGCCCCCCCCCCCAGCAAGCTGGGCACTCATTTTACCAATCTTGGAAGGATGGAAGGCTGAGTCAACCATGAGCCTGCTACCTGGGATGGAACCCCAGGTCGTGAGCAGTTTTACCTGCAGTACAGGCATTTCACCACTGCACCACGAGGCTCCCTAAGAAAAAGAAAATGTATATGATGTATTCTTGAAGGCTTTCATGGCCAGGATCTGATAGCTGTAGTGAGTTTTTCGGGCTGCTTGGCCATGTTCTGGAAGTTTTTCTTCCTGACGTTTCGCCAGACTCTGTGGCCAGCATCTTCAGAGGGCAAGGAGCTCAGGGAACTGGGAGTTCTCTCTGTGCTCTGGGGTATTGTTTTTGTTGTGTCATTACAGTCATGACCAACTGTTCGTGACACCATGCCCATGGAGTTTTTCTGGGCAAGAATCCTAGAGTGGCTTGCTAGTTCCTACTCCAGGCACCTACAGCATCTGGTATTCCCTGGTATGGAGTGGGTGAAAATGTGTATGATTTGTACAGAGAAGGTTGCAAGTTCAGTCCCTGACATCTCCAGGCAAGGCTAGGAAAGAGTTCTGCTCAAACCTTGGAGAGTCTCTGGCAGTCCATGTTGGCAGTCCTGACTAGATAGGGCCAAATTCTGACTTCCTAGGCTTCTGGGGACAGCAGAACAAACAGCCAGGAGAGGCTGCTCTTCCCTTTCACTTGGACTGCAGGGCATAAGAACATAAGAAGAGCCATGCTGGATCAGGCCAAAGGCCCATCTAGTCCAGCTTCCTGTATCTCCCAGTGGCCCCACCAGATGCGTCTGGGAGCGCATGAGACGAGATATCTATCTCCTGATACCTCTCCCCTGCCTCTGGACCTTGAAGTACATTAGGGGAATGGCCCCAGAATTGCAAGGTGGATCTCCCACAGGTGGGGAGTTTATAGGATCCTAAAGGACTAGGAAGCAGAAGGAATGACCATTGAGGGATCAGAGACAGAAGCAAGGGTACAAGCAACCAGAATAACGGGAACATTCTTGGGGACTAGAGGACATGAAGGGTGTCTAGTCAAAAATGGAGTAGCCAGACTGCTTTGTTTTTAAATGTTGTCTTTCAGTGTTACAAGCCACTCTGGGTCCCTTTCTAAGGAGAGAGGCAAGGTAAATTTAAACTGACTAACTAACTAACTAACTAACAAACAAACAAACAAACAAACAAACAAACAAACAAACAAACAAATAAATAAATACATACATACATACATACATACATACATACATACATACATACATACATACATACATACATACATACATACATACATACCTTTCAGGGCATCTTTCTTGAGCAGCAACCCAAGTAGAATAAAGCAGAGCCCAACGAGAGTTATCATCCAGGCTGGTGCCCAGTGGGTTCGGTGATCTGCACACAAGCAAGAGGGTGGAGAAATGGTGGGAATCAGTGGATGATATTGCCTCCAATCTCATTATTATGCACAGACCCGCCCTGCCCACCTCCGTCACCACACCAGTGGTTGCCCGACGATTCCCAATGCTCAGGAATGAAGTCTTGAGCTAGGAATCCAGTCTTTCGTTACAAATGAAAATCCATCTTTTTTTTCTCATTCAGTTTCTCCATTCTTTGCCAGCATTCCCTGCTTGTCTTCTGGTTACAAACAAATGTTTCCCTTCACACTTGGAAACCTTTCCCCAAAATATACAGTTTTGTGTGACCGTTTTTAAACTGGCAGCACTGTGTTCAGGCACGTTATTCAAATATATAGAATTCTGTGCAGGTTTTCTCACTGAAACGCACCCCGAAACACACACAAAAATGAATGGATTTCTGGGGACCTGTACTTTTTCCTGCTGGGAGCCTTCAGAGATGCAAAAGGAGTCTTCCGATACAGAATTGTGGGTCCCTATTTACTATCAGGTTTGAGGCATTTGCCATGGATCCTGCGCCAATTAAATTCTGCGCCAATGAGATAAAAAAGAAACACACATCTTAAAGCACACATTTTGTTTGGTTTTAATGCACTGCAGCACCCAAAGTCCAATGGCAAACAGCTACATGTTTCTTAAAGCAAGCAGAGGGCTGCTTTAAATAATCTTATTTCTTGTCTGCCAACGATTTTAGTAACAAATTGGTATAAGCCATTTAAAGCAAGCACAGTGCTTGCCTTAATTTGTGCATGTGTGTGTGTGGGGGGGCGAGCTGAGTGTGTGCCTAATTCTGAAGGATAATATGGTAGTGGTGGTGCTGAAGCCACTCTAATTAGCCATAGGGCAGCTATGGGCAAAGTGCCCCACCCCCACCCCCACCCGGGACTAGGGGCATATGTACTATGAAACTAATGAAGCTTAAGCTTCAGGGCTCCTACTTCTGAAGGGGCCCCAGAAGTGACTTTAGTACACCGATGAAGCTGTTTGGATGAACAGCGAAACGTTTCTATCTCTCAAAAAAAGAAGTCCAGTAGCCATGACTCAACTCCCAGTTAAACGAACCTGGATGACTGAGAATCGTCACAGACGTTTAGTCCCTATGTTTAAAAAATGGTGGTGTTCTGTTGTGGTTCCCTCGTGATTGGAGAAGAACACAGTGGTTGCCTAGGCCTTGCCACTGGTTGCAAAAGTCCCCCCCCACACACACACACATTGGTAACAATTCAAGCTTCAGCCCCCTCCCCCTCACCAAAAATTTAGATCCACCGCTGCCTGGGATCACAAATGGACTCCCAAGTTTCTTTTGGAATCTTTTGCTCTCCCCCTGCTCAGTCCCTTCCCAACAAGAATAGTGAACTGCAGCTGTGACTCTTTTAAACAGACAGCGAGAGTAGCAACCCTTCAACCCTTAAAAAAAAACATTTTTCAAAACAGGAAATGAACTTCCAGCTACTTCTAGTTTCATCGATTTCCTTCCTTTTTCTTTTTTAGGTGGGAGGGGGGCCGTTGGCCTTGTGTTTAGGTTTTGATGATCCCAAAACATCCCAGGATATAATACTGGGGAATCATAGGCCTTAAGACAATAAGAAGACACCTCCATCACACTGCATGCTGCTTCTGTTGGAACCAGAAAGAGAGTGGACAACCCGCTTTGCCTGCAAAGTTAGTTGTGTGGTTCTTTGGTGTATATGCCAGAGATAGGCGTTTTGTTTCGGAAGGGGTCCGTTTCCAAAACAAAACATGGCAGAACTAGGACCCACCCTCAGGAATGAAATCAACCACTGACTTACCTTCCTTTGGGTTGCATGGGGCGAAAATCCAATGAAGAAACAGCCTCCGATGTGTCATCTTTCCTTCTCCCTGGTGCTGGCCAACCAGGAGCTCTGCAAGGATGCTTCCCTGTCTGATTGGCCAGCACCATGGAGAAGGAAAGATGATACCTCGGAGGCTGCTTCCTTGTTGGAGTTTTGCCCCGCTCAACCCAAAGGAAGGTAAAGTCAGTGGTTGATTTTGTTCTGGAGGGTGGGTCCCGGTTCCGAACGGCATCTGGGCTGCCATGTTTCGTTTTATAACCAGCCCCCTTCCGAAACAAAATGCCCATCTCTAGTATGTGCTCTAGAGGTCAAAATCTGGGTCAGTGCCATCCATATGCTTCTGCCTTTCCCAAGGGAGACTCTGCTTTTCCTGATATCTTTGGTGGGGAGTTCAAGGTCGCCTCCCCAGGAGGCATTCCCGTTGTCCCTGTCCCTGCTTTCAGACACTCACATTTCTCCAGTGAACATGCCCAAAGCATGCCGGCTTCATCCTCCTCCACTTCCCACAACTGTAAAAACAAAAACAAAAAATAAGGAACAGCTGGCTTTTGATAGTGCCTGTCTGGGATAACAGAATCATATTGTTAGAAGTGGGACTATCTAACTGACAACCTGCTATCCTATACTAAGAGAATAGGTGTTAGTCATTGTATTGTGGTGTGGAAGGATTAAGAAGTTTCACTGCAAGAAGGGAGGGCTGATCTGTCTCTGTGGTTGATGGGTATCCTTAGCTGTTCTATTGTGTGAAGTGATCACTGGTGCTTGTGGCTGGATGGGAATCAATCACTGATCTTTTGCAGGCTGTAGGTTTCAGTACTGGAAGCCAGGTTTTGTTGATTTTTCGACTTTCTTCTTTTCTGTTGAAGCTGTATTGATGTTTGTGGATTTCAATGGCTTCGCTGTGTAGTCTGGCATAGTGATTGCTAGTGTTGTCCATTACCTCTATGTCCTGGAAGAGGATTTCATGTCCAGTTTGTTTCAGGGTGTGTTCAGCTACTGCTGATTTTTCTGGTTGTTTTAGTCTGCAGTGTCTTTCATGTTATTTGATTCTGATCTGGAAGCTACGCTGTGTGGTCCCAATATATACCTGGCCATAACTACAAGGTATCTGGTATAATCCTGCAGAGGTGATGGGGTTCCTTTTGTCCTTTGCTGACTGTAACATCTGTTGTATTTTTGTAGTGAGTCCAAATACTGTTTGTAGGTTGTGTTTTTTTCAACACTTTGTCCATGTGGTCTGTCACTCCTTTTATGTTTGAAATATTTATGTATGAAATACTTTGTGGGAGGTGTTCTTCTTCTTCAGTTTGGTGCTGTTTTTTCAGTTTGATGGCTCTTTTGATTTCATTCTTAAAATAGCCATTTGTCTGTAGAGCCCAATTCAGGTGGCTGAGTTTGGTGCTGAGGAATTCAGCTTCACAGTTTAGGTTTTTGCGCGGTTTACCAGTGTTTTGATTATGACTCTTTTTTGTTGCGCGTGGTGGTTGAAGATTTTATATAGGTACCGGTCTGTGTGGGTGGGTTTTCTATAGGCCTTGTGTCCTAATTGGAAGTCAGGTTTGTGTATGACCATAACATCTAAGAATAGGAGTTTTCCCTACATTTCTTTTTCCATGTTGAATTGTATATTTGGGTGGATATTGTTGAGATAGTTTAGAAATTTGTCCAGTTTATCTCCACTGTGGCTCCAAATTACAAATGTGTCATCCACGTATCGGAACCAGACTGTGGGTGCAACCCGTATCTTTGGTTTGTTAGGATTGTATTCAACAGGCAATAAAAATGAAATCTTACTCAATTTCTGATCTACTTGGCATTTTTGTGTGCGTAATGCCCTTTCACTGTCTGGCATTCAAAGAAACCTCATGGTAGCATTATCGTGTATTTTCAACGAATGGAGTGTTCGCTAGAAATTCTCAATGTGACCTCCTCCAACAAGCAGCCCTTCAGGGGGTTTTAGGTTACAACTTCCATCAGCCTCAGCCAGTATGGCCAATGGTCAAACACAAGGGAATCATCACCCTAAAAAATCTATGTTCCACAATCTGAACACTCAGCATATTGGGTAGCGGAGGGGAAAATCTCCACAAAATGACTAAAATCTGAGTTTGGCCTCACATGCTGCTGCCAGAATTCAGATTCTCAGTTTGAGATGGTTCCTCTTTATACTCTCCCCCCACCCGCCCCTTTTTGAAAACCTCATCCTTCCACTCACCAGCATACACTCTCCCGACTGTAAGTCACGTTCCAGGGCTTCTTTCAGGATCCCATTTCTCTGTGAAGAAAGATGGGGAAATTCAGTGGACGCGGTAGAGGTTTCAGCCAGTCAAGTACATTTGCCACACAAACTGGGGCCACCCGCAGCCATTCGGCAGGGAGAGGCAACTGCCTCAGGCCGTCGATACTGGCTGTCGTACAATGGCGGCAAATGGCTGGGAATTTCACCCCTGCCAGGGAGGAAGAGAGGCACTTGTGAGATATCCTGCCTCATGTGGGATAGTAACTCGTGTCGGTTTGGATGCCATGTGCCATGACATTTGTAAGGGTAGGATGAAAACTGTTGTTCTGCCTCAGGCAGCAGAAGGCATTGGGCCAGCCTTGGCTCAGACGGCCGTGACAAGACGAAAAAGTGAGAGCAAAAATACATCTTACTGTGCTGGTGGCCTGAGAGAGGAGGACCCACTTGCCCTCTTCCAAGACATGAGCAGAAGTGTTTCCTCGGGCACTGGGAGTCTTCCGAAGCAGCAAGTGGGGCCCAGCTGGTCGGCGGCCTCCTGCATGCTCTAAGAGAAAATGAAGAAAAAAAAGCTTTCCTGTGGGATTAACTCAAGGCAAGGTGTGCTAGGCCTCTATTTAGGGTTCCAAGCTCCCATCACCCTCGGAAACCAACATTGAATGGCCATGCTGCTTTTGAGTGATCAAGGTAAAAAGACTGGAGCATCCACAGACAATGGTAGTATAGGAGAGAACACTCTCAGGATGCTGAATGAAAGTTTATTAAAAGTTTATTAAAAGAGCCCAACGCGTTTCGGCCCAAATGGCCTTCTTCAGGGACTTTTTCACTGTGCTCAAAGAAACTCTGGAAACAGTTTAATGTCTTGACATTAAACTGTTTCCAGAGTTTCTTTGAGCACAGTGAAAAAGTCCCTGAAGAAGGCCATTTGGGCCGAAACGCGTTGGGCTCTTTTAATAAACTTTTAATAAACTTTCATTCAGCATCCTGAGAGTGTTCTCTCCTATACTACCATTGCTTTTGAGTGATGGCAGCTGTAGTCCAAGATAAATGGAGTGAATGAATCCGTGGTGGAAAACCTCCTGTATACTTAGGAAAGTATTCTGTGGAGGCTACTCACAACTGTACATTGTGCATGAGGAAATCTGTGAAGGGCTCTGTTTTCCTCCCTCTATTAAAGGCCTGGAGTTATAGGTTAATTACCTCTAATGGAGCGGAAAGATCAGCCAGTTCATGCCCTAACATATAATTGGTGACAGGATCATTTGTTGTGGAGATGCCAAATCCTTCCCACCATGATGTTAGTTCAGAACTGGCATGGCTGACATCCCCAATTAGGCCTTGTTTAAATCAGAGAAGAATCAGACCACAAGAGTAGCAGTTGTTTTAATGATGTTAATAATATATAAACAGCATGGATCCTGTTGGGGGATAATTTGGCGTTTTCACTCTTTTGCTCTATCCTGTGGTTGCTGTTTGCATTTGAGAGAAGATCTCCGATTCCTCAGTAAAAACAGCACTCAAGGCAGGGGCTGGTCGCCTAACGGAGCCGCCCGAGGAATGAGAGCCAGAAACCCCACAGGCAGAAGCCAAGGGTGTAGCTGAAGTCCCTAGGAGACCAGGCCCTGGGGTCCAGGCAGAGTCCGGCCCAGGAGAAAGTGCCTGGGGAAATGCCAAGGAAGGGTGGTCTGGGAGCTAGTGGCCAGAGGAAGGCCTGGAAGCTTCAGGGGAGCAGGAATAGAGCTGCAAAAAGGATCCCTGGAAAGGTCTCCTTAGGCAGTTACTTCACATCCCGTTCATCCCTCCTTGCTGTCCCGCTTGGGACAGGTACAAAAAAACCCCACTACTTCATGTCCATAGCGTGACAGCAAAAAGTTGTCTTGACCATGACCCCGGAACTAGGAACAGAGCATAACAAGCCGTACCTGCCCCTGGGATGGGGAATTCTCTTGTCACGGTTTGTTCCCGGTTCCTGTTCCAAGACAAGGGACTGTGTAGTAACAACTGTCACTCAACAATCAGTGTCCACCATACTCTGGTTTCTCTTCAGATCGTATAAATCTTTCGCCTTTAACAATCAGTGTCCACCTAGTGGTCAGTGGCTGAAGTGGCATTCAGCAGCATTAGTTTCCCTATGGGAAACACCATGCAGTGCAAATGTTTATTAAAGAAAGTACTGAAAATTCTGTAGCACTGACGTGTAAATCCAGGAAGACCAGTAAATCGAAATATCAAAAAGTTTTATTTACAATATTTTAAAAAAGGGTTAAGAAAGCAAGACAAATTCAGAATTTGTTATGGAACAAGACCGTGAAGTAACAGTTGTCACAAGACAAGTAATAACGCCCATGAGTAAACGGAAACAGGGACAAAAACCACGTGGCCGCAAACAACGCTGTCATGGGACAAACGTAATTGCGGAACAAGGTAGGATGTGAAGTAATTGCCTTAGTCTCCCTCCAGGTTCCCCAAGAGGAGGCAGCTAAGTGGGGGCATCTCCCTTCTCAGCCCTTGTATTGGGATGGAACAGAAAAGGAAGCAGGTGATTCGGGCAGGAGAACCAGCTCTCACCCAAATCTAATGCAAACGGAGCAGGTGAGAAGAAGTGAAGAATCAGGGGAAACTAAGGAGTCTGGAGGACCATCCAGCTCACAAGGGAGAATCTCCACATACCTGCCTTCACTGCAGGCCTACTGGCCTTGGTCCGGGGAGCAAGACCCAGCATGAGATACTAGGTCAGCAGCTTTGAAAGTGGAGCTAACTGGACTCTCCAGCAGGCTATCATTTCCCCACCTCCACCAGTGAAGGGAGCTGGAGGTCAAGAGATTTGCAACAGACGTCCTAGGCCACTGCTGGGAAGAGGCGCTACAGAACCGGGTCTGTCTGAAAGATCAGTTGTTGTGGTGGTTAACCCTCTCTCCAGAGTTCAATACACCCTGTTTTGTTTCAACCTGTCAGTCTGGAGTATCCAGATCAAAGGATGGAGGAGGGTTGTGCCACCAAACAAGCTGGGGCTTGCGGGGCTCACACAATACATTAAATGAACAAACAGACATTTTTGAGTGAACAGGCTGGCCCTCGGAGACCCCATGAGACCACCCCACCTTCTTGCAGACATCTCTGGAGGTAGATGGTTCCATTGCTAATCACCTGCATAAAGAAAGAAAAGTTAGGTTATTGGACTGTGGAGGGCTGAATCAAGACAGTTGACTGCTGAGGCGAAGGACACTACGCCCCCCCCCCAGTGTCTTGACAAGGAACTGTATCTTCCTTCATCTTTAGCAATGGGACAGCCTTTTCCATCACACCTGACCTGATGGAGGAGGCTAGTGCATGGGCTTCATAGTGGTTATGGTGTAGATAAAGGGAAGAACGAGATGGAAAGTTACCAAGGAATAACTGGGCAGATCCCACTGCTAAAGCCCCACCCCCCCATGGCCCCACCAAATGCCTCTGGGAGCGGAGGAGACTAGATATCTGTCTCCTGGTACCACTCCCCTGCATCTGGCCCTTGAAGTACCCTGGTTTTAAGCCTGGAGATTACACATCTCCATCATAGTTTGTAACCTGTGATGGACTTTTCCTCCAGGAATAGTCAGGGATCCGATGCATGCCGCAGAGATTGCTGCCTTTGTGCCTTCCTTGCAAGCTCCAAAATGGCTCCTGGCTAGCCACAGTTGGATTTTGGGACACAAAGCCCAATTTGGAAGAGATTCTGCACATTGTCCCTATGCAATCCGTAGGACAACAGAAAGTTAGACTGTGCTCTCTCTTCCCCTCAGAAGAGAGACGTCTAGAACAGAGCGTTTCTTACTTTGTATGAAGTATGAAGCGCAGATCCTAGTAAGTGGACGAGCTTACCTGGTAAGTGGCCCATTCCAGCTAGACCACTAACTGTGATTTGTGCACTGCCAGCGTTCATCTTTGGCAGCAACACTCCAATCCGGCTGAAGCAGCCTGGCCTCAAGCAGCCCACCACTCTGGCAAGGAGGCAGGTTAAAGAGCCTTCCTGAGCAGCCGATGAGTGGTCAGCAGCCTGAAGAGGTGGAGCACCGCTGCTAAAGAATGACCCCAGCAGTGCATATATAGAAAAAAAAATTAAACAGAGCTGACTTTATCTTTACAGAAACACCTACCTAGCCAACAGCCAGTTGTTTCAGAGGATTGGTGTGAACCATCAATGTTTAATCCTGCAGTCTGACCTCACCTATGAAATCCACACAGAACTGATATGGCATGTTTTATCCTTCCTGCCATGTAGTTATAACAGTGTGTGTGGTTTGCATCTTTTCTCACAAAATGACCACCTCCATCTTATTTATGTTTAAAAAGAGATGCCTGATCAGCAACATTTACCAATCAAAGCCTCTACTTTCTCTGCTTAGGGTTAGGTTTTGGGACATACAGGGCAAGAGTAGACCAAAACCACACCGATTCCTTGAAAAATTAGCATATTAGTCAAATCTCTACACAAAGATGTAAATACTAAGAGACACATCCAAGAAAAGGTTTTTAAAATAATATAAACAGTGATGCAGAAATCAATAAATACTAGTTTGTCTTTATTCTTGTTACAATTATGTTGTTCCTACCTGCACACAGATGTTGGGATGTGGTCTCAGTCTTGGAAATTCTTGTGGTACCTATGATGTTCAGGGGAAAATGGCAACTCTTGTTAAACACTATGCCATTCCCAGAATAGGCCAGAACCCACAGTTATTTGTACCAACATAACATGTGGGCTCAGATATTTAAACGTACAAACAGACCAGCATAACAAACCACACCCATAAGTGCCTTGAAATGAGTCATGCAAACTTCCTCAACCCCAGTTCTTCCTTCAGCCCAAGTTTTAGAACCGTCCCGTGTACAGATCTTTTTTTTTTAAAGGCTGTGCTTAACCCCAAAACATTCCAGTCCCAGAAGCTGTAATACACAGGATATGAGTGAGGAACATGCATCTCCCCAATGTCATTGGCCTCCAGTTTCAACCAGCCACAGCAAGCCTTGTTAATAGTAAAGATTGGTGAAGGCAATTGCAATTCATCAGCTTCTGGGATGTTGCAGATTCCTTTGCCCACGTTACTTCATTTCCACAGTACCACAGAGCCACAGGGCCAAAATATGGTCACTTGATCTGCTCACACAGTTACATGAATGAATGAACATTTTGTAAGTTGGCACAAAGAAGTATTAAGCACCTCCTGAGGGAAATGTGAACCCTCTTCCACTGGAGAAATTGCTGGGACAACAAATTGGAGAAAGCCCAGAACTAGGGGGAGAAGCATAATGCTCCATGGATGGCAGGATTGAGGCCAAGGGATATACAATATATTGCTTTGGTTCATTGGTTTTCCAAACCAGGGGCCTGAAGAGATAAGGGAAGGCATTATAAGGCACTATAAGGGATCAGTTTCATAATTAATATCTATCTATCTATCTATCTATCTATCTATCTATCTATCTATCTATCTATCTATCTATCTATCTATCTCTATCTCTATATCTATATCTATATCTATATCTATCTATCTATCTATCTATAATCGAAAGTTCAGAGAGTTTTGGGACCACTGTGTTAGTTAGTTCCTAAGAAGTCCAGACATTAAATTTCAAGTTATTCCCTTTTCAAATAACATTCAAACAAATAACCTAAAACCTTAGTCTTCTTCCAGTCCTCCACCTATAGGACTAGGTACTCTTTACCTCACCCATATCTTATTTTCTTCCCACACAACCCTCTTGCTTCTTCCTCTACTCACATGAGGAATGAGAGCCATCTGCAGTTTTGGGTGCAATGGATGGCAAGCAGTCCGTTCCCCCCTCCAGCAGGGAACTATCACCCCTGAAAGGTCACACGGCGCAGAGACGAAGCAACTGAGTGTCCCTTCGAAAGCTTTCAGGTCAAGGTGGCTCTGTGCCCAGGCCCTGGACCAAGCTTCAGCATCTGAAAAAGCAAATTGGTCTTTGGGGCAAAGCGTGTTGCTGCTAGTCACCCCTTCCACAGAAGGAGACTTTCCGGCAAAAAATAATCATCCAATAGAGCTGGAAGTAATGAATTACCAGCAATTTTGCTTCGTACAGTGGCTTTGGACAGGAAGGGGGGAGGTTACAATGGTGTAAAAAGCTTGATTTATTTAAAAAAAAACAATGCAACTTGTGGGAAATAAGATTTCTCACTGATGCAATGAGTAAGATTGTCTAGTTCTTTTAGAAATTACTTTTAAGGGACACTTCATGGGACAATCTGGCAGGAATCTTTACGTTTTCTCCAATTTCCTTACCATTTCTAAGTCAATCTCCCATTTAATAAGCAATGAAAACAATATTGAGTAACAAGACCTGTGAGGAATTGGGGTTATTCCCAAAACCTCAATGAGGAATAATAATGAATTATTTTTGAATCCTAAAACAAATAGGAACTCTTATAGTATTCTCTTGTAGCTTTAATGTTGTCTTTTAATGCTATAAGATGTTCCTCAATTCCCTGTTCTCAAACTTGGATATGCCTTAACCGTACTGGACTGTATATTGTCCCTCATTACTGTAAGCCACCTTGGGTCCTTTTCCAAGGAGAAAGGTGGAGTGAAAAAGAGACTGGGGTTTCAAAGTTGTCGGGAAGAGGAAACTTGTCCTATGCAGGAGAATAGGTGTTAATCATTGTATTGTGATGGAGAGATTAAGAAGTTTCACTTCAATCTGGGGTGGCCGCAATCCTTCTCTGTAGCTGATGGGTGGTGTTAGCTGTTCTAATGCATGAACTGATCACTGGTGCTTGTGGCTGAGTGGGAATCACTGAACTTTGATCTTTTGCAGGCTGTAGTTTTCAGTACTGGAAGCCAGGTTTTGTTGATTTTTATACTTTCTTCTTTTAGCTATTAGATCCCAGCTGTGAAAGCCTTCAAGAATATATGTTATGTTTATTTTTAACCTGCTTGTCTCAAGAGCTAAGAAGCTGAATTAATAAATACAAATTTCTTACTGCTTGTAAATGGGCACAGGTGGGTTCCAGGGGGGTCATCTTGATCTTCAACCTTGGGCCAAACCTATCAACACAACATCCAAAAGAGTAAGAAGGGGGTAAGGAGGTCTGAGCAATAGTGTTTGATGCTGGCCGAAAGGCATGTGCACGATTTTACTTGAGCTCTAAATCCCAGAATGTTTCATTCTGTGAGTTCCACCTGTTGGACAGACCCCCTACACTGTGTTTGCCTGGTAGAAGGGCAGGGTGGAAGACCTTGTGACCCAGGACAAGCCAAGCTCTGACCCAGTTTTCCTGGTGTACATTGGGAATTCCCAACAAGCATTGGGAATTGTTTCATTTTCCTATAGGCCTGGGTGTGGTCTACAGGGTCATGGGGCCCTCCAGCTCAGCCTTCTCCCAGATGAGCACAATTTAGGTGTCTGTCTGGCACCTGGTGTAATGGCAAAGATTTTTTTCTTACATCATAATATTGTTATAACTCTATGTACATTCAAAGGGTCAAGGGGAACCTAAAAGAAGCTGGCTTTTTCCACAGGAGGGCTGGGTTCCGATGGTCAGTGGTGATTAAGATAATGAAGTAGGAGAAATAATTTTGTCATGAGTCCTTTTAAGGAGAAAGACTGGATAAAAACATTTTAAAGGAAACTCTTACATGGGTTTTCAGAGGCCATTAGATAAAACCTATAGAGCTTCTTGCTGATCCATTTGACTGTTCCTTGATTTTCTGAAAACATGCCTTAGCTAGTTTTTCATTGGAGAAGACTATTTTGTGATACAATGAATAAGCTGCCATAATTTAAACAATATACGGGATTTGAGAACCTGAGAAAAGCATGTTGTTGTTTTGTTTGTTTATCCTTAACACTTTGCATGTGCTTTTTAAATTGCTGATTTCTCTGTACAGCTATTATTTTGAATAAAATAACTGGCTGCCTTGCATTTCGTAACAGTCTGGTTTTCCGCTTGGGCCAAAGGCTGCAGTGGGTGGGAAAATCCACAACACATGGAACTCCCAGAATGAGGAAATCAGGGATTGTGAGTCCAAATTCAATTCAATGCAAATGTCAACTTGGGAGGGGAAGGCGTAACAACCCAATCCAGTCCCATCCAGAAGTTCAGATGTTGGTGTCCAAGACATGAATTGTTCTAAATATATTGTAGTTCATACTGTAGTTCATGCAACCGGTTAGGTGCAGTATGCCTGTGCAGAATCACCACCCCATTTACTCATAGGGTGGTGATTCAGTTCATCTTTGGCCAGAATTCACGAATACTGTATCTCCTGGAATATAACATGGATCAAAACACAAAGTCCAGCTCGCAAGGTGACAATGTAATTGAGGGGAAGCAGCAAAATATGTTTCAAATACAGTAGTACCTTGGTTTTTGAGCATAATCCATTCTGGAAGCATGCTCATAAACCAAAATACTTGTACAGTGTATCAAAGCAATTTTCCCCATAGGAAATAATGGAAACTCAAATGATTCATTCTAGCGATCCAACTTCCATGATTTCCTATGGGAAATTTGCTTTGATATATGGGAGCTGATGGACACAATGGCCAGGACTCTGTGGCTGGACAGAGGCAGCCACCAGGCCCTGCCAGGCCCACAGTTACTGCTATAGGCTGCTGCTGGCCAGCGCCGAGGCTGTGATGAGGCCCAGAAACGCAGCGCTGGCCCACTATGGGACCCAGAGGCCCATTCCAGGCAGCATCGGGCCCACAATAACAAAGAGCTGCCAGTTGCTTGAGCCAGGGGTGTTTTGCCCAGGGACTCAGCGGTGGTGGGGTGCCAGACTTACCTCCCCTTCCTCCCTCCCTCACACCCAGCTCACCTCTTCCTCCTCCTCCACTGCCGCCATCATAAACTCCTGCCAGGCAATCTCCGGGTGCCATCCCAAGATGGTGGCTGCGACAGTGAAGAGAAGAGGAAGAGGGGGAAGAAGTGAGCCAGACCTTCCTTGCAAGCCAAAGCAAAATTTTATTAATTTTTTTGCATGTTTTGCAAAATTTTCGTAAACTAAGGTACTCGTAAATCGAGGTACCACTGTACGTGCATTTTGAAAATACATATGGAAAAGTGTGTACACACTTCAAATGTCAGTGGGAGAAAATGCATGCAGTTGAAAAATGCCCACATATATAAGAACGAGTTTCCATGTGCATCAGCTTGACTTTTGCTGATACTGTATTCTTATTTATATGAATCTGTCTATCTGTCTCCATGTACTTTAATTTCACACAAAAAGTCGTGCTTGCTGTTTTAAAGAAATCATTACAATTCAAGATGAAGCAACCGAACATTAAGGAAGCATGACAAAATGGTCATGGGCAGTAGGCATGATAATATATACACAGTATCACTAAAAATGCACAATAGAACTCAGCTTTAGTGGATCAAAAGTGCATGTAATGACCCACATGCCTGGTGAATTATTTAAAAAAGAAGCTCTCTAGTTTTCTGTGCAAGTAGCCTCACTGTTCCCAGTGTGGTGTAGTAGATAGAGTGACCGCGTAGGACTAGGGAGAAAAGGGTTTGAATCCCTGCTTAGCCACAGACGACACAGACTGTTACCCCACATCAACTTTGTACCACATCAAAGTAAAATTTGTATTTTATTTTGTTGCATTCACGTGGTAGAAAACACATTTTAATGTTCCGTACCTCATGTGACCCCCACATACAGGGCCCGCTTCAAAGTTTAATTTTTGTTGTCATTTTTGCGGTGCTCTTTTATGTTTTTTAAAAAAATCTGATATGTTGGTATACCGATATATCAATTTCCAGCTATCATATATCGATCACTAAATACACCTTTTTTTGCTTTTTCCCCATGCATAATGGCTTAAGTGTTTGTCAATGGAAATAAGTGCAATGGGGAATGATTTGCTCATGTAAAAATGACAGTGAAATACCGACATACCGATATACTGTAGAAAGTACTTCAAAAAATATTCACAGGAAGATGCCGAAGAGGGAGCGAAACGGTTTTGCTGCAGATATAAATGGTTCCCACAGGCTTATGTTCTGGTTTAAAATCTGCATCGGAATAACAACAAGGATTCTACCACTCCGAGGCCAGGTACTTGTAAAACGCACTGAGTAGTGCTTCTGGGGGCGTGGTCATGTTTTATTTATTTGTTTAAGCTCGCAAGACATGGGATAACAATTTTATGCTCCTCATCAGAGAGCACTTCGCAGCAGATTTTAGTGGACGTGGGATAAGGGCTGCACAAACATTTAAGAAAGTTAACTAATGAACCCAAAATTACAAATCATGATTGCTTTGCGGTTTTTAAAGTGATAATGTAAAAGTTGAAGCAGGAGAGAACAAACATATTCTGATGTGTAATTAATGTGGGTCTATGATGTGGAGAGTACTGTAGTCTGATGTCTTTCCGGAAACAGGCAAAGACCTTTCCCTTCAGGCAAGCTTTCCCTGAATGATGGACTACCTATTATGTGTCTTTCATATGAATCTATAGGATCACATAGACTTTGTGTTTATAACTACTTATAACCTTGTGTGATTACATTGACACTATATTTTCAATGTTTGTTTCCATCACTCATAACTTTTCATGGAATGTTACTCTCCTTTTAACTGCCCGTGTTCTCTTGTAACTTTAATGTAATTTTGTCTTTTAATGCTGTAAGATGTTCCTCAATTTCCTGTTCTCAATACTTGAACATGTCTTAAATGTACTGAACTGTATATTATCCCTCATTACTCTAAGCCACTTTGGTTCCTTTTCCAAGGAGAAAGGCAGGGTAAAAATACTCTTTAAAAAGTGGGAATGTAAATCCTTACCCGCAGGCATAGGCAGGGAAGCACCTGGGAGGCAGGTATGCTCACATTCTCAGGCCCTGTCTAAAAACACAAGAAATGGCATCAAAGAGTAGCAGAAAATCAGTCTGGGTTCTGTTTTCTTCCTACCCAGTACTGCCCAGGTATTGTAAGGATGATAGGATTCAGTGACATAGAGAATGATTACCCCGTTTTGAGTTTCAAGAGGTCAGGCCAAGTAAGGGAAAAAGCTTAGCCCTCATGTTTATTTCTTTTAAAAGGACATATTAAGTCCTTCTTCTTGCTGAAGACGTGTCTATGATCAACCTCTTTCCTGCATGCTGCAAATCAATCAGCTGCTCCAAAACCAAATCAAGGTGACAAAAAGTCTTTGTTTAAATCCCTGTAAATTTCAGTCCAGAAGGAGTAACTATGGCAACCTCTAGCCTAGCAGGTATCAGGCAAGGTCCTTCACTTACGATCAGCTTGATTTCCCCTTCACCCACGTCTTCAAATCCATGTGTCTGATTCAGATACAGCAGGAGATAGAAGTACTGTCCTTCGGGGAGATCTGACACATACAGCACAGCCTCCTCTGGGCCCACTGAGGCCTCCAACTTGGGGACTGCAAGACAAATGTTGTTAATGTTCCCACATATATTCACAAATCGATAATTTCATGGCAGCCATAAGTCAGCACTTCTATGATTGAGTTCAAACTTGAAATGCTGCACTAAAAACACACACCTTGTTGCACCATTTTCCTGTTCTCATTACATTTTCTATTGTGGTGTCCTTACAAACCACTCAGAGAAAACAAAAGAACTGTGGCCAGTTCTGAAGTTGCACCTTGGAAATCTTTGTCTTAAAAAAAACTACAAAAGATGAATCAAATAAATACTTCTTTTCCCACTTAGGACTGGCAGCAGAATGTCAAAAACACTGAAATATCCCTGTAAAATTACTTCTTAAAGGGCAGTAAAATGATGTTTGAAAGTAAATTTTAAAGCTAATGGCATTATTTGTTATACCTAAAAAGTCACCTTCTCTTCACTATTTGCAGTCTTCATTGCCACGAAAGTAAGTAGCTACAAGTGACTATATTATTTCTAATTAGATACTTCCAAGTTCAGGGTTGGATGTATAGAAATTAGAGATGGGCACAAAACAATTTTTTGTTTCATTTTTTATTTCATTTCAGAATAAATGAAAAATGAACTGGTTTTTAAAGAAAAATGAAACAAAACGAACTGGAAATTTTCAGTTCATTCTGATTTGTTCTTCATTAATGGCGGTGTTGCTGTGCAGTGTAAAATAAAATGAATAAAAACAATTTAAAACCAATTTTAAATCAAATAAAATGATTAAATATTTAATAAATATGGCTGATAATCCCTATAAACTTGATGTCCAGTGCTTAAAACATGTAATTCTACTCTGATCGATTTTTTACATATTTTTAAAAGAATATTTTTTCATTGTGCAAGGGCTCTGGGTGACTTGGAGCCCAAAACACACTCTCGTGCCTCTGTGGAAGGCTTGCTTCTTTGGGGGGGGGGGGGGGTAAAGTCACTTTCCTGCATCTTTCTCTCTCTGCCAAAAATCCATATGAGAGAGACAGTGTTTTAGGGGGAAAAAAGAAAAAAGAAACAAAACAAAAAAACCAAGAAAAACAAACCAAAAAATGAAACAAAACACAATTTTTCCATTTAGTAGAAACAGAAATTCAAAACTTCTAAATAGTTAAGCATTGAAAATCCAGGATATGTGAGAATTAACATGTCAGGTTTTGGTTTCGCATTTGATGTTCTTAAAAGCTCAAGTTTTTTCCTCTCCTGAATATGAAAAAAGGTGATTACCAGGAATTTGTAATAAAACTGAGATTAAATGAAATTCATGCTGATTACTGTTCCTGAACAGTGCTTTGTGTGAAGCTCAATAACATGCCCTCTGCGTCTTCAGGTGGCCTTCTGCCTCCTGTTTCTACTGAAAAGTTGGCTTCTGATGTTCATGGCAAGACTGAATAGGACAGGCACTAATCAGGACTGCCGAGGAGGCAGAATTCTTTTCTTTCTTTCTTTCTTTCTTTCTTTCTTTCTTTCTTTCTTTCTTTCTTTCTTTCTTTCTTTCTTTCTTTCTTTCTTTCTTTCTACTAGAATATTCAGGATCCCCCAGTATGCATGACCACCAGCATTCAGACAAAGATCTGGGGGACGTTGCACCCTCTTACAAGTGGAGTTTCCTTGTCAACGTGCCTAGGTTTCCTCGTGATTAAGAGGGATATATTTTATTTTAACATGGGGGGGGGGGGTTTGAAGGTATTGTCCGTGGAGCAAATGAATTATTTTAGCCCCAAGGTGAGTCTGAAAAAAATAATTCTGAAAGTATGATATCCTTCGATGTGCCTCTTCCTTAAGCAAGAATATGATTGTTTGTGTTGGCACAAGGTTTCCTCAGCTCTGTATTTTGCCAGTTCACTTGTTTTTCTTTTGTAACTGATCGAAGGAAAGCATTTACAAGTCTGATTCTTCAGGCATGACAGCTCTGAAGGAAAGAGGGCATCTCCCTACATTAGCTCAGTTGTAGCAGGCCTGGCCAGGCTGAACAGAGTCACTTAAACTCAGGTAGAGGTCCAATATGCATATGTGCTTCAAGTGGCCCTAGTTGACCTAGCTCCTTTAAGGAAGCAATCACTCCATACAAGAATTATCACTTTTATACAGGGGGTATGGGAGAGCCCATTATCTACCACACCACCAGGGAGATGCCTCAATCAATGGTCAGCACCAAGAAGGCACATAATCTGTAGAGAATCTGAGAACTTGGAATACAGTAGTACCTAGTAAGACAAATGACCCTCCATACAAAAACCTTGTAAGACAAATGGAATTTCCATGAACAGGAAAACCTCGTAAGATGATTTTTTTCCTATGGAAAGCCTCACAAGACAAATTCAATGCATTCCTATGGGAACCGTGTTAAACTACGTTTCGTAGGATGAATTTTTCGTAAAACAAATTGACCCATAGAAAGAATTAAATTTGTCTTAAGAGGCACCACTGTATATGTAATATACTGTACTTGTCAGATATTAGTTAGTTAAATATATGCATTAGACAGGATGTTCTATATATATATTTGATATGTATTTAATTGATTTAAAGATGGAGCCTGTAAGAAGTGCAAAGTCACAGTGACTCAATGTATCGTTTTTTCAAATGGAGTACAGATATTAAGAATTAATATAATGAATTTTGGCTGATGCAAGAGGTTGCGATAGCTATGAGGTATAAAAATGTTCTGTAAATCACTTTTCATTGGGCCTTCCGTGAGTAAAGGCACCCACTTTGTTTCTCTGTCATGTATTTTGTCAATGTACTGTATGCTATTATGCTGTTGAATTTTGTATCAATGTACTAATGTGATTTTCCCCTCTATGCTTTGTTGAACTTTGTAGAAGTTCTGTCATGCCGTGATATATTTTTGTACATTTGTAATATAGCTGTTTGGTTTTAAGAAAACGCTGTCTCTGGCTAACAATTTATTCAATAAGTATTGCTTCTGCTGGCTGATCAAATAGCACATACTCTGACAGTACTGTATATGGAATTCAATTCCTGGAACCTTCCATGCCTCTTAGAGTGCATATAAACACTTGGAGTGCATGTAGCCCAATTGGCAGCATGTAAACAGACACTTCACACCTATAACTCATCTCCTGCTGTTGAACACTTGAAGGAGAGGGACTGAGCAAGAAGCCAAGGGTTCTTTATCAGACACCCCAAGAGGACTCGAATGCCTTGACTGACTTGAAAAGAATCTGTCTGCTTCCTTCCCAGAGACTGATGCAGATCTGATTATGGGAATTGGAGCAGTCCAGGCCTTTTGATAACATTAGAGCTTCAAAGAGCATGCCAAAAGAAAAAGAAAACAATTATGAGAGGTGGAAAGTAAACATGGAAACACTGGTGTTTTTATGAAATCAGTTAATACAGTCATGCATGGTAATCCATATAAAAGTCACATAGTAGGTAGTCCCTCATTCAGAGAAAGCTTGCCTGAAGAGGAAGGTCTTTGCCTGCTTCCGGAAAGATAGTAGAGATGGGGCAGACCTGGTCTCCAGCGGGAGGAAGTTCCAAAGACTGGGAGCAGCAACAGAGAAAGCCCTTTCATGTCTTTTTCTGAGACGCACCTGTGAAGGTGGTGGGATGGAGAGAAAGGCCTCTCCTGATGACCTTAGCACCCAAGCTGGTTCATACCGCAAGATGTGATCTTTGAGGTAGCTTGGACCAAGGCCATTTTGTGCTTTTTAGGTTAAGGTCAGCACTTTGAATTTTGCCCGATTGCTGATTGGCAGCCAGTGGAGCTGCTTTAGTAGGGGTGTAATGTGAGAAGAAGAGAACTTATTTTTATAAAAAGAGATTAAGAAAACTAGTTAGTTAGCCTAGCATGTTTCTGAGAAGAGCCATGCCTTGCTCCCTGATTGCTAAATAATGTGGCAAAGCCTACCTCATGAGGAGGAACTGGGTTCATTTGCCATCCTATGAAGCTGTGCCAGGGTGGTGCATTCTGTGTATGCCCCAGAACTATGCTATCTCTTTGTTATGATGTGAGTATTAGATAGGGGATATTAGCTTTTATTATGTTCTGGTGTGTGTGTTTTTCCCTGAATCCTTGTAGGGGAAACATTTGTTTCTGTAATTTGAAGAAAAGTTTTGTCAACCATTTGGAACTTTTACCACGTTGTCCTTTTGAAGTACCCCCCCCCTTTAATAAACTGCAAACATACATACACTGAGGCTTGTGTACAAAAACTAGATCCTTGTCTCAACCAGCTACTGAGATTTTTTGCAGTGTTTGTGTGTGGCAGTGGTAGTAGCAACCTTACAAGGCTGGAGTGTGAGTTCTCAGAGTCTAGCCTTGGGAGAAGACAAAGGAGGGTTTCAGTTTCCCAATTTAACTTCCCAATTTCCCCCACCTTTTGGAAATGGCTAGAAAGAAGAACTTCTCAATTTCCCTACATCTTCAAGTGGTTAAGTTGTCTGTCCACTAATGATAAGGGGAAACTATCTGGGACATGAAAGAAATACAAAAGCAAAATGTGTTGCTTATGTACTACTACAAGGTTCCATTTAAGCTGCGAAGCTGTGTGGCTGGGCACACCCCTGGTGCCCTGCGTATATGGGGATTTTGTACTCCCATACACCTGTCGAGGCAATTTTTCTTCTGATTGCGATGGAATCTGAGGGCACGTTGTACCACCACATAGCACATAAAACACTCTCTGAATGTTTTATAGTTTAATTTAATCATAAAGACTACACTTCTCCCCCCCCCCGCCCCAAGTGATCTGGGTGCACAATTTAACAACCTCAGAAGGATTAACTGCTGTGTCACCCCTGAGTTTGCTATCTGGGTCCATCAGGATTGTAAGCAGAGTATCGACTACAGTATTGTAGTCCTAGCTGAACTGATCAGCTCACTGTTAACTGCCCAGAGTTCCTACGGGAAGATGGGCGGGATAGAAATCCAATAGATAAAAAAATAAAATAAAAAAATAATAAATAATAAAAACACATGGCTCCTCAATCACACAGAGACTGGAAATGAACCAAATGAATCAAAATTGAACAATCCTAACTGCACGCACACACACACACACACACACAGAGAAGCCCCTGACAGGGACCTGAAAGATGTGAGTAGAAATTCTCTGAGGGCAGATTGCTTCACTTCAATACTCACATCAACTGACATCCAGAAAATAGAACAAACCAGCCCATCCTTATAGCAGACCAAACAGTGGGACAAGTGCCTATGTGATCACACCCTTCATCTCAGGAGATAGAACATTTTGTCGCTTTCTGATTTTGAAGTGTCTGCCTTATATAGCTTGACCCCCAAAGTAAAAATCCAGATAGCACTGAACAGAAGCATAAATGGGGAGGAGCTGTCGTTCATATTTTGAATGCAGAAAATCCAGGATTCCAACTCAGGTAATTCTTGGAACTATCATGAAAACAACCATTTGTACACCTGTAGCGCTGCTGCTGGTGGTGGTGAAAACAAATCAGGACTAGATAGACCAAGCCTGTGACTTGGTACAGGGGAAGGTCTATGTTGCTTTCCAGGATTACACCATGAAGCAAGAAGGAGCTGTTAAAATCGTATCTGCCAACACCCTTTTTTCAGCCAATCAAATCAGGCTTCCCAAACTCCTCCTGTGCCTCCAGGCATTCTAATCTAGAGCATAGTTTGCTCTAATTAAGAGGACTGCTGGGACTCTAATGCCAAGTACTCCAATGTCACGCAATGCAAGCAGATTAGGCAAATAAGGGCATCGAGTGTTTTCATTCAGTTTCTGAAAGATTATTAGTATACAAGCACAACTTTTTCAAATGTCTATCTCTTGGACAACTAGAATTTTGCCATTTAAAAAAAATTAAAGCTTTAATCCTTAAAATACCAAATTCTCTATCAGATGCCATGATTGTAATAATGGCTCTTACTAGTGATGATGGCTTTCTTAGGATTGTTCCAGACGTACATTTGTTGGAGGATTTTGCAACCTTGTGTGGAATTTTTAGTAGGTTTGTCTGGGAACGACATTTCTGAGCTAGGATGACTGTCACTCTATCCAGCACTAACCGATTATTCTCTCCTGCCTCTGAATTCTGAGAAAGCCTCGCCTCTTTGGTCTGAGCATTTCCCCCTCTTTAGTCTATAGAAGTCTGTTGCTGAAAGCATTCATGTTTATCAATGTTTGATCTGTTCAGTTATAAGTCAATAAAATTATTTCCCCTACTAATGTCTCAGAGTGAGGTTACTGAGACTGTAAGTACCAGTTAATGAGGAAAAAAGGATGGCCCATTGTAAGCAGCTTTCGAGAGGTTACTGGGGCAGGGTTGTCTCTCACCAAAGCAGAAGTACCTTCTTCTCAAATGGAACTCTTAGAAAGGGATTTGAAGGCACGGCATATAGGTATGGAAAAGAAGGAAGCCCAAGAGGAGGGGTGAGAGATACCGTGTTTCCCCGAAAATAAGACACTGTCTTATATTTATTTTTTCTCAAGAAGACACACTAGGGCTTATTTTCAGGGGATGTCTTACTTTTGTTAAGTATAATATGCTTGAATGTCAGTGCTGCACACAACCATAGCCACGCCCATCACTAGGTTTTATTATCAGGGTACGGCTTATATTTAACAAATGCATAGAAATCCTGCTAGGGCTTATTTTGGGGGGAGGTCTTATTTTCAGGGAAACCAGGTAGAAGGATAAAAGGCAGGAGAAAGGGATACAAAAAGGGAGGAGATGTGCTGGTGGGAGAAGACAGAGGAGGAGAGGAAAAAGGAGGAGGAAGATTGGGTGACAATAGTATAAGAAGACCAGGACACTGAAAAATGGGTGGTCTTCAAGGTACCAAAACAATATGCGGAAAAAAGAGTGGAAAAGACAAATGTATAGGAAGCCCCCTTGCTGAGGGGAGATGGCGGCTACAGAAAGAAGAAGTGAGAGAGTGGAGAGAGAGGGGGAAAGGGATAACAGGAAGAACCAGCCATGTCCTGAACCCCTTGGGAAGTCTCACGGGATAAGTTTGGGAGCCTCAGAGAGGCTGGGCATTTTACAAAGAACCTTTGGACAATACCTCTCGAACCCTAAGAGTGAGGAGAAGTCTCGTTCAAAATGTAAAGAGTTAATTTCCACACCCACTCGCAGGGAGCGGGGACTGTTTATGTCTGAAGAGAAAATAGAGACTGACTCACTTCTGAGGCAAGAAGCTGGGCCCAGTAAGTATGATGTTCAAGATGATTTTTTTTAATAAAAACTTTTTTGTAAAGAAGGAAGAAACCGCCTCTTTGACTGTGGAGGAAAATATCCGCAAAAGGGAGGTGGGGAAGACACCTTCTCATATCCACTCTGGGGAACTTGAAGCTATTCGGCTGTGTGAGTTTCCGCACTTCTGCTGCGCTCAGAGAAATTTAACCAGAAATTCAAAACTCTGCAACCGTGCTTTCCTTTTTCCTGCACTGAGTGGATGCTGTTTTATTTGCATTATCCAAATGGTGATCCTCTACCTGGTTTGTTTTGCATGAATCACAACAAAATGTTGATGCATCAGGATATGATTGCTTGTTTTCAATCTTTTTGTGGTCAATCACTCCCATTCTCTTGTACTGTACATATAGCGTTCTGCTTATATATACCGCCTCATACCACTTCAGGTAGTCTCTGGGCGGTTTACAGTTTTAATTACAGTAATGCAGGCTACACATTCCCACCACCACCAGCAGCAAGCTAGGTACTTATTTTACCAACCTTGGAAGGGTGGAAGGCTGAGTGAACCTTGAGCCTGCTACCTGGGATTGAACCACAGGTCGTGAACACAGTTTTAGCTGTAGTACAGACATTTAACCAACCACTGCACCACGGAGCTATATCTATGAACCAGAATGTTCCAAGACACCAATGGCCATGTCTTATCTGGTGTGTATAGTGATGTACATTTCAGCAGTGACCTGTCATCACACATAGCACCCTTTTGGCCAATGATTCTTTCGTTTTCATTTCTGCTTGGTCATGTTCCTCTAGCTCCACGACAGTGGATTTTTTTCTGCTTTTTTAATTTCCTTTTTGTTAATTTGAAACTTTTTAAAATAGCTGCATTGATCTCGGTGTATGAAGTGCAGGACATAAATATAACTAATAAATAAAACCTCTGGCAGATGCAGGAGCTTTTTCTGCCGCTGTGGGTTTACTTGAGACATGGTTTTCTATTCCATTTGGTGGGGTTGGCAATACAGTGGGGGACTTCGGGATCAGTACCTGGTTCTTCACTTATCCACAGTCTGAAAATATTCAAATATTAAATGAACAATCCTAGAAATATACATTTCTAAATATGAAGTTACCAGAACTGGCTAGTAAGTAGGTGGAGCCAGAGCTTATGCTATGCATAGTGTTTGGTATCAAAATGATGCTTGTTACAATTGACACTTTTCAGCAACTGTGGTCGCTTGGATCTAATCGCTGTGGGTACTGAACTACATTGCAGTTCAGCGCTAAACCCCTTTAACATTAAGCCACGTAAAAATAATGCTGTGTCAGTTCAGTTAGAGTTTGTACACTGGAGTGGTGCAATATAGGTAGGGAAGGGTATAACATATGGCAAATACAATAGCCTTTGCTATGGCTTTTGCCACCAATTCCATATGGTTTGTGACAGTAGTGTAGCATTACATCATTTGGTGCCTCGTAGTGCAGTGGTTAAATGCCTGTACTGCAGGTAAAACTGTGTTCACGACCTGGGGTTCAATCCCAGGTCACGGCTGACTCAGCCTTCCATCCTTCCAAGGTCAGTAAAATGAGTACCCAGCTTGCTGGGGGTGGGGGGTTAATGTGTAGCCTGCATACTGTAATTTAAAACTGTAAACCGCCCAGAGACTACTTGAAGTGGTATGGGGTGGTATATAAGGAGACTGCTTTGCTTTTGCTTTTTAGTGCTAACCCACCATCATTTAAAAAAAAAAACAAATAGCACCACTGCTATGACATTTGGAGCACTTCAAAGCTATGAAGCCCCCTCCAATCCTTCCAAATGGAAGCTAAGATTTCTTAAGAATGTTATGAAGAGCAGAGAAGAAGAAAGGGAACATCTTCCCACCCAAAGTGTTTTTTTTATTTTATTTGGAGAAATGTATCTGGAAACCAGGTTTAATCCAGGCAGCAGTTCTTCATGTGCTAACAGGGATTCATGGGAATTTCCTGAATTAATACTAAAGATCCTGACCCAAGGGGCTACAGCTCATGTACTTGATCCCTATCAGCGTCTCTGTGGTTGAGCAGTATCGAGAGGTCAAAGGGCACAGCTACATACCTTGGCAGAGGCGAATGGCATCTTGAGCTTTGTGCCAGGTACAGTCTGTGGGAAAGAAACACCGCAGCGTAATAAGGACAGGACAAAATATTGACTTTAATCCCAAATTTGCCTTGCTGTTAGTTTATGGAAGCTCAAAGCCAACTCACCTGGGCCGAAGTGTGTGTGTTGCAATCCACCCGCAGAAAGATAGGGAGGGCTGGTGATTAATGCTGTGACATACAACTCCCCACCAATAGCAACTGGGAAGCAGTCAAAATGGAGGAACCCCTAAGAAGAAAGGGAATAGCAAAGTCAGCGATGGATGGGAAAACAAAAAGGAGTGTTGTGATTCCTCATAAGCTACAACATTTTATTTGTGGATTCTGGCCCACTAGTTCAGATGCATCCTAGATGGATGGAAGGCTGAGTCAACCTTGAGCCGGCTACCTGGGACTGAACCCCAGTTCATGAGCACAGTTGTAGCTGTATTACAGCAGCTTAGCCACTGTACCACAAGGCTCCTCCAAAATCCCCCAGCCAAGTGGCCAAGGATGACTAGGGGATAATGGGAGTTGTAGTCCAAAAACCAAGTCCCCCACACTGCTTCCAATACTAGTCCTCTAGAACAGCTATTCTCAACCCTTTTTTGGGGGGGGAGGACATGGCCATAAACACAACGAAGAAGAAATATAGTCCCAATCAGGATTGTATAAAGTCACATAACAAATCTTATAAGGTAAGGTATGAATAATTGTTTCCAGTCTGTAGCTTCCTACAAATGTGCCAGGGACCCCCAAGGAGGCCATACGGCTCCCACTTGAGAATGGCTGCACTAGGAAACACAAAGTTGTTGTGACTTGCGGGACTTGGAAGTGAGTCTGTTTGGGAGGTCTTTTATGGTCTCATGAAGGTATTGCCCACCCAAATTGTGTATAAGGACCCCGTTTTTAAATGTCCTGTGTGTATGCTTCTCATTAGTTCCCACGATGGGAATAAAATGCTGGGCTAGAAAGGCATTTAGACGTCTAATTCAGCATATACATTGGTAATCCCCCTAATTAAAAAGCACCACCATTTTGAAGCGCATCATAGCCTTGGGAAAGTCAATGGAATTCTGTGGCGGGGACGTGGAATTCTGAGTCATCACATGGAGGCCATGGAGTTCTGGTTCTGGTTAGGGTGGGGCAAAGAGAGGAAGTGGTGGACAGGCTGACTCACCTCAGCATCCTACGCTCCGTCTGCCAGCAACTCTAACCAAAGTCAAAACCTGCACTGACAGTGCAGCCTGGAGCTAACTCATCCTCTCTGCATGCTCCGGTTTCAAAGCCCCACGTTGCAAACATAGGGCCTCTGTTTTCACTTTCAGTACCACAACAGCACAAACATCAATACCTTTCTTTTTACGTCAAGCTGTCGCTGGTGCATCCTCCCTCTTCTACTGGAAGTTGGGCATCTTAGCAGCTCTTCTTAATTTGAATGTGGTTGCTCTAAACCAGACATTCTCAAACTTTTTTTTTTTTTGCCATGGTCACAAACGCAACATAACAGAAATATAGGCTGAATCAGGATGGTATCAGTTGCCTTCACATGCACCCTGCCTGATCTAAACAAGGATATTAGGTAAAGGTAAAGGTTCCCCCTGCAGTTGTGAGCTAGTTGTGTCCAATTCTGTACACGGAACACTGTTTTACCTTCCCACTTTTTTACGGCGGTACCTATCTATCTACTTGCATTTACATGTTTTTGAACTGCTAGGTTGGCAGGAGCTGGGGTTAACAGTGGGAGTTCACCGCTGTGTGGCACCCAGGATTGGAACCACCAAGCTGTTGACTTTGCAGGTGACAGTTTTCAGCATTCTAGCCCACTGAGCCACCACGCCCCACATATGCCCTGCCTTTTCCCCATTGAGAACAGCTGATCTAAACAAGGATATTAGCCGGCACCTAAACCGGTTTCTCAGGCTTGCTTTTCAGCCAACAAATTCTTCTCCTTTCTGCTCTTTTTCCTCAATTATTTTACCTTCGATGATCAGTCATAAAAATCTACACTTTTTATTTATCACTGTTTTCCAGAAAACATAAGCATCTCGTGCTCTGCTCCTTCAAATCCACCACCCTAAATAATTTCACTGGAGATTTGAAATGCCATGGATTGGTTCAAGAGAGGCAGGTGGACTGCTGACTCCAATTTTGCCTAGGCATATAATCTACATTGGGTTTTAGTCCAAACTTTACAGGAGGTCTTTAAGAGAGGAATCCTAACCCACCATAGGTTCAGCACCTTGAACAGCTCTTTTAAGATGCCAATTAAAACCCAAAACAGATTCATATATACAGCAGAATCAGGCCGACTGGTCTCCGCTACAAGTTATCTCCCTGCCTGCATTTTAACTGCTGGAGGAGGTGGAGCACTTGCCACCTCTTGAGCTCATTGGTTCCATTGTCGTACTGCTCTAACAGTTAAGAAGCTTTTCCTGATATTAAACAGAAATCTGGCTTCCTGTAACTTGAGACCATTGTTGCATGTCCTGCATTCCGGTTTGATTGAGAACCAATCCTGCCCTTCCTCTGTAGGGCACCCTTTCATGTATTGGAAAAGTAGAATCACATCTCCCCTCAGTCTCCTTCTCTCGAGGCTAAATATGGCCAGTTGTTTCAGCCTTTCCTCAACTTTGGAATGCTCTCCCTACGGAGATCTGACTAGCACTGACACTTTTGGCTTTTTTGGCGCCAGGCAAAGACCCTCTTGTTCAGCCAACATTTTAATTAGACAATGTTTTAGCTGGACTCATGAGCAGCAGAGTTTTATAACTTGCACTCAATGGCTGCTTTCACACGACCGCTAAAATCCACTGCAAAATGCTTGCAGATGCGGAGCATAAAATTGTTTTCCCACCAGCAGCAGACTTTAAAAAAATAAAGTACGACCATGCCCACTTAAGCACACCCAAGCACATTTTACAAGTACCTGGTCTCGAGGAGGTAAAAATTTTTCCGATGCGGATTTTAAAGCTGTGAATGCCTGGCTCTCCTCCGCCTACTGTTTGTTTTTGTTGCCCCCCCCCCTTTAACAGACAGGAATCCTTAACAGGCTTCCTGTCCTACTACAACTAGCTGCTGCAATGGCAGGCAGAGGTGATCCTGCATTTTTTTTCCTCCCTCCCCTCACAGCAGACAGAAGCAATAGAATCGGAGTGCTGAAGGGTGGGAACACAGGAAGCAGAACAAAAACCACATTATCTCTGGTTGGGGGAATCCGAATTTAAGTTGCCAGCAGATTTTAGGGGTCAATTGTTTTAACCTATATTGCATTTTATAGTTTTAACAGTCACATTGTTTTATTGTTTTACAGTTTTAACATATTATTCTACACCCTCCAGAGACCACCTGGTAGTGGAGTGGCTAAAAAAACCTTGTAAATTAATAAATAAATAAGACTTGGTTTCCAGTTCAAGTATAGAGAGACTACTACCCCTTAATGCTTTGCAGTTGTTATGGAGCTTAAAAGGCTCTACCCATGTCCTGCCCCATGCTTAATGGCTGTCGCTGGAGACAGGTCACTGGTGTCTCCTAATACTCCTGTGACAGCTTGGATTTTTAGCCAGAACTACCAGTGTTCTAGCTGTGGGTATTCTTGTTGAATCCTGGCAGCTGTAGTAAAAAATAAAATAAACTAAAACTAAAATATCATGCCTTGTAAGGGCACGACAATGGCAGGACACGACAGGAGAGGTGAGGGAGGGACCGCTACACATTCGCATCTACATAGGATGGATCGTCCTTTGGGTAGTGGGCGGCATACAAGCTATATATATAAATACTTTAAAGGCTCCACGAGAGGAGCTACTTACCAGGCTGCTGTTGTTCCAGTCATGGCCATGGGGAAACCAAATCTCCACCGCAACACATCGGGTAGAAGGATATGCCCAAGACGAAATCAGAATATGTGTTTTAGGGAATTCTGGGGACATAGAGAATAAAGGAGGACACAGTCAGATGGACAGAAGGGGAACTTCTAGCCAATACTTTAGGGATGCTCTCTGGAGTCTAGATCAGTGGTTCTCAATCTGTGGCTCCCCAGATGTTCCTGGACTTCAACTCCCAGAAATCCTTTCCAGCACAGCGAGTGGTGGAGGCTTCTGGGAGTTGCAGTCCAGGAACATCTGGGGACCCACAGGTTGAGAACCACTGGTCGCCTAGATGATCCCTTCTAGCTCACCTCCAAGGTTGCCATGATGTCTCTTTGGCTGCATGCTGTTCTTAGTAGCTCCTCCATCTTGTTTTGCATCTATTGCCGGTGGCTCTACAAGGAAATGGAAGAAACTAGATGTTAAAGGATGCACAGGTAATGTTGTAAAAGAAGTTCATAATTTCTCCCAGCAGAGGCAATGCCACGGCGAGCGGGTGGGGGAGTAACATGCCAATGTGGGCTATATGTGGGCCCCCAGGAGTTCAAAGACGTCTCCCGGCACCCATAAGAGAGACCAACCCTCAAATCAGAAAAAAATGGGCTAGGGGTTAGGAATTACATTCAGAAAGCCCCCTTTCCGTGGCACAAGGGATAATTTTTCCATAAAGGAATAACAGAACAGTCCTAACACTTTTTTGATTTAGAAAACATTGGACCACTTCATAGCACAAAGAAGGGGTCAATTAGGTAAGGGGAAAAATGAGGGTGGGTTTCATGGGCACATGTGTGGCCCTCCAAGGTCTAGGGAGAGGTCCTTTTCTCTGCCACAGGCCAACAGGTCTAACCAAAAGGGGCAAGAAGGCAAGGCCCACCCAGGAGCCTCATCCAGATCACAAGGCTAAGAGCACATCAGGGCCCATTTACAAACACAGACCGCTCCACCATCTTTCTCACCCAGTAGGCCAAGGCGTAGCGTCACCTGCACACATGGGATGCAGTCTTGCGGTTTCTGGCACCGAAGTTTGTTACTCGTCTCCATGTGGGTCAGCACCAGGATTGCATCTCGTTCTGGAACTGGCACTCTTTCTCCGGTTGTACACAGGCCATCCATGCCTAAGGCGTGACAAGAAATAAGCCGTATGACCCCTTTGTACAGTAAATCGTTCAGGCTTACAACTGCATTCAGGGAGCTGATTTAAGGCCGTGGTGTAGGATTCCTCTGGAGAAAAAGTTTCCCGAAGAGGCTCCTCCAGCACTGATTTCATGAACGCACTGGATCAAAGATACTCAAACAGTCTTTACTAACCCAATATTGTTATGGCCCTGCCATTGTCTTGACTTATATACCACCTCATAGTGCTTAGCACACTCTCTGGACTGTTTCCAACATAATTGTGCAAGGAACATTTTTGCCTTCCAGCAAGCTGGGTACCCATTTGACCAACCTCAGGAGGATGGAAGGCTGAGACAACCTCGAGCCGGCTACTTGAATCTGTTGGGATCAAACTCAGGTTGCTAGTAGAGGCTTGATAGCAGTATAGCATTTTAACCACTGCGCCCCCTATATCAAGCCAATAGGCTGACAGGTCTATTACTGCATCCCACACCCTGTCTGTTCATCTCCCCTTGATTGGGGCTTATTTCCATTCACTAGCCCTGGTCCACCTGTCCACCCTCACTGGGACTGAAGACCACTCTCTAGCCCCAGCACCACGACCTTATTGAGGGTAGTCGGCAACATCTCCAGCATCGCCCCTGGGTGACCATGGCTTGGGCGAGTGCCCTCAGGTCATTGCAGTAGTTGGGACTGGTAGTTTTCACATAGACTTTGTGTTTATAACTACTTATGTGTTTACACTGACACTGTGTTTTCGATGTTGTTTCCATCACTCATAACTTTTTACATGGAATTTTACTCTCTTTTAAACTGCATGCGTTTTCTTGTAGCTTGAACGTAATGTTGTCTATTGGTGCTGTAAAATGTCCTTCAATTCCCTGTTCTCTATACCTGAACATGTCTTACTTACACTGGACTGTATATTATCCCTCATTACTATAAGCTGCCTTGGGTCCTTTTCCAAGGAGAAAAGCACTGTAAAAATACTCTAAAATAAATAAATGCATAAATAAATAGTTTCAGAGTGGGAACGATGGGCATGTCACCCTCAAATCCTCACCCCTGGGCCAGGAGTACCCTCTTCCACACAGAATGCTGATGGAACCTCTTTCCGTGCTTCTGCCAATGACTTCTACCCATCTTCCTATTCCTCCGCTTTTGTTTGAGGCTCTTTTCCTTCCATCCCACCTGTCCACTCCCCACGCTCCAGGTGTTCCTCATCTTTCCTCCATCTCAGGTGCTCCTTTTCCCTACTTGGGGCTTGGCTGCTGCGCCCAGGGCAGCCTCCCTCAGGAGGCACTGAGATGAGGAGAGTCCACCAGGGACAGAGACAGGATCCCCCTCATAAAGGGTAAATTCTGAAGTTCAGTCCCTATAGCCCGGCGCACCAAGTCTGTTCAAGGAACCTTCAGGTTTGAAGGAATGTCAGTCGCCAACAAAAGCACATATTTTCTAATGGGTCTCTATCATCTCTTTGAAAACAAGCTCTCTAGATATTTGCATTGTGACCAGAATAGCTGGCAAGAATTCATTGTTGTAAAAAAAAAGAAAAAAAAGAAAAGAAATAAAAAGAAAAAAAGAAGGCATGCCGTGGACCTCCCAGCAAAGATACTCAAATGACTGCAGTTTAGTTTAGAAGTAGTACAGGGAAGTGAATGACATTATCAGCAACGTTGATCAAAAGCTGGAGGCATTTCAGTTTTATGAGTCCTAGAGGAACTACGAAGCCAGCAGAAGGGGCACTGTGCTTACTGAAGGGGTATCCTTATATTAGGTGAATTAAAGGAAGCCAACATTGTAGCTTAACGCCCCCACATATCTCCGCCACTGCGTAAGTAGGTGAGATCAGATTGGACTTACAGACCAGACTTATTGGTTCACGGATCTGATGAGTACAGGTATGGTAGAGTTGTGCAGATAAAGAGGAGGAAGTCTAGCCCAAAACAAAATGGTGCTCTTGCTGATTTGAGAAACAAAGTGTGTGTGTGTGTGGTTGGACTGGCAATGGGGCAATAACTTCTACCTCACCTAAAAGCAACAGGCTAGCTGCCGAGTGTGGAGAAAGAACCTTAAAGGAGAGAAGGTGTGCCATGCTGCTGAGAACAGGCTGTGTGGCATCTGGCACTCCTCTAACATCTTGCTGCTGCTGCTTCCCAGAACCTCTGTCCTATTGGAGTTTTATTTGTAACCTCACATAGTTGTCTGTATTTTGCATGACTGGGAGACACTTTTTCCAACCTGGGGTGTTTATCTATTTTTACAGCACTAACCAACCATTCCTTCAAGCCTTTGAATTCAAAAGAGACCCCACATTTCAGGAGTGTTCCTCCTACAACCCACTTTAGTCTGTTGGTGGCAGTTGTT
Source organism: Phrynocephalus guinanensis (assembly GCA_037367245.1). Lineage (NCBI taxonomy): Eukaryota > Metazoa > Chordata > Lepidosauria > Squamata > Agamidae > Phrynocephalus > Phrynocephalus guinanensis. Next base: position 32,123,909 of record CM074744.1, on the reverse strand, counting down.
TGTTTGCTGCTGCTCAGTTTGGTTGGTTGCTCAATATGTATGTATGCAGTAAAGAAAGAAACAAACAAGTCTATACATTCAAGCAATTGTAATTTTAAATGTTTTTTATTCTTCTACAAATTTCTCAGAGTAAATTATTGAGACTTTAAGTGCCAGCTAATGAGAAAGAGGTCGACTCAGGGGATCGCGTGGCTTTTCCCCTCTGTGAGTCTCTGTTCTTCTGCTTTATAGCAAAATGAATTTTAACACAAATTCAGAACTCTGCAATGTGTCCTAAGGCAGCGGCTTCACTCGACAGACCAACTCTGAAAAGGGGGTAAGCTTCGAATTAATCCAGGGCAGTAACAAGAACTGTTAGGCGGCCCTAAGATGGCGACTGTCTCTTGTGCTCCATTCTATCCTATTTCTAACACTTCAACATTTTCACTGGAACTGCTTGTATCTAGAACATCTCTTGAAGCCTTTTTAGTGGCATCACTTCCTTTCTGCGCATGGCTGTCATCTGACTGGGAACTACCACAATATGGAAAAAGCATCATCTGCAGTGAGCTTTAAAACCACAAAGGCGTGAATGGCCGATGTGTAAAATGATGCCGTCGGACTGGTTTCATGACAACCAGGGTAGATGGCACGCTAACTGTTGGCATAGAGGTGAAGTAATAGCTCTCTGCTTGTCACAAAACCAAAACAAAAGTAAACACTTACCCAGAAGCCTGCAGCCCAGACCCTGCGGACAGAAAAAAAAATTACAGGTTCAAGAGCTAAGAAGGATCCTGCCGAAAAGCAAGCCCCCTTTTCTCACTCCCACCCCACCATGTGACCACCAGTGACTGGGAAAATGACACAGTTTCCATTGTGCATGCCACTGTCTTAAACTTAGCAAATCCATGCCTAATATAGCGGGAGAGTTCCTCCAAATAGCAATTAGGCACACACTTTTCTCACTGTCAGAGGCTGATAAAGGGGTGCTTCTGATGGCACCCTCAGATTGCACCAGAAAAAGATTGCTCTGCCAGGAGCCATTTCCCCTCAAGTGAGTCTTCTGCCCAACAGCGAATCACTCTAGCCTAGTCCCAAAAAGCAGTAGCGTAGCTGATGGACTAAAAATGTCCAGCTCAGGTGTGGGTTGGGCTTGGGCTGGAGTGCTATTGCTTGTATGATGTGTGTTCTACAGCAAACAGCTCACACGAATACGTGCCACAAAATGTCCAAGGTGCAAACTACCATATATGCCCATGTTATCACACCCTCCATATAAAAAGAGTTAAAAAATGCTACTGTTCTATACCTAGATTTGTTTTTCTCACACAAAGTAGAGACAGAGTGTCAACATCAGTGACTGCAGAGACCGAGGCGCTAGCCTCAGCCACGAGTTCATGCAAAAGCGCCTGGAACATAAAAGGTGAATTCATGTTGCTTTAACTTATACTGTACACAGTGTAAGCAGATTTTGGCTGTGGTTTCTTCACAATTAAGCACTGAGGATTCCTTCTCATGGAGGGTCCCAAGGTTGCCTCGGGACACTTTTCATTGGGGGGGGGGCACTGTTGGGAGCTGGCAGGGGAAGAGGAAGCATTTGATTTATGAAAACCAGTCAGTGGGATAACGTTACCAGAAGCAATGACTTTTGGAAATTTTTGTTTGAAGCTCAGAATACGGGCATAGTTTTTATTGAAAATATAAAATATAATTTTACCAAATTAGATGCCCACCCATCTCACAGCCCTCAACATCTTCCCTGTGCTGAAAGTCATCCTAAGAGTTCCCTGGGACATTTGGGATCAGAATCAGAAAAGATTTATTTTATTTTATTTTATTTTATTTATATACCGCCCAACTTTCCGAAGGAACTTTGGGCGGTTCACAGCAAGAAAATCCATAAAATTCACTTGAAAGAAAGAAAGAAAGAAAGAAAGAAAGAAATTTTGTCTTCAAAGAAAGAAAGAAAGAAAGAAAGAAAGAAAGAAAGAAAGAAAGAAAGAAAGAAAGAAAGAAAGAAAGAAAGAAAGAAAGAAAGAAAGAAAGAAAGAAGATAGATAGATAGATAGATAGATAGATAGATAGATAGATAGATAGATAGATAGATAGATAGATAGATAGGAAGGAAGGAAGGAAGGAAGGAAGGAAGGAAGGAAGGAAGGAAGGAAGGACGGACACTGTGGCTGATTATATCATCAGCCTTATAAGGCATAAGGAGCACAACAGAATTTCAGCCACGGTAATACTTTACTCAATGGTAAAACTCACAACTGAACTAGTCTCCAAGGTGATGATGCAGGGCTCAACTGTTTTTCCTAGCTTCTGCCCCAAATTAAAAAACATTCCTTTCCATTTATCCCCAAAAGCCTGTTTGGCATATTGAAGATTGCAGGTTTCTTTCTTACAAGGACAGTACCACACAGAAGCAGCAGCTATCAAGGTGAGTGGCTTTTCAGCTTTCGCAGCCTCCAAGCAATCAACTTATTTGGAAAAGTTGCACCAGAGACCACAGTGGTGAAAAGTGGGGTTTGGCACCAAATATTGCCGTCTTGTTTTTCTGGGACTTGTTCCCATATCATTATCAACAACCGGGCTCACACAAGCTGATGGATCTCTTCTTGACCTTGGAAATAAATCATATGAAAAGTTGTTTCCTGATTAATCTTCTGTAGTATCAGGTGGGGGGAGGGAGAAGAAGGAAGAGCCAGGGTAATAGGATGGGCAGCCACTATACTGGCACAACTTGCCTGGCTCCTTCTTTGCAATCCAGGTGGACACAATAATCTTTTATTCTGGCACTCACATGTTTCATCTCCTTGGTGACAATCTCTGGGACACCTTGTTGGTGCCCAGGCAAAGGGCTGTGACAGCACCTGATTAAGCAACACCCTAAAAGTCTCGTTCACAATTGCATGCAACGTGGTGATGACTATTTCTAAGATTCCCAGCATCTCCTACCAAGCTCTATACTCCTGTTTCTCCACAGCAGAGTCCATGCTAGGTCCAGTCTATGCTAGCCACACAGGGGGAGGGGCAGAGACTTATCGCTATTTCATTTCATTTTGGTTTGTTTGAAACATATAAATATAAGAGGGCAAGGGTGAGCAAATCAGGCTTGAACCCCCACTAGAAGTGAAATTTATTAAAAATAAGGCTATCGTACTTGTGACACATAGTGCGCAGGCAGCATCCACGAGAAAAGACCCTTTAGATAAAGGCCACAGAAAAAGAGGATGACCTAACATGAGATCGATTAACTCTGCAAAGGAAGGCAAAAAGATACACAGCAGGACACACCCAGATTCCTGGAAATTATAAAACAAGCACTGTAGGGAAAAGCAGTATCAGAGGTTACCGTTCTTAAACATGGTGGCTAAGCATTCGTGCCCTGGTTTGGCTCTGGGTTGGAGGTAGAAATATGTGCATGGACAGAGCTGTAGGTATGTCTATTTTGCCTCTTCTCTTTTGCAGAGCCCTTTAGCTGCTGAACAACTTAGGAAGCTACATTATGAGTGTAGGATACTAGTCCACGGACCTTTGCTATGACCCACCTGGTAACCCTGAGTAAATTTCCTCTCTGTCTCCTACGACACCAGGCCATATCCATTACATAAAGCAAAGCAAAGTGTTTTGCTTATATACTGCCCCATACCACTTCAAGTAGTCTGTGGGTGGTTTACAATTTTAATTACAGTGTGCAGGCTACACATTCCCCCCAACCCAAGCATTTTACTGACCTCGGAAGGATGGAAGGCTGAGTCAACCATGAGCCTGCTACCTGAGATTGAACCCCAGGTTGTGAGCACAGTTTTATCTGCAGTACAGGCATTTAACCACTATGCCACAAGGCTTTTAAACAAAAACACACGCCTACTTGCACACAGAGACAGGAAGACCTGTTGCAGGGAGGAGCGTTCCTGTTAAACTAGCCAATAACATCTTTTAATGAAGTGCTTGACTTGACTTTCTTGTTCCTGGTGTGTATTTGGGGAGGGGGGGGGAATCAGCCTGCTCACTTATCATTGAGCAGTTGTGAGCTCTCAAGGGAGCTCTCCCTAACTTTTTAACTTGAAAAGTATAAACGTGTTCAAATCTTGCGGTTTTCCCAGTACACCTAGAACAGTGTTGGCGAACCTATGGCATGGGTGCCAAAGGTGGCCCTCGGAGCCCTTTCTGTGGGCACCCAAAATCGCCCCTTGACAGCCACCTCTATTCAGGTTAAATTGCTGTATTGGCACTTTCCGAAATATTAGTGCATTCTGAATCGCAGTTTGGGCACTTGGTCTCTAAAAGGTTCGCCATCACTGCCCTAGGATTTCCTCTGATATGGATGGTGCAGCGTTGGCAGCTTTAGATTCTAGGCTCTGAAATTAGGCTGCAGTTGCCCACCCATATTTTACAGGGAGTGCCGTGGAATAATATTTCCTCTACATTGTTTTCTCAAGCTCACTCTGAAGGTGCTATTCCCCATTAAATCTAATATGAGCCACTACTGGGTTGCTATGACGCTGGGGTATTATTTCATCCACCTCAGGTATCACAGTTTCCCTCCTTCCCATGGAAATTATTTCTTGGCTTGGCAGCCAAGACAGATACACCGTGTTTCTTCAGCAGGCAGTATGGTGAATTTTACGTGTTTATACCCCTCGTCAGCTACCCAAGTTGTGTAGGGCTGTGAATAGCTCTCATATTAAAATCTTGAGGCCAACTTTCAGTACAACTCGGGCTTGGAAACTTATTCCACTTCTTTTATACCCTGCTTTCTAGCAAGGGGACGCAGGACCGCCTATCAATGTTTAAAATATAAAATCTTTTCTCTCTCAATCTCTCTCTCTTGGAATCATGTTGGCAAGGTAATTGCAATTTTTACATTCACCCACCCATCCACAGAGAAACAGACAAATGCACACATCCCTTTAGACCAGTGATGAGGAATAAAAAAAGATAAAAGATCAGAAAGAAATGCAGAATGATTTGGTTGGCGCCAAGAAAGTAAATGGTTTGGTAGTAAGAGAAGTCTTGCCTCCCATGAAGAGGTGTAGGCTTACCTGTGAGCAGTTGACAGAGTCCATAAAGGGTGAAGGTTGGAAGCAGGCCAAGGGCAGATGTAGAAAGATCAGGACAAGGACCCCGATCTGCATTTCTAGGATCCTTGACGAGCTAAGCGATGGTATGCCCTAGATTAAGTCAGCTCCCGTTGGATGCAGGCATTTCCCCCTCCATCTCAGGACTTGTCTTTCTGCAGAACAGATCGGGTCCTGCCTGAAGAGCATCGGTGGCACCTGGTTCAGTTCATTTCCTGGTTTTCTCTCTTCAGGGAGTTGGTTCCCTTCCAGCACTCCCAAGTCTTACAAGCAGGCACAGGGGGTGGCACCCAGGCTGCCTGCCAAGGCTCAGCCTCACTTCCCAAACAGCCGGAGCAAGGACAGCCCAGGAGCCAAACGTCAAAGCAGGACGGGAGATCTCTTTTGCAACGACTTTGCCAGGATTCCAGCTGCCAAAGGTTTTTTAGTCTGTGTTTTCTCCCTTTCTACAACACCAGAGGGATTACGTCAAAGGAGACTCAAGGTAGAGAGGGCGTAGTAGCAGGAACTAGACGTGGAGTTGGAGGCGGGACAGGCCTGGCATTAGCTTGGGCTGAATGCCAGAAATCGAACGGTCGAGAAACCCAAAAGGCTAGCGGAATGAGTGGAACAAGCATTCATAGCCACGTTTGAAAGCGGACCCATCTCTCAAATATCAGCTGGAGAGAAGCTAAAAAGTTCCAGAGGATTTCAGCACGGTTGCCTTCGAAAACGACGCAGTCACATGCTGCAATGGCCTAGCTAGCAGGGATTCCTGGGAGTTACAGTTCAAGGACATCTGGGGAGCCAAGGATAGGGGGCCACTGACATACTGGGTCTCTTAGCCTTTTGCAGAACTTTATGACTGGCTTATGTCTGTCTCCTGGCAGGCCCACATTTAAGCCTGTAACCCTTCAAAAACTCTGGACCAGCCTTTAATATCTGCTAGCAATGAGGAAGCAACTCTCAAGCAAGGTGGAAACAGAAGGGAAAACTTTGTCTTTTTGGCAACTGATCACAAGAAATCTTGATTTTAGACAGTGGAGGGCTACCCACATCTATTTACCCCTATAATGAAATCCAAGATGGTGGCTCTTTCAGACTTCCATTAGAGGTAGAAAAAGGACTCTAGTGAGAAAACTGCAGAAGGACATTTACCAGTTAGCCAAAGCACCAAAGAAGGCTACCCAAGACAATGAACAGTGTGCATAAAGGATAAGGATGGCAAAAGACTCCAGGGCAACAGGAAATCCTGCAACAATGGTGAGGTCATTTCAAGATCGCTAACACTGAATTTCCAGTCCCACCAGTCAATGAAGGCATGCTAACCTATACACCAGTTCTGCCCATTACTACCACATAAGTCACTAATGTAGTAGACAATATGAAAAATATGAAGGCCCCCAGATTTGATGATCTCCCTACAGATTTTTGGAAACTTCAGGAACTCCAAGAAATCAGGATAATTTGGCTGGCAGAGTTCTTCAATACTGTAACAAACAGTGGCTATGTACCAGCTGATTGCTCAGCAAGCATGATAGTCCCCATGTTTAAGAACAAGGATGACCCAGCTGACTGTGCCAGTCTGCCTCCTGTCCCAAACTATGACAATCCTTGAGATACTTCTGGACCAGTGTATTGTTAACATTGTCCAACTCACCACCAACCAATGCGGCTTTGTCAATGGATGCAGAACAACCAAATGCCAACTTGTCAGCTCATAGAGAAGCACCAAGAGAATAACCATCGTACGTGGCATTCCTAGACCTGGAGAAGGCATTTGACCATGTCCCATATCAATTGATCTGGTGGGACCTCCATAACCATGGGGTGCCAGAAGCACTAATCAACTGGAGCAAAATGCTATACAAGAACACCAGCAGCCATGTGTGATAATCACCTGGTCTCTCTAAGCTTTTTGGTAATGGTTGATATGCACCAAGGCTCTGTACTGTCACCGCTCTTGTTTATATTAGTCATGGATACCATCACACAAGAACTGGAGGAAAATGTTCCTTGGACCATATTACCACTAGGAATGAACTAGAGTGGCAAATACACATATGGATACTACTACTACTACTACTAATACCTTTATTGTCAAAGGTCAACATGAGTACAGTATAATGAAATTGCCTGAGCCTCCCTCCACCACCCGCAACACCATCCCACTAACAACCAATCAGCCTTATTATGATTGCTTCAACCACTTTGGACTCCTCCTAAACATCAAGAAAACTGAGTACATAGAGAAGTCTGTTACCACCCATGCAATGCTCCAAATAAGTGGAGAAAACCTAAAGAAGGTTGATATCTTTTGATGTCTTGGCTTCCATCTCCAAGGCAATGGTGGCCTAAGTGTTGATGTGCAAGCAAAGGTGAATGTGGGCTGGGTGCAATGACGATAACTCACCAGTGTGCTTTGTGACAAATGAATGCCAATCCATCTCAAATCCAAGATTTACGAGATAACTGTTCGCCCTGTTGCACTGTATGGTACAGAGTGCTAGGAAGCAACAGCAGATGTAGAGAACTGCTTCCATACCATGGTAATTCCCTACTTGAGCACACCCCAAATGAAGTTACCCGGCAGCGACTAGGTGTAGTATCAATAACCGAGAAGATGAGATACATCTGCTCCACTGATATGGACTTATCCTCAGAGCAACACCTTCCACCGTCGCCCAAACTGTGTACCACCTGGAAATTGATGACTAGTGGCCATGGGAAGACCATAACAGAGATGACAGGGCACTGTCAATGAGGACATGCAAATTGTTGACCTGAAGACATGGTCAGGTAGGCAAAGTGGTGTTTCAGGATCCAACAAGTGGACCTAACACCTGTGGGGAAAATGCTAGGAAGAAGACGTTAGTAGCAGGTGTAAGTTTAATCAATGATTAGAGTGTCACAAGTAGCAAAATGGCAGAGCTACAAGATAACTCAAAGGATGCTGATGTGATTAACCAAAGTATCCCATCTGGCGATACCAGAATTAACAAGGCAGCCATGCAGCACAAAACAGATGTTCAATTCAAAAATTTTTTCCTTTCCTTTGCTTTGCTTCCCTCTAGCTTCCATCTTTGGCTATAGTATATTTTAATGTGGCATATGGCATTTTCATGTACAGCATATGAAAGCACTGGCTTGAAGGGCATCCCAAACAATGACTGCAAGTTAGCTGCAAACAGACAACTCCACACCTGACACACGTCCAAATTGCAGTACTTTCTTCTTTGTTCTAATCCTGTGGGCACGATGGCCTAGTGAGCATATCAGGAGATGGGCATGATGGCACAGAATCGGAACACAATGCCTCTCTCCTGACCCCTCTTAATTTTTTAAATGAATTTTTAATTATTTTATGTATATTTTCAGGTGACTTTTATGTATATTTTCAGATGACCATTTTCGGATGGTCAATTTTAATTACAGGTTAAAGGGAAAAGGAATCACCCACCTGCATGTGTGAACAGAGATGTACGGGGGTGGGGGTGGGGGAGACAGATGAAGAAACATCCTTGAGAGGAGTGAGGAAGGATGGCAAACAGGTGGTGAGGAAGGACTGGGAAGAAAACTGGGAGGAAAAAAGAGATGCACATGTGCTGCCCAGTACTGTGGTGTGTCCGTCAGTAAAAACCAGAGCAGAAAAGGATAGTATTTGGTGCCATTTTGAACTGCACTAGGGCAGTGATGGCCAACCTATGGCACGGGTGCCAAAGGTGGCACTCGGAGCTCTTTCTGTGTGCACCCAACATTGCCCCTTCATAGCCACCTGGATTCAGGTTAAATTACTGTATTGGCACTTTGCAAAAAAATTAGTGGGTTTTGAATTGCAGTTTGGGCACTCGGTCTCTAAAAGGTTTGCCATCACTGCACTAGGGGCTGGTGTCATGTGATATGTCAAAAGCTATTGTCCATTAGCTTGGGATTTTTTTTTGGAACACATCATTTCAGCCTTGAATGTCCCAGTGAATTTTTTGGGAGGTCTTGTAGCCTCACATACAGCCTTTAGTAGGTTTGGCTTAGAGGGATTTTAGTGGGCTAGGGTGACTCTCAGTCTATCTAGCAGTAACCAATTGTTCCTTTCCTGCCTCTGAATTCAAGAAGTTTCCCACATTTCTTCTGAGACTCCCAACCCCCCTCAATTGAGTCTGTTGAAGACTGCTAAAAGCAGTCATGTGTTAGTAATGATCTCTACTTAAAACGTTTTTTAAATTCTTTCTTCTTACAAATATGTCAGAGTAAGGGCGTTTATACACGACCCCTAAGCTCCGCTGCAAATGGCTGCAAGCTCCGGAGCTTAAAAATGTTTCCTCACCAGCTCCGGAGTTTGCAGACAATTAAGTGTGACCCCGCCCACTTTAGCGCGTCCCAGCGCACTTTTCTTGTACCTTCTCTTTGGAGGTGAAAAATCTTTGATGCGGTGCAACGATAGTGAGTGTGGGGCTCTCCTCGCTTCTGTTTGCTGCTTTTTGGCTCCCGCCCCTTTAAGAGCTACTTTTACAGAGACGAGGGGGTTGGACTTGATGGCCTTACAGAGACGAGAGGCAGAACGAGGTGAGAAGCATGCTTTTCTTTCTCTTTTTCTCCCTCCCTCACGCAGCCAGCAACCAGGAAGTGCGGAGGGGGTGGGGACAGAGGAAGAGCGACGAACCCCTAAAATCTCTGGTCCAAATTTAAGTGGCCAGCGGATCTTAGGGGTCATGTAAAAAGGCCCTAAGTTATTGAGACTATAAGTGCCAGTTAATAAAAGGAGTGATCTACTTTGGGGAACTTGAAGGTATTCTTACTCTGTGAATCCCCACACTTCTGCTGCACAGCTACAAGAATTTAACCAAAACTCAAAACTCTGCAACATGAATAACATGGGATGGGTCTGACCTGCAGCTTCAAAGCCCATCTCTACAATTGATTGATTGTGAAGTGTTCACCAGAGCCGGTATGTTTCTTTACCTTCAGTTAATAATTTATTAAAGGTGGACTCATTATAACTTTGCTTATGGGGTTACTATCAAGAGAAAGATAAACAAAAATTAAATCCCTTACTCATGAAGGCTGTTTGGGGCCTATGTGACAAGTTATTTCTTTCAGACTGATTAAAGAGCAGCAATAAATAGGTGTTTAATTTTTCTTTCTTTACAAAGGCTGGAACTGATAAGGGGCGGAAGAACACGTTGGCTACTAGTTATAGAAACAAGGCCATAGAAGCCATCTGTTCCAACTCCGCAACCAGGCTGACTCCCGAGTGTATCAGATTTTTCAGTACTGATAAAATTATAGCTCCTTCTATTGTTCTGCAAGTCACCAGAATTGGTGCTGGGTCTTATACTGTTTCCCATCCCTGGATTCAACCCACATTAAGAGAGGCAAACTAGAAAAGCCGGTGGCTGACAACAGGTACTAACACATTCCTCCCCTGTCACAAAACAACCACTATGGGACAAAGATCAGCTGCAGCTATGATGATTAAAAGTGTGACTCAGAGGCTAACCATGTCCTGCACAACAACATTTACCACTGCAACTGGCTGCATTCCGAAAGCTCAGAAGATAATGAAATTTTTAAAAGTGCTCTGTTTAATATACTGTACCCATATTTCTCTGTCTATAAGACACCCCCATATATAAGACATCCCCCACTTTTCCAACCCAAAATGACAGTTTCGCAACTGTGTAGTTCTCCCCTCGCCTTACTTCCATGTATAAGACGACCCTCAATTTTAGTTAAACAGTTTTAGACAAAAATATAGTCAGGAAAAGACTTGATGCTAAACAACCTTATATTCATCCTGAGCACAGGAGCCTTAGACACCAATAGGTTTCCAATTTCTAATTTAACATGAATCGAGGATCCAATTCGCAAATACAGTGTATAATAAATATTGGATGGCTGCAGTGTTAGGCAGAAAATTCCTTGGGTGGATAAGCTTACACAGGTTACCACCATTCCAGAAGCTACTTTTCCAAACTTTGGATTAAACACAGTAGATCCAGGGTGAGCAACCCAGGGCTCTCCAGGTGTTGCAAGACTACAGCAACCCTTGCCCCTCATCAACAAGACATGTTGACTAAGGCTGATGAAAGCTGGAGTCCAACAGGACCAAAAGGCCCTGTGCTACCCACGTCTGTCACAGGCAAGCTTGTTTTACTAGCCCTGCAGATATGCCTGCCACTGGAATCAGTTCAAACACGCAGTTGTGATGCTGACACTACTGTGTAATGCAAGGAGGAGAAATCTGACAATGGGCACACTTGTTTGAACCAGCTACTACATCTTGGGGAGAATTTCTGACCTTCTCCTAGGTTTGTTCCTCTAGCCCCATCCCAAATTTTTGTTTGGATGCTGGTGTGTTTTCATTTTCACCACTTCCAAGCTCCTATAGGCAAGTGGCTTCCCATGGCTTACATGCACTTGAAGATCAAAAGCCAAACTCCATATTAGGCCGTAAGTTATTTTTTTTTTTTAGGATGCTATGAAGACGGCCAGAAAAGGAAGAAGAGTACTTATTACTTCACTGCCAATCAATTTTGTATTAATAATCTCCATCACTACTCCAAAACGTCTACTTTTGGACGTATGGATTTCCTAATATATATTTTACAAAGGCAATCAAGCAGGATAGAAAACTATTTTATTGCATTGTGTAACCCAAGATGCACATTTTCCAAGCCAAATGCCTACCAGTCCTCAAGGTGATCTGTCAGAGGCTTGCTAACTGTAGTTGTGTTTGGAGGGTCCTTGGTGCTGTTTCATATAATGGCTGGCAGCCATGATGTTCACCTGGAAGTGTTTCAAATTGGGAAACCCTCCTACGTAGATAAGAAACCTTGTCAGTTCTCATCAACTGTCACCAGTACGCACCATGAAGAACGAAGATGGGAGTTGTATCTCAGTTTTAGAAGTAGCACAGGCATGTCCAAACTTTGGCCCTCCAGATGTTTTGGATCACAACTCCCACAGTCCTTTGCCACTGGCAATAGAGGCTTGGAATTCTGGGAGCTGTGGTCCAAAACATTTGAAGGGCCGAAGTTTGGTCATGCCTGAAGTAGGATGAATCTTGGGGAGAAAACACAAGTCATTTCAGGGCAACCTTCCTGGTGTGTTGTCCTACAACTCCCAGAATCCTGTACGCAGATGTGCTGCCTAGGCAAAACACATCTGGAGGTTAACAGGTCTGGGAAAGCTGACTCTGAATTTGAAACCGCAACAAAAAAATCCATAGAAGAAACAGCAAGACACTCTTGATACAGTACAATCCATGTCTTCCATATATGCAGAGTTACTTTTCAATTTCTCCCATGTTTCACAGTGATTTGTATTTAAAGAAGCCGAGAAGACTTCTGTGGTACAACTGTGTTTGAAGAGGGGAACTAGAAGCCATTACAGTGTGACAGGCTGTCCCTTATCCCTCACTGGTAGACTTTTCTCTGTTCTGGGGTGCTTTTTTTCTTCAACAAGGGCCAAGCGAGTTCTTTGAAACCCACATATTTAAGTGAGTAATTGTGACTCTAGGAAACCACATTGCATAACAGATAACCATGCTTTACGTGCAATGCAAGTGAACAGTAAACATGCCCTGAATACATGCCATTGACAAGGTTAACCTTTGTACCAAAGGTTGGGTTTTTTTTCCTTTCAAAAAGTCATTTTATTATCCTGTTCAAAAGAAAACAGAAAAACAAGAACAGATGTAGGACATGCGTATGAAATGAATCCAACACACATAAAACAGTAAGAATGCGGTACTCAACACACCTCAGTGACAAGTTTGCTTTGTTCCTTTTTTTTTTTTGGACAAGAGACTTCAAAGACTAGCCAGCATGAAAATAAAGGTGAATTAATATGTGTACAGTGATCTCACAACATTAAATCTTGGAGTTGAAATGGCTAGAATACTGCTTCCGTCGTTTCCTTTTTATTTGCTTTCAAAACACAACTGAAATCTCAGAGAGGGACCCTCTGATATTTCTGAGTGCCTCCACGCCACGCCACCAAATCTGGCGATAGCCCTAAAGGGAGTGGTGGCTCTTCTGACTCTGCTATTGAGTAATGTTGGGATTCAATCTGACCAGTCTGTCAGATTAGATCATATAAAGTCCCTGCAGCTGCTCAAAGGCTCCTGTAGGTACAGCTGGCATTACTGTGACTGTCCTCAGGGGGTCTCTCCCTCTCTCTCTCTCTCTCTCTCTCACACACACACACAGAGACGCTTCTTTTGGGTCCATTGCATGGATTCCAGATGACAACACAAGACATTTATATTGCACAACCCCTCTTTCAACTCTAAGGCCATGAAGTAGTCTTTCTGCCCTTTCCTTGGCCTTGCCCGCTGCCTGCACTTCCTTACCCTGCTCCAGGCATCTCCACGGCAACAGTTACCATGGCCATCCCCTGAGGGCAGGCCTTCTTGGCAACCAACCTTTCAATGGCCAAGCTATTTTGCTGGTTGAGGCCCTTCTTTCCTCTCTTTCTCTCTCTCTTTTTTGCAGTACTGGGACTTGGGACCCAGCAGGCTCCCGATGCCTGCTTTTGTGGATTCCATCTCTCGGTCCTGCTTTGTCGCAGGCAACCTGGGTGGCCGGCTCACTTTCCCAACCCACACACCTTCTGCTGGGACAGGTGTTCATCTCTTAAATCTCCACTCAAGTGCAGCTCGGCCGGCGCAGTTTTGGATGAGTGAAGGAGACGAGTGAGCCTGTAAACCTCTCGGTGGTCGTCCTCCAGGATCGGTACAGACTAGAGTTCTTTGGTGCTTTCTTTTTCTCTGCCTTGAGCAGGCGGTAGACTAAGGCCTTGGCACTTGCGTGCAGCCAACTGGGCGCTAAGGTGGAAGGGCCCTGCAGGACCTTGACGAGTCCCGCTAGTTCCCGAGGCAGGCGGTAGCGGGGAAGAAAGCGTAGAGCACGGGGAATGTCCCGCCAGCCACACAGTTTACTGAAGTAGGTGATGACCCAGTCCCTCTTCCGCACGGCTCCTGCCGCGCCCTGGAGTTCACCCTGCAAGCAAGCCATGGCAGCCCCGAAAAGGTCGTGGGGCTCCGGTGCCTTCCTGCCGTCTCCGCTGGCCTTCCCTCGCCAGAGCGCGTAGGCACGTGCGCTCCCTGCGCTCCACAGGAGGAGCACCTGGCCTTGCTCCCGGCCCACGTGCTCCCGTTGGGCGTACACCCAGGGCAAGATGCCCAGGCGGGCCACGTGGCCCAGCTCCCAGAGGTCCAAGAGAACAGGGCATCCCAGGGCTGAGCGCAGCAAGGCGGCGAAGGCACACACCAACTTCTTGTGCTCTTCTGAGTCAGGAGAATAGATCAGCAGGATGGGACGGGAAGAGCGCCTGCTAGGGGCATCTGGGAAGAAAAAGAAAGATTTCACGGACCTTCCTTGCAACTGCTCTCTAGAACACAGGGGGGCAACTCGTGGCCTGCAAGCCACATGTGGCCAACAGAGAGTTTCAGTGCCCGTTGCTGTGGGTTCCCCCAAAAGCTGCCACATTATGAATTCATCTCCCTTCATTGCGGTGAGCTTTTGTGGACAGGTTCATTACCTCAGACTGAAGAATGGAACTCAGTGGCAAATATCCTTACATTTATACATAGCCTCAAATGAGAGACTGCATTTGGGCACTGGTTGTTGACCTGGCAATGATCTTTAAAACTGTTGTTTTAAACCCCCTCCTGTGTTATGTTTTCTTTTAAAAACAGTGACAGTGATTGGTGGCAAAAGTAATCCCAGGTTATAGATAATAAGCAGGAAAAATACGGTAATGAGCATTTCTAATCATCAGTATGGCTTATACTTGTCAATCAAAGCTCACATTAAAATATAGCAGTCTTTAAAATTGCACAATATTTCAGTCTTCTTTATTTTTTATTTTTTATTTGTTGGTCCCCCCCCCCCCCCCCCCCCCGATATTCTAGCACAGATTATCACAGCTACCTGTTCTAAATCATGCTTCTGATTTATTTATTTATTTCATTAACTTTATATACCACCTCATTAGTCCAGTGCACTATTCTGGGCAATTCACAAGTAAGATAACAGATAGGAAAATATGTGAAACTACAAAAAAAAACTATAAAGAACATAAAACAATTAGAACAACATTAGAACAGTGTGTATATACACACAATGACAATAAATTAACTATACTATACTATACTATACTATACTATACTATACTATACTCTACTATACTATACTATACTATACTATAAAACAAAGGCACTTTCTATAAGAGCGAAAATGGAGACACACCATCAGGCAGATTTGTTATGAAAGGCCTCTGAAACACTGAACAGATGTTTTTCAAGTTTTGTGAAGCATAATAGTTTAACAGGCCGATAGAATCTCTCTCTCTCTCTCTCTCTCTCTCTCCCCCTCTCTCACTTACACACACACACACACACACACAAACATGCGATATACATATTCTATTTAACATGAGTCATTCCAGTGGCTAGATTAATAATACCCAGGATTTGGAAATCCAAACATGAATTACATATGGACAAATGGTATAACGAAGTATGCAATATTGCCATAAATGATAAATTGACATGCAATTTAACGGTCAAGAAAGAGTTAAAAAGAGACATGTTTTATGATATATGGGGAAGATTTATTGAGTATGTGCTTATAAGAGATAAAGGTAAAGCTCCAGCGCAACAATCAATTCAGTTCTAGAAGGGAGATTAAAGATTTCTCAAGAGGGGAAAACTGTGGTTTTATATTTTGTATCTTTGTATTTTATTTTAGCTTGTAATTTGTTGTGTTGTTTTTTAAAATAAATGTAAAAAAAGTACCATTAGAGATGGATGCAAAATGAAAAATAAAACACTGATTCATCACTTCGTTATATAATAAAACAGTAGGACGTGTTTTGTCATGAAATGAAATGAAACACCATTTTCTCATCTAGGAATGAAACAATTCGTCCTAGAGGATCCAAAATGGCAGGGGAGTTTCCTCAAGCTCTTCCCTGTAAGCCCTCAATTTTTTGAGACGTTTGGGATTCAGAGGGCTGTGTTATTAAACTCCAAATGGGGTGCCCCTAGGAAAAAAATCTAAATGAATTGGGAAGCCGCAATAGCTCCCCATGGGTGAGTGATTAGTGGCTTGGCTTTCTGATTCAATTAGAATGCTATTTTCCTAGGGTCATCCCCTTTGGAGCTTAATAACTCAGCCCCCCCCGAAACCCAAACCTCTCCAAATTTCAGCGGCTTACAGGGAAGAGTCTAATGAAGCTCCCCTGCGATTTTGGTGCCTCTAGGACCCAGGGGAGCATTTCATTTCATTTTGTTACAAAACTACACCCAGTGGACTTTTCCAAATTTTATCCCAATCCCCAAATGAAATGCATGGGCCTTCTGCACACACACACACACACACACACACACACACACACACACACACACACCCTTCGCTGGCAAGGCAGGGGCCATTGGCCTCGATGAGCCACATTGAGGAGAGGTATAAATGTGTGTACCTGTGAGCCATGACATATCTTTGGAAGGACTGGGACAATAAAATACCTCCCTCCCTTCATTTCGGATGCAGCGTAAGAACATCCAGGCTCCAAGTCTCAACTAAGGAACTGCCTGGCTTTTTTTTTTTTTTTTGCATTTTGCCAAGGACTTTACATCTAAGAAATAACTCCTAGCCATCTTTTGCCATGTTATAACCTATTAGTATCGCTCTGAGGAAGAGGGTTTCGCCCTCGAAATATTAGCAACGTTGTTGTTAATTTTCTAGCAGCCTAAAGGTATCACCTGTTCCACTTTTGTATTTAAAAGGAGCCCCATGGCGTAGTGATAAAATGCCTGTACTGCAGGTAAAACTGTACTCACGACCTGGGGTTCAATCCCAGGTAGCTGCCTCAAGGTTCACTCAGGCTTCCATCCTTCCGAGGTCGGTAAAATGAGTACCCAGCTTGCTGGTGTGTGTGTGTGGGGGGGAATGTGTTACCTGCATACTGTAATTTTAAAAAACCTGTAAACCGCCCAGAGACTACTTGAAGTGGTATGGGGCAGTATATAAGCAGAACACTTTGCTTTGCTTTATTCCCTTCAGAAGCCAGGGCCTTGGGTTTGCAAGATCTGAACAGGGTGGTGAAGGCAAGGCCATTTGGGAGATCACGGCATTCATAGGGTCACCCTAAGTTGAAGGCAACCTGATAAGAAGTAAGAACAACTATTTCTTGAAAGTTGCACACATGACATCTTGGCCGACGAGCAGAACACCATGGGCAGCCTGTCAGGTTCCCAAGCTCTGCCTTTTTCATTTTCTTCTATCATCACCTCAAAACCACACTTTTGCCCTCTTTGAAACATCTTACCTTTATGTAGCCTGTGCAGACCCCAACGGATCAGCAGAATGATGGTGATCAGTAACCCCAGTGTAAGGCTCACCCCAAAGGCCAGGAGACCCCAGTGCCTGTGAGAAACTAATAAAGGGGGGGGGGAAGCGCTTTGAAGGCAAGCATAACATCTTTACCACAAGCAGTTCTTCACTGCCTTTATATCCCCAAATGCTTTGCGGGAAAACTTAATGGGCAAATTCTTCATCAAAACGCAAATGGACGCAATAGGCATAAAAGTTTCTATGACATCGCTCTAGTTCAGTTATGAATCTTTCAGTGAGGAAAGTGGATTGGAGGGAGAAAAGGCACCCTCCTGTGTTTTCTCATCACTTCTTACTTTTTTCCTTTTAAAAAAAAAAGCAATGAGGAGGACAGAATCATTGTGGTACAGAAATGAACTGAGGATTATGGAAGAAAGCATGGCTACGACATGAGCTTCAAGGCACAGTGGTCAAATTGAAATACTGCAGCCAAAACTCTGCCCATGAGACTGGTTCAATTCCTGGTAGCCAATTCAAAGTTCACTCAGCTTTCCATCCACCTCATGAGTATGTGGGAAAAGTAGCCCTCAAAATTAAAGTGCTTTTAAAAATGAGGCTTGAACAGCAGTTCAATAAGAGTAGTTGCAAAAAAAAAAATCAGCCAGCTCTCCAGCCAAGCAAGTTGACTAATACAACAGCTGATGAGAACAACGTGAGAACAACATGAGAACAACATAGATCTAAAATGGCCTGATTGGGCGAACACTAAGAATAATTTTCATATGCTAAATACCCAAGTAATATAAGTTACTTTCAAAGTAATAACTCTGATATTTTCAAATATCTGGGCATATTTAGAATGTAGCCCTGAAACTAGCTTTTCCAAGCTCTTCTCCTGACTCTTATCCTCTCCAAGAAGATCTGGCTGTACCCCTCAGACATCTCAAACAGGATTGTGGAGGGCCTGTCATGGCCAGGCAGCATTCCTTTTACTCATCCCATGCCTGATCCAATGTGGCAGTGTAACTTACCATCTGGGCAGAGACTCTGTTTGCCAGCAAAGCGCACATCCGAACGCCAGACCTAACAAACCAAAAGAGGGAGAGAAAGGGGGGGAGGGGGAAGACACTTGAAGACATAATGCTGTAACAGACTGGATTTGTCTCCATGGATGTCACTTTGCTACTGCCACGTCACGTTTCTGGGATCTACAGCAGTTGAACTTACTACTAAAAATTGTTCTCTCCTCAGGAAAGTATGCATTGATTGTAATTAAGAAGCAGATGGAGGTTCTTACCAGTACACAGCGATTCAAGGACCGCCAAGGGAGGATTAGGTCCAGAACTCCTGGGGCTGATCCCTCTGGCTGTAAAGCACAAGCAATGAGTTGAGACGCCAAGTTGAAAATACCTTGTTTCCCCAGCCCTTTCTCACCTATCAGTCCTGAGTCGACCAACAGACTTAGCAAACTCACATGAGTTTTCCCATCTGTCTTGCTTCCTTTTTTCCTCCTCCCATCGTCACTTACGTGTGTGATAGTATATACAGGGGGGTTCGGGCTCACATCGGCCAGAAGTCTGCAGCTGACAGAGGGCTGAACTGAAGGAGGATGGAACACGGGAATGGAATCTTAAATGCAGCTGCAAAAATGTGACACTCAGAGAGACGGTCCAGGCTGGGTCTAAAAGGGAGAAAAACAGTGCAAAGTTGTACTGACTGATAGCTCCAATTCTTACTCTGCTACCTGCCATGATGATAAATATGTCTGTTTGCTTTTCTGGTTTCAGACAAATATATGTGTGTTCAACAATTCACCCTATGGCTTCATTTGTTTTGCTTTCTTTCCTCCATTCTGAATATACCATATTCAGCTCAATCTAACAACACTCAATACAAGGGTTACACAACAGGGGGAATAAGATTTCTGCCTCTTTTCTCTACTCCACTTAAAATTTTGTACATCAATGTTACCCCACAGTAAGGAATTAAATACCATCTACATCAGTTTAAGATGCAATGGCAGGTCAGCAAACTTGACTTTCTCATCCCTTCGTGGTTGTTCAGTGGTACACAACTAATTAGGGCACATCTACCCTGGCATTCCAACGCTGGGAATGATGGCTCTCAAACCCAAAAAACAACACCAAACTGAAGAAAAAACAGCCTCCAACAAAGAAAGTATTTCTGCCATACATAAAAGGACTCATGGACGGCATGAGCAAAGTATTGAAAAAACAGAACCTACAAACAGTATTTAGACCCACCCCAAAAATACCACAGATACTACGGTCAGCAAAGAACAAAAG
Organism: Phrynocephalus guinanensis; assembly: GCA_037367245.1. NCBI lineage: Eukaryota > Metazoa > Chordata > Lepidosauria > Squamata > Agamidae > Phrynocephalus > Phrynocephalus guinanensis. Next base: position 32,104,226 of record CM074744.1, on the reverse strand, counting down.
GAACCCACTCACTGCTGCAGGACTATACCAGATACCTGGTAGTTGTGGCCAGGTATAGATTGGGACCACAAAGCGCAGCATCCAGACCAGAATCAAAGAACATGAAAGACACTACAGACTAAAACAACCAGAAAAATCAGCAGTAGCTGAACACACACTGAAATAAACTGGACATGAAATCCTCTTCCAGGACACAGAGGTACTGGACACTAACAATCACTATGTCAGACTACACAGGGAAGCCATTGAAATTCACAAATACAAGCACAGTTTCAACAGAAAAGAAGAAAGTCTAAAAATCAATAAAGCCTGGCTTCCAGTATTGAAAACTACAGCTTGCAAAAGATCGATGATTCCCACCCAGCCACAAGTACCAGTGATCAGTTCACACAACAGAACAGCTAATGATACACATCAGCTACAGAGAAGGATCGCTGCCACCCTGATTGCAGTGAAACTTTTTAATCTCTCCATCACAATACAATGATTAACACCTATTCTCCTGCATAGGGCAAGTGTCCCCTTTCCCACAACTTTAAAACCCCACATTATCACTCACTCTATACCCCAGAGCACAGAGAGAACTCCTAGCTCCCTGAGCTCCTTGCCCTCTGAAGATGCCGGCCACAGAGTCTAGTGAAACATCAGGAAGAAAAACATACAGAACACGGCCAAATAGCCCAGAAAACTCACAACAGCTATCAGATGCCAGCTATGAAAGCCTTCGAGAATACATTATCAAGGGCATTTAATTTTGAAATCTCCATTACAGGCTCCCCTGCTTTCCCAAAACAACTTTGGGTTGAAAAAAAATGTTATCTTGCTTTATACTAGCCACAAGCAAGAAGGAACACATTGTTTTCAAGAACCTATTGTTTATCAATGACACACCTTTCACTTGCTTACTATAGGCATATATTTACATTAGCTACTGAGTGGCTACCAACAACCTAGTCCTAAATGTCTGCAGAACCAGCTCAGTTGAGAGCAGGATTCTGTACTCCCTAACAGAGGCCCATAAAAGTCCTGGACACCAACTTTACTGTGGGGTATTTGTTAATCATGGGTTAGACTCCATCATTTGTTACTTTCCTTGGAAAGCAAGCTTGGAGGACAACTTGAAAAGAACCATAACCTAGTACAGTAATAGAGCAAACGTGCAATTTTAATCACGGGTAACTCCGGGAAAAATCTCAGAAATTCAGATGTGCAAAGTTGTGTTTTTGGACTACAGCTCCCAGAATTCCCCAGGTGGGCCACTTCTGGGAGTTGTAGTCCAAACCACAAATGCAGAGATGTCTACTTAGAACTGTAGAAAGTCACTGTCAGTTACAGTAGACCAGAGCTTAGAGCAGAGGATGCTTGCCGGCAGATTCTGGAATCTGCTGGCCATAAAAGCAGCTTTTCAAAGCTCTGGAAGAGAACAGGGGGGGGGGAGACAGAACATCTCTTACATGTGTTACAAACGTCCTGGGGCAAAGATATATTCTTAGGAGTAGAATGATGCCATGAGGACAGACCGTTAGGTTGGAAGGCCAGTACACCCACAATGGAATAAACAGAAGAGTCCCCGGCGGCGGCGGCAAAGCTAGCATGTCATGTTCTAGGCCAGGGACTCCCAACCTTAGGTAACCCAGGTGTTCTTGGACTGCAATTCCCAGAAGCTTTCACTATCAGGTATATTGACTGGGATTGCTGGGAGTCGAAGTCCAAGAATACCTCCGTTACCCAAAGTTGGGATTCCATGCTATAGAGTGAAGTAATGCAATGAATTATCAGTATTTCAGGGATTCTAAAATTATTTGATATTTGTTTTATATACTAGAGCAGTGATGGCGAACTTATGGCACGGGTGCCAAAGGTGGCACACGGAGCCCTTTCTGTGGGCACCTGACATCACCCCTTCATAGCCACCTATATACAGGTTAAATTACTGTATTGGCACTTTGCAAAAAAAAAATTAGTGGGTTTTGAATTGCAGTTTGGACATTCGGTCTCTAAAAGGTTTGCCATCACTGTACTAGAGCTTCATAAAGCTCAGTCATTCCACAGAAAGATACACTCTGGTTACCATCAGTTTTCTGTTGGCTATATTGCAACCTACATATGATGATGCCTCAGAGAAATTTTAGCTGGAGGTCTTTCTGTACTGCGGTTAATGTCAATCAATCCAGTAGCAGCCAATAGTGACCTCTCTATCTCAGATCCCCCCCCAACACCCACCCACACCTTTTTAGAGTTATTCAGGATTTCATCAGTAAGAGCCATGCTAGCAACAGAGTCTGTCAGAAGCGGACAGAGCTAAGTGTTCTGTCAGCTACAGTCAGTAATGAAGCTAGTTAACCACTTAAGCTCAGTGATGTAACCAATTAATAATTCTCCACAGAATATAGTACAATTGTTTGTTTTTATCTCAGAAGAACTCAACAAAACTTTTTATTCGCTCTCATTACTGGCATCTTTGAATGAATGTATTGAGACAATAAGTGTCAGATGGGGTAAAACAACAAATCAAGGATGAGAAATGCTTGTAGCTATAGCTGCTCTGTAGGTTCCTGACTGAAGCATTTCATCTGCTGCATAATTAGGAAGAAGCTTTATTTTAACTTTGTTAAAGCCACACTCAATTTCCTCACACATTCTGCTCCCAAGGTTTTCTTCATTTGAACAGTGGCAATTTTGTTCTTGTTCTTGTTAAATAACTAGAAGTCAAAAACTCTTGCTCATTTCAGTAAATATCCATCCACTGTCTGCTGCAGGAGCAGATGCAACACTGGGCTAGGACATGCATGCTCAAACATGGCACACTCAGGCAGGCCCAAATCCTGTTGCTTATGCCAGCATATAATGCAAATATTGTAACTTCTGAGGTGAACTGCCTCCAATTAAGAAAACACTGTAGATATAATCCATTGCACCCTGAGTTGCACAACAGGTAATGGCTGAACCCTTTAGCGTAAGACTATCTGTAACCAGAGTGTTCCTCACCAGTAAATAAAAATCCCCATCACAATTCTCTGGTGTGTGTACAAGTGCACCATGCCAATGTGAACACACTAACACAGGCATGTCCAAACTTCGGCCCTCCAGATGTTTTCGACCACAACTCCCACAGTTCTTTGTCATTGGAAAAACAGTCTTGGAATTCTGGGAGTTGTGGCCCAAAACATCAGGAGGGCCGAAGTTTGGTCATGCCTGCACTAACCACATACACAAAAGAATAAGGTTAGGGGCTTTTTATTTACAGACAAGCAATGGACACAAGTTTTCCTTACAGCAAGCAACAGGATTTAAGCCAATATCTAAGATATTTTCTTAATTTGAGGCAAACTGCTTCCAAAAAGTACAGCTTTTTATGTCATAGTGATATCAGTTCAATTAAAACTTCAACAGAAATTTGGCGGGTATGTTACAGGGAGGGGGAGATGAGGACGCCATGGGAACAGGGGGTTGCTATGGTCTGCAGTTGAATTGCTTTGACAATCAGTTGTCACTCTGTGTGGGCCCAAATGCTGTAATGAGGAGAAAGGAGTTTGACCAGCTATAGGCCAAGAAGCCTTCTCTTGCTTTGGTGCTTGCGAGCCTAACTACTTTTGGTATTTAGAACCAATCCCTTGTCCCACAGCGTTCCCACAATCCCACGGAACCAAACAAGAAATTTTTGATGTGCCTTAAATGTACTCACCTGCTTTGTGTGGACATTTAACGTGGCTCAAGTTCTTGTACATGAACTAGAAAAGAGCAAAATTATGGAAACGGTTGTGACTGTTGAAACAAAAAACCTGCAGCCTATATTCACGCGACCAAAGGAAAATAAAAAGGGAATTCCCAGGACTGGGTTGCAGAATTCCTATAGGAGAAAGGTGGGGTAAAAATATTCAAAATAAATATTCAAATATTCAAATAACTCCTTGCCACAGGATGTGCTGATGGTATCTGGCCTTGATGCCTTTAAAAAGGGATTGGGCCAACTTCTGGAGGAAAAGTCTATCGCAGGTTATAAGCCACAATGGGGATATTGTATATGTTATCTCCAGGTTTAAAAGGAGGGTACCTCAAAATGCCATAAGCCTGAGAGTGGCATCAGGAGACATTGTCTCGTGCTCCCAGAGGCATTTGGTGAGGCCACTGTGAGATACAGGAGGCTGGACTGGATGGGTCCTTGGCTTGATCCAGCAGGGCTCTTCTTATGTTCTAAACCATATATCTGTCTTCCCACTTCTTCCATGATGGGTGGCCATGAATGTAAGGTTTGCACAGACCTAACTCTGTTTCTCCCAATAGTCAGATGCATTGCCCTCTCCACCACGACTACCTCCAGAGATGATAGGGGCCAGAGTTCAACAATCACAAGGGGGCACCATACTGCAGAAAGATAAGCCAGCTGCTGCCCCATGGATCCAATCCACTGAAACTCACTACGTGGACTGTGGTTCCCACCTAGTCGCAAAGACCTCTAGTAATGAAGGTTTCTCGATGTTCCAGCACTGTAATACTCGTGCTTTTAAACAGTTCTTCTAGAGTTCTACTATGGATTTCTGTGTTTGAATGGGCTACAACAACAGCAACCTTGTTTACTTGTTTGAAGTCTTTAAACAGGAAAATTTGTGTTGAGTTGGCCAGATCTGTGATTTGGACTGCACACTCCTTTCCTTATGGTAGCCAGTGCTTTACAATGTGTGAAGTTGTTGTTGTTGTTGTTGTTGTTGTTGTTGTTGTTGTTGTTGTTCAGTCATTCAGTTGTGTCCGACTCTTCGTGACCCCATGGACCAGAGCTCGCCAGGCCTTCCTATCTTCCACTGTCTCCCAGAGTTTCGTCAAATTCATTTTGGTTGCATTGATGACACCGTCCAACCATCTCATTCTCTGCCGTCCTCTTTTCCTTTTGCCTTCGATTTTTCCCAGCATCAGGGACTTTTCCAGGGAGTCCTCTCTTCTCATGAGGTGGCCAAAGTACTGGAGCCTCAGCTTCAAAATCTGTCCTTCCAGTGAACATTCGGGGTTGATTTCTTTCAGAATGGATAGGTTTGATCTCGTTGCAGTCCAGGGGACTCTCAAGACTCTCCTCCAGCACCACAACTCAAAAGCATCGATTCTGCGGCGATCAGCCTTCTTTATAGTCCAGCTCTCACTTCCATACATCACTACTGGAAAAACCATAGCCTTCACTATCCTGACCTGACCTTAGTTGGCAAAGTGTGAAGATTTATCAGATAAAAATAACCTTTGAACTGCAGAGTGGGAAGGGCCCCTCTGGATCATTGAGTCCAGCCACTCTCATGGAGGTCCAGTGAATAACTGGACTCCCAACTTCTCGCTCTGCAGTCAGAGAATTCAGCCCCTGACCTATCCAACACATCTCTCTCTCTCTCTTTCTAATGTATTAAAGAACACCCAGTATGAGCTGAGAGGTCTCGTGGCGCAGTGGTTAAATGCCTGTACTGCAGATAAAACTGTGCTCACGACCTGGGTTCAATCCCTGGTAGCAGGCTCAAGGTTCACTCAGCCTTCCATCCTTCCGAGGTCGGTAAAATGAGTACCCAGCTTGCTGGGGGGGGCAATGTGTAGCCTGCACTCTGTAATTAAAATTGTAAACCGCCCAGAGACTACTTGTAGTGGTATGGGGTGGTATATAAGCAGAAGCAGAACACTTCCACTGAACTGGAGGCACTATGCTTTACTCAGGGCATACGAACATGTTCTTCCATGAAAGCAGGACACCTGCCCACAAGATCTCATCTGCCTTTAAAATCTCCCACAGCTGCAGATGCCAGCAGGAGATGCCCCTCGCCCCTGCTCCAGCCCCCATTTCAATGATGAAAAACACAAATTCACCACAATTTTGGGGGTGGTGCATAGCCTGTGGTAGGTCCATCAAGGAGTGAACTGGCCCCTGGCACGGTTCAAGTTTCCCATCCTTAATTTAGAATCCGAGACCCTGGAATGTAGACCAGCCCCCTGCTCATCACGGGATCAGCAATGCAGACTGCAGCTCCAATGCCCTGGGTTTCCCTTGGTTATTAAATCTCTCCTAATATTTTGGTTTTGTTTAATTAAAGAAAATTATAAAAAAACTCTAAACATTTGCTATTAGAAACGCCATATAATATTAAAATCACTCATATCCAAAATGAATAATAAAACAATAATAAAATAAAATAATAAAAAGAAACATACATACATCAATAAGACAAGATTGTACAAACTAAATAGAAAACAAACAATGCAAGGCCTTATGAACTTTATGCACCCTTCACCCTCAGGGCTATTCTTTGTTTAAGATCAACTTGTCATATTATTGTTTTGTTGATTAACATACCTTCCTAACACTGCCCCTGTTATTTCCAGAAATAAATTGAATATGTGCTAGGAGTATATCTTTTTTCTTTCTCAAACACTTATGTCAAAAATGGGCTCCAGATATCTCTCCTAATATTTTGACAAAACATTATTCCCCATAATTTCTAACCATTGGCTCTATCTTCAATATATGCTCTTTTCCTCATCTATAAGATGTCTCTATGCATAAGACGACCCCCACTTTTCCCACCCAAAATTACAGTTTCATAACCACGCAGTTCTCTCCTCGGCTTACGTCTGTGTATAAGACAACACTCAATTTTTAGTTTAACCATTTTAAACATGGGAAAACTCCATAAATCCCTGTCTGCCCCTCGTCACATCTCTTATTTAGGTTAAATGTATCCATTTTTTTTTCCAAACAATGCTCATAAAACTCACATTGAGGACAATTAATTGTCTTGTAAAGATGCAGTGATGCTGCCTAGGTGCACTAAGCACATCCGATCTTGCCTGATCTCGGAAGTTAAGCAGGGTCGGCCCTGGTTAGTACTTGGATGGGAGACCACCAGGGAATACCAGGTGCTGTAGGTGCCTGGAGTAGGAACTGGCAAACCACTCCAGTATCCCTGCAAAGAAAACTCCATGGACATGGGGTCACAAAGAGTCGGTCACGGCTATAACGACACAACGCACACAAAGGTGCAGTGATAGCGACCAGGCTTGCCAATGCTTTTACCTTGAAGCAGAGCTGGGGATGCACATCCACCTCTTCCAAGACGTATTCCTAGAACAAAGAGATCACGTCAAGGCCCTCTCAAGGTTTCCTTCCCTCTACTAAGTCCTGCAACCGTGGCCTTCCTGACGTCGACCATTCCTGTTTCTACAGTCTCGCCGTAAGGGAATATCCACGTGTGAGTCTTTTGTTAAAGCATATTTGTCAGTTGCACAGAAGGCCCTGTTGGCTGAGCTTTAGCCTCTGTTTACACTGCAGTCGCTAAGACCTACAGACTTTCAGTACTCCTGGAGGTGGAAAAAAAAAGGCCCCTACCCAGATGACCATGACGTTTTAATATGTGGGCAGTGTGCTTTAAGACCAAGTACTTGCCAATCAAGCATGTCCAAACTTCGGCCCTCCTGATGTTTTGGACCACAACTCCCAATTCTAAGCTTAGACTTACGGCAAATGACTGTGAGAGTTGTGGTCCAAAACATCTGGAGGGCCGAAGTTTGGACTTGCCTGCTATAAACTGAATAACGTGATGGGGCAATAAAGGGGGGGGCAATAAAGGGGGATGCAAGTTTTTCATGAAACAATGTGCTTATCCTGTCTAATTCCTATTTATTCAACAGCACAACTGTCAGTTTCCAATTGCACATTTTGCATCCAACTGCACCCTAAAGAAAACCCTTGCTTCTTGCTATCCATATACATAGCTCAGGGCTTGGCTACATGTTCTAATAGTCCTACAGCAGTGGGAAGGAAGGCAAACAGCAGCAGGGCAGACAGGGCAAGGTAAGGAGGCCCGTGGTGGCCAAAAGAAAGAGGGGGTGCAAATCTGATGCTAATCCAGGTCTCCAAAAATATACCTTATGCCCTGGAATCCACCAACAACTTTGCTACTCACCTCCCATCCACTAAGACACCAAAATCACCCAATCCCCGTCCTGCTATGTTCAAAGCGAGCCCACGGCATTCCTTTACCTGGCCCAACCTGGTGGCGGTGGAATTGGGAATGTCCTGACAGACTGCTCCCGGAAAGACATTTTCCTTCCAACATAGGGAAGCCGTGGGATGGATCAGGCAGCGGCTACGCAGAAGCATGCCCATCTCATTCTTGTCACTGTTACTGATGTCTTCAAACTGAGTCGATGACCAAAGATCTCTGCCAACTGGAGGAATGGGACAATAAAGGGGGGGGGATGCAATTTAAGAGCAACCCTGAACAGACAATGGTTCGTTACAACTTCCAGTGACATGTCTGTAATAGTGTGCATCACATATCCTTTCCCCTTCTGGTTAATTTCCCCCTTCCCTAAGTGTTAAAATGAGTAGATGGGGAATCAAACCCCCGCCCTCAAAAGAACAGGGACCTTGTGAAGGACGCAACTCTGCGCCTGCTTAGGGATACTCTTCTTTCCACCCGGCTTGCACAGACATCAGCAAACAACTTACTGCGATCCAATGCCCGGCTCAGTCACAGGATTAGGAAATGGGATCCCGGGACTGGATAAGAGCAAATGCCACAGTTTAGACCAAATACTAAAAGGTTTCTAATGTTTGATGTGTTTGCTAACAATAATAAATTGAGCTACGGTGGGTAGATGCATGGAAATTGCATTATTTGGGGTAGGAAGCAATATGAAAGAGAGACCATGCCTAACCTCATGCTTATTTATGTAAGCATACTCATTCTCTGTTATATCCCAGATTTCATCTCATTTTAAGCTTGCAGGCAGTTCAGACAGAAATAATAAATAAAAGACCCTACACCTTGTGCCAAGCTCATGTGCTGTTTTGGAATGCACACCGTCTGGCTAGTGGGTGGTGTGTGCTTTTGCTTAACACATCTGGAAGGTACCAGGTGGAAGAAGGCGGCTACCAAGTTTCCAAGCCAAACGTGAATAGGACAACATTCCTAAAACAGTTTTAATGACAGCTCTAAATAGCTCTAATGAGGTGGGCCAATAGAATAACAATTTATTCAAGAAACTCAGGGTGACTTTTGTGATACTGTATTATCTTTTCATGACAGTTCTATGAATTGACTAGGCTAAGGCAGCTCAAGGTGACTCAGGGCTTCTGTTCACATGGTGATTGAAGCAGGCTGGAGCAAGCTAAAGAGAGTCGCTAGGACATATGACATTTGCCATCCTTGCATTCAAATTGCACATGGACCTGAAGAGACTCTATCTGGTCTGTGGCAGCCACCTGTCAATTTGCCAATATGGTGAAGTGGTTTAATAAGACAGCCACTTCAGGATACATTTATTGGCAAATTAAACATTCTATGGCTCCATGGAGGGGCTGAGGAAGTTAAAAGATTTTAGGAGTGTGCATTAAGTAGTGAATACGTGCTGCATCATTTCTTTTTTAAAAAACAGAAAGCTTTTTCACAGAAACTCCCCCCCCCCATTTTTTTATTATATATATTTCAAACACAAAACAAACATTTGTCAACATTTGCATGTTTTGTGGAGAAACAAACAGTGAGATCTTTACATATTAACTCATTTTTATCTGTTCTTTACCCAAGCATAAAATAAATTCCATACTTGTGCAAATTTGCTTTCTTCCTTTTGTTGTCAGTTTATCCATTTCTGCACATTCTCCTCACAGAAACTTTTGTTTACTTTTTACAGTACTTAAAGGTCTGGTTGAGAGCCAACTTGATCCAGGAGGAAGCTTCCCATTTGCTGCTTTTTTAAAGTGGTGCATATTTTCTGCTCTAATACACATTTTTAAAAACTTCCTCAGCCCCTCCACAGAGCCAAGGAAATTGTTAATTTGGCAATATCCTGAAGTGGCTCTCTTCTTAAGTCACTTCATGATACGGTACTAGCAAGTTATAGGAAGGGTTACTTTTGGTTCTTTTCCTGCAGTTAGACGCACTGGTGACAGATGAACCACACACAAAAAGAAGAAGCCCTAATGGGGGCCAGCAAGGTGCAAGCAGCAACATCTCAAGATAATTTCGTTTGCTCCAGCGATGACCTTGTGTGATCACTGTCAAAAGCAAACCAGTTCCCCCAGTGGTTCACAAAGCCAGGATAAATACGTGCCTGATCATACCCCTCAATGAGTTTTGTGGCTAAGCAAAGTGCTATTAGAAACATGTCTGTGAAGATTCTCAGTCATCCAGGTGAGTTTATCTGGAAGTTGAGTCATGGCAACTGGACTTTTTTTTCCTTGAGAGATTGAAACGTTTCGCTGCTCATCCCAGCAGCTTCGTCAGCCTGAGGAAAGCTAGTCGTGACTCCTCCATTTTATAGTTCACTTTGACCTCGTGTCCCCTGGTATTAGAAACACAAGGACGTTGTCCAATGAAAAACCTGGCAACCCCACCTCTCACACTGGCCCTTGTTGCCATCTCCATATCTTCTGCCCCACATACCCGCACCTAAGCTATTGGTGAAAGAAAAGTTGCTGCCACAATCTATCTGCAGGCCTAACAAGAATATACTTGTGAAGTCACAGATCTGGTCCAAAACCTAGACTTACAGATCTTTGGCTGGTCCCGGAATGGGCAAACCTTCTTCCGCAGGCTATCCTGGTGGTCATACGAGGCCTAGAGACAAGAAGGGGGCGGGGAGTCAGAAGGATCCAAGCCAGTCTTCTTCCATCTTTGCTCCCACCAGTCATCTTGGGGTTAAAAGTAGCATTGCCCTTCTGCGACCAAACAGTCTTTCTCCTAAAAAGGACATTCGGACGCTCTGCTCACTAAACCTGGGAACCCAGCTAGCGCAGCTCTGTGGGTTGGAGCACCTGGCTGCAGAACAGAGGACCTGAAGCAAAATTCTCAACTATGGCTCCCAGCAGAGGGGGTGGGGGGGGCTAGCCCAAATCACCAACAGGAGCATCTCATGCTTCCTTGGGCGATCTGCACAGTCCCAGGAGGCTCACAAAAGGTGGCCCTGGTAAACCACTTCTATGTATTTTACACCAGAACACTTTGCAAAGGTCAGTTTAAATCAGAATTCACTTAACAACACATTGTTGTTGCTGCTGTTGTTGCTGCTGCTGTTGTTGTAATCCTGAATAGTGGCAATTTTTTCTGTTGGGCAATATGGGGCCCAATGGGCGAAAATCTCTCACAAATCTGAAGGGGATGGAAAATGAAAATTCGCATGGGATCCATTACAAGGCTCAGCTCTGCCTCCATGCAAGACTCTTTAATCCCATTTCTTCCTGTTCTATGTCCTGAACCCCTACCCCCCACCCCGCAAGCTGGTCTGTGGGGCTGGGGCTCTATGTCATATACACACCTCAATACACAAGCAAGGAAGGAGAAGCTCGTATGGCAGCAGAGCAGTGCGATTTCTGGAAACCAGGGCCTGGCAGGGGAAAGGGACAACAGAACAGAGCCATGAAACAGGTGACAAGCAGAATCCAAGCGCCTCGTGTTATGCTATCCATGTTGCTGCAACTCCAAGAAGGCAGAGACGGGTGCAAAAGATAGTATTCACTTGAAAGAATCTGATACCTCTGGGCATGTTTTGAGGCCCAGATGGCTTTTTAGCCTCAGAGGGCTGGGAGAGTAAGAACAGACAAAAGAAAATACTTTTTCACCCAGTGCGTTGTTAGTCTGTGGAACTCCCTGCCACAGGATGTGGCGATGGCATCTGGCCTGGATGCCTTCAAAAGGGGATTGGACGGATTCCTGGAGGAAAAATCCATCACAGGTTACAAACCATGAGGGAGATGTGTAATCTCCAGGCTTAAAACCGGGGTACTTCAAGGGCCAGATGCAGGGGAGTGGTATCGGGAGACAGATATCTAGTCTCGTGCACTCCCAGAGGCATTTGGTGGGGCCAGTGTGAGATACAGGAAGCTGGACTAGTTAGGCCTGATCCAGCATGGCTCTTCTTATGTTCTTCCTAAGAGGGGGCTTCACACAGCTGATCACTCCCTGGTTGCCATCAAGCCTTCGTCACCCCAGCAGCTGACATCATACATTAGTGGGAACAGTCATTTTGCTCTCGCGATGAGTAAGCACCTGGAGTCAGGAGGCTTTGCCAACTTATCGAAACAACCCTGGGCTCCGGCAGTAGATCCTGATTCACCTCCTGCCGCAAGAGAAGACACCGAGACTCTGAAGTAGAACCAAATGTTCTGCCTCTTGCATTCCTTCTGACTCACCCCGCGCAATGCCCTCTCCTTTGCTCCTGTTGCCTCTCCCTTCCTTCTGCAGTGTTGTATCTCAATGAGAACCCCGTGGGCCACGTACTTCTCAGGAACCCAAGGAGCCTCCCTCCACCCTCTGACCGTGGCAGAGGAAAGAGCAGCAGAAGCAAAGGACTGAGGGATATTAGGCCACGGGGGAATGGGATGCTGCCTTCTTCTACGTCACACCATCTTGTGCAGCGAAACATATCGGCAGGGTTGTCCAGCTAAGCCCCCTACCGTTCACGCTGTCTGGCCTCGACTCTCGGCCAATGGTGGCCCAGGACATTTGGGTCCTTGAAGAGCCAATTGTACTGGGAGACGTAGCAACAAAATGGTGACTTCTCCAATGCTCCGGTGTCTCCCTCCCCTCCACGCCACCAGGTGAATGAATAATCCCCAAGACTTCTCAGGTCACTCTGGTGTCTAAGGTAGAACATTTCACAAACGGCACAGTGCCTACCTGTTGGTGGAAAGGCGGGTGCAATTCCTCACACCCCAGAGCCAGCTGGTGGCAGAGGCGTACCATGACGGCATGGCCCTCAGGAGCAGACACCTGAAAGGCTTGTGCTTCTGGCAACCAGGTATAGTGAAATTCAGGCCCTGGGAAAAGAAAACCACCCATAACAGGCATCAGAACAAAGATCCGCCACATTAGTGTCCAGGGAGGAGGACACAGGTTGCAGGAGTTGCTGCCAAGTCCAACTTTTTTTATTTTTTTAAAAATATATATTTTATAAATTTTAAACTACATACAAACAAATAAAAACAAAATAACAAGGAACAATTAACAATACAAGTGTACCCCCACCCCCCGGGACCATCCATGAGTTCTTCTTTATATTCTCCTGATCAGATTCCAGCGATAGTAAGAACTGTTCAAATTTTGTACACTCTCTAACTTGACTGTTTCTTCTGACCCAGTCCTTTGTCCATTTTCCTAACTGAATGTAATTTAACCATGTTAAGTCACTAGATTGCAGGATATTTTTTTATATCGTGAGTTGATCTAATTTTGGCCATCCAATCTTTTAATCTAGCTATTTTCTTAGCTTTAAATAACTCTAAATAATGTGTCAAATTTGTAGGGAAATTTTCCAAATCTGTAACTAAACCTAGTGGGGAACCCTTCGGTGACAAAAGTTTTCTATATGATCTCCATGTAGTCATTAAACCATTCAGAAAGGGGGTTGTCAATCTTTACTTTGTTTTTAAAGTCAGTAAATAGAAATTTATTTATTTCCCCCTTTATATCCGATGACTCTTGCCCCCACCATATTAACTTCTCCGGTTTGAATAATATTTCGCCCAAACAACTCATTTGATTGGCTATATAATAATTTCTTATATTGGGTATACCTATTCCTCCTTCTTTTTGGGATCTGTACCACAAACTTTTATTTATTCTTGGTTTTTTTCCCACATTACAGAACCTATTTATCATGTCTTGGAAAATTTTAAGTTCCTTTTCTAGAAACTGAACCGGTAGCATTTTAAAAATAAAATTGATTTTGGGAAGTATTTTCATTTTTACCAATGCTATTCTACCAACCCATGATAAATTCAGTTTAGAGTAAGTTAGTAATTTATTTTCCATCTCTTCTTTTAATTTTGAAATATTTTTTCTTTAGTTTTAGTAAACTCTTTATAGAATTCTAATCCTAGGTATTTAATACTTTTTCTGGGTTTAAGTCCACATTTTTCAATTATCTTAAGGTCTTCTCTTCCGTAATTAAACAATAAACTTTCTGATTTTTGCCAGTTTACACATAATCCGGTTATTTCCCCAAATTCTTCTAGATGAGTTTTTACTCTTTGGATACTCTCTATTGGGTCTAAAATAGTCAATAGAGCATCATCCGCAAATAGACTGATTTTAGTTGCCCCATCTTTCCCTATACCTTTAATGGATTCATCATCCCTTATGGCATTTGCCAGGAGTTCTATAACGATACAAAAGAGAACTGGAGAAAGAGGACATCCTTGTCTAGTTCCCCGGCCTAGGGTAATTTGTTCAGTCATTCCATCATTAACTATTATTGAGGAAGTACCCTCTGAGTATAATTGATTTATTACTCCTAAAAAATTTTTCCCAAATCCCCATTTTTCTAGCAGAATTTTTGTAGACCATTGAACGCAATCAAAAGCTTTAAAAAGATCTAAAGATAACATGCCTGCTTTAGTACTACTTTTTCCCATTTCATAAAGAACATTCAAATTTCTTCTAATAATATTTGCCATTTGTCTTCCTTTAATAAAACCACATTGATCATCTTTAATATATTTAGCTACAAATTTATTCATTCTTTTAGCCAGGATTGCAGTAAAAATCTTTGCATCTTGGTTTAATAGGGATATTGGTCTTTATGACCCAATGTCCATTAAGTTTTTATTGGGTTTAGGTATTAAAATGGTTAAGGAGTGGGTCCAGGATCTCGGGGCTTGTTCTCCCTCCAATATTTTATTGAATAGCTTTTTTAGTTTAGGTATTAATGCTGCTTTAAAAAGTTTATAAAATTCAGGTCCCAGACCATCCACTCCGGGCGTTTTATTATTCTTTAATTTATCTATTACCTCACCTATCTCTTGGTCTGTAATAGGTTTCTCCATTTCCAGCATATCTTCCTCTTCCAAAACTCTCTTTAAATTTTTAGTAATATATTTTTCTATATCTTCCTTGGACTTGTTTTTTGCCGTGTATAAAGACTGGTAAAACTCTTGTATAGCTTTTAATTTGTCTTTCATTTGTATACACATCTTGCCTGAGGAATCTTTTATAATCCCTATCGTGTTCTTATCTCTTCTTTTCTGGGCTAATCTGGCTAAAAGTTTTGAATTTTTATTGCTGTATTCAAAGACATTTCTTTTTAAATAAAGTAAATTTCTTTGTGTTTGTTGTAGTTCTAAATCATCTAGTTCTTTTTTCTTTGCTTCGATCCAACTTAAGTCCAACTTAAGTCGCTTCATTGACTTGACTCAGGCCCAATTCGGATTTCTTTTTTAAGTGACTCAGATGCATCTTGGAACTTGGAACCCACTTGCCTCCTCTCTTTCTTCTGGAGGAAAGGCTTGTTTTTAATAGGGACTCAGACTTCAGGCTTGGGACTCGGCTAGGGTTAGGGTTAGGATTAGGGTCAGACTTTGGACTCAGACCAAAGATTTGCCAGCATCCCTGCTAGTGCCCCTGCAAAGGACACACCATCTCTCTACAAGGACCTGCCATTCTTCAAGCTTAAACAAATTATTATTTTGGACCATTCCCTGGACCCTCTGGCCATTTTGTCTGGTGGACTCAGAGGGTTCTAGCAACAACAACAAAAGTAACATTTCTAAGGCTTGATCTTTCTCTCTTATAATTGTGCTTCTCCTCTATCTTCCTTTCTAGCTTCCATTTCTATTTTTGCTGTTCTCTTTGGCGGCACATCGCTGACTACAGAGTTACCTTCCTTGTTAACAACCCTCTATATGTCTTCAAGATATAGAGAAATCAGTTGTTGTTGTCAACCCATATATTGCCCCATAGTGCTAGAGCAGTGGTTCTCAACCTGTGGGTCCCCAGATGGTCCTGAACTGTAACTCCCAGAAATCCTGGCCAGCTCAGCTAGTGATTAAGACCTCCGGGAGTTGCAGTCCAGGAACATTTGGGGACCCACAGGTTGAGAACCACTGTGCTAGAGCATTCTCTGGGGGATTTACAACATAAGAACACCTTGCCCCCCGGTAAGCTGGGAACCCAATTTACCAACCCTGGAAAGATGGAAAACTAAGACAACCTTGAGGTGACTAGCTAAACTTGTCCCAATTGTGCTCCAGTTTCGAGCAGAAATGTGACTGCAGTACTGTAGTTTAACCACTGCACCACAGAGCTCATTTCAGTTGGTGCTTAATGCAAATATATTTAGTCATTTGGAGTTGCTAAACCGATACATACACCGAATTGCCATTATATTTTGAAACTAATTGTATGGCTATGTCTATGAAGATTCTCAGGAAGTTGAGTCATGGCAACTGGATTTTTTTTGTTATGTCAAAATGTTTCACTACCTATCCAAGTAGCTTCTTCAGTCTGAGGAAGTGAAGGTAGGAGACCTTCAATGTATAGTTCACCTTGGTTTCACTTCACCCTGGTCTGAATAAGGACAATTGCTGGGCTGTGTGTGAAAGTCACATTTCTGCAGCCCTTCCCACACCTATTAAACATGGGTCCTTAGCAGTGGCCTTCTTGGTCGATGTGTGAAGTGGTCCTGAATTTTCTGGGGATAGATGAAAGGGCAACATGATAAATAGGTGACATGCTGTGCTTAATTCCTCCACCCATGTTGACAGAGGGATACACAATTGTATATCCTCCCTGACTCCTCTCTCAAATTACCTATGTTCTCTGTCCATATGTACACCTTTGTCATTGAATTAGTGTCCTTTGTCTTTCAAAGGAAAGTACACCGCTGATTCTGGTCCTTCTGCTGGGCCCATTTTCCAGTTTAATGGCTCTTTAGTCTCTCCAATTTAGAGCCCTGAACGCTCTTCACTGCATTGGAACACATATACTATATCGCTCCTTGAGTCGGACACAAGTAGCACACATGTGCAGGGGGAACCTTTACCTTTACCTAGCTGGTCTTTTGGGTGGAGGAGTCTCTGCCTTAGTGTGTTTGTGGGTTTGAAGTAAACAGGTACAGTACATGGTATTTACCAAAAATCCTTTTGTGCTTCTCAGATATACCAGCCATGTAAGGAATAACCATTTGAATGTATACTCAAATTGTCCATTAAAATTAAAAATCAAGGGAGCTTAAAATAAAACACAGATTTAAAAACCAAGTTGAGTTGAAAATAATGAAATAAAGGCACAAGGATAAAATTGCAAAATCATACAAAAATCAAGTCAGAACCTGTTTGCAAATAGAAAAGATAAATTTAAAAAAAATTGAAGGAAAACTGCCAAAATTTTTTAATCCCTGATTTTACTGTGATTTTCTTTCAGCTTTCACTCTCTTACACTATAGTAGCTCTATGTGCCACAAGTTTTTATCTCCTCCATAATTATTCATTTAATGACCACCATTTATTCCCACTATTTGCAGCAGAGAACTTGAGACCTTTGGGCAATAGCAGACAGAGGCTGCAATAAACTAGGCCTCTCAGTATTTCGGCTGTGCCTTACCTGACTGCTTGCTAGCAACGAAAAGGCTTTGGTTGAGCCTCAGCATCCCAGCAGGAATAGTTTCTAGTGTGATGAGCACCCGCCGTCCACTCTCCACTGGGAAACAGTTGAGATGTACCTGCCACTGGGAAAAAAGACTGCCATGGTGAGAAGAGTAGCTTCCAGCGTTCCCAGTTCACAAAAGGTACCGTGAATTCCCCATACTTAAATAAATAAAAAAGCAGATCTCATTCCCTGATGAAATAAACATTAAAATGGATGAGCAATTCTGCAGATTTTCCTCCTGTTAAAATCAGAAGGAAATGGTTCAAAGGCTGTGACGGCGATGGTGGTCCCCCGCCATTTCGCGGTTCATATACTGCAGGACCACAGTAGAGGGGGTTCAATCCCAGGTAGCAGGCTCGTGGTTGACTCAGCCTTCGATCCTTCCGAGGTTGGTAAAATGAGTACCCAGCTCACAGGGAGTGGGGACAACGTGTAGCCTCCGTAATTAAATTGTAATCTGCCCAGACGGGGCTTTACGCACTATAGGGCAGTATATAAGCAGGACACTCTGCCTTGCTTTTTAAAATAAGGAAATATTTATAAGCAAATTGTTGATGCTATGATTTCTCTGTGGTTCCCACCTTTCTTTCCTAACAGGGCTGCAGTAACTCGAACAAAGTAGTCTGCAACTTCAGCTCCATAAGACCATGTTGGTGACAGCTCCCCTCATCCCAGACCTCCACAGTGAGAGATACTGGCAACACCGAGAGAGAACCCATTTTGCAAAAACTGCTCTAAAAGCTGCATAAACTGCAGCAGTTTCTACAGCTGAAATGTTTTCCTTTGTGCATAACATGAGAGAACATAATTTGCTGGGCTTCTGTCTGCTACACTGATCTTAAGAGATACCCACACCTGACAAAGTCAAGACAGAAAGGAGCCATCTTAGAAATGCATCCCAGCCCAAGTCCAAACCAACCCCAGGAACAGCTGGGCCAGCGAGAACTTACCACGTTTCCTGTATACGTCTGGTTTCTCTGCTTCTTCAAGATCCGAAGCCAGCCAAAGCGGTTAGTAGTTAGAACCAGAAAATTTAGTTTCACTCCGTTGATGCCTAGGATGGAAAAGGAGAAATGACATGTGTCCAAAATTTTGAAGGTGGCAGCCTAAGACAATAAGGTAGTTTCCAAGTAAATATTTTTCTGAGCTACTTTTTTTTTTTTTTTGCTGTACCAAAGAACCCAGTTCTGCCATGGTTCTTATTCAGCATTTTCAGAATGGACTGTCACTTACACTGTGCAGTTGGACCCTATATTTTTTTGCTTCTAGAACAGGACGTTGAGGTTTTTTGGAAGTATTCAGTTTTGTGAAATGTAACTCTTGTGACAAACAGAGTCTTAGAATTGATCCTTTGCTCCATTGCTATCCTTCTCAAGATTATTTTGGCCCCAAAAATAGAATGAAAGAAGCCTAATCTGGTCCAATTCAGTGTTTGGGGAAAAAATACTTTGGGGATTAAAATGGGCCACGCAGGCTGAAGACATTGCCGTCTGAAAAAGGTAACTTTTCCCATCACTTGCCTGGCCCTGTAACATTCCTAAGGTTCCTCATGCCTCTCAACCGAAAGGTCTGTTGTCTCTCGTTTCATGCTTCCCGCATCCCAATTAGCAATCACCTGCTAACCCCTTCTGCTCCATACCTGTAGCGTTTAGAGCCAAATGGACACGGACACACGACTGGCATCCAGGTTGTTGGCATTGATGAACTGTGTTCAGAGTAAGCCTGGGCAGAGGCAAGGTGGGGCCTTCCCAGAGATTCCGCTGGCATCGAGGTTTCGGTAGGGCACCATGCACTGTGGAAAAAAGTGGAAGGGGTCAATGTACAGTTCCCGCGGTAACCATGTCACAGCAAACCTACCCATAGTCTTTCAGGCTCACAGGCTTTTAGCCTAAGAAAGGTCTTCTAGTGTAAAAGTCTTCGACTTCCAGCCCAATCTCCAATCAATGGAGCCTATAAATATCCTTGCCAGAATGACCATCCACATTCTGTGTAACTGCCTCCCACAAACATCAGTCCTGTATTATCTCCTAAGCAGTACAGTACTCTATATCCTAGGTAACCTCAATTGATATGTTCTTATGTTTTAACAACCCTCCCTCCCTTCCTTGCCATTTCCAGCTATTGGTTCCAGTCATGCAAGGAGCCTGGAAATCCTGTTTTTGTATTACAGCATTACCCAACCATAATACAGTAAGACCCCCGTATCCACTGATTCAGTTATCCACGGTTGGCAGACGAAAAAATTAAATAATTCAGCAGCCACAAAGCAAGCTATAAAGCAAGCTGTTGTCACAAACAGCAGCTGTAATGCAAGCTGTTGTCACAAATAGCATCTGTAAAGCAAGCTACTGTCACAAACAGCAGCCATAAAGCAAGCTACTGTCTCAAAACAGCTGTCATAAAGCAAGCTACTGTCAGGAAACAGACTTTTGGGGGTGGATGGGCAGGTGTTCTCTCTTATCCACGGTTTTCATTATCCACAGGAAGGCCTGGAACCAATCCCCAGAGGATACCAGGTCCTACTGTAAAAATATTAATTTTCTGAAGCTCTGTGTCCCCATACGCCTGCCCTACATGACAGTGTGGTCATTTTTGTTTCTTCAACAGAACATTCTGGCCAGATTTGATCTAGCAGTTTATTTATTTATTTTAATACTTATATACTGCCCGTCTTCCAGAAGAACTCCGGGCGGGCAGTTTATGGAATCACTAAACCTCTCCTCCAACATAGCATCCCAAAGGAATTGATCCCATCCTCCCCACCCAGCTCTGTCAAGCTTTCTTCCCTGTCCATTTTTAACAGTGCACTATACATAGTAATCAGGAATGTCACAAGATGGCTGATCTTGGCCTTGGCTTCCATTGACATATCTTTACTCTTTAGGAAGTCTTCTACTTCTTTCATTGCTGCCCTTCCAAGTCTCAGCCTCCTTCTCATTGCTTGGCTGCAGTTGTCCATTTGGACAGTAGGCTGAATCAAGGTACAACAAATCCTTAACAACTGCAATGTCTTCTTTATCAACATCCACATCATGCAGTTCTTCTGCAGAGGTTATATTCATCTTTGTTTAACTTTCAGGGTCTTTTCAAGTCAATGCTGCTTTCTGCCACTGACAGCATGCCTTTAATTATACATGTTTCTTCCAGCAATTCCTTAGTCTGAATCTAATCTAGGACTCCTACGCCCTTAATGTTAGTGTAGAAAAGAGAGGTTTTGTGATTTTTTTGTGGCTTGAATAGCAAACCACAGCTTCTGAAATTCCTGTTTTTGCTGAGCTGCTGAAGATATAAACATGCCATTCTCTTTTGCATCTGGACATCCTATAATAATCCAGTGCATACCCAAAGTGAAGTCCATCCCAATCAACTCACTATAGCAGGGGTCCTCAACCTAAGGCCCTGGGGCCGGATGCAGCCCCCCAAGGTCCTGAATCCGGCCCCCGGGACCAATTGCAACCCCCCATCTACCCCTTGCTTTCTGAGCAAGCCAGCCTCCGCAGCTGCTTCTATTGCTGAGGCAGTTCAAAGCAGTGGGTTATGTCGCTCCTCCCACTCCCCCCAACTACCGCCCAGATGATCAGCATGCTGGCTAGTGGGACATTCAAAGTGGGAGGGCTACGGCAAGGTCCCCCACTCCCCCCATCCCCCGCCCAGATGGACTGTGGTCCGGCCCCCAGTGGTGCCTGGGGAGTGGTGGACCAGCCCACTGTTTGAAAACTTTGAGGACCCCTGCACTATAGCTTACCACTGAGTAACCATGAACAGGACTGGGCTACTCAGATAGGAATGTCTGCCTGACCAAGATAGCCTGGCCCTCTCTCAGACCTGGCACGGCTATCTCCTCAAGAGGGCGGGGCTGTGTCGCTTTCAAAGCAGCACAGCACCTTCCTGTGCCCCACAGCGGTACAACCCCAGTATTTCTGACAAGGCAATCCTTACGTGTCCGTCCCAGTTCAAAGGGAAGCCCCCACAGCATTCCATTTGGCCTACTCTTAAGGAATACATCCTGAGAAGAGGCGGGGCAAGATACAGGGGCAAGTGAAGAGTTTCACAAACAAAAATCTGATTTTCTTCCCCCATGGGGAGAAAATGATTCTGTGAACTGCACCTAAAAACGTCAGGTTGAAAGATTCAGTCTGCCCTTGTTGCTGACAGACTCCATATACTGTATAAATGGAGACAATGACATCTCCACCCTTGCCCTTCCCTGGTGACTCCAGTTACTTAAAATATATACAGTAATACCTCGGATAACAAATGACCCTGAAAACTAATTTTTCGGATAACGAATTGCATTTTCCAGGTATAGGGCTGCCTCGGATAATGAATTTTCTCTATGGGCTAAGTCGGATAGTAAATTTTTCTATGGGCTGCCTCAGATAACAAATTTTCTCTATGGGCTGCTTAGATAACGAATTTCCAGCATGCATCAGTAAAAAAGAGTTGTACCAGGCTGCATCACATCTGTACCTTTAAAGTGCACTTTAAAGAGTTTTGAGCAAAAAAACAGGTGTCTGTGTCATTTTCCTAGGCTCTGGAATGGATTAATTGGTTTCCCATTCATTCCTATGGGAAACCGCATTTTGGATAATGATTTTTTTTTATAACAAATTGCCTCAGAGAACGAATTAAATTCATTATCTGAAGTACCACTGTGTCTCCATCACCATAACTGGAACAATAGAGTCTAGGAGAAAGTCCTGCCCCATGAGTCTCTTGGTTGTGTAACTGTAAACTCTCTCCTGCAGTGTCTCTGTCACACTCTGTGCAACACAGGGCCTCTCCACAGTGTTTCAAATCCTATTCCATAATCTAGTTTCCCCACCCCAGTTCTCCATCCCAGGTGCCTCCTGTCTCCGTCTGCTATGCTGGCCATAGTATCATAGAACAAATGAGTTGGACGGGTCCTATAAGACCTTTCCGAGGTAGGAATCCACGTCAAAGCAGATCAGACAGATGTTTGCCCAGTTTTCTCTTGAATGCCTCCAGCACTGGAGTGCTCATTACCTCCCAAGGTAATTGGTTCCATTGTCTTGCTGCGCCAACCGTTAGGTTTTTTCAGAGGACAGGAGGCAAAAGAGGACAGGGCTCCAGCACTATTAATTTAAAATGGCAGTTTCAAGTTGTTTCTACTTGTACGACCCTGATTTTGTGTAAATATTAAAGTTTTAATATCTCTTTCCTTTTTCCCCATCTGGCCACACTACCTGTTGTGCTTCATCAACATAAACTATCCGGAGTAGCCTTGTTGCTAGATGGGCTGTATATAAATCCAATAGGTAGGTAAGTAAGTAAGAAAGAAAGAAAGAAAGAAAGAAAGAAAGAAAGAAAGAAAGAAAGAAAGAAAGAAAGAAAGAAAGAAAGAAAGAAAGGAAGGAAGAAAGAAAGAAGGAAGGAAGGAAGGAAGGAAGGAAGGAAGGAAGCTAAAAATGCTTGTTTTCTTACTTACCATTTGCTTTGCAATCCTGCAAATATGAGAGAAAGAAAGAGTTACTGGGGAAATACTGTATGGAAAACAGGAACCTCCCTTATTCTAACTCTAGAGAGGCAGAACAGGATGTATCCTCAAAGTAAACAATCAGACTGAGCCAGGCTCAATATGAGGATATACAGATTGCACAAGGATTTGCTAGTCCCACCTCAGTCCAAAGACTACGAGATGTACAGAATGTTATTTTTCCTTCACATATTATTTTTGAAGAATTTACTGCACACAAAAAACATGGCTCTTATGATTCCTAATACTAGGCCTCCATAGCTAGAGGCAAAATGCCATTGAATTAAGGTCACCAAACACAAAAACACAGGGCTCCAAACTCTTCAATAGATGGGTGAAAGAGGCAATTACGGCAGCTGCAGTTTTATCATACAAGCCACGGCTGCTCTAGCTCCCTGTTCTACACAAATATCAAAAGTACAATCCTGCCATCCAACACTGAGAGAAGAGCGCATATTGAAGGATTTAGGAGAGGGGAAAGATCTTTTGCCTTCATATCTTGCTTGGGTACTTCCTAGAGGCATACATTCACCCAGGCCCACATTGCTCTGGACCCTGCTGGACATTCCTTACCTTCATTTCTACAGAAATCTGTGCAGGCCACATGGACAGGAGGACAGGGCTCCTGCGCCCATTCAGTAGATAAGCGCAGAAGAGTGAACTTCAGCAGATTATGGGTTGTCATGCAAGCTACCCCTGCTGAAATCCCCTCTGCGCAACTACTAAATACGCAAGGACCCAGTCCTGCTTTTCATACTGTTATCCAGTGCTGGTGAAATGCTACAAACAAGACAAAAGAGATGAGGAACTGGATTTTTACGCATAAGCCCTTTTACACGACCCCTAAAATCCGCTGCAAAACACTTGCAGATCCGGAGCATAAAATTGTATGCCCACCAGCAGCTGACTTTTTTTTTTTAAAAAAAAAGTATGGCCACACCCACTTAAGCACGCCCCAGCGCACTTTACAAGTACCTGGTCTCCGGAGGTAAAAAAAAAATCTGATGCAGATTGTAAAGCTGTGGATGCCGGGCTCTCCTCGCCTTGTTTGTTTTTGTTGTCCCCACCGCCCATTTAACAGACAGGAATCCCTACTGGGCTGCTTCCACAGCAAACAGAGGTGAGAGGAGGTGAGCCTGCATTTTTTCCTCCCTTTTTTTCTCCCTCCCCTCACCGCAGACAGAAGCAACAGAGTGCAGAAGGGTGGGAACACAGGAAGAGGAACAAAACCCACATGATATCTGGCTGGGGAGATCCGAATTTAAGTTACCAGCGTTGGATAGATTGAACCAAACTCCTCGGGCAGAACCTAGTGACAGAGGAAGAACAGACAAAGCTGAGCACCCCTGCAGCTGCCTCCTGCTCTCTAGTGCAGTGGGGAATGCTTTTTCTTCCTCAGCATTGACATTAAGGCTCAACAGTCAGTCTAGTGAGCTGTGCACATGGGGACGGGGGAGGCTTAAGGCAGCAAAATGGCCTGTAATAACCTTCCCTAGCAGCTTCACCATTTGCCTCTGATGCATCCCAGACACAATTGGCATTAATTCAGGGCAGGGTGAAGCTAAATAAGGACTACCAGATTTCCCTAGGCTGCAAGCCCCACCAGCTCATTCTGTAATAACCAGTGAACAGGGATAATGGAAATTGTGGTCCTGGGGGAGGGCGGGACATTGCCCAACCCCCTGGTCTAATGCAAACTTAAACAAAAGCAGGTGCGCCAAAGATACTAGCCCTCTTGTCTAGCAGACTGATGCACGAGTCGTGTGCAGCCTCAATGGAAAGAGGGGAGGGGGGGGGAAACCAAAGTTGGGTAACACTTCTCTACCCAGTCACCGAGAGATGATTCTTATCTCAGGAAAGTGACAATTTACAAGCCTCCTTCAACTCCTCTAGTGTTCTCTCCGAAGGAGGCTTTGGCTGTAGATGCTTGCTGTACCTACTGATGTGGTTTTCTCTGTGCACAGGAAGGCAACCTCTGTTCTTGCCATGTGTATACATAGAGGGAGGCACACCCCTGATTGAGTAACACCTTGGGCAATAATAACAAATCACTGAAAGGCTTGTGGGCAATGTGTTATCACTGAAATGTTACTCAACCAGACATGTGCCTCCAAGGACGGAGGTAAATTAGTTTAAACGCTAAGGTATGCCCCCGAAATCCAAGCATCTGGTAACTTCAAAGAAGAAAGAGCTTACTGCAGAGGAGAAGGCTGTTTGCGGGGAGATAACTCTATCAGACTGCAGGTGTCGAAGGGAAGGGAAGGTAAAGCAAAGCTATTCCATCACCACTGCTGGGAGGCCAATTCTAGCTGGACTTTTGTGGTCCTTGCCGAACTGCACAAGTCTGGCACAGAAGAAGCTGCACCACGCTGTCATCTCTGCTAAGGCATCCCCTCTGCTTTTGGTTTCTCCTTAAATATATTGGAGGCCGTAACATCAGACTGTGAGGAGGTGGGGGGGGGAACGGAAAGGAAGGCCATTTTTCAAGGCCAAAGTACATTGGCTTTCCTCTACTCATTTGGACATTTTTTCCTTTTGTGTCAACTTCCATTATTAGATAATAAGTAGGGACTGTCTGGTTGGTGTATTTAATTGTGTAAGATCTGGGGACCTCTTCAGGCAGTGGTATAAAATTGCTCTCTTTGTGTACAGTAGTAGGAAATTAATAAAAGCTACATGGCTGGTAGGAACACAAGTTAACACTGCCTTCCATGGCATGGAAATGGCAACGGTGAAAAGTGCCTCCTTAAATTCATGCATGGAGTGCAGATTACTAAAGGCAGAAGTTGTCTGCTTGGAAAACAGCTGGACAGCTCAATGGTTTAGGCTTCTGACTGCAGAGCCAAAGATCAGGACCTCCCTGACAAGGGCTGGACTTGATATACAGTACAAAAGTATGTGAGAAGATATCTTAATCCAGAGTAACTGTGATACAGAGAAGGTGGGCCATGAAAAGTTTTGTCCCTTTCCCCTACGCCTTATATTAGAATAAAAATACCTGTGGTCACCCAATGAATCTGAAGAGTCAGAGATGTGAGAGAGACAAGAGGAAGAGTCTCTTTACATATTTTCACATATTTAGTGAGTAATACCATGTAGTAATGAGGGCCACCAACTTTGACAGCTTTAGAAAAGCATCAGGCTAATTCACGCAAGATAAAGCAACTGGTGGCTTCTAGATGTGAAGCTGATATAATCCTCCCACAATCAGGGGCTACTTGCTTTTTAATACTAGTTGCTGTAAACATGAGCATAGGGCCCCCCACACACCAATATTCTGTTTCTGGGCTTCCTAGAGGCATCTAGCAGGCCACTGTGGGCCCAGAAAACTGGATTTGATCCATCACAGTTGTTCTTATATTCTCACTCATTCATATGAACACACACACAAAAATCCTTAAGGTTCTGAACCTGGGGTAACCAATTGTTGCCCAGGAGCAAACATACTGGGCTAAATTATTTGTCACAATTACAACACAGCCACTGAGACTGAGAGGGATTTCTTCAATGGACACCTGTGTAAATTCCACAGAGCCAATTGTTTTACTCTATTCGAGACTGACGGTGTGATCAGAGGAAACTAGATTATCTTTTGTACTGCTTGTGGGGTATTTGAATGCAATCTATTTCCTGGCGATGCCATGATGCCCTCCAGTCCAATGCCACCATGTGCTCAAGCTAAGCCTTTTTTGGCCCAGCCATAAGGCTATTCCTTTAGGGGCTGGGCTGGAGTAATTTTCTGGCAGATGGAAGGGTGTCTTTAAGTGAGCTCGCTCCCTGAAAGTAACCATTCTGCTGCTGTCTTTCCAACATTTAGACAATTAATTTAGCCCATTTGTGGAGGATACAGCCTTCTTTCTGTCACTGCTCCTTGTTTTTTTGACAGGGGCACAACAGGCAGAAATCCCATAGGTCAGCTTTTCCTGGAATGGAAATGTTGACACTTGTAAACGTCTGCACATCAAGTTTCTGTCAGTCATGCAATCATTTGCCTTGGAAGAGTGCTGCTTAAAGTAAGCACAAAAGTTCCAGGCAGAATGAATAAACAACCCTCATGAGAAGAGTTTGCATGTGGCACACTGACATTGTCACATTAAGAATAAGGGAGGATTAATGTTTTGGTGCCAAGGCAGCAGTAACACAACTATGGATGCTGACCGATCAGTTTATATCCTTAATTGCAACTTGACATGGGGCAATAGTGAAATTTTATCACAGTCTTCCCCAAACTACTGCCAGTCAAGCCGGATAAGGACAATGGGGGTTATAGTCCAACATTATCTGGAGTCCACTAGGTCAGGGAAGATGGGAATCACAGTATCACCAAGGAGAGGCAGCAAATCAAAACTACTGCTGCAACTCCCAGCTCCTATCCAAAGGGAATATCTGTGCTATAAAGGTACTGAACTCTGTTTAAATGTCAGAAATGGGTGGCAACAGAGGACATTTTATTATTACTGTACACATTAGCTTTGAGGAGCAAACGTTAGGTTGTTAAATGTCCTGCCCATGTTTGTGTATAGGGTGAGTGAACCTTAGGCCTTTCCTCTACAAGTCAGAGGCTCCAAAGTTCAGTGAGGTTATAGCAGTGGTTCCCAACCTTCCTAATGCCACAACCCTTTAATGCAGTTCCTCATGTTGTGGTGACCCCCTTGCCCTGCTCGGAAGAGGCCACAAGCCCCCTTTGACAGGCCACTGCCACAGGTGCCACAGAGAACTTCCCTCTACAGGCACCCTCAGCCAATCGCAGCCTCCGGTGCCACTGACGGACATCCCCTCCAGCCTATCAAGCTGTAACTCATTCTCTCCCCCCCTTCCTCCCCCTCCCCCTCCAGACCCAAGCCGTTTGTGCCTTTTTCTTCTCTGGCTCATGGTGACCCCCTGTGAAATTGTTGTTTGGCCCCCCAAGGCTTATAGCAATGGAAACGAAGAAGGAACAGAGTCAGGTAGCACGGCTACCCCTGTAAACAAGAGCCAAAGAAACACTTCATAAAGCTAAGGTTGTTTAAAAATAAAAAAATACAGTAGGAATTTCCGGTTCTATGGGAAAACAATGGACTGAACAGTAAAAGTATCTCTTCACACTTCGGTTCTCAGATGAGACCCAGCAAATATAAGAAGCTTAACTTCCACGTCTTACTAAGTGGATTTTACACTTTAATGTAGCACATACAACACATGGCAAGTATGGAATCATATCTTGAAGACTCATAAGGTAGCAATTTTCCTGGACCTACTGTATCTCCTTCTGAATGCAGGGGGTGGGGGAGCATGCCTGTCTGAATATACCCGCATCCTCAACAGCAAAAACAAACATACAAGAAGAAACAAATAAGGGAAAAAGCAAGGGAAAAAATCCTGCATGCATATACGAAGCTAAAAAAATGTGAGGAAAGGGTTCAGAGCTTTGCCTCCAAAATGCTCTGCACCGGTGAAGAAGACAAGGAAGACTCACATCTCGGTGGTCTGAACTGGTAACCCTCTGCCGACACTTGATTTTGCAGGCCCTGAATACAGCATTTTTCTATGTATAAGACTACATTTTTGTCTAAAATTGGTAGACTGAAAATTGAGGATCGTCTTATACAGAGAAGTAAGCTGAGGAGAGAGCTGAACGGTTGAAAAACTGTAATTTTGGGTTGAAAAAGTGGGAGGTTGTGGGGGAATCTTAAAGACGGAAAAATACAGTAGCTTGCATTTTTTGTCCTACACCTGAAGAGTTGTTCCTAGATGGCAACTGGAGGTGGATGCTGTGCCCACTGAATGGACCTGTCTTTCTATACAAACACTTTCACCTGGTTACCTACCCACCTCATTATTCTGTTTCAGCAGCCTAAATTTGGAAAGACACTCAGATGTTGCTGTTGTCCCCAGTTCTGGCATGAGAAGCATGTAGCTTCTATGTGGTGCCGGTGAGTGCTTTTCTTCACCCCTTGCCACTGGCTGTGCCTACCATGAGTGACAGGAACTGTCATCGCACAATATCTGTAGGACCACACCTTCTCTACCCCTGCAGTTGATCCTTCCCGTTCCATCCATGGTGTAAAGTACGTTCCTGACCAAGTTCAGCTCCGTGTTTGCTTTCCTGGGGAACAGCCGCTCTCTCAAGATGCCAACACGGCTAATGGACTAGTAATGGCATTCATGAAATTACTCAGCACACCACCTCTTTTCCCATGCAATCTGAACTAGGTCTGTCGCTATATCGCATGACAGCGTGTCACAGCGAGATCAGAAGCAAGCGGGTTGAACCCACTCCCAACCGAGCCAAAGCAGTCTCCCTGACATAAGAGAGGGAACACACTGGACGCCTGAAACGAGAAGTTCCACGTAACTCAGACAGCCCACTGGCCTTCTCTTGCTTCGTAAAGCACGAGACATCAGAGTTTGGAACAGCTACTATTCTGGACTACACCTCCCAGAACTCTGCACCAAGCCACCGCCATGCTGAGTAGGGGATTCTGGGAATTGTAATCCCAAAAAAGGAATGGTTCCAAACGCAGCAACTAAGAGTAGTTTGTGCTTGTGAAGAGTATGTGCTTCCATGACCATTCCCACATCCTGGCCAGCAGCTTGCTTGCTTCAGGCAATAATAAATGATCCAAAACTGCACCTTTTAAAAAAATGCCCACAATTCAAAACCCTTGCTTGCATTGCACAGTGGGACAGACTATCCCTTGCCCGCACCACTCTCTCTCCACCTCACACCAACCAGTCCTGTCCCGAGTAAACTAAAAGCTCCTTACAAAGTTGGTGAAGACTTGCAGGTGAGCGAGCGGCGGGCGACTCCAGGGTGTAGCAGGCAGAAGATTCAGCAGGAAAGCCACGAGGAGCAGGAGGGTGCTTGGTGTGGAGCTCCCCATGGGGTGCCACGCTGGAGCTCAGCTGGGCTGCAGGAACATGGCTGTTGTTAAACAGTCAAGCAGTCAGATCTCTCTCTCCACAGACTTCTGGGCTAGGCAGGCCGCCTGGAGGCAAGTCTCCACCCCTCTGTCTCAGTACACTGCTCTGCCTCAACCTCACCGCTCTTGCCTGGCTGCATTCCTTGGCTGCTACTGCTGCAGCTGCTGTTTCTGCTGGTTCCTGGGACCATCAGATGAGCCTCTTTGGACTAGTTTGCATGGTTTTTCCCTTCTACCCCAATGCATCTTTTTGGGGATTCTCGGTCTTCCCCACTGCAAGCGCTCAACCCAGCTTGGATTAATCATTTCTAGTTTTGAGTAAGGGTCTAAAGGGCAATCAATATCTTTGTGGCAAGCCCACAGGGCACATACTTTTAGAACAGATAATGTTTTTTCTGTTAGAAATGGGACAAAAAGTAGACCTGGATTTCCTGAGATCTTCAGTGATTTGCAATAGACCTGCAAGGATTTCTACTTTGTCTTCTCAAAGGCTTTCACGGCCGGGATCTGATAGCTGTTGTGAGTTTTTCAGGCTGTTTGGAGTGGCATTTTCAACAACAATAAAATGACGCACACAGCCAGCATACCTACCCACACACCCAAATGTGCACAGTGGAAGTGAAGCCAGTTCTGAGTATCCAGGTGTGAAACTTTTGTTCGTGACTGTGAATTCCACTGAACTGTGACATTCAAAACTCCTGGGTTCATTATTCTTTAACTGCAAAGCATAAATCTTTGTTTCAGACTCTGGTTGATAAAGCTTTGGGGTTCTACTCAAAAGGAAATACTGGTAGATTTCCTAAAGCTGAATTCTGTTCAGAGGTGGAGCACATCCTACAACACTTTGTGTCCTTAAGCAATACTTTGGTGATTTTTCTCCACAGCCCTGAAGAGTAGCTAACGATTATTCCAGTTTCTATTATTCCTGTTTCTATACAGAGAATTGGGACTGAAGCAAAAATGGATGGATATCAACAGGGATAACTCTCTAGTGTGGTGTCTGTATGATCCTTTCTAGTAAGTAGGATCTTTATGGCATCTCTACTGGACAATAAATTGAAAGATTTCTTATATTTCTAGATCACCTTTATAACTGAAACTATTGCAACTAACCTAGATATCCCAATCCAACTCTATTGCAAATGGTCCTTTCCTTCTACCATCACTCCATCTGTAAAATGGGAATAGCACTTTGACTGATAGATCTGGTATGGAAGAACTGATGTCAGGGAGGAGAAATAACAGCCCCAAATTTTGTACTTTATTTTATGGGCTGTGAAGACTGAGGAGCCTGTCCTGGTGACATTTCTGGAGTAAGCGCTAAACACCAGCCAGATTTGCCCATTCTAAATGGGAGAAGTGAAAGCCAAGGGAAGAAAAAGATTTATGTACTGCTTAGGTATGGGCAAAGGTTTCATTTTCCTGTGTGCTATAAATCCCACAAAAGGAAGAAGGGTGTTATCTGGTTGCACAGGCTGTATAAGATGAACGACAATAAAGCTGCATCCCTCTATGCTGGCTGTAAATGATGACAACTATAGTCCTCCACATCTGGAGAACACCTGGCTTGATCCTACAGCAGGGGTGCCCAAACTTTTTGTAAGGAGGGCCAGATTTGGTGGCTGAGAATGTGTCAGGGGACGGTTGCTCCCCGACCCTGCCACCCCATTGCAAGCCCCACCCACTGGCCCATAAGCCCCACCCACTGACCCCTTGCGACCCCACCCGCAGGAAAGAAGGCGGGGACCAAGGGAGGGAGGGAGGAAGGTGGAAACCAAGAGAGGAAGGAAGGAAGGTGGGGACCAAAGGAAGCACAGGGAGCCGTGGCCACAGGACGCCCCTTGGAAGAGGCGATCTGTGAGACCTTGCACCCCCCCAAGCTCCCCAGCGGTGGCGACGGCTTGCCCGCCAGCCCACCCCAAAGCTCCTTGGCGGTGGCAGAGGCCCGCTGGCCTGCCCACCCCACACTTTCCCCTGCGGTGCCGGTGGCGGCAGACCTCCCATCTGCCCAGCCGCCCAAGCTTCCCAGCGGTGCCAGTGTTGACAGAAGATTTAAAAAAAAAACATGGAGCGAAGGAGGGGGAGGGAGGGGCAGGCAGGCCAGCCGCGGGCCACTCAGGATGCCCTGACGGGCCGGATTTGGCCCCCGGGCCGGACTTTGGGCAGGCCTGTCCTAGAGAAAACTAGGATCTAACTGTGTCTAGAAAATGCAGCGCTTAGGAAAAGTTAGGTTTTTTTTTTAAATGATTACAGGCCATGCAGGCTGAGGGTTTCTAAAAACAAAACAAAACAACCTTTTCCAAGTCAGATAAAGGGTAATAGCACTGTAATAGTAATACAGTGGTACCTACGGATCAATTTGTTTTAAGAAAAGTTTGTCTTATGAAACATAGTTTCCCATAGCATTGAAAATGGATTAATCCGTTCCGGAGGCTGTGGATCACTTTGTTTTATAAAAATGTTGTCTTCCGAAATGTGGTTTCCCATACGAATGCACTGGGAGTGAATTAATCTGTTCCGGAGGCTAGAATAAAGACCAATATGTTTTTCCCCTGGGTACATATGGAACGGTTTTTCTTCTTGCGAAGCATCCCATAGGGAATTTTTTGTCATACAATGCATACCTATTCCCGGAATGTTTTTTCTTCCTATAAGTTTTTTGTCTTACAAGGCATTTGTCTTAAGGGGTACCACTTTAATACTAATATACTAATACGAATAATGTGATGTCAAGTCAATTCTAACTTATGGTGAGTGGTCATAAGAACATAAGAGCCATGCTGGATCTGGCCAAAGGCCCATCTAGTCCAGCTTTCTGTATCTCACAGTGGTCCCACCAAATGCATCTGGGAGCGCACAAGACTAGATATCTGTCTTCTCATACCACTTCCCTACATCTGGCCCTTGAACATCTTCTCTTTATTTTCTGCATATCAACCAGTTCTCAGTCCATAAGAGGACCTGCCCTCTTATCCTGACTGTGCAATTTTCTCAGCAGCCTTTGGTAAGGGTCTGTGTCAAAAGCCTTCTGAAAATCAAGATAGACAATATCCACCCAAATCCATGTATGTTGACCTTTTTAAACAATTCTAAAAGGTTTGTCAGGCAAGACTTACCCTTACAGAAGCCATGCTGATTTTCTCTCAGCAAGGTTTGTTCTTCTATGTGTTTTAAGATTTTCTCTTGGATGAGGCTTTCCGCCATCTTCCCTGGGACAGACGTAAGGCTGACCAGCCTGTAGTTTCCTGGGTCCCCCCTCCTTCCTTTTTAAAAAAAATGATGTGACATCCGCTATCCTCCAGTCCTCCGGCACTGTGGCCGTTTTAAGAGTCAAGTTGCATATTACTGTTAAGAGATCCGCAATTTCATTTCTCAGTTCCTTAATAACCCTTGGGTGGATGCCTTCTGGGCCCAGTGACTTGTGTATCTTCAATTTATCAATTAAACCTAAAACATCCTCTCTTTTAACCTGTATTTGATTTAATTCTTTAGTCAAGAGGGGCTGTTAAGGCTGTTAAGGCAGCGGAATCTGCCCAAGGTCTTCTATCATGAGGACAGATGCAAAGAACTCATTTAATTTCTCTGCAATTTCCAAGACCTCCTTTACCTCCCCTTTTCCTCCCTCACCATCCAGAGGGCCAACTGGTTCTCTGTCAGGTTTTCTACTTCTAACCTATTTAAGGAAGCTTTTATTATTTCCCTTTATATTGCTAGCCATACGTTCCTCAAAGTCTTTCTTAGCCTCTCTTATCATCTTCTTATATTTATTTTGCCAGAGTTTGTGTTCCTTCTTATTTTCCTCATTTGGGGAGGATTTCCATTTATGGAAAGACCGCTCCTTGTGCTTTAGAGCCTCTCTAACTCCACTCATTAACTGTGGCGGCACCCTCTTGGACTTAGATGAACTCTTCTTTCTTTGTGGTATGCACTTGTGCTGGGCCTCTACTACCATTGTTTTAAAGAGGCTCCATGCACTCTGAAGAGATTGGATTTTTTTACCTTCCCTTTCAATTTCCTTCTAACTAGTTTCCTTATCTGAGGGAAGTCCGCCCTTCAGAAATCAAGGATATTTGTGTTTGATTTGCTTGGCACAATTCCCCCAATATGCATGGCAAAGGAGATTGCAGTGTGGTCACTGTTCCCCAGAGGCTCAGTGATATTCACATTCATGACTAGGTCCTGAGTATCACACAGTATTAGACCCAGAGTTGCCTGTTCTCGGTTGGGCTCCATGACAAGAGTTGGTCTAAGGCAGTCATTCAGCATGTTGAGAAACCTGGTTTCTCTTTCTTGCCCCGAGCTCGCATTGGCCCAATCAATTCGGGGATAATTGAAGTCCCCCATGATTACTATCCTATCCCTCTTAGACACCTCCATGATTTATCTCCTCATTTTAAGGTCCCCTCAAGTTTTTGATCTGGTGAACGATAGCACCCCCCCACTATCACATCACTCCTTCCTTGGACCTGGATTTAACCCAGAGTGATTCTATGGTAGAGTCAGGCCCACCGTCAATCTCCATTCTGCTGGATTTTTCCCCTTCTTTGGCATAAATGGCCACTCCACCTCCAACCCTCCCCTCTCTATCCCTTCTATAGAGTTTATAGCCTGGTGACCCTTTTGTCCTAGATACTTTGAGCATTCAGAAGTGGTTTACCATTCCCTTCTTCTGGGGATCTCCTAGAAATGTGCAGGTTGCCCACTGCTGCCCACAGGCTGGCTGCACTTGCAAGAGTCTTAGTGGGGAACTGAACTCCTCCTAACCTCCGGCTCTGCAGCTAGATACCTAAACCCACTGAGTTATCTAGACAGGTAAAAGGCCAAGGCAGTGTTGGCGAATCTACGGCCCGGGCGCCAAGGGTGGCACGAAGCCCTTTCCTGTGGGCACCCGACATCGCCCCTTCACGGCCACCTGGATTCAGGTTGAATTGCTGTATCGGCACTTTGTGAAAAATTAGTGGGTTTTGAATCGCAATTTGGGCACTCGGTCTCTGAAAGGTTCACCATCACTGGGCTAAGGGAAGGATACAAAACGAGGAAGGCTCCAACCAAAGCAGTATGTGTGTGGGAGAGGGAAAATTTAAAAAACAAGCGAAATGGGAAGAAAATGAAGAAAACTTACCAACTAACTTTCTACCTCAAATCTCCAAACCTTCCCAGGCTGCTCTGACTGAAATACTACTTCCCAGCTCCTCCTTTCCTCTTCCAACCATAATCTTTCCTCGCTATCTGTTCACCTTCCCTGCTCTCCTTCATCATAAGGTTCAAGAATATGGAACCTCATTTGGTTTTCCACAGAATCTTGAGGTCTACCAAGTGGGGCCCTTGTGCAGAAGTGTGGCTCTGGGAGGCAGACCTAGGCCCGAGGAAACGTTTCTTCCTGAAAGCACCTGCTCAGCCCACATCAGCTGCAGAAACGAAGCTCAGCACACAAATGTTTTCACAGGTACACATGACTTTTCTCCATGCATCCTTGATTTGAGACAGTTCATTTAGACCAGTGGTTCTCAACCTGTGGGTCCCCAGATTTTCCTGGACTGCAACTCACAGAAGCCTCCAGCACTCGGAGATCCTAAACTGCCCTCTGCTTGTCCCTGCCCGACTTCACTCTGTTCATGCTATAAAGTTTGCACTCAGTAACAACATCAAGAGGCACACAGAAAATGATGAGATGGTGCCTCAAAATAAGCTTCAGAGAGATACTCCTCATCAGTGTTAGGGAGTTTATCCTTTCCTTGGCTGGTGGCGGTAGCAGTACATACTGTTCCAGAGACACTCCCAAGACATCCCAGCCAGGTTTTAAGATTTCCCCCATGCCAACAATAATAATGCACTACTTGTTTTCGAATGCTGGTTCTCACCACTACCACCACCACCACCACTCAGCGCATGGTGTCTCCAAACGGACCTGTTCTGGGGAGGAAGAGGCTTGGTATCCCAAAATTCAGGCCGGTGACATTCAACAGTGCCAGGGCTTAAACCACCAGTGAAAGGGAAAAGAAGAAACACAGCTCTGAACATCTCTCTGTTAAGCTCAGGCACTCTCAATAGAAGTCAGTGAGCTTCCATTTTGTGAGATCTGCTTTTGTATTTTTGTTATTAGCCCATTTAGATCCAAATATAGTCAGGCACACAAAAATACAATTTTTCTTTTAAAAAAATTGCCCCCCTCCCTCAGCAAGCTGGATACTCATTTTACTGACCTCGGAAGGATGGAAGGCTGAATCGACCATGAGCCTACTACCTGGGATTGAACCCCAGGTTGTGAGCATAGTTTTACCT
This sequence comes from Phrynocephalus guinanensis, assembly GCA_037367245.1. NCBI lineage: Eukaryota > Metazoa > Chordata > Lepidosauria > Squamata > Agamidae > Phrynocephalus > Phrynocephalus guinanensis. The sequence goes on along the minus strand of CM074744.1, from coordinate 32,068,152 downwards.
GCAGTACAGGCATTTAACCACTGTACCACAGGGCTCCTTAAATGGGATTCAAACCCCAAAAGCTGAATAAAATTCACAGTTGCCAGATATTCTCACCACCACCACCTTTTTTCTTTCTTTACAAAGCAACAACTGCCAAAGCGGACAAACATGAGTGATTCTGCTCCTGCTCCTGTTAAATAAAGTGACTCAGAAATCCTTGAAGATCTATTGCAGAAGAACCGGAGAGCCAGCAAGAAGGCCGCAATTTCTTATTGCTTTCCCATCTAGTATTTGCAATATTTTCCAACTAAGCTTAAACCTGACCTACACGTTCTGGTTCCCAGACACAGTGAATTCCCCGGCTGCATTTACGTCTCCTTCAGACAAGAGCTGAGCATGTTTCCCCACACGCGCTCACCTTCTCCACCTACAAAAAAGCCTCGCTGTAGAAGTGAAGTGGAGTAGAAACTGGGGCATTACTCTGGGTGACCTGGTTTAGCTGAGGTTTCCTGTAAGGCTGACTTGACAGGTAATAGACACATTTCACACGCCGGGCTTGAAAGCCAGTGCGGTAAAAGAGGCACGTGCAGAGGAGGAGGAGGGAGGAGGAGGAGGAGGAGGAGGAGGAAGGAGCGAAATAAGATGGGAAGGAAGAAAGGAAGGAGGCAAGCAAGCAAGCAAGCACTGCCTTGAGCCCTGTCAGGAGCCTGCTAGCCTGGTCCTACTCAGCCACACCTCTGCTGGGCCTTCTCTGCTCTCCCACAGTAGCAGCATCACATGTACGCAACAGTTGTCACCTGAGGGCACAAATAATCCCAGTAAAGTGTGGGAGTCCATAGGCTTCAGGAACCAGATGGCCCTGTTTTGGGCCCACGCGAGCAAGGCCTACGTAAACGTCTTTCAGTCCAAAACCATTCTCGACTGATTGTCAGAGTTTAATCTCTGACACCAGAGAGTCTACACCCTGGAGTCTCACCAGCAAGTATCCCAGTGCTCCTCTTAGCTACTGAGAAGACCCACCGGATCGCTTGTTAACGGTCAGGTCAGCACTTGTGTAAATCCCCTTCAATTTTTATTTATTTATTATAAACAAGCCACTACTGTGGGTGGCTTCCAGAAAATGATGAAAAATATACAACTTTTTAAAGAGATGATCAGATTTTAAAAAAAAAAACACTTTGGTGGACCATCGGCAGCAGAGACATAAAATTAACATTACAAAGGGGTCTAGTTTGTAAAGGCCTGGGTAAAAAGCCACACCGGGGCACTTGTTACATGGTCCAGTGTGAGCTATTATCTGATGGTCATGTTATGTCCATGCAATAGTGCTCCAGCCCAATCCCAGGCCACATCCAAGATGAATCTTTTTGGTCCAGCAGTAGAGCTATTACTTTTGGAAACCGGGCTGGAGTGATTCTCTCTGATGGGCAGAAGGGTCATTTTAAGGCAGACTGCTCCTGGTGGCACCAATCTTCCTTGAGGCAATCCTTTCTGTTGTGATCAGGCATGCAACTTTCTTGTCATTCGACCACACCCTGAGTCAGTGAGTCTGACTTTAACTGGGACTACCAGTAGCTGGTAGCTGGGGGTGTGGTGGCTCAGGGGACTAAAGCTCCAAAACTGTTGACTGCAAAGTCAGCAGCTCAGCGGTTCAAATCCTGGGTGCCACACAGCGGAGTGAGCTCCCACTGATAGCCCCGGCTCCTGCCAACCTAGGAGTTCCAAAGCATGTAAATGCAAATAGATAAATAGGCACCGCCGTACAAAGTGGGAAGGTAAAACAGTGTTTCCTTGCAGCCATGCTGGCCACTTATCCATGGACTTACACAACACTGGCTCTTTGACTTGAATACGGAGAGGAGCACCACCCCTAGAGTTGGACACAGCTAGCACGCATGTGCAGGGGGAACCTTTACCTTTACCTTACCAGCAGCTACTCTGGAATATCAGCATATTGAGCACTTCCTCTGCTCCCCAGCAGAGAAGCAGGGGAAGGTTAAATAAAATTTAACACTGGTAGATTATTGCTGAGACACCGCATCACTTTAAAACCGCTCAGAGCAGCCATGTAGCTAAATGATGGGGTATATAAATTTAATAAATAAATAATAAATAATTAAAAAGTAAATAATATTTTTGATTGTTTGTCTGAAGGGCAGTTGAGAGACTACTCTTATATTTCTTCAGCAGTCCTTTAAGAGAAACCAATGAAAATATTGTGGTCCCTCCTCTCTTTTTTAAAATGATAAATCATATCAACAACAATGGTTTCTTCCCCCACCTACCCACACTTTCAGAAAGATAACCTTAGGGCGTTCTTAGAGCACTTCCAATGAAACCCAGGTGGCATTGGTTGTCCAATCAGCATATTTCCTCCTGTGACGGATCACCTGGTTTCCAGCCTTCTTTGACATTGGGGCCCTTACCACATTGGTCCATGCACTCGTAATCTTTAAATTAGTCTACTGTAGTGCACTCTACATGGGGCTCCCTATAAGGTCAATGGGGAGGTTGCAGATAGCATAGATAGAACACAGCAGCCAGACTACTAACAGGGACTAAAAGATACCATCATATCACCCCGCTCTCCATTTGCTGCCAATACGATTCCACACTGACGTCTTGGTTTTAATGACAACATACAAAGCCCTAAATGCTTTGGGACCTTGCTATCTGTCAGAGTGGCTTCTCCTAAACAGAACTGCCCGGACCACTTGCTCCTCTCAGGTTGGCATTTAAGGGTTCCAACATTGAGAGAGGCATGAAATACATCAAAAAGAAACAGAGCCTTATTGGTATTTGCCCCTCATTTATGAAACGAACTGCCCCCTGAAATACATTTAGCTCCTACACACAAAATCTTCAAAAGCCACTTAAAAACTTGGCTGTATGGGATAGCTTTCCCGGAATCTTAATTTCTATAATTTGGAATGCCTGCAGTTTTCTTTTCTCCTGTTCTTGCTATGCTTGCTTGGCTTTTCTCATTTATTTTTGCTAGTACAACCTTATTTTTGTCAATAAAATATTTGATTAAAGTTACCTTTTGTGTTTTCACGATTTATAAAATTTGGGATTAACTTTGTATTTAATCTGTTGTTGTTTATTGTTCATATTTTGCATATTCTCATGTTGTAAACCACTCAGAGTAGCTTCTGGGCTAGATGGTGCATTTAAAAAATCTAATAAAATCTAATAAATAAAACTAGGGTTTGAGATAAAACGGTAGGTGCTTTCCTATATGAGATAACACCATTAACGTTTTCTCATACAAACTAAAGATAGCAAGGAAGATTGCAAAGAAACCTGAACTGAGAGTTGGGTTCCAGTAGCATCTGGAAGACAGGAGCTACCCCACCCTCCACATGACATCCTAAACCAGTGGTTCTCAACCTGTGGATCCCCAGATGTTCCTGGACTGCAACTCCCAGAAACCTCCACCACTCGCTATGCTGAAATAGATTTCTGGGAGTCGCAGTTCAGGAACATCTGGGGACCCACAGGTTGAGAACCACTGTCCTAAACTGTAAGGCAGACTTGTCACCTTCCCTTCTTAGAAGTTGGAAGCCATAATGGTTCTCCTGCTTTGGCATGCATGAGGTCTAAATAATGGCACTGCAAACAAACAAGTCTCTACAATTTAAGGTGACCTAGGTTTTGTAAATGAAAAGTCCACTTGTCTAATGATTGAAGCCAGGGAAGCAATAGGGAAGCCTCAGTGTAATCCTTAAGAATCACTTCCCATTTCTACCATGTTTTTTTCCAGCCATAACCACTTAAGAGCAGTAGCCAGTTGGAGAGAAACCCTCCCGCTTTAGCATAAGTGATTCTGCATCATCATCATCATCATCATCATCATCATCATCATCATCATCATCATCATCATCATCATCAAATTAATAATTAGAGCCCCGTGGCGCAATGCTTAAATGCCTGTACTGCAGGTAAAACTGTGCTCACGACCTGGTTTTCAATCCCAGGTAGCAGGCTCAGGGTTGACTCAGCCTTCCATCCTTCTGAGGTCGGTAAAATGAGGGCCCAGCTTGCTGGAGGTGGGGGGCAATGTGTAGCCTGCATGCTGTAATTTAAACTGTAAACCGCACAGAGACTACTTGAAGTGGTATGGGGCAATATATAAGCAGAACACTTTGTTCTGCTTTGCTTTAATTAAAGCAGCAGATCAAAGCCTCAGCAGAGACAAAGGCCAATGCCAAGGTAAGGCTACACAGGAGAGAATCCATGGCCTTAAAGATAGTACCAAATAAGGAGGTATGATTTGCCAAATGGAAATAACCAAGAAGCAAAGCCATTAAAAGAAAAGAACAGTCAATTAGCAACTGAGAAGGGAAAACACGGATTAACCAACATTACCGCAAAACCAGAAAGTGGGCAGGGAGAACTGTGGAACTATTATCTTTCTGAAAGTGTGGGTAGGTGGGGGAAGAAAACTATCTGATGTGGCAAAGAACGTCAAAGAATATAGCAGTTGTATCATATTACTCTTGTAAATTCCTGCTGAAACAGTACAAGTCAATCAAACCTTGCTTGCAATTAACCTCCCTCGCTTTCATTGGAATTGCCAGTCTTGTATCATGGAAAGAGTGACTGGCCAGGGTTCAACTTCCCACTTGCTCATGGGAACTCCCTGGGAGGTGGGTGTGGAACTGGGGAAAAAACACTGCATAAATATGGCATTTTTAGGAGAGGTAGCCCGGTTAGTCTGTATCAGGCAAAATCCAAAAAAACAATTTTTAAAAAATAGAATACAAAAACGTTGTGGCATCTTAAAGACCAACTGCTGCATTTCAACGTGAGCTTTCGTGGATAAATCTGAAAAGGGGAATAGTCCATGAAAGCTCCCATTAAAAGACAGCAATTAATCCTTCAGGTGCCACAACATTTTAGTCTCTTATTTTTTTATTTTTATTTTGGTTTTGCTTTAAATATGTCACGTCCATTGAAATCCTTATTAGGGTCAATAGAAGTCAAATCTGACTTGATGGTGCATTTACCCACATGCACACACACACTTTTAATTCCTAAAACATAGAATCATAGAGTTGGAAGAGTCCTCAAGGGCCATCCAGTCCAAGCCCCTGCCATGCAGGAACCCCCATCACAATATTTCCAACAGATGGCCATCCAGCCTCTGCTTAAAAACTTCCAAGGAAGGAGATTCCACCACCCTCCTTTGTGGCAGCATATTCCACTGGTGAACAGCTCTAACTGTCATGAAGTTCTTCCTGATGTTCAAATGGAATCTCTTTTCCTATAGTTAGAGACCATTGCCCCGCGTCCTAGTCTCTGAAGCCATGGAAAATAAACCAGTCCCTTCTTCAATGTGACATCCTTTCAAATATTTAAACATAGCTATCATATCCCATCTCAGTCTTCTTCTTGTAAGGCTAAACATTCCCAGCTCCCTAAGCCGCTCTTTGTGGAATTACATTTTGCTGGTGATCCTGTTGTACTGATGGCACTTTCCCAGCATTTATCTAACTCAACGCTTTAGGGTTGCCTGGAAAAGAGAGTTTTTATTGTTGGTCATAATCAGAAAACAGCAGGTTGCCAAAGATGGTTCTAGATAAACACAGGTTTCAATTTTTGCATCCATATCATGGACACCAAGCATCTTTCTATGACCATTCCTCTTTTCTGAAGTCCATCAGGTTTTTGTTTTCTGCCTCTTGAGAACACTGTTTAAAATGCTGTTTGTACAAACCCTTCAAGCCTCTTTCTCCAATCTGGCACCCTTCCGATATGCTGGGGTGTCACAGATAGACAAGCTGAAGAACACCATGAACTGTGTCTTCAGGGCTTAGCCCGAAGCCCCATGAAATGTTTGGTTTGAACAGTGATAGGATAGGATGTATAGATGTTTTGGCTCTAATGTGGTTTTGTCTAGATTTACATGCAGGCAAACCAAAGATCTACACTTCCCCCTGATTTCACTTGCTAGTCAGGGTTGTTTTGAACTGTTGACAGCATATAGTTGGTTGGCTCTGACATATCTTTTAAGTTAAACCACGTATCCTCCTTATGAAACATCTGTTCCAGACAGAAACATGGCATGGACTACAGCCCCCCAGTGATGGGTTTGTGTGAGGGTGTGTGGAACTCATCAAGGTAGTAATCTTTGACATGATGTGCTTTCTTGCATCCTCTACTTTCTGTGCTAAGATTGCACTGGCTGTTTTAATTTCATTCAGTTCTTAATTAGCTCTGGCCAGGTCTAGTTTTTTTTGTTTTGTTTTGTTTTCTTGGGTGTTGGGAAATGTCAGATGTAGATCCATCAATACTGATGGCAGTTTTCTCAACAGCAAGGATTGTATTTGGATCTCTTCTAGGACGGAGGACGTGCCAGAATAGATTTAAGGAACTGGATTTTCAAAAGGGATGGTTTCCATTGAACCTCATGAGAAAGTTGACAATACCCGCACAAAACTACTGAGGGCGCTTTTACACGACCTCTAAAATCCGCTAGCAACTTAAATTCGGACCAGAGATCGTGGGGGTTTGTCGCTCTTCCTATGTTCCCACCCCTCTGCACTCCATTGTTCCTGTCTGTGTGATTAGGGATCAGTAAAAGGGAGAAAAATGCAGGGTCACCTCCGGCCGAAGCCCCCCCCCCCGCTCTGTAGTGATTCCTGTCTCTTAAAGAGGCGGTGGGGACAAAAAAAAAAAAACAGAGGGCGAGGGAGCCTGGCATTCACAGCTTCACAATGCGCATCGGAAGATTTTTTTTACCTCCTGGAGGCCAGGTACTTGAAAAGTGCGCCGGACGCGCTTAGGTGGGTGTTTTACTTAATTTTTTTTAAAGTCCGGAGCTGGTGGGAAAACATTTTTAAGCTCTGGATCTGGGAGCCCTTTGCCTCGGATTTTAGAGGTCGTGTAAAAGCACCCTGAGAAAGGTGGTATCCTATGCTGGGCTGACAGCCTTCAAGCGGAGGCTAGCTAAGGGATGAAAAAATGCAGGCTCCCTCCAGCCGTTTTGGACCACAACTCCCAGAGTGGTGGGCAAGGGAGACTCAGCCAATTTCATTGTGCACATGTTGTACATTGACAATAAAGGTAAATTTGAAATTTGAGTTCTTTGTCATTGGCAATCTAAGCTTAGAATTCTGGGAATTGTGATCCAAATCATCTGGAAGGCTGAAGTTTGGACATGCCTGGGCCAGCTGGTCATCCACAGGAGATGCTCCAGCTCTGTGATGTTAACTGCATATTCAAGCCTTTCTTGTGAACCTACCATCTGTATTGTGGTTTTCTGGTGTGTTCTCTATGGTTGCACATGGCTTTGAAACCTGAGATCTGAGCATTTCTAAATATCGATCGATCCATCGATACACACATACACAAAAGAACAACCCCAATCCTAGGCGCATCCATGGCCTTCCACATGTTGTTGAGCTTCACCTTCCCCATTTCCTGGCCACTCGCCACTCCAGATACGACTGACAGGATATAAAGATCCCAATAACCTCTAGTACAGGGGTCCTCAACCTAAGGCCCCAAACAGATGAGGCCCCCCAGTCTTGTTTCCGGCCCACAACTCCCAGATTGTGGGCAAACCTACCCCTCCTTTGCCAGCAAGCCAGCCTCCGCAGCTGCTTCTATTGCCGAGGCAGTTAAAAAGCAGTGGGATGTTCTTTCCCATCCCCCCAACTACCGCCCAGATGATCAGCATGCTGGCTAGTGTGGCATTCAAATCATCTGGAAGGCTGAAGGTCCCCCCACTCCCCCCACCCACCACCTAGATGGTTGGGGTGCCAGGTGCAGCTCGAGCGGGTGATGTTAACTTTAAAACAGGAGGGCTGCGGCAAGTGAACCTACCCTCCATGGCCCTGAGTTTTCTGGTGCTCCTCCTCCACTCTGCCCACCTGGCCTTCCTTGTGTGGCTGCTGCCTGTGTTATTGTAGTTGTGAGGAATAAAGGGGGCAGGCGGAGGCAGCGCTAGCCAGCCTTCCATGCCAGAGCTCATGGGGGGCTCCGCCCACTTGCCCCTCCCTCTCCCTTTTTTCCATGTCAGCCTTTTTTTGGGGCAGGGAATGTGGTCCGACTCCCAGTGGTGTCTGGGGCATGGTGGACCGGCCCTCTGTTTGAAAACTTTGAGGATCCCTGCTCTAGTATATCGCACGTTCCCAGCTCTACAACCCTCCCATCTTTTACTGTCTTCTGTTACATGTAAAATGCCGCCCTCAGAAGACGTTGTGTGATTTTTCTCTTTCTCCTTCAGAGTGGGTTGGTACGAGAAAAATCTAATAGAAACAGCAATACACACAGGGGGGAAAGCATGGAACAGTGTTTTTCAGCTTTGGGTAAGCCAGGTGTTCTTGGATTGCAGCTCCCGGAAGTCATCATCACCATAATCTGTGCTGGCCAGAATTTCTGGGAGTTGCCATTTCAGAACACTTCCATCTTCTAGGACGGGTCTCTTGGTGGCATCCAAACGACAGCTCTCCTGGACCAGAGACACATAAACAGATCAGAGAGTATGTCTGATAAATTCCAATTACTCACCCAAGATTCAAATGAGGATAGGAGATTTTTATCAGGTGGTGGCTGGAGTTGGTGTGGCTTCCAAAATTACACAAGGGCGGCTACAAAAGTGGTGGGAAGCTTTTTGTCCACAGGTCACAGACACACCCAACTATCCTCTGGTTGCACAACTGACTGCCCCATGGACAGCTGGAGACTGAAAAACCTAGCAGAGGCATGTGGGTTATCAGCATTGGTTTTGTGAAGGGCCAATGCTAACTACAGTACATGGTTAATAACATTAGAAGTGCCCTGTGGCTTTAGCCGCAACTAACGGACATGTCCTGCCCCTTTAGAAACGGGTCTTTTTGTGACTTGACAACATACGGAAACTTAGAGGGGGTAAAAACGGCTAGAAACTACTTTACCAGGGAATTTGCAGTATATCGGCAGAGGTGATTCTTATCACACTTCAGATGATAGTGTGATGGCTAGTAACTGTGAATTTGAATTTGCTCTTAACCAAACCACTGTAAATGCATATGCTGTACAGCTGGACCTCCCAAGACTGCTCCCTCTTTGCCTCTGAAGGAAGGGGCTGTGTAGATGAAAGACAAGAGGGTCCCATGGCATCTTTCTGGGTCCCCCCCTCTCTGAAAACTGAATTTTGAAAGGAGAGCCATGTCTTAACTCCATCTTCATCACCCCTTCCCCCAAATGCTTGCTCTGCTTTCCTTTGCTTCAAGCACTGTGTCCTCTTCCAAATATGAAGATAAGGAGAAAACTATGGAGTTTCTTAATTCCCCCATGGGGCTTCAATTTAACATGTTGTTTCTGTTTCTGTCAAGGAGCAAGGAAGTCCAGATCCTATCATCTCTGAGATTTTATGTTGTAAATCACCCAGAGTAGCCCTAGGGCTAGATGGGTGGTATAAAAGTCAAATAAATGAATGAATGAATGACTTCTAGACACTCCTATTGCCTCTCCCAGGCACTTGCTATGCTTGCCAACTCTCCTTCCCATAGTAGAATAATGTTTATTATTATGTGTATTAGCTCTCTGGCTGTAGGGAATAAGAACATAAGAACAGCCTTGCTGGAACAGGCCACAGCCCATCCAGTCCAGCTTTCTGTCTCACACAGTGGCTCACCATTTGCTTCAGGGTATTCCCAAGCAGATATCTTCACATGATTCCCTGCAAATGGCATTGAGAGATATCCTGGCTATCTCTCCAACCCAGAGGTTGTCCTTAGGCGTCCATCATGATAGCCACTGATACCCATGTTCTCCATGAACTTGTCTAATTCTTTCTTGCAGCTGTCAAGGCTGACAGCTGTCACCACTTCTTCTGGCAGGGAGTTCCACAGACCAGTGATCCTCTCTGTGAGGAAGTACTTCCTCTTATTTGTTTGAGATATAGCACCCAAAAGTTTCATGGAGTGCCCCCTAGTTCTAGAGTTGTGCGATAGGGAAAACAGCTTTTTCTTATCTACTTTGTCCATAACGTGCATTATTTTCTGTGGATTTAAGCTCTGTGTACATTGTTGGCACTTTATTTTTTTTCAAGCCCAAACAAGCAGAGGAAAAAATATTCTAAGGCACCCATGCAATTGTGCGAACTGAAAAAAAAGTTACTCCTCTGTGCAGGCATCCTGACCAATCTCCCCCTCAGAGGGCAGGCATCTACTGTCTACTGCCCACAGAACTGCCAGTGTTTCTGTACCAATGCTGCAGCTCTATGCACATCTTCAGTTGCTTTTGAGCTGCAACATCCATCTGCCCTAGCCGGTGCATCTTAAGATAAGGGATTAAGAGAGCAACAGCCTAAAAACACCCGGAGGGTCATAAGTGTTCACCCTGCAATGAGATACATGAGATACCTTAACAGGGAATTAGAGAACCTTACGAAAACTGTTGGCTGCAAAGTCAACAGCTTGGCGGTTCAAATCCCGGGTGCCACACAGCGGAGCTAGCTCCCACTGATAACCCCAGCTCCTGCCAACCTAGCAGTTTGAAAGCATGTACAGTGGACCCTTGTATAACAAACAGCTTGTATAACATAAAATTTGTACAACATAAAAAATTCTGGAGATAGGGGAAATTTGCTTAACATAATCGCCTATGGGGAGAATCCATACCACATAAAAATGGGATCACTCCGTTTTCAATGCATCCCTATGGGAATTTGTATAAAGGAAAATTTGCTTAACATAATTTCACTTGGAACGAATTAATTCCTTTATACAAGGTACCACTGTAAATGCAAGTAGATAAATAGGTACTGCCGTAAAAAGTGGGAAGGTAAAACAGTGTTTCCTTGCAGCCATGCCGGCCACACGGCCACGGACTTGCACATGGCTCTTTCGGCTTGAATACGGAGATGAGTACCACCCCTAAATTCAGACATGACTAGCACGCATGTGCGGGGGGGGGGGGGGCTTTACCTTTTTCCTGACCGTTCAGAGATCGACCAACAGACTGTGATGTGCTTTTTCCCCACCTTGCCCTACGATCCAGCATTATAATTCCCCCATACTGAAGACAGGACAAAAGCACAAGAAGTTGGACCCTTACTCTGGATTTTTGTCGGGTCTCCTCTTTTAAGAGGACACTAAAGATATTTTTGTTTCAAGAAGCATTTAAAGGCATCCTCCCTTAAATCATTTTCCACATGAGCTTCCCTGAGTCCACCACTATTTGGAGGTTCATTTTGTACATAGATTTCTCTTATTGGGGTTATTATCTTGTAAACCACTTAGAGCAGGGGTCCTCAACCTAAGGCCCTGGGGCCGGATGCGCCCCCCCAGGTCCTGAATCCGGCCCCTGGGACCAATTGCAACCCCCCACCTACCCCCTGTTTTGTGAGCAAGCCAACCTCTGCAGCTGCTTTTGGACTGTGATCCGGCCCCCAGTGGTGTCTGGGTGGTGGTGGACCGGCCCGCTGTTTGAAAACTTTGAGGACCCCTGACTTAGAGTATTTATTTATTTTATTTATTTTATAAACCACTTAGAGTATTTATTTATTTATTTTATTTTAGAGTATTTTTACCCCACCTTTCCTTGGAAAAGGACCTAAGGCAGCTTACAGTAATGAGGGATGATACACAGTCCAGTACAATTAAGACATACAGTGGTACCTTGTACAAAGTAATTAATTCGTTTCAAATGAAATTACGTTAAGCAAATTTTCCTTTATACAAATTTCCCATAGGAATGCCTTGAAAACAGAGGAATCCCTAATTGCGACCATTTTATGTTGTATGGATTCACCCCATAGGTGATTCTGTTAAGCAAATTTCCCCTCTCTCTGGAATTTTTTTATGTTGTACAGATTTTATGTTATGCAAACCCTTTGTTATAAGACGGTCCACTGTATTCAAGTACTGTATTGAGAACAGGGAATTGAGGGATATCTTGCAGCATTAAAAGCCACCATTACATTAAAGCTGCAAGAGAACGATTCCCAACTGTTCTAATCTTACTTTCTAGTCCTGTGGCTAAACCTCATTCAACCATCTCTCTCATGTTTCAGGTTTATATCCAGCAAAGATTTGGACACTGTGTGCATGACACAAAGCAAGGTTAGATGCTTGCCACAGAATCTCTCTTCGTTAACCTCAATTAATATTTGTAATGTAAACTAGCTATAGATATACGCATGTCACATTCTGGCAGTACTGCAGGAGCCCGACAGGTGCTGATGCCCAAAGGTATGCCCATTGGCTGGAGTTAAAATAATATACCTTCTCCTGTAGAAGCGGTGGCCAAATTGCTTTTCACAAGCTGTGGTGAAGAGTCGTGCCTCACATTTAATTGGTATTTAAATTTACAAAAAGAAACAATCAAGTAAACAAACAGCAACACCTAAATCAGTGGTTCTCAACCTGTGGGTACCCAGATGTTCCTGGACTGCAACTCCCAAAAGCCTCCACCACTCACTGTGCTGGAAGGGGTTTCTGGGAGTTGCAGTCCAGGAACATCTGGCGATCCACAGGTTGAGAACCACCGAACTAGGTGCAACTGATTCTGTCCACGTCCCCTCGCCTCATAAAAAGACCCAGCGGCAAGATTCTTCAGGTCAGCGCTTTTATTTGGTACACAAGCACATAGGATGGGGTGGTGAAGTCCATTAGCAAGGAATGGCACTGTCCCGGTGGGGGAGGGGGGGGGAACCAAGCAGTCCACAGAAAAGGCAAAAAAAAAAGGGGGGTATCAGAGCAGGGATGGAATCCCAAGGAAAGAAAAGCAAGACAAGCAGGTCAGGGTTGAAGAACCATCATCTGTTCCAAGATCTAAATTTGATGCATGCCATACAGCAGGCCTTCTTCGGCAGGGCAGGGGGAACCATTATTTATTTATTTATTTAGAATATTTTCACCCCACCTTTCTCCTTGGAAAAGGACCCAAGGTAGCTTACAATAACGAGGGACACTGTACAGTCCAGAACATTTAAGACATATTCAAGTTCAGAACAGGGAGTTTGAAGAGGCATCTTAGAACATTAAAAGGTAACCTTAGAGAGCTCTACAGAAAAGGAGCTTGGCAACAGTGGGCGGAAGGCTGCCTTCTTCTCTGATGGAAAGGTCTTTCCAGCAGTGCTAGGGAGTAGATCTAGATCTGGTTTGTATGAGTGGGTGGTAGGGGTGAACTACACCACTCAGAATCCTTCAGGGGTCATGCTGGCTAGGTCATTCTGAGGTGTGTTGTCCCAAAAAGGGAAATGTCCAAATTCTGGCTCCTGGAAAGAAATGCTACACAAAGCACACATCTGTCAACAGGGCTGGGAGCTGTCAAATGGTTGCGTGCAAGGGACCCTGCGCTTCACCGTGACCTGTTCTACTTACTACTAGCATCAAGCAAGCCATTACAGCAGACCAAGTAGTCCTTGACTCCCCAGGGTCAAGTGCTTTGGACCTGGTTCCAAGTTTATTCCATCCCTCCAGAGCTTTCATGGGCTGTTCCCTCTCCCCCTGCCCCTCATCTACCAACATAAAAAGCTACTTTCTCTTTGGTTGGAGGCTTCCCCTAAAACCCTCCCAAGGTTGTCCAAGCTTAAAATGCCGAGTCTTTGGCGGGCGGGCGGGATGGAAGACACCCATGCAAGATGCAACTTTTGCCTGGATCCCATGCAATCTTTAATTTGCTTGAACTTGAGTAAGGAGGCAGGGCGGCGGCACCAGCCACAGCATCATCTCCCTCTCCTTGAGGAAGACACAGCCCCAGTCCTAGCCCCCCACCCCACCCCACCCCCAAGACAGTGTCGCCTACATGCAGCTCCTTCCCTCTGGTGTCTCATTTCTTCTTCTTCTCTTGGGTGCTGGTGAACCAGGAGTCCAGGAGCTTCTTACTGTAATATAGCTGCCAGCCATGAACCTGCACCGCAATCACAATGAGCAGGTACATGACAGACACAGCCGAGAAGCCAAAGATGAAACGGTAGGCCTTTCCATGGCGGTAGAGTTGCTGGGCCATCGGGAACATCTCCATGCTGCCGTAGATGAGCGGCGCTATCGAGAAAAGCCCAGTGCTGATCATGGAGATCACCAGGTAGCTGATGTTGTTTCGCGGGAAGGAGAGGAGTCCAAAGAGGGAAGGGATGATGCTAAGCAAGTAAGGGTATTCCCACTGGTAAGGCATGGCCACCTGGTCATGGGGCAGGAGTTTGAAGTGAGCCACGCACATCTGGGCCACCACCAGCAGCCACAGTGCCACCTGCAAGTAGATCAGCTTTTTGATTTCAGATTTGAGAGACACACTGTGGAAAGCAAAGAGAGAAAGAGAGAGAGAAAGGAAGGAAGGGTGAGCAAGAGCAAATGCTAAACATGACTGCAAACATGGTGATCTAGCATGTAACCCCATTCTAATAATCTTAATTGATTTGCATGTCTGGAGACACTCTCATGTCTGAAGAAGTAGACTTGTCCACGAAAGCTCAGATTTGTCTCTGAGATGCTGCAACATGTTTGTTTTCTTTATTTTCCCTTTTATTTTGTTTTTGCTTGACATGCTTATTTATCTTATTTAATTAAAATATGTTTACCCCACCTTTCTCTTGAAAAAGGGCCCATGGCAGTTTAAAGGACAATTAAAAGACAACATTTAAAAGCGAAAAACAGGAAATATACAAATGTTAAGAAAAGAATTGATAATAATTTATTAGGAAAGTCAAAATTATTATAAGCATTATGTTATTAAAATATTAACAGACCCGACTGTGCTGAGAAAACAGGAAATCTCATTGAGCCATCCTCTCTGAAGCTAAAGGGTCAACATGACCGGGAAGATGAATTGCAGGAGTGTCATTTTGCTGAGAGCAACATTTGGCAGTTAGCCAGGAATAAGGAACCAACTTAAACTATCAAACAAACTGGGTAATAGGGTCAGGTCATTCTGGCTTTGACGGCCAAAAGGCTATGAGCTAATAACACGTGCAAGAAGCAGGCACGCATAGGCACGTGTAGGGGCGTACAAGAATACGTAAGTCTGAGATCATACAGAAGGGTATATAAATGATGACAGGCCAATTGAGCGGGGTCCAGACCAGCAAGGCTTGATCTGTGCAATGGATCAACCCAGGCAGCTCTGAACCCTTAAGCAAAAGGCTTAAAGCAAAGTGTTCTGCTAACCATACTAACCATACTAACTATTAACCATACCTGATACTGTGTACTACTTAATTGCTCCATACCTGATACTGTGTACTACTTAATTGCTCCATTTACTATATACTTTCTATATTTCTGTATTCCTGTGAATGTCTAATAAAACCCTTGCTATATAACTAACTCTGCGTGGCAATTTTTGAAGAACAACCTATTCTTATCAGAATTAAACAAGTATTGTACTAGAAATGGTAAATAAAATCGATACTAACACATACTCATACACATTTAAAAGCAACAGAGCACAAGAATCCATTAAAAAAAACATTCAGGCCACCAGTCACTAAAGGCTTGCCTGAAGAGAAATATCTTTGCTTGCTCATGGAAGGACAACAAAGATGGGGTTGGAGGGAGTTCTAGGGTCTGGGAGTTGTGACAGAAAGCGCTCTCCATTAAGCATGCCTGTAAGGGTGGTGGAATCAAGAGAAAGGCCACAACTGATGATCTTAAGCCTGGACAGGCTCGTATAGGGAGATATGTTTGGGTTTTTTTTAGACTTGCTTACACTTGCACTTGATATCTTCATATTTCAAAGATGCACAAATATTTTAGGAGTCTAAAGATGTGTTTCCAAATTTGGGTCCCCAGATGCTCTTGGGCGACAACTCCCAGAAGCCTTCATCTCTAGCTATGCTAGCCAGGATATCTGGGAGTTGTAGTCCTTGAACATCTGGGGATCCAAAGTTGGGATTGACTGCTTTGAAAGAATGTTAGTAGAAATGAAGTCACATTTTTTTTTCTTAGTGAACTTCAATCAGCTGCAGAACAGAAGCAATTCCACAAGGGTTTTCCTATCCTAATAGTACAGCAGCAGATGAAGCTTCCCATCTATTTGTGTATCAACTATTAAATAATGTATTTATTTATTGAATCCACTGAAGCTGACAGTTCTCATGAAGCCTTATGTAATGAATCGATAAAGCACGCCAATCATTGTGTACAGAGTTACAACATAAAAATGAAGTTGCCAACTGGATTAGCAGGTAGTGGGGCTGTCTACTTTCCCCCACCCATTTTCTCTTCCCATTCGTTTTATCAAAACAAGGCAGGGGAAATGGCGGCCCTGGAGATACACCTGGTTTGCAACATCCACAGGACCAATACAGCCCAAAATTAGGGATCATGGGAGCTGAAGACCACAGGTTTCCCCAGCCCTGGACCAAAAAGGGATTACCCTACTAGGCAATCTGCAGCTGCCTAGATGCCCTAAAAGCACATCTGATCCCGCCTGATTTTGGAAGCTAAGAAGGATCGGGCCTGGCTAGTACTTGGATGGGTGACCATCAGGGAATACCAGGTGCTGTGTAGGCGCCTGGAGTAAGAAATGGCAAGCCACTCCAGTATTCCTGCCCAGAAAACTCCATGGACATGGGGTCACAAAGAGTAGGTCACAACACACACACACAGAGGCAATCTGCACGATGGCATTATAAAATTACAGTGGTTCCTTGTATAAAGGATTTAATTAGTTCCAAATGAAATTATGTTTATTTTCCGTTATACAAATATCCCATAGGAATGCATTGAAAACAGAGTAATCCTTAATCCCGACCATTTTTGTGTTGTACAGATTCGCCCCATAGACGATTCTATTAAGCAAATTTCTCCGGAATTTTTTATGTTGTACAGATTTTATGTTATACAAAAACTTTGTTATACGAGGGTCCACTGTAATCCTTAATCGCGACCATTTTTATGTTGTACGGATTCGCCCCATAGGCGATTCTGTTCAGCAAATTTCCCCAATCTCCGGAATTCTTTATGTTGTACAGATTTTTATGTTATGCAAACCGTTTGTTATACGAGGGCCCACTTGTTCAAGAACATTTATACGCTTTCTCTTCAGCAGAAAAGGTAAGGCTGTCCAATCGAAACACTTAAAAATGCCATACATAGAATAGAATAGAATAGAATAGAATAGAATAGAATAGAATAGAATAGAAAAGGGCGGCTGAGTCCCAGTCCTCTTCTGCCAAACGTGACCACCGTGGCAAGTGTCGGGGGGGACAAATACACGACCGGGGGGGGGAAACCCAGGAAAAGGGGGAAGCGGGGGCTTTTGCAGCCCGATGACGGGAGCGAAGGAGCTGCGGCAGGCATGCACGTTGCAGCGCTTGGGGCGGATCCGGGTTTCCAGGGGCGCGCGCGCGCGCCCGCCCACCCATCCCCCACCACTAACCCCCCCCCCCCTCCCCTCCCCTCCTCCCCCCCCCACCTCATTTGGAAATGCTCGGCCACGCGCTCCCGGTGCCGGAAGTCGCTGCCGTCGGTTCCCGCGGCTCGAGGTCCCGCGCGGGAAGCCATCGCTCAAGCACGGGCGCGACGTCACGACAGGTGGAGAAAGGCAAGCACGCATGCGCGGCAAAGGCGACTTTCTCTTTAAAATAAATCTATTTTTAAAAAAAGGGACGTTCTGTGTCTTGGGAGGATCTAGACTCTATGGTTGTCCTAAGGCGCTGGTCTTTCCTCAAGCCTTTTATTGGTTGCCAGCCGGGACTGCCAGGTTATTCCTCCAGGGGGCACTGCGCAAACCCTGTCTCAGGGAACGAACCATCGAGTGAAGGGTGGGGGCTGTTTTCCGTGCGGAACTACATCTCCCGGCAGGCCCAGCGCCGGCATGGCTGCCCCTTTTTGTATTACAGTATTTGGCACGGGTGGGTCTGAATGAAGGCTCCTGCTTTTTATGCCGGTTGCTCGTGATGTTCCGCGCCAGGTCTTGGTCGCTGGCCTGTGGGAGACGGCGGGCGCCGCTTAGTACGCCTTCCTGGTAGGAGAGGCTCGAGGTGGAAGTGGGTTGGGTGTAAAAACTGGGTGTAAAAACAACCCCGGTAATGATCTCTTTCTTGTGGCAAGGCTTCTGTCCTCGAGGTGTGTGATAAGCAGGCAGCAATCCACCCACCGGCACGGAAGAGAAGGGGTGGGGCTGGGGGAAGAAGCATCGTCGGATAAATATCTCTTTACTAGAGATACAGCCCAGGAGACGGGCAGTGTGTGTTTCCTGGAGAAGTCACAGAGAGGGTAGCCGTGTTAGTCTTTTCAAGAATTTCAGGCAAAAATCAAAGAAGAACAACAAAAAAAGACACAAAACACTTGGCACCTTAAAGCCTAACTAATGTAACATTTCGTGGACTACACGTCCACTTCTTCAGATATATAGCAGCAGAATGAGGTGTGCAATATAATATAGGATGGGATATACATTTCATACCAGATAGTCATTGGCTGTACAGTAGTAGTATATAGAGCTAGGGGTAGATAGAGGAGTGGGGGATATATCTGGTATGACATGTATATCCCATCCCATATTATATTGCACACCTCATTCTGCTGCTATACGTCTGAAGAAGTGGACGTGTAGTCCACAAAACATTCCATTAAAATACAGTATGAAAGTTAGGCTTTAAGGTGCCACATGTTTTGTGTGTTTTGTTTTGTTCTTCTTTGAGTTTTGCCTGAGATTCTGGAGAAGTCACTATATGTGTGTGACCTGATGTTTATTTCTTTATTATTGAGTATTTTTACCCCCACCTTTCTCCTTGGAAAAGGACCCAAGGAGGCTTACAGTAATGAGGGACATTGTACAGTCCCGTATTTAAGACATACAGTACAGTACTCAGGTTTGAGAACAGGGAATTGAGAACTTCCCCTCCCGACAACGCTACATGGACAGTTTAAATATCTTAGTAGTACTGCATTTAATGATACAGAAAGATAGGTACAGATTAATTTGAACTCCTTAGGACAGGCATGTCCAAACTTCGGCCCTCCTGATGTTTGGGACCACAACTCCCTGAATTCCAAGCCTGTATTGCCAGTGACAAAGGACTGTGGGAGTTGTGGTCTAAAACATCTGGAGGGCCAAAGTTTGGACATGCCTGCCTTAGGATTTAGCCCTAGAACTTGTTTATGCTCCTTAATACTGAAAAGCAAACATAAAAACCTCAAAGCATGTGGAATGTCCTCTAACATTAAGAGGTAGGATTCCTAAGATGGGATGTGTATGGCTCAAACGTATTTGGTAATAAAGTGGGAGAGACAACAGTAAATAGGTGGTAATGCTTAGGGTGAAGAAAAGTTGGTTGTAGTTGTTTCGTTATTTGTGCTTTAAAGTTGGAGGTGAGTTGTAAACTGCTATAGGTTTATATTTAAATTCTGTTGTCTCCCATTGAGGGGTGAATGGCAGGGAGAGTTTGTACAGTACTCCACAGCTTTGGCTATGCATCACAAGATGACCTGTGTGAGAGAGGCTCCCACTTTATTTTTATTTTATTTTATTTTATTTACAGTATTTATTTTGCTGTCAAATTCATCAGGAGTTGCACCTTCTGGTGATCCTTGCCCATGTTCAGAAGGGCAGATTCTCTAAAGAAATATTTAAAATTCTGATATCTTCTATCTGGCAGCACCTGTTTTCTTCATCTCTGTGTACTAGGAGACCCTGAGTGTACAGTGGCTCTATTCTGTCATCCAAGAGCTGTCATTAGCAGCCCAGGGGCACTCACTGGGGAAGAATGGATTTCCAGTTCAACATAGATGTCCAAAGAACAGTTGGAAGAAGTTAAGAGAAAGGAGGCAATGGGGGAGGGGGAAGAGAATAGCAAAACCTGGTGATGCCAGGATGTTAAATGGAGAGGAGGAAGTTAAAGGCTGGCTGGCTGGCTCAGTATGCAGCAGGGGTACTTTTTACAGTTTTGGTTCTTGCAGGTATCAGATGGTCTTGAAGCAAAAAGACTTGAGAAAACCAGTGGCAGAAGGTTCCAGTACAGTCAGCATCTTGGAACCTGAAAAACCGCGAGGACGTGAGGAACTGCTGAGGCTGCTGGAAACCGCTGTCATCCACAGAGATGGTGAGTGCACTTAGTTATTTCTCATAATGTGAAGGTGAGGGACCCAGCTGTGGGTGGCACCCAGCTCTTGCTACTCCTGTTCATTGGCCATGTTGCCTGAGATGGTTGGGAGTGAGAGTTCAAAAATACAGTAACCCTCCGCCTATCGCGGGGGTTAGGGACCCACCCGACCCGCAATGACTGAAAATCCGTGATATGCGGGTCGGGTGTGGCCTGGGGGGCGGTGGGCGATCAGATCCCCCTGCCGCTGCCTGCCCGCGCCGCCCGAAGACTTCTTGGACCGGTGCACGCCAGTGGCCTTGGGGGATCTGACCTCCCACCACCGCCCGCCTGCGCCACCCTGAAACTTCTCAGACCAGCGCGGGCCGGCGGCGTTGGGGGATCGGATCTGGGGCCTGGGTAAGGGGGGAAGGTTTTAAAAGCCTGTGCCTTTAAACCTTCCCCCTCCCCCTTCCCCACACCCCGGGCTCCAGCTCATTGGCACTGGGGTAGGGAAATAAAGGTTTTTCTCCTCCACCCCAGTGCTAGTCAGCTGGAGCCAGGGCAGGTACTGCGACCCCACGATATAGTGGGACCGCAGTACCTGAACCGCGAAATGGCGGGGGTTTACTGTATCTGGAAGACCACAGGTCCTGACAGTTATACTGTTCCTTGGGGCAGGGGTGTGGGGGAGAGCACCTGTTGAAACTGAATGGTAGATAGTACAAAAGAGTGCTCCTTTGCATGGTGTACAGTTAATGTATTGCCATTCAATGTGATGATGGCTATTAGCCTAGATGGCATTCATGGAGGATTGTGTTCATCAGTGGCTAGAATCCTGATATGCAGTTCTGTGGCATGTTAAGGGCTGGTTCAGCAGCTTGTCCCATTTGCTCCTATACATGGAATAAAGGTTGCTTCAGGTGACAAAGCCTTTTTGTTAGCAGGCATGGTTCTATGGAACCTCCACATTTAGAAGTTGTATACCACCCTGGGAGTTGCCTAGATGCCCTAAGCACATCCGATCTTGCCTGATTTCGGAAGCTAAGCAGGGTCGGCCCTGGTTAGTACTTGGATGGGAGACCACCAGGGAATACCAGGTGCCTGGAGTAGGAACTGGCAAACCATTCCAGTATTCCTGCCAATAAAACTCCATGGACATTCACAACTGTAACGACACAACACCCACCCACCCTGAATACCATTGCTGAGGGCTAACAGTGGGAGATAGTTTCTGATTCCATGCCCTCTTGTAAACTTCCTAGGGAGGGAGCCTCTTGTGGGCTGCTGTATGTGCCTGGTACGCTGGGTTCTGCTTGGTGGGTCACAGGTTGTACAGGCCTGCTGTAAACAAATGTGGGGAAAGCCTGATTTAAAAACTAGTTGGCAGTGTGCATGCCCCCTCCCCCAGGCTTTATGTATTGAGATATTCCAGACTGAAGTTCATTCTGCAACTTTAGAATTGTTTGCAGAATATATCTTACCTATGTTCTTGAACTGGCAGACTAACTCAAGATAAATTCTCGTGGTGCAGTGTTTAAACTTCTGTACTGGAGCCAAAATTGTGCTCACAACTTGGGATTTGATCCAGGTAGCCAGCTCAAGGTTCACTCAGCCTTCCAGTTTGGTAAAACATGTACCCAGCTTGCTTGGGGGTTTGGAATGGGTAGCCTGCATTATCTATCTATCTATCTATCTATCTATCTATCTATCTATCTATCTATCTATCTATCTATCTATCTATCTATCTATCTATCTATCTATCTATCTATCTATCTATCTATCTATCTATCTATCTATCTATCTATCCAATTTATATTCCGCCCACTACCCAAAGGTCTCTGGGCAGCTTACAATTGAAATGAACAGTTAAAACAATTAAAAATTAAAATGTCAATTAAAACAATAAAAACATTTAAATACAAACACTAAAATTGCCATCAGGACCCACAATCAATATTAACTTGTAAACTGCCCAGAAAATGTTTTAAATGCTACAGAGCAGTATATCAGCTATCAGTCACAATTCAAAGTGCTAACCTTAACCTACAAAGCACTGTACGACCTGGGTCCTAGCTACCTCAGAGATCAAATCTTGTAGTATGAACCGCCTCGGGTGTTAAGGTCATCAGGAGAGGCCTGTCACCCTCGCAGGTACATCTCGTGGGAACCCATGAAAGGGCCTTCTCGGCTACTGCACCCAGACTCTGGAACTCCCTCCCACTAGAGGCCAGCTCTGCCTCATCTCTGTTGTCCTTCCAGAAACAGGCAAAGACTTTTCAGGAAAGCTTTCCCTGAATGATGGACTACCTATTATGTGACTTTTATATGAATATACCATACACAAGATACAAAGACTTTGTGTTTATGACCACTTATAACTTTGTGCTTATACTATATATCTCCTTGTGTGATTGCACTGACACTATGTTATCAATTGTTAGTTTTAATGATGCCTTCTAATGCTGTAAGATATCCCTGAATTCCCTGTTTCTCAAACTGAATGTGTCTTAATTGTAATGGACTGTACTGTATATTGTCTCGCCTTATTGTAAGCTGCCTTGGGTCATTTTCCAAGAAGAAAGGTGGGGTAAAATACTCTAAAATAAATAAATACATACATAAATAAGCAGCATGCCTTGCTTTGCTTATGTTTATCCTGTTAAATCTTTTTTTTAACTGGAATTGTTGTGGGTTACTGCCATTTGAATTCTATGCCAAATTTCTCTGTTTTTAGAGAAATTCTAGAAGACACAATTCATGATAAATAGTGGACTATTCTCTCTCTTTCTCTTTCTCTCTTTCTTTCTCAGGACAGACATTATTTGACTGTCTGCTTCTCTCTCCTCAGTATTCTAAACGGTAGCTGAAATCTTGTTGTTTACCATTGTAAGTCTCAGCTAGAGTGGGCCCATTGAAACAATGGGGATCTGATGAGTCAGCCCCTCAGCAGGTTCAGTTGGGCCTATTCCAGTTGCAGTCAATTATTTATTAATTTAACATATATATATTTTTACCCTGCCTTTCTCCTTAAAAAGGACCCAAGCCAGCTGACATAATTAAAAGACAATACAGTAGGACCCCAGTATCTGCTGGGGATCAGTTCCAGGCCTTTCCATGGATAACAAAAACCATGGATAAGAGAGAACGTCACCTCTCAAAAATGCTGTTTTGCGACAGTAGCTTGGTTTACGGCTGCTGTTTTGCCACAGTGGCCTGGTTTACAGCTGCTGTTTGTGACAATACTTTGCTTTGCGGGTGCTGAATTCTTTCTTTAATGTTTTCCACTGCCAACCGTGGATAACTGAATCAGTGGTTAATGAATAAGTGGATGCGGGGGTCCTACTGTATTCAAAGCTGACAACAGTGAGTGTGCAGATACTAAAAAAGATCAAGCAGATGTCGTATTTTAAAAAAAGTAAACAAAAGCATCACCGAAAAATTCAAAGCCATAGGTAACAGCAGCACATTTAAATTCCCACTTGGGTGGTCAGAAAAAACTACTCAGAGAAATCTATTGCACTCAGCAGCAAGATTTCACCCTGTGGCTATCAAGAAGACATGAGAACGAAAATAGGCCCCACAGAGGATAATCGGCAGGTGTGCTTTCAGAAAGAAGCCCCGTTGCTGATGGAGTGGAAATCCCATCCAGACCTTTCGTATGTTCTGTATTGTAGCAGAAGCTATTAATGCATTTGATGTTGTCTCCCCTCCCCCCATGAAAAAAGTCTTGGCATGACCATTTCTTCCTTCATGTTGTTGATTGTTTGTATTTCAGATTCCTTTGTGGCCATCAATAAACCACCTGGTTTGTCCGTGGCAGGTATGCAGGTATATCTGTGCTTTACGATTTACTTAGGGAAGTCTGAGAAGGAAGATACACTGGAAGAACTATAGCAGAGGAAGGCCTGTTGGAAGGACAGGCGTGCTCCCAAAATGAAAATAGCAGTTAGGATGATGAAAGAAACAAGATTATTGTTAGAGAGGGCAAGAGTCTCCCATGGAACAATGAGGACTAGAGCCCCCCCCCAAATCCAGTACTATTCAGATTTGTTGCGCTATAACTCGTGTAATGACCAAATGACTGGAAGCAGTGAGAACCATAAAATTGTAGGACAGTTGAGCTGGAAGGGGCCTATAAGTGCTCCAACGCTGGAGGCATTCAAGAGAAATTGGGACAATCCCCTGGCAGATTGCCTTTGATTGGTACTCCTGCCTGGGGCAGAGGGGTTGACTTGATGGCCTTCCAACTTCACCATTCTATGATTCCATAAGGCCGCCGGGTCCAATCCCCTGCTCCATGGAGGAATCCAAATCCAAGGACATCTGCCAGGCGGTTGTCTAAAATTTCTCTTGAAGGCCACTTAACGTCACCCGAGAGAATTGGTTTCGTTGTCGTACTCCTCTAACATTTCAGATCCCCCCCCCGATAGTCGACTGAAATCTGGCTTCCTGTGGATTGAACCCATTTTGGCATGTCCTGTACAGTAATCCCCCACCTATCGCGGGAGTTAGGGACCCGACCCGACCCGACCTGCAATAATTGAAAATCTGTGATATGGGGATGCTGAGTCAGGTAAGGACTGGGGGGGGCATGGCACTGCCCTGAACAGGCCTCCAACAGGCTTCCCCAGCCCCAGAAGTGGTTTCTTGCAATCCAGAAGTCACTTCCATTGTTTTGGAAGTCACTTCCGGTTTCTCGGAAACTACTTCTGGGGCCTTTGACAGGCCTGGGAAGCCCGTCGGAATCCCCTTTGGGGCAGCCTGTCAGGCCTGGGTGAAGTGCAGGAGGCCTCAAACAGGCCCAAGCAGCTTACCCCAGGGGCCCTTGCTTTTCATATACTGCGGTCCCACAATATACCGGGACTGAAGTATATGAACCGTGAAATGGCGGGGGACCACTGTACAGTACCCTGGGATGTTTGAGAATAGATCTGATGACCCTTTTCTGTACGACTTCCTCTCAAACTGCCCCGTTTGTGCAATCTCATCTCCCCTCAGTACTTCTTTGTCAAGGCTAAACATGCCTGGTTCTTTCGGTCTTTCTGAGGGTTCCCCCCCTCCCCCCCTTTTCTTGCCTCTTTATTAACAGGACGTGGAAACAAACTCAACATGATGATACAGATTTTTTTATTAGAAATGCATCATCTGATTAGACTCCCAGACATCTGATTAGATAGATAGATAGATAGATAGATAGATAGATAGATAGATAGATAGATAGATAGATAGATAGATAGATAGATAGATAGATAGATAGATAGATAGGGTATTTTATTGTCATTGTACATAGTACAGTGAAATTGAATACTATCCCTGGTGCAATTAAAAAGAAAAAAAAACAGTGAATTAAAAGCACTCATATATATCCATCTTTCACACCAGTGTTGCACCAAAGACTGACATGGGAGGCTGGTGGAAAATAAATATTTGTCATTCTTGTTAACATAAAAAAACAAGGGAACCCAAGTGCTGAAAATATCTGTGAGGATTGTCTGTGAAGATTCTCAGTCATCCAGGTGAGTTTATCTGGAAGTTGAGTCATGGCTACTGGACTCAAAAAGAAGTCCAGTAGCCATGACTCAACTTACAGATCTGTGAGGATTGTAGTATAATGCAAATAGGTATTGGTTGCTTAGTTTAAGGCATACTAGATTGGGGGTGGAGGAGAAGTTAATACTAGGTCCCTGGGTAGCCTCTTGTGTCACTTATGAGTTTTTTTCCCTCCTTTTTTTCACGGTAACAACAGGTAAAGAAGAGCTGACTTTGCTGTCCCTGTTGCCAGATCTAAGCCAGAAGCTGGGCCTTCCCCAGGATCTCCAGGTGATCAGAGCAGCTGGAAAGTAGGTAGCCAAGGCAAAGTTTGAGTGAAAACTATTGATGGAGAATACGTCATTTTAGAAAGTGAATTGAAAGCTGCTCTCCAGATAAATTGGGGGCGGTGGGGGGGAGAATAAACCAATGGGAGCAGCTGACATAAAAAAAAAACTACTCTCAGCTATAGACATTGAAGCTATCAAAATCTTAATAAAATATGCCAGCAAATAAGAAATGTGAAATAATCATTCATAGCCTAGAAATGCTTTAATGTATGTTTTGATCCCAGGAGATGCCAAAGTTTGCAGAATGAAAGCATAGGACACTGGTTTCAGAAAAGGAAGAAGTACTCGGCCAGTGGTTCTCAACCTGTGGGTCCCCAGATGTTCCTGGACTGCGACTCCCAGAAGTCTTCATCACTAGCTGAGCTGGCCAGGATTTCTGGGAGTTGCAGTCCAGGAACATCTGGGGACCCACAGGTTGAGGACCACTGCACTAGGCAGTATATTGCATATCTGCACTGACTACTGGAGCACAGCTGGCTGGGTAGCTCAGTGAGTTAGGCATCTGGCTGCAGAGCCAGAGGTTGGGAGTTCAATTCCCCGTTGGGTGCTTCCTGGGAGAAGAGCCAGCCTGTGCAGCCTTGGGCCAGCGGCACAGTCCCAAGGCACCCGTAGGAAGAAGGGAATGGGGAACCACATATGTGTAGTCCAGTGGTTCTCAACCTGTGGGTCCCCAGATGTTCCTGGACCACAACTCCCAGAAACCCCTTCCAGCACACTGAGTGGTGGGGGCTTCTGGGAGTTGCAGTCCAGGAACATCTGGGGACCCACAGGTTGAGAACCACTGATGTAGTCGCTACATAGGAGACCCTTGAAAGGGTCACCATAATTCAGACTTGACTTGATGGCATTGAATCATTATATTACTGGAACAGACAACACATTTCATAGGAAAATCAATTTGTGCTTCAAAGATGACAGTAGTAGAACCTTTACCTTTATGGGTCATAAAAGCTTTTTTTTTAAAAAAAAAAAAAAGAGAGATGGACAACAGCATTTAATTGTCCTGATGCATTACTTACACTTGAGACAAGAGGCTACTGTTAGACCAGAATATGAAGAACCAGAAGCCTCATGGTGCAGTGGTTAAATGCCTGTACTGCAAGCTAAACCGTGCTCACGACCCGGGGGTTCAATCCCAGGTAGCAGGCTCAGGGTTGACTCAGCCTTCCATCCTTCTGAGATCATTAAAATGAGTACCCAGCTTGCTGGGGGGGGGGGGCAATGTGTAGCCTGCATACTGCAATTAAACTGTAAGCCGCCCAGAGACTACTTGGAAGTGGTATGGGATGGTATATAAGCAGAATACTTTGCTTGGCTTTTGCTTTCCAACTGACAAAGATGTGAGATAAGGATGTATTTTGGCTTCCTATCAGTTCAATCTGTATGCTGAATGGGAATCTGAAATAGATCCAGATGAGAGATGAGTGAAAATTGGAATTAGAAACGTCAGTCAGTTGAGATACGCAGGTGGCAGTGAGCTGGCAGAAAATAGCAGTGACATGAAATGTCAGCGTATGGGGTTTTAAAAAAAGTTTGTGCCAGGTCTCTGTTTCAGGACAGCCCAAAACCTAGATAAGCAAGGGGGGAAAGAACTTAAGGCGAAATAGTCCTAGGGGAGTCACTTTCAGTGATATGGTTCTCTAATGAGATGTGAAAGCCGTGCTTCACAGAAAATGTGAGGTTGATAGAAAAGATTTTTAAAAACCCTCTTTCCTACAGAGAGAGTTCTGGACTTGTTCTGCTTTCGAATTGCCCAAATACGGTGCGTCGCGTTCACGATTTCTACATTCAGTCTCGCCGGGCAAAGCATCCGACTGCTACCTACTAGTGAGTTCATCCTTTCTCCCGTCTTCTGGTTTCTGCTGCGGGTAGGAGTGGTGGGATCCGGAGCAGGGAAAACTCCCGAGGCCAGTCTTGGATCTGCAGTAGCTTTGCTTCCTCCTTGTCTTCCTTTGCTCCCAATTTATGAAACTGGAGATAACGCTTTCTGTTTTGCAAAGCCTTCTGACCAAGGACTGTGGCCGTTCTCTCTTTTAATATGGTCTGAAAAAGTACACTGGCTTCCCGGGGGGGTGGGAAGAACAGGCAATTCTGATGGCCTCACAAAGGAGCAGGTTCCCATGACCCTGTCCTGTCCTTTAGTAAAAAAAAGGGAGAGCACTGTAGGCTTCCACATTTATCTCAAAACTTGGAAGATCAACCCGTGTCGACACCCTGACAAGGAACCAACCCTCTCTCTGCAGTGCCGTTTGCACCAGGATTCCGGCGGCCTTGGAGGGGGAAATTTGTACCTACGTCAAACTGATGCAGATTGAAGATTTTAACTTGGTGAGAGCCGATGCAATCTGAAAGGGTTGGAGCTTGCAGGTTGTTATTGTTGTAACGCATGCGTCCCCCTTGCAACCTGAAAGGTTGTCCTCCACCACCACCACCACCACCCTAGAAACATGGTTTTGGGAGGTACCTCTTGCTTTCTTGTGGGGCAGTTTTTGCTGTGTTTTTATGGCAGAGCCTGGGGGGGTGGGGGGACACCCACTTCCCCACTTTTTCTGTTTGGCCGCCAGAAGGCGCAAAAGACCTTTACAGCAGGAGACCCTTTTGTATGGAAAATAACGAGGGCAGAGGTGGTGTCTGTGGCCAGTAGCTCTCCAAGGCCCAGGGGTGGGCGGGTGCTGCCCCAGGAATCTCTGGAGGCTTCCTACAGGGAAGGACAATCTGTAGCCTTCTTGGAGGCTGCTGGACTCGGTCTCCCAGTTAGTCCTCGCGTGCATAACCAAGAGTCATGGATTGTGATGTTTGGGGTCCATCATCTAGGAAGACACATTACAGCCACCACTGCTCTACAAAGTCTGCTCCAAGCTATTGTGGGTTTCAGCTTCTAGACACCAGACAGGACAGCTGGTGGCTGGAGATGGTGGTAGAAGGAATGGCAACATCCCAGCAGGGCGCCAGGTTAGGAAAAGCTGTTCTGGAAAGCTTGCCACTATTCTTCAGTAGGGAGAAGCGTTATACTTTCAATGCCAACTGTGGCATTCAAAGAGCCCTAACTTGCCTCCTCTGTCCCCCTGACTGGGATCTACAAGTGCAGGGATGACCTGGGCGTGTCCATCAGGGAATACAATAACGTGTGGCCTCCATTTTCCACCTGCCAAGTTATCTAAAATGGGTCCCAAACCTGTGTAGTAAATGTTGGAAATGTGCACAAGAAACAGGGACTTACTATCATGCATGGTGGACGTGTGATACAGCAACAAAATTGGATTAAAATACATACCTGGCTTATTAGAATGACAAAAATACATGTAGACTTTAGCCCAGAACTGTTTTTGCTAGGCATGCTACCAGAAAATTTAGACAAACAAAATACTTATCTGGTATTGCACATTCTGACAGTGGCGAGGATAGTTTGGGCACAACACTGGGGAAAACGAAGAAAGGCCAACAGATGAAATGATTATTAAGAAAATTTTGGAATATGCAGAGATGGACAGACTTGTGGGGATTTCATATCTTCGATAGCTCTGAACCCCAAGAAATGGGCAGAGCACAAAGTGCACCTAGAGGAAGCTGAAGACCTGGATTTCCCAGAAATCCCCAGGGCCGAGCAGGCACCCAGTGTGCAGCTAAGCTGATGCTGATCTAAGCATAGGTCAGGAGGCCAGAAAAACAGGATATCAGGATACATCTGCTCAGGACCAAGAGCCCCTTCCTGTTCTTATCAATAATCCCTCACTAGCTAGGGAGCATTTTCCCTCCCACCCATGGAATGTACTTCCTCTGCCATTGTGTACTTGTTTACTGTTATCAATAAATACAGACCTCTGGTCCCAGGCAGCTCAGAGAGAGCTCACACACACTCCCACACAGTCTACAGCATACAGC
This sequence comes from Phrynocephalus guinanensis, assembly GCA_037367245.1. NCBI lineage: Eukaryota > Metazoa > Chordata > Lepidosauria > Squamata > Agamidae > Phrynocephalus > Phrynocephalus guinanensis. Next base: position 32,038,443 of record CM074744.1, on the reverse strand, counting down.
ATACACGCCTGCCCGCAGCCCAGAGAGAGAGAAACAGAAATGCTGCCTGAGGACCAGATGATTGCACCCCGAAGCTCTGTGTCCGCGTAATCCGTAACGCAACACAGACTGACAATGAGATGACTCACAATATTACCAAGTATGGGATCTGTTTTATCAATGGCTAGAAAAAAGAAACAAAGAATAAGAGGAAAGCTGGTTGTAACATAACAAGGACTGAAACCCATGTATCACAATGTTTAACAAATATTACATCAACTTTTTTTCCTTATAGAAAACGAATAAAATATAGTTTAAAAAAAATAACACGTGGCCTCTGTGTGATGTGCAGGTGGTGCCTGTAGCTTCTCCTTCCCGCAAAAGCCTCAAAAGGAAAGAGGTGAAGCACACTCTGACCCACTACAAAGTGCTCGACTCCCGAGAAGGATGTGCGTTGCTTCAGTTGGAGCCGGTGACAGGTGTGTTGCAGGGAACAGCCTGGGATTGACTGGGCAATGCTTTTTTAGGATGTACAACTCAAGGGGAGAAACTGATCACTGCTAGAAGTAATCAAATAAACAGCCATCATAAAGGATTGAGTCCTTCATAGTTGGAGAGAAACAAAGAATGCCATGACATGTGAAAGGCCAATGTATCTGTAATAAATGCGTGTTTTTTTGTGCATTGTAGCCAAGTCAGACTAGAGTTAATATTGGTTTGCAAGGGGCTGCAGAGCTCTTGGTTCTTTTCCGCTGCAGAAAGCCTAAAAGTGAAAACTTATTACCCAAGGTGGTTGAGGGCTAGTTCGGCTGACATCCGCTGGCTTTTAAGTTCTGTAGCTCTAAAATTCCTCCCTGCCTAGGGCTGCCGGGAGTGACTGGAGATGACTTGTCCTGGCCTAATGTTAGGATAGTATAATGGCTGTGAGTCGGGTCCCAGAGAGGTTTGGAACTGGAGAAGTCAGCTGCTTCCCAGTTCCTCGCCTTCCTCTTTGTGGCTTTTCTGCCAGCTTATTTCTACCATCAAAGGGTCTGTTCCATTCCACCCCTTGAGGAATGGAAAGGACCTGGGTTTTGCATTTGAGAACCCAGGATGAGAGCTGTCCCAGAACCTCCTTTAATTGGAGGCCATACCTTCTCTTCGTTGCCATCTTAATTTGCAACTGGTGGAGGGAGTATTGCAGCTAAATTTGTGTCCTGTTGGGTACTTGACCCAGAGTGCAGAATCTGGGTTCTCGAGGTGCAGAATCTGGCTGCCATTGTCCTGTTTCTTTCAAGCGATTGGTGTGTGTGTGTGTGTGTGTGTGTGTGTGTGTGTGTGTGTGTGTGTGTGTGTGTGTGTGTGTGTTTTCTATCAGTCCTGCTCCAAAGTCTCAGTTCAGGGTCACGCTGTGTATGTTTTCACCTGGGACCCTCCACAGTAATATTCTCCTTTGATTTCCCCTTCCCTCGTCCCTTGTCTCTCTTTTTTCTCTCTCCCAGTCTTTCCCAGCCAGCTTCTGGTGCACCTGACCCTGATCCTCAGCCCTGTCCTAGGGGACCACGTGTATTCTCCCCGTGTTGGGGCCGTCCTGGGGCAACCTTTCCTTTTGCCAGCCGAGACTACCCTGCCTCGAACACAGGTATAGAGGAGATGAAGCTGGCCTGCTTGGTGTGAGAGGGATATATGTGGAGAGCAAGGCAAGTTCTGAGGAGGGCAGCAAGGATGATTGGCAGGCTGGAAACCAAGCCCTGCAAGGAAAGACGGAAAGAACTAGAGATGTTGATCCTGGAGGAAAAAAGACTGCCGGGCAATACGAGAGCCCTTTTCAAATATCTGAAGGGCTGTCCTATAGAAGAGGCGCAGGATCTGTTCTCGATCATCCTAGAGCAGTGGTGGCGAACTTTTGGCACTCCAGACATTTTGGACCACAACTCCCAGAATTCCAAGTCTAGATTGCCAGTGACAAAGACCCGTGGGAGTTGTGGTTCCAAACATCTGGAGTGCCGAAGGTTCACCACCAGTGTGCTAGAGTGTAGGACGCACAACAGTGGGCTTAAGTTAAGAAAGCCCGGCTTTCGGAGGAATATCAGGAAAAACTTCCTAACTGTTAGAGCAGTATGGCGATGGAACCCATTACCTCAAGAGGTGGGGAGTGCTCCAGCACTGGAGGCTTTCAGCATACTATGTGTCCTTTGATTTGTGTTTCCTGCATGGAGCAGGGGGATTGGACTTGATGGCCCTTCCAGCTCCACAGTTCTATGGTTCTATAAGGCTGTGGAACTTTTGGCCTTCCAAATGGTTTGGGCTTCAACTGGCAGAAGCCTGAGGTATGTAGATAGCGGTGAGCTATACTCTGGGAGCTTTCGTCCATCTGGAAGGCCAAGGCTTGCTTCCTTCCTTCCCTTTAGAGCAGAGTTTCCCAATTTTAGGTCCCCGGATGTTCTTGGACTACAGGTCCCAGAAACCCTGGTCAGCACCGATGGTGGCAAAAGAGTCCTCCGGGGGGGCGGGGGTTAGTCCAAGAACATCTGGGGACGGCAGGTTGGGAACCACTCTTCTAGAGCAAAGTAGCAGGCTCTTAGGGAGGGGGAATCACGACTGTTAAGTGACACCTTTTCGGTGTTTGGACAAACATCCCACAGCATCCTAATTGTGGGTTGTGGGGAGTAGCTATCTGAAAAAGCGAATGTTTCATATCTCTGCGATCCCTTGTAACTTGTTAAAGATTCATGACCATGCTATTAGCATAAAGTAAAGGTTATTTGCCTTTTAGCCCAACTGCAATCTAGGGCAAACCTAGAGACAAAGGGAAGCGTCTCTTGCTAGTTACCCCCTGTAGAAATTGCAGATATTTCCACATTTGAGCCCAAACAATTTAGGAATGGGGGAAAGGCAAATCCCATTCAGATTTTAATATGAAGCTACCAAACTAGAATCTCCTGAGCCATGTACAAGAATACACGTATCAGGTGACAGAGATCTGCAGGGGGGTTGAGAACCAGTTTTCATTTGGGCCAGCAGGTTGGGGGAGTTACACACCCCAAAACAACAGCTTTAGGGATGTTTCCCTGCCTTTCCAGAGCTAGATTTTGCATCATTTTCATTGATGTGCATATTGGTTGTTGACTGGTTTAGTGGTTGTTTTGTTTAAAATTGGTATTCATGCCTTACTTGCAGCCCTTAATTGGATAAAGACATCATTAAGCAGTGTTTTGGGTTCCTGGAAAATGATTTCCATGTTCACTGAACTGCCTGTTCTTTACTTTTCTGGATCTTAATGGTTATGTGCTATTGAGGCATCAGAGAACTGCATATTTCTGGTTCTCTTATGCCTACACAATTTCTAAGCATCAAGGCATGTAAAAAGGAAAGAACAAACAGTCCAGTCAGTAGAGAGCATGGAAGTCAAGTTCCAAGAAGCTGTACACTCTTAGCTAAATAAGATAAAAGGAAAAAGTGGAAAAGCCATTTTAAACAAAAGCAAAACCAGCAAGCAAATAATAATAAATCAGATAAGATAATGCAAATAGTAGTACCACAAAGCCAGGACAACATTCCTGAAGGTATATTGCCAGTTTTCAATGGCTTAAAAATTACCTGTATTTTTCCATGTATAATATGACCCTCACTTTTCCAACCCAAAATCACACTTTCCCAACTGTGCACTTATCTCCTTGGCTAACTTGTGTGTATAAGACAACCCTCAATTTTTAATCTACCAATTTTAGACAAAAATATAGTCTTATACACCGAAAAATACTGTAGTACTGTACAAAAAGATTACAGGCATATGTGTGTGTGAGCAAAATAAAAGTGGGATTAGGGCTGTGTGAGACCCATATAGGGTACATGATGCTCACTCCTGATTAGAGGAAAGTGAATATAAAAGTGGCTCTATCATTGGAAATGTACAAAGATACATATTTGTACATTATACTAGTTACCTAATTTCCCTTAACTATATTAAGGATAATTACTTGCAGAAAGCATATAAAATATGTAAATTAGGAGGAATATACTTTGTATGAAAATGTATACACCTTTTCAGTAGACTATTATGTATTCATTTATGTAAATTATTCACAGTATTTATTTATTTTATTTAAACTATTCCTATCCCATGTTCCTACCCAAAGAAGCTGAAAATGTAAACGAAAATGTTTACTAAAAATGTAAACAGGTGGAAATGGGTCAGAAAGACTTACATTTGGCAAAGCCATAAACGGAGATAAGTCAAAAATAACTTCATCCCTAGCTGTAGTAATCAGGGCCAAAAAAAACCCTCCATAAGGCAACCCTCTTTAAGATGGAAGTTTCTTAAACTATGTGGTTTTTTTTTAATTTGCACTGTATCGTGTGTGGTGGTCGCAACCCCCCCATCCACTTTGAGGGCAAAGGTTCCTGCGAAGGAGCCGGACCCCTGATGACAATCTCCACAAACGGTCTTGACACAAGGCTGCCCCCCCTGCAACCCTGTTCTACGGTTGCTTTGCAGCTGCTACGTAGGGTGTTCAATGTTGTGCCATCTTAAATCTAACCCACTGATCAAGTTGGTCTCAGTTTAGTGGGAAGAGGGGAAAAAAGAAAGGCCAAACAGGTCTCTCTCTCCTCTGCTGTTACACAGCCAAGTGGGACCGTTGGTGTTAAATGTTTTTAAGTGCCCAAAAGGAGAATGTGACCCTTACGGTTTACCCAGTAGAATGTACTCCCAAATAGATAAAATGCTGGCCATCAGCATCTCCCTTTCCCTGAGTTAAAATCCCTGCTCTGCCTAGCCTGAAGTTCCTGTACCGTAATCTTGGCAAACCTTCCCTTTTTGTTGTTGTGTGGGGTAAAATATGACTGCCTTGCCTCGGTGTTTAGAAAAGCCAGATACGGGCTTTAAAACATTGGATTGCTAGAAATGGCTGCAGCGGGGACTAATTCCACCCTCATCACGCTCCCTACTCGGTAGATATTGGAAGACTCTCTCCTGGAGAGGCTCCGTGTCCAGCAGCAACACGTCCATCGCCTGCCGCTTCACCTCCACTTCCACCGGCTCCTCCTCCCGCCTGCCGACTCCTCTTCGTCCAGCCCTGCGCTCACCGCTCCTCTTCCACCGTATTTCCTGAAGACTCTTCATCTACTGGGACTTGCCTTCCCACGGGAGAGGAAGAAACAGTGAGGCGAAGAGCAGGTTTCCCCCAAGCCAGGAGGTGCGGTCTGCAGCCAGCCCGGTGGTTGTGGCGACCTTAAAACCACCAGAAAGAAGCAGGTTTCTGGGGGAACGAGTTAGCCTTTGGCTACAAAGAAGAACAGCTTTCCCCTGAAGCTGGCAAGATTTTTTTCAGTTCTAGGCTACCTTTCTCCGGGCTAGGAGACCCATGGCAGCTCACAAAGGTGTTGAGGAAGAGAGCTGGACATAGAAGCTGCTTCAAGGCTTTTTATTTTCGTTTTCTCTTGAAGCCAACACCAAAAGCTGCCTCGGTTCTAGGATTTTTGTTTTTCCACAGAGAAACAGAGCCTATAGATGGCCTCATAACCAACAGTCCAACTGTGTGTGTGTGGGGGGAACAGAAGTTTTTACAATTTAAAAAAAAATTACACTTAAAGATATATATCTTGTAGCCACTCACTGTAAATTTCAGGATGGTATGTCAATGGTATTATTATAAAACTTAAATTTTCTTGTTGGCAGTGAAAAGGAATTAAATTGATTTAGCCCCGAAAATAGATCAAAATTTCTATACCCAATGATTATAACCTTCCCCCCCCCCCCCCTTGGCTAGCATGTTGGATGCTCTTGTCATCTCCTGTGGGGTTAGCTGGTATGTTCTCTCTCTCTCTCTCTCTCTCTCTCTCTCTCTCTCTCTCTCTCTCTCACTCACTCACTCACACACACACACACACACACACACACACACACACACACACACTAGTGCCATGGCAATCAATCAATCAATCAATTTTATTTTACAGCCAAAGGCCCGGTAAAATACAGTACACATTCAAACAAGTACACATTCCAATAAAAGAAACTTAAAATTAGTTAAGCGCCAGAATTCTCTTTTGTGTTTTTTGGACTGAGAGAAGGAATTTGGCCACAAGTTCTGTAATGGACTTATTTGTGTCTTCTAGAAGATATCTTGTATACCAGTCCAAGGATCTGCCTGGTAGACCTCTTGTTACAGGGTAAAGAAGCCTGATACGTTCATCTCTGTAATAACTACATATAAGAAGAACATGCTGCAATGTTTCAATTTCTTTATCATTGCAGGGGCATAATCAATTTTCATATGGTAACCCTCTAAAACTGCAGATGGAAGACAGTTAAATCTGGCTCTTGAAAAAAATCTGTCGGTATTTTGGGATTGTCAGTTTTCCCAAATATTTAGCACTTTGATGAAATTCAAGATTTAAACCAAAATGCATGGGTGAACAAATTTTCTGGGCCTTCTCTGTAGAAGACTGGAAATCAATATCTTTAAATTGCTTTTCAATGATGGACTTAACTGTCTTCAGTTCATAAATGTGAAAAAATTCCATAGACAGGCCTAAGAAATGCAATTTGGTTGGGAAGATTTTTAACCAGGAGCAGGTGTAAACATCTTTCATCAAAAGATGTAGATATCCAGAGGAAGTGTCAGCATATAACACTTTGATCCAATATCTGAACGCATGTAACCAGGCAGTACATTCGATTGAGGAGACGCCTACCTCAAGTCGTAGACCTGCTACAGAAACACATTTTGGCAATCCAAGAATAGACCTTAAAAACCTTGCAAGGATACTCTCAATGTTTGTATGGAAGCCCAGGATCCATACTGGGATTCCATATAGCAGCTGAGGTAGGACCTTGGATCTGAATATCTGGATAGCAGCTGGTATAAATTGCCCACCCTTCGTAAAGAAGAAACGGGTAATGGCCTTGCTGGTATTCTGAGCTGCCTGTATAACAGACCTTCTATGGGGAGCCCAAGAAAGATTCTGGTGGAACCAGATGCCCAGGTATCTGAATTGTTTAACCTGATCAATGTATTTCCCATTAATTTTCCACTTTTGTAATGCTGCATGCTTCTTAAAGACCATAATTTTTGTTTTACTAATGTTTATATTCAGTTGATTGAGCTTACAGTATTCCATAAATGCACGCATTAGGCGTTTAAGGCCAATTTCTGATAATGAGAGCAACACAGCCAGTTCTTCCCAGGCATGTTTAGTAGCATTCTTAGAGGGAGAAAGGGGGGATGTAGACATTGGCAGTGACAAGGAATTAAATTGATTTAGCCCCGAAAATAGATCAAAATTTCTATACCCAATGATTATAACCTCCCCCCCCTTGGCTAGCATGTTGGATGCTCTTGTCATCTCCTGTGGGGTTAGCTGGTATGTTCTCTCTCTCTCTCTCACACACACACACACACACACACACACACTCTCACACTCACACACACACACACACATTAGTGCCATGGCAATCCATGGCAGCAGCTTTTCTGGCTTTGGAAGCTGGCCAGAAAAGGCAAGGCACACCTCATTTCCATTGAAATCAGCACGAATCCTGTGCTGTCATGGAAGGCAGTGGGTTTGTGCCTTCCTCGTGTTAAATCCCGATGCCTTATATATAATGGCAAATGTGCTGTTCAGTGCTGTTCTTTGTAGAAGAGGAGGAGGAAGCGGCAAGGGCCGCCCACAGGCCCTGGTTGCCTTAGGGACTGGCGCTCTCCCAACAGAAAGGGAGGTTAGAACCCTATCCCTCTTCCCCCATTTAAATGAATAAACCTGATTAACAGAAGCTGCCGCCCTGCCAGTTATGTTCAGATTTCAGTACATTTCCCCCACAAAAAAAAGAAGTTAATTTATCTCAAGCTTTCATTTGGGAGAAATGCCTGAGTGGTGCTTAATGCCTCCAGATAAATTGCTTTTGCCTGTTCTTTGTCTTTGGTTTATCAGATGCTTCACTGATTTATATGTCAAGGGCATGTTTCAAGACTAGTGTTCTCTTGGTGGCTTAATATAAATAAAAAGGAGCGAACTATAAATAAAGAGCAGCAAAAATCTCCAGCATCTCCAGCACCAGTAAAACAAGATTACAGTTTAATAACTAACTGCGGGGTGGTGGAGGAATACAAGGTCTTCATCTAGTGATGAAGAGAAAGTGGATTCCTGAGGAGAATTTCCGAAACAGGGAGACACCTCTCCCAGGTTGCTGTTTCCAGTCACTGTGATTTCAGTTCCCAGCAGCTCAGTGGTTCCTAACCTGGGGGTCGGGACCCCTTTGGGGGGCTGAATGACCATTTCACAGGGGTCGCCATGAGACATTGAAGAAAAAGGCCCAAACGGCTTGGATCTGGAGGGGGAGGGGGAGGAAGGGGGAAAAGAGTGGGTTGATAGGTTGGAGGGGATGTCAGTCAACGGCACCAGAGGCTGTGATTGGCTGAGGGTGCCTGTAGAGGGAAGTTCTCGATGGCCCCTGTGGCAATGTCCTGCCAAAGGGGGCTTCTGGCCTCTTGCAAGCAGGGCAAGGGGGTCACCACCAATGAGGAACGGTATTAAAGGGTCATTCCATTAGGAAGGTTGGGAACCACTGCAACAGCTCATGTGAAGGCAGAAACATTCCCCAAGCCAAAATCCTGTTCTTTGCACTTGCTGAGATAAACACAGTTGGTATAAATCCCGACCACAAATTTGCACAGCTTAAGAGGTCAGCCTAGGCAATTGCTCAGGTGCAGAGTCATGGGGTGTAACTAACGTCAATTGCCAAGATTTGTGCCAATTACAGCATATTTCCATGTATAAGACTATATTTTTGTCTAAAATTGTTAGACTAAAAATAGAGGGTTGTCTTATACAGAGAGGTAAGCCCATGAGAGAACTATGCAGTTGTGAAACTCTAATTTTGGGTTGGAAAAGTTGGGTGTGTCTTATACATGGAGGCGTCATATAGACCGGGGGGGGGATACAGGTACATTGCAGCAGTGTGAAAACACAATATGATTTTGATCCCTGGCCTTCTAAACTGGGCAAATAATTAGAGAAGATGGTTTAAAATATCTCCCCCTCACCTCTGACTACTTTCCCATTAATTGCTATGAAGAGATCTCGGTAAGCTGAAAGCATGTCTATACATTACTTGACAGCCATAAATTGATAGAAGTTTGTGTTCCTTTTCTCATCCCAAAATTGCCTGGTACAATTTAAGATAAGGTGTCAGTCTCTTCCAGACACGGACATGGACTTTGAACATTTTTTTCTAAATCGATGCCAGGTGATTATCTTTTATTTCCAATAGCTTTTCCTATTATAGTAACTTTGAGAGCTTTGCTGAACATCCAGAGTGTTAGAAGGCTTTTAAAAGAAAATAGCATGTGATCGGAGACATCAAGCTCAGTTTGGTTCCTTTATAATGAGGAATTACAAGTTGTACTAGCATTCTGTGTCATACAGATCTATCTATACCCTTTGAGGGGGATTTTGGGCCTGAGCCAAGCAATGTTCCTTGGTTGCTTTCCCCCTTTTATGCAAAAGTTGATGGTTTTTGAAATAAACATTCTCCATTTTGATGAAAAGAAAGCAAGCAACACAGCCCCTTCCTTCAAAGCATTAAAAGCGATTCTACACAAATCAGTTTAATAGGATATAATTGGATTTTATTCTCTTTTACAAACAGAATTCACAAATTGCCTTCAGGATCTGATCATGTAAAGAACAAAACCCCAAAAGAACCACTTATTAGGACAATTATACCGTTCGACATATAATTGCACAAAATGTGTGTTCCTGATTAAATGCGGTGGATTTCAAGCAATTACGCGAGAGCTGTGTCAGCCCTTTCATTTGTACCATTATTTGTTAATGCGCCTTAAGTGGGCCATGTTTTTAAAAATGGGAATTTAGGACACAGTCATTTTTCACCCATCTCTCTGTGTCAAAATTTTTTACCTATGCGGTGTATTCATCTCAGATTGCTGTTAAACATGAGGGCAGTGCTAGCGACAAAATGTGGTGACCCTCCCTACAAAATGTGAAGAAGGGGAAAAAATAAAAAGCCTGCCGGAATATGCAAACAGACTAGATGGCAGAACTAAATAACCACAACCTATACCTATACAATACCTGCAACCATCAAGGCCAAAGAGCCACCTTTTTGTGCCACAACTACCAGTGGACATGGCGCTGAGGTGTGGGATTCTGGAGGTGAATTCAAAAAACACAATTTTCTCCACTCTAGTAGCAATGATAATAATGAGGAGGAGGAGGTTAATTTTAAAAGGGATCTTTCAAACGGGATCACATTCAGGTGCTCCTCTGAATCCACACAGAATCTCTTACATAGAAAGCAAACTCAGAAGAGGCCTGTCTCCATTTTGTCCATCCAGCTCAGGGATGGAAATCATTTTAGTCACCTCCCTGTTTTCCTAAAAGCCAAAAATAAGTTCTTTTCCGTCACACTTTTGTGACTTTAAAAACGAGGTCTGGGCCCTTCCACACTTTGTTTTAACAGGAATCTTAGGTTTTTAAAATCAGGAGTGGTTTCTAAAAACTAGGCATAGCCTTTGGAGCACTTCTGATTTCATTTCGAAGGGATTGCTGCAAGCTATGGAGACGCCCGGAGGCAGAAAAATGGCCTCTAAATCCACTGGCCTCCGCTCAGTGATCTCCAGCTTTGGGTGGGTAGATGCTGGTAGAGCACAGCTGCCCTGTCCGGTCTCCCACAGGAATAGATCTCCTAACATGGGATGAAATGCTGTGAAGGGGGGAGTGATGCTAGGAACTGGCTATTGCAGGCAATACATGTGATCTACCACCACCTCAATTCGTTTCTCATAAACCGAAAGTGCTTAAACGAGTCTGCTCTGAGCCTACCCTGGCAGAGGCCACAGCAAGTTTGACTGGAGGTTGTAAGCCAGGTAGAAACCTCATACAGGAAGACAGAACATCAAACTACACCACAAGACTGTGGAAGAAAGGTTAAATCATTTGCCCCATGGAATAGTGTTGTGGGCATTGTTGTTGGAATCCGACCACCCTCAGCCTTATCCAGGACAGCCATTGGGTCAGTGGCGATGTTGAGGATGCCTTGCGAAATTTGGAGTTCCCACTACCAATGAGTTATTGCAGGAGAGGCTGGGGACTGTAATCCAATACTGGAAGACATGTGCCAGAGTAAGGTTGTCACCTAAAATATGAACACAAGAAAAGCCATGCTGGATCAGGCCAAAGGCCCATCTAGTCCAGCTTCCTGTATCTCACAGTGGCCCCACCAAATGCCTCTGGAAGCGCACGAGACTAGATATCTGTTTCCTGCTACCACTCCCCTGCATCTGGCCCTTGAAGTACCCTGGTTTTAAGCCTGGCGATTACACATCTTCATCATGGTTTGTAACCTGTGATGGACTTTTCCTCCAGGAATCTGTCCAATCCCCTTTTGAAGGCATCCAGGCCAGATGCCATCACCGCATCCTGTGTCAGGGAGTTCCACAGACTAACAAGGCTCTGGGTGAAAAAATATTTTGTCTCTTCTCACTCTCCCAACCCTCAATTTGAATGGATGTACCCTAGTTCGGGTATTTTGTGAGCAGGAGAAGAGTGTCCTTCTATCCACTTTACTTGTGCCCTGCATTATAAGATTGGATATAATGGATACAGTATAAGATTTTAATTTCTAGGGCTACTTCCTAAGCTGATGCCATGAAAGACTTGTTGGAAGGTAGTATGGTAAATTCATAACATATAATAACATTGAATGATGAAATAATCTCCCCCCCCCCTTCATTAGCAGTGAAACCCAGAATCTGGAACAGCATGGTGTCTTCCTCACAGGTTGGTATCTGGCAAACTCCACATTAAAGTAGTACAGTAAACATCAGTAATCTCAATTGAAAAAGTGGGATAAACCTCTTTACAGGGCAGTGCCCAGCATTCTGTCACAGATTAGTGTTATTTAAGGGGGGGGAACAATCCAGGGTGGATGTTGCAGATGGGAAATTGACACTAATATTGTGTTCTGTCAAGTCATAAGTAACTTATTAGCAACCTCTAACAGGGCTTTCAGTATGTGAGATGTTGAAGCAGTGGTTTGACTAGCTCCACCACCCCAGTGAGTTTCCATAGTTGAGTGGGGATCTGAACTCGGGACTCCTGCGTGCTAGGCCCTCACTCTGTCCACAGCATCATATGGGGTACTAGACAGCTCTCATAAAAAGCAGAAGCTAAGTGGTCTGCTTATATACCGCCCCATACCACTTCATGTAGTCTCTGGGCGGTTTACAGCTTAATTATGCAGGCTACACGTTGCCCCCCTCCCCCCAGCAGGCTGGGTACTCATTTTTCCGACCTCGGAAGGATGGAAGGCTGAGTGAACCTTGAGCCTTCTACCTGGGATTGAACCCCAGGTCGTGAGCACAGTTTTAGCTGCAGTACAGGCATTTAACCACTGCGCCATGGGGCTCTTAACCCATGCTAATTAGCAGTGCTGCCTGGGAAAGTGAGAGTTGTGTAGCGTAAGCATGGCACAGAAGCCTCCAGGTTCCTTGGCCATGACACTCCTGCAAAGAGGACGGGGCTGCCCCTTTATAATCCAGGAATTACTCTTGGTCCCCTGCTCCCAAAAGGACAAAAAAAGAACTGGGTCTTTATCCGTCTTTCCCTGTTTTCCCGTCTCACTCCAGCAGACCACTTGGCTTGATTTTCATTTCTGAGCGGCTTCTCTCCAGATGTGTAGGATGACAACCTCCAGCATCCCCAACATGCCCATCTGTACTAGTTGGGGGATGCTGATCATTGCAGTCTCTTACATCAAGAGGAATCCGGTGAGGAGAGGTTAGACATATAACAAACATCCCTGAGCACTGGCCAAAAGATATGAAATTTTAGCATGGCTTCCTTTTGAAATTTTGCTTTGAAAAGGTGATATTTGTTATGGGACTAGGGACATAGCAAATCAAGGCTCCGTAATCCCCTTAAAAGAAGTAGGATGCTCTGCTACCATTCTTAAACGGCAATACAGTAGGACCCCAGTATCCCCTGGGGATTGGTTCCAGGCCTTCCCATGGATAAGAGAGAACGCCAAAAATCCCCAGGACTGCTGTTTTATGACAGTAGCTTGCTTTACAGCCACTGTTTTGTGACAGTAGCTTGCTTTATGATTGCTGTTTGTGACAATAGCTTGCTTTATGGCTGCTGTCTTATGACAGTACCTTTCCTTACAGCTGCTGTTTGTGATAGTAGCTTGCTTTGTGGATGCTGAATTATTTATTTAACTTTTCCCTCTACCAACCATGGATAACTGAATCAGTGGATAATGAATCAGTGGATACCAGGGTCCTACTGTACTGCAGTCAAGATTCTGCTCACAACCCGAGTTTAATCCTGACAGGCTCAAGTAGCCGGTTCAAAGTTGAACTGGCCTTCTATCCTTCCAAGATTGGTCATTTTAGTACCCACCTTGCTGGGATGGGCAATGTATGGCCTGCAGAATTAAATTGTAAAGCACAACGAGAGCACTTTAAGATCTACATATGGGGCATCATAGACGTGATACACGTTGCTTTAGGATGGAGTGTGACCGAAATAATGGCTATCCTCTCAGCACCCTGCAGAGCCAAAAGTGACTGCAAATATGATCATTAGATTCTGTATGAGCTTGACTGCACAAAAACACAATGCATTTTTCACAACAGACCCACTGCTCAAATTATAGACACATCTCCCCTATAGTAACTCCTTCCTCCTGTATTGTATTTTTCTAGGAGGGTCTCTTTGTTTTTTTCATATGGTGGCATACTATGTCAACATAGCTAAATCTTGGTTTGCCACCTTCTCTTTTCACCTGCCTTTCATGCTCTATTAGCAACCTAACCAACAAAAATGCAAGAAGTCAGTGTTTCCCTGGACTGATGACTAATAAAAAATATGCTGATTTGTCCATCGGACAGTTGGTACAAATCACCGGAATGCTGCCAGGAAAGTAAGTGGCATCACTCCTTGAAAGCACCAATGTTGTTAATTGAAAGAACAATTGCTTCTGCATTTGGCCGGCAATACTTGAGTCCTAGATTAGCAGTTTTTCAGAGAAAAATACAGTACATATCTTTTCAAACTGCAAAAAATACCTGGCCTGTGTTGTGTGCAGAGGATGCAAGGAGAATTCCCACATGTGTATAAAATGTAGGTTCTTGTCCCACCCACCACCTGTTTTCATACAGTATTTCCTTGCCTTAAACGGAACTGTTTTGATTTTGGTAGTTGCTCATCCACAAATTTGCCAAATTACAGCACAGGTTAAAGCAGGAGTTTGTTTTTACTAGAAAGCCATTTTGAGGGGGAATGATAGAGGTAGCAAGAAGTTCCCCTCCATCAGACGACGTGCGTGCACATGGAGTATTGTTATTATCCGTGCTAAAGATGGGGGGAAATTGCCACTGCTCTCCTCTGCCTTGACCCTCAACAGTGTTGCTCAGTGACTCCTAGCAACTCCACGTCTTCTTTTCCCCATGGTTTCCTTTTCTTGCATGGTTTCTTAAAAGAGGCTCTGTTTTCCAGGATAAGGGATCAAAGGCTTCAGAAAGCCACCAGAAGGGAACGTTCCCATAAAAAATTATGCAATCAAAAATCTGTTTCCAATGGTTCTACTTGAAAAAGTTACAAAGCCCCACTGTGAACGTTCAGACTCCTAGCAGCTCATGCAGGGCCTACATTATTCCGCTTAACATCTTCGAGGACTCCCAAATAAAAGTGAATGTTTAATTATTTATCACACAGTGCTTTTCCTCCTATTTTATGACACTGAAGGCGCCGAGTCGCTTGGCATGGTGGAATTATTCCACGTAGTGTCCTCATCTTTTCTCCCTTCACTTGGGGGCAAGATGGGCTCCTGGTTTTGTACAGCCCAGGGTGTGAGGAGGCAGCTTCAGCTGTTGCAGCTCCGATTAGGCACACGAGAGTGCAAAAGTTGCCAGACTGGATGAAAAGGCTCTCCAAAGTGAAGGTGCTGATAGCATCTGCGCTCCTGCTTTCTTCTATTGCAAGGTACCTTTGGAAGGCTCCCCGAGGTGGCGACACAAAGGAAGGCCGAAGACACATCTCTAGAGAGTGAGGTGGCCAGCAAGGCATGGAAGGTCAGGATCAGTGGCCATCCCACGAGCACTTTGGGACTCTCCATAGACCTGGGTCTGGTGGTAAGAGATGTTCGCCTTGTGGTAGCGCAGTCGGGGGACTGCAGGCAGCAAAAGTCTGGCTCTAGAGTGACAGCAGCACAGCTCTTGCAAACTTGCTACTGGCTTTCTGTTTTTGCAGTAGAGGCAGGGAAGCCTACTGAGCACAGCGCGTCCTGGGGAAGGAACCAATACAGTATGTGGGCTTAATCAGAAGGCACTGGGATGTGTGAAATACCCCTCAAATGCAGAGGGCCAGGTATATGGTATGCAGCTGTCTCTGAGATAAGAGAAAAGCAAGGTGGTTAGCTACAGTGGTGTGACTGAGCTGTGTGGAGAATGGGGGGGGGGGACCCTAAAAGGCAAAGCCCAACCAAAATTCACCACACATTAGCTCACAGCCACCAGCAAACCACATGCCAACACACTAGAAGCATTTGTCAACGCAGCCAAGGGGGCGTCTGAACACAGTTTACCTCACGGAAGAGGCCCGTGAGAGGGAGGAAACCCGGGACTGTACCCCTGTGGGACTGAAAGACACACCGATTTCAATATTGCTTGAGGACAGAAGCATCCACGAGAGATTAAAATGCCTTGTGTAACACACTTTATGCTATAAATCAGTGTTGGCGAACTTAGGGCACGGGTGCCAAAGGTGGCACTTGGAGCCCTTTCTGTGGGCACCCGACATCGCCCTTTCACAGCCACGTGTATTCAGGTTAAATTGCTGTATTGGCACTTTGTGAATAATTAGTGGTTTTTCAATCACAGTTTGGGCACTCAGTCTCTAAAAGGTTCGCCATCATTGCTATAAACAATGACAGTACAGTAATGGTTTGTGAAAAGGGTTTGGGAGGGAGGGCTGAAGGGCTGAGCAAAGCTTGTTTGAGTATTTGGCAAACTCCAGCATGGTATATGATGCAAGAGGCCTGTGCTTTTTAAGACCCAAAGGGCAATGCTTGCTTTCCCACCACATCTCTCAGCCATGGATCATATTTCAGGGCAGTAGTTCATGTTGCTCAGCTTGATCAGTCCACATTAAGCTGTTTCTCAGAGTCTCCCACAGATAAACCATGGCCCAAGGGGGGGGGGAGGGGCTGGCTTCTTTATGAAGAAAACCTTCCCTGATACTGGATGAGTTTCCAACACCCATGCCGCCATTTCCCCCCTTTTATCCTCTGTTTAGGACTCCCCTGGGCCTCCATATACAGTACTTTCTTTTTGAGTAGGAATAGTCCTGTGCCACATTTGACTACATATGATCTTACACAGGGTGTGTATGGAAGAACCCTGAATACTTTTTAAAATATAGCATTTATTGTCATGAGTTCAGAAAAACCTTCTGATAGATTCTGCTTTCCACTCAACCGTGAAACAAAGAGAAATGTCTCTGAGAAAGGAGATTTGGTGATGGAGAAAGCTTTACCTGTTTTGATTCAGGGCATTACACAAATGTTAAAGGCAAAGGAAATCCCAAGCTTGTTTGCTCCACGTAACAAAAGGACAAATAAGGTCTATGTTGCAAATCTACAAGAGAATTGCACCAAGACGGGCCGAAATCCTATTGTGCAAATTATACTGTGCGATTTGGATGAGATCATCAGCCATGGCCGATCGTAGCCATCTTGGGCGAATTAAAAGCTTCCTAGATCCATCCCAAGGTTTTGGGAATCTTTAGGAATTCCCTTTATTCTGGGAAACCCTTTGGGAGTTGCAGAAGAGGGGAGAGATGATCACTTTAAAAAGCCTCCAGCGTTGCTGCCTGAACAACAGGTGACAGTGAACTGGGAACTTTTGGTCTTCCCTCAACCCCCCACAGCTCCACAACTTTCAAGAGCTTCCCCACGATGAACGGGATTCCCTGGGAGTGGGGAGTGGGGTAAGACGCTTTTAATTCTCCCAAAATGACTCCCAAAATGACATAGCCTTGGACGGTGACGATGTCATCCAATTTGCAAGGCATAAGCTGTGCAACACAATTCCAGCCACGGAATTTGGTGTCGAGGGCCATGTTCTGCATTTTGAAAAGCTTTATTTTTATCTTGAAATAGAAACATTTCTCTTTCTAGGCCCGGGGGGCTGCAAAGGTGGGCTGAAACATATCCCGGTAAATGCCTGGCAGATAATCTGGAGCAAAGGAACAGGCACCAAGAAGGCTGTATATTTGCAAACCACTTGAGCCCTCTGCATAACCAACGGGAGGGGAAGAAAATAATGAAAAATTAATAAATGCGCAAAGTAACCTAATTCTGTACACACAAAATATCCTAGTGATGATGTTTGATTTATTGGTAAACAGTATAATTTCTTACATAGGCTTCAAAGGCTAAAAGAGGAGAATTCAAATCCTTTTGTTCACTGACATCAAGGAGTAACAGTACTTGAGCGTCTCAGTGAGAGCCAGCTAGAAACAGTGCTTGAGCATCTCACTACCCGGTGTAACTGGCTATAGGGGTGGGCTTTGATGAGTATCAAGTACAAGGGGATCAAGCTCCAATGATAGGACCCTGCATCAAATAGCTTGTATTGGTTCCACCGAGCCTTCGTTTGGCTTAGAAGAGGAGTCTTCAACTTTTTCTGTAGTTGCGGAACCCACCTCTGAGCTCCAACCTGCAATATGGGACCTCCTTTTAATTTTCTTACTCTGTACAACTTGCACCTTGTCTTCTTTCATCCACTTACTCCAAAACAAACAAACAAACAAACAAAAACCTTAGAATGCCAATATCTAGATAATGGAGTTAGGAGGCAGAAGCGGTAGCTCACCCAGGAAGGGGGTAAACGAGACTGAACACAAGAACACAGGAATCTTTCCTATAATACTATAGATCTTTGGCTTATCTAGATGAGCATTGTTTATATTTATTTAATTTATTCCCATTTTTTTCTCCCAGTGAAGGGAGTCAAAGATTCATATAATAGCTAAAAAGTGTATTTTGTAATAATACTAATAATCAGAACTGCAGGGCTGGAACAGACCCTACGGATGACCGAGTCCAGCCCTTGACAAGGAACCACAGTGGGGAACGGAATTCTCAGAATCACTTTCTTTACTAAACCTTTGTGGAGGTCCCAGAGAAAGGCAAGATAGAGATAGCAAGTTGCTTACATTTTTTGTTTTAGTAGTGACCAATAAAGGTATCACCTAGCCTACTTTTTAGATAGATAGACAGACAGACCGACAGACTGACAGACCGATCGATCGATCGATCGATCGATCGATCGATAGATAGATAGACAGACAGACAGACAGATATGGATCATTCCATGTCAAATCAACCAATGCATGGAACCTTGAGGTCGTGGATTTGGTTCATTTTTGGTACATTTGTACCTTACCATAAGATGTTTAAAAAATTTCAGATTTTTTTGTCTACCTGTTTCTGAGATATTGCTTTTTCAAAATTGCAAAACAAAAAGCCAAAATTCACTACCCACCATAATTTCAAATGTCATTTAATAAATACCTGTGATAGATAACTGTGATCTGCTAAAGACCTGGGACAGATGTAATTTTAAAGCCTATGAATAGGGCTTTCATTTGATATACAACATGATGCAATTGTGCATATTCAAAAAATTACACATTTAAATAATTATAAAATTTGAATTTTTGGAAAAACAGAATTTTTAAAAAATTTCAAGAAATTCAAACTTAAAGATACATATGATGTAGCCAATCACTCCAAATTTCAGGATGGCATCTCAAAATTTTATATGATACCATTGAGATATCATCCTGAAATTTACAGTGATTGGCTATAAGATATGTATCTTTAAGCGTGAATTTTTTAAAAATTCTGTTTTTCCAAAAAAAATATTCATTTTTTTTTATTTAAATGTGTTGTTTTTGTTGAAAATGTACAACTACATCATGTTGCATATCAAATGAAAGCTCTATTCGTAATTTTTAAAATGACACCTGTCGCAGGACTATAGCTATCACAGGTTTCTATTAAATGACATTTGAATTTATGGTGGCAAATGAATTTTGACTTTTTTTTGCAATTTTGAAAATGCAATATCTCAGAAATGGGTGGACCAAAAAATCTGGAAAAAAATAATTTTAAACATCTCATGGGAAGGTACAAATGTACCAAAAATGAACCATATCTAGGGCATCAAGGTTCCATGCATTAGTTGATTTGATATGAAATGACCCCTATATTTGATTTTGGAAGCTAAGCAAGGCAGAACTTTATGAGTACAGTATTTGGATAAGAAGACAAGGTCAGTGTGCTCAGTGTGTATGGCGTTAAGACCAACATTTTGTTGGATGAATCATGAAATTAAACTGATCTTAAAAGCCAACAACCACATTTCCTTGTCCACGCCAATGCCACGTCACATATAAACTTAAAACCATCCCAAGCTCAAATGTGCAATCCACACTGATCCCGTTCCACTCAGTTTCTGACTTTTTTTGGGTGGTGGTGGGGGGACTTCCTTAAACAATTGCCTTGGACCATAAGACTTTTCTGTCTCAGTTCAGAAGAAACCACATAATGGAGGCAGGGGGTTGAAGTATATACAGTAACAAGCACAGCAGTTCATAGTACAGTACCTTCTTCTGTTATTTGCTTTTGCCGCCAAAGGCCAAACAGGACTCAGGTAGGAACAAAGGTAGCTTGGAAGAATCTACTGCTAGTGGTTGGGGGCAGCTTGCTTAGAAGCCTGCAGAGCTTCTTTGAGCCTTTCTGGCTGAACTGGCCACAACGTCCCTTTCTCTCTATCAGCACAATGCCTGTTTCTATTGCCTGTTCTATAACTTCAGACTTCCAGCGTCTGGCTTGGGTTCAACCAGATGATGGATGCCTATTCAACATCTATTTCATGCCCATGCCTCTTTTCTTCCAACCTAGGGACCCAAGGCAGCTTGCAAAAACTTTTTAAACAAAGGTACACCTTAAACCCCCACCCAACCACCCAACCACACACACGCAATAAAAACACTCACAAACAAATAAGACATATTAGGCCAATATTGTGCTTCAGAAAAATCATGCACGAAACGGTCCAGTCTGTGTGCAATTAAATATTTGCACACAGGAGGCTGGTGAGAATCTTTAAAAGACTTTTAAAAGAATCTTTAAAAGACGAAGCACTTCAAAACACTTCTGAAAATGTTATAGCATCTTGTTATTTTTCTCACCTGTCCAATTTAATTGCTGAAGGCCTTCCTGAAAAGGAGGTTTGGAGCCATGCAGCCATTAAAACAAACAAAATCAAAACTAGACTATGGGTAATACCTTCTACTAGAAGCCTATGAAGGAATCACCCATAGTCTAGTTACTGAAAAGGGAAATCTTTGCCCGTTGGTGGAAAGCCATCTGGGAGGGGCCTAAACAGGCCATCTGAGGGTGTTCTACAACTCTGGGGGGCAACCACTAGAACATTGTTTTTTTTTTTAATTCACCCCCTTACCAGATGCGTCCCCATGAAGGGAGTAAGACTGCAGAGTCTTACCACTAAATATAGACATAAGAGATACAGGCCTTCCAGACATTCCAAACAAGGGACAGTAGAAACAATTTTTTCACACACCAACTTATAAAGTTTGTTATGCAACGGATACAATACTGGTTCAGCTTGCCTTTCTTTCATAACGTATTTATGGTCATGACCAAACATAATAGGTTCGGAATGGCTGGCAGACCCAGGCCATATAGGGTTTAATAGGCTGTAGACAGCCGACACTGAGTCATACTGGGACAACTCTTGCTTCAAACCACTGCAAACCTTTTGCTTATGAAAACCTTCTACATCAGTGGTTCTCAACCTGTGGGTTCCCAGATGTTCCTGAACTGCAACTCCCAGAAGCCTCCACCACTCGCTGTGCTCGAAGGGAGTTTCTGGGAGTTGCATTTCAGGAACATCTGGGGAGCCACAGGTTGAGAACCACTGTTCTACATGGCGATCTGAGAACATAGGCTCATCAAACTTCTTCTTTCAAACCCAGGTCTCTTCACGCTCCCTTCCTTCCACTATGGTCTGAGTTGCACATGGGCTGCCCTTCCCATTACCAAACAGGTCTTTCACTCCCCCCTGTGCCCATATGGAGATAAAAGACAATCGTTCTACTACTGCTCTATCCACCCGAACGTCACTCTGCCATGATGCAATCTGGCCAGCTGTTCTGTCAAAGTCCTTTATTGGGATGGAGAGTCCAGCTCCCCGAAGCATGATTTCTTGCCCATACCACTACCCAGATCCTCTACTATGTCATGATTCCCTCCCTGCAGCCACAAGCCCGGAGGCCTGGGCTGTTCACGGGTTCAGCGGAAGATCCTGTCCCTCCTCTGCTTCCGCCTCCTGATCATCGATGCTCTAATGGCATTCAGCTGCGTCATGGACGGCAAATCCATTCCCAGTGGGGAGAGAGGGGCTGGGGGCAAGGGTATGTTTTGCACAAATAAGTGCCCGGCCCCCCGCGAACACTCTTGCCTGCTGGGCCTCCCAGGATAGGAGGTCAGGTGAGCATGGGAGAAGGGCAGACCTTGGGAGACAGAGAAAGCCTGCCTCTCTTGCAGCTGTAACCTCTGGCACAGCTCCCTACCTGCAACGTGGGCTGCCTTCCCAGGTCCTTCTGGCACCGCCAAACCTGCCCACTTGGAGACCTTGGCGTGATGGGCGACAGGCTCCTGGGGGCCAGCCGCCAGCTTCTGAGAGTTGGACTTGGCGCAGAGGGGAGTCGGGCGTGCCCTCTTGTCCCCTGGGAGAACAGTGGCAGTAGCCACGCTGTGTGCCATCAGCACCCTTCTGCTTTGCGGTTCTGTGAGCTTGATGGGTGGTTTACACCTCTCCGACAGTGCGGAGATCTTACTGGGCGGAGCTTTTGCCGTGACTTTGTTCTCTTTCCCAGAGGCTGCCAGTTCCACGCCCTTTCCCTTGGTTGCTGCCACCCCTGTTGCTGCCCAGCATGGAGTAGGTGCACGGGGGATACTGGGGTTGCTGTGTCGGGTGACCAGCTTCAGAGGCTTGGGCTGCTGTGAAGCACCGCCGGTCCTGGCATCGCTGGATCCGGGGCTTCTGTAGGAGACGGTCCGGGGCTTCTTGACCATGGAGCCTTCGACCAAGAGGCTGGTGCCAATGTAATGGGGGACCTCCACAGCAGCCTGTAAGGAAAAGAGGGAAGTCATATAAGACTACTTTACAAAGCTGGCACAGCTTGGCTGAGATGGTGGGAATCCCTACAGCTCAATGTTCCCGGAGAAGGGCCTCTGAGATGTTCCTGTATCTGATGCCATTTGATTTTACAATAATGAGTGTCGGTCCCCATAACTTGAGATAAGTATTAAGGAAATGAGAGAAATCAAATACAGCAGTACCTCGGATAACGAAATTCATTCATTCTGCGGGTGATTACACTAACCAAAAATTTTGTCATCTGAAACGCAGTTTCTCATAGGAATCAATAGCAAACCGATTAATCCATTCCAGAGATTCGAAAAAAGGCAAAAAACCCTGTTTTTTTCCTAGACCTTTTTATAAGGTGCACTTTAAAGGCGTGCACAGCCGGAACATATACACTGCAGTGCAATGCAAACATGGACAAAAGAAAGTAGTGATAAGGATTTATAAGCATGAGAAAAAAAATCAAAATATATTATAAGCATTGAAATATTAACAAACCCAAATATGCTGACAAGGTATAAGGTCAAAATGACCCAGCAAACTTGGCATAACCCATCCTCTAAGACTTGGCACCATCTCTTACAGTGCATGGGTGCCAGTCTATGAAGAACAGCAAATATTTTGTGGTTAGCTAGAATAAAGCCAAGCTAGGAAGTAGGAGACAAGACTATGGTCACGGTGACCCATCCTCTAAGACTGTTGGCACTATCTTATAGTGCCGAGGTGTCAATTTGCTGAGAGCAACATATGGCGGTTAGCCAGGAATAAGGAACCAACTTTGAACTAGGAAAATAGGGTCAGGTCATTCTAAGATTCTGATAACTAACCGGGTATGATCTGAGAAAGCATTGAAAACAACACGTACAACATGCGTAAGTTGCAGTCATGAAAAAGGTATAAAAAGCATAAGAGACCACTATGAGGAGGTTCAGATCAGCAGGGTTTTGGTCTGCGCTATGGACCAATTCAAGCTGTACTGGAACCCCCACTAACACCTTTGCTTTGTATGTAATACTTGCTTGCTTTATTCTTGCTGTATATTACCTATAACTCTGAGTTTCTATGTCTGTCTAATAAACTAGATGAACTAATTCTTTGCGTGGCAATTTTTAAGAACCACCAATTTTTATCAGTAGCAAGACAGACCCCAGCCTGTTTCCACCCAAAGTGCAATGAAAAGCAGTGCAAAGATTAAAAAAAGCAAAGCTCCAAGATAAAACCCAGGTTGTTCCCACCCAAAAGTGCAATGGAAAGCAATGCAGAAAACACAGAAAAGAAAGCAAGGAAACTTCAGCTCCCTACCTTTCCAAGTTCAAAAGGTCTAAATCCCTCAGTGAAAAAAATGTCCAGAATGGCTCCAAAACATGATGGAAAAACTGCTCCAACTCCTCCCACCCCTCCACAAACCACAGGGGGCGCAATGCATCCTGGGTACAGGTTTTTTTGCAAAGCATAATGGAAATTTTGTTATCGGAGGCAGCCCATAGGGAAACTTTGTTAACCGAAACTCCCCTATTCCCACAAATTTCATTACCTTATCCAAATTTTTCATTAATAGAGGCATTCATTATCTTGATTTACAACCATAATCCATTCCAAAAACATGCTTGTAAACGAAAACATTTTTATATCAAAGCAAATTTCCCCATAAGAAATAATGGAAACTCAGACGATTCGTTCTGGGGCCCCATAGACCACCTAATGTACACACAAAATGCCAAAATTCACAAAAGAAGTTGTCTAGAAGTCTATGTCCACACCATGGCTTAAGTACCTGGCTGCGGAATCTGCTGTGCTTGGGACCAACAACTGGATTTTATTCTGTATTTTTAATGTGGAAATAATCAAATGCAATTTGTAACCATATACACACTTGACTAGCTGCCCCGTGACTAGAAATGGTTTGAAAAATAAGAAAGAATGTTGAAAACCAATTAATTAAAATATAAATATAAAGAAAAACAAACCCCTAACCTGCACTTCCCTGGCTGGTGCAAGGGAGACCTCCCCTCCCTCTGCTTTTGAGCCTTGCCTGAGATGGACCCTCGCAATCCCGCAGGGAGGGAGAGAGCTACAACTGGCTCATTTGTGATTAGAGATGGGAACAAAACAAAAAACGAAATGCTGTTTCATCATTTTGTTATGTAACAAAAATGGCAGGACACTTTGTCATGATACAAAATGAAATGCCATTTTTTTGTGCATACCACAAAGAAAGAAGAGTTCATCTAAGTCCAAGAGGGCGCCGGCATGGTTAACAAATGGAGTTAGAGAGGCTCTAAAGGGCAAGGAGAGGTCTTTCCATAAATGGAAATCCTCCCCAAATGAGGAAAATAAAAAAGAACACAAACTCTGGCAAACGAAATGTAAGAAAATGATAGGAGAGGCAAAGAAAGACTTTGAGGAACATATGGCTAGCAATATAAAGGGAAATAATAAAAGCTTCTTTAAATATGCTAGATGCAGGGGAGTGGTATCAGGAGACAGATATCTAGTCTCATGCTTCCCTGGACACATTTGGTGGGGCCACTGTGAGATACAGGAAGCTGGACTAGATCCAGCATGGCTCTTCTTATGTTCTTATGTTCCTCTATGAATGAAACAATTCATCCTAGAAGAAATGGCAGGGGAGGTCCTGCAAGCTTTTCCCTGTAAGCCCTCAAAATATGGAAAGGTTTGGGGGTCAGGGAACTGAGTTATTAAACTTCAAAGGGGATGCCTCTAGGAAAAAATATTGCTAATTGACATGGGAAATGAGAGTAGCCGCCCCCGGCAGGTGATTAGCACATAGCTGCAGATTGGCATCTGAATCCCAATTCAATCAATTAGAAACATTTTTTTCCTAGGGGCACCCCCTTTGGAGCTTAATAACTCAGCCCCTGACACCAAAACCTCTCCACATTTTAGGGGCTTACAGGGAAGATATTGAGGAAGCTCCCCAGCAGTTTTGGTGCTGATACATGGCTGCAATTTGTATTTTCAAGTATGTAAACATAACAAACATTATGTACTTGAAAATATGGATCACAGCCATGTTTCAGCACCAAAATTGCTATGCAGTAAGTTTGGACTTTTCCCTCTAAGCCCCCCAAATTTGGAGAGGTTTGGGGGGTCAGGGGGCTGAGTTATTAAGCTCCAAAGGGGGTGCCCCTAGGAAAAATATCTTTCACATTGATTAAATTGGGATTCGGAAGCCAGGCCGCAGCAGCTCCAAAGGAGGTCCTGGTAGTTAATTGAAAGTATGTGTACAGCATGCGCTATTAACCCCTAAATTGGTGGTGCATGCTTTTGGTTTATTAACCCCTAAATTGGTGGTGCACACTGTACACCCTCTTTCAATTAACTACTAGGACCCCCTTTGGAACTTAATAACTCAGTCTCCTGATCCCCCAAACCTCTCCAAATTTCAAGGGCTTACAGGGGAAAGTCCAAACTTGCTTGTAGTGATTTTGGTGCTGAAATATGGCTGTGATCCATATTTTCAAGTACATAATGTTTGTTATGTTTATGTACTTAAAATATGGATCACAGCCATGTATCGGCACCAAAACTGCTAGGGTGCTTCCTCAAGCTCTTCCCTGTAAGCACCTAAAATTTGGAGAGGTTTTGGTGTCAGGGGGCTGAGTTATTAAGTTCCAAAGGGGGTGCCCTCCCATCTTTGCTTGGAGGCTTTGGGCATTTGCATAGAATTACCTGTGTACATAGGGAGAGAGACCCTATGGGGAACCCGTGAAATAAAGTCAGTGCATGTACCTGTTTGTAGATGAGCTCAAAGTTTCCTGTGTTGCAGTTACGGTCATACTTGCGATCCACGACCACGCGGAGGGTGTCTTCCTGTACACTGGCACACAGCCGGGTGGTGACGGCTGTAGAGGCGGCCATGGTGGGGCTGGCATTGATCTCTATCAGCCACGGCTGGTAGTTTTCTCCAAAGAGGAAGTCTGCACCATAGAGCTCAAAGCTGTTTTTGCGGAACTCGACCAAGTCCTGGGAGGTCTGCATGGCATGAATGATTGCCGCCTTCATGCCGGGCACGATCACCTTAGGCCAAGCCTCCGGGGCGCCTATCTGCCTCAGGTGGGCCTGGAACTGCTCCGAGGACCACATGTTGTCAGGGGGGAGCTCAGCGTGGCGGCTAAGGGAGTTCTCGTAGTGCTTTTGGACGGAATTATTGCAGAGGTGGATAGAGCTGGATCGCAGAGAAAGACGGGGTCAGTAACCACGAGCTGATCCAATGCAAGAGGTAACAGCTCTAGACATGAACACGGAAGACAGGAATTCGGTTCCTGCTAAACGAGCGCAGAAAATGTGACTCAGATGGACCTACAGTCTGACTCAAGATTTCAGAGTCACACCACTGGTCTGTCTAGCTCTGCACTGACTACCTGGACTGGAAGTGGCTCTTGACGGCTTCCACAATATCAATCTTTTTTTCCCCAGCTGTACCTGGAGGTGTGAGGGACCAGATTTGGTACTCTTCTCCTGCTAAGCATGTGCTCTATCACTGAGGTGCTCCTGTTCTAAATTTGTCTCCCACCTGTGGTGTTCAGAGACAATTTATCCCCACTATGCAAGGTGACTTTGCATCGCTGTGTAGTACCTCCTGGTCCTCTCCTTCACCTCCTCGGCAAGCTGGCTGCCCTCTGAACAAATTATAACTCCTTAAACACTACAGGAGCACCATTCAGCTCCCCCAACACAACACTCCTATCAGTTGTTCAGATTCCCTTTTCCTACACCTGCCAAACCCAAACCTCCAATTCCTTTTTTAAAGCCCATTTTAAATGCATAAACCATCCCTCCGTTCTGTCATTCTCTTTTAAACACACACACACCCTTTTCCTAGACCGCTTTTTATTTTGTGTCGTTCCTGTGGCACTTGGCTGAACCACTTTAAACTACGACAGGGAAATGGAAGAAACAGGGGGGAAACCGAAAAAAGGCGGCGGCGTATGTCCGCAAATACAACCAAATCGCTTCAAAAGGGGGTGCAGGAACCATTTAAAAAAACACCACCCCCAGTGGTTGTCACAAGAAAAAAACGACACAGCGGCCAATAATGGGCGTGGCCAAGGGGGCTCTTTAGAAAAATGCGATTTGAAAAGTGGACAGTGATTTTTAAGGCAATTTGTTTTCTCTCTTTCCTTCCAGGTTTTCCAAGCCTTGCCATGCAAACGTTTTGCCCTGAGGCCACCCTATTCCTCTCTCTTGGCAACAGAGGCTAAATGACGTGTTATACTGTCAGGTTGCTCTTCAGTATACATGAGTGTTCTTATTCATTACACTATTTTATTTATTTATTTATTTATTTATTTATTTATTTATTTATTTATTTATTTATTTATTTATTTATTTAAGAACTTATATCCCGCACCATCTTTAACTCAAAAGGCTTCTGGTCAATGGGGTGAGAAATGACGGTTATATAACTGTGCCGGTGTCATTCTGGCCGTTGCTCTCCAGAATTGCAGGCAGTCCTCTGCTAGACCATTAGCTAAAATTGTTTTGCCCTGGGATAATTAAGATAGGCAGTCCTGCAGATTTTAATAGACTATCGACAAACCTAAACCTTGTGGAAGATTTAACCAGATTTCTGAATGATGGCCTGATAAGACAACACAATGCTCAGGCCTTCTCTTTCTTTGTGGGGACACCCACCCAGGATTTAAATGGGGATCTAGCCGAGGGAGAAATGAGCAGTGCAAAACTCACGTATCCAGATTGTGCAGCGAAAAGGGTTGTGTAGAGAAGCGAATGTAGCTTTGCCGGTAGAACCAGATGGTAAGAGGATTCCAGTCCGTCACCAGGAACCACTGGCGCAGGTCAAATTTGGTGCCAAAGATGAGCAAAGGCGTCTCGATGTACTTCTGGACCACCCACTTGCCGTCCTTGACAATCATGGGGTCACAGTCCACTAGCTTCACTATTTCCTCTAAGCGGTCCATGCACATGATGCCTGTGGCAAGCAGCAGAAAGCCAAATATCGGGCATAGGGTTGAAGGAGACAAAACATTTAAACCAGGCATGTCCAAAGTCAGGCCAGGGGCCCAAATGCAGCCCGTTTTCAAATTCTGAGTGGCCCACAGCCTCCTCGCCTTGCCAGCTCAGACTGTCATGCATCCCAACCAGCTGGCCTCTCCCCATAGTGGATGGAGACGTCGGCTTACAGCTTTACAGTTTGCCTGCCCTCCCTGCCTCCATCCTTCCCCCCAGCCACCTGACCAGCCTACCCACCCCCGGCTCCATTGCTGCAACATCCTCCCTGCCTCCTTGCATGTCCTAGAGGCTTGTGCAAAGTCTGGCCCGGGGGGACCAAATGCAGCTGAATGGTCAGCCCCCACACATTTTCATGTCACCAAATCTGGCCCTTCTTGCAAAAAGTTTGGACACCCCTGATGTAAACCCTTGTTTTGTCTGTTGTTCAGCTGACTCCATTTCATTAACTCCTATGCACATTGGCAGGGACTGGTTTGCCCAGAAGACACAGATAGCATCCACGCCTTCATCTCTCTGACCAAGCCATTAGAACACAGAGCTAGCCTCGTATTGAGTCAGATCATTATCCCATTTAGCCCAGTAATTACCTTCTCCAATTGGCAGGAGGTTTCTAGGGTTTCCTGGAAGAACTTGGGTCAGAACTTGGGATATTCAACCTGCAAAGCCCAAGTTCTGCCACAGAACTACAGTTCCTTCCTCCAACAGAGTGAAAACCTGTTTTGGCAGAGTCCAACACAGTACAGGTCCTTTTGTAACCCCAAAGACATCAGAAGATTGACTCCTCTTCAGAGGGCAACATACATCTTTCATCAACATGCAACCTATTGTAGCATTCTTCTCTGGACAGTTAAACCCTTGTCCTTACACGCACATTTCCCTTTCTCTTACCTCGGCCACGGGACTTGGCTCCGGGCTTGACAATCCAGATGTTCCTGTCACCTTCCATCTCCAGTTGTGGGATGACTTTTGCCAGTCGGTGGAGGACATCTTCGCATCGTTCAACGTAAGGCCCTGTCTCCATCATCTCTACCCCGTCACTGTAACCACTTAGAACAAGGGTTCCAACCATCATTCTACTAATCCAGTGGTGGTCAGACTTTGGCCCTCCAGGTGTTTTGGACCACAACTCCCAGAATTCCAAGCCTGTGTTACCAATGACAAAGGATTGAGGGAGCTATGGTCTAAACATCCGGATGACCGGAGTTTGGCCACCACTGTACTAATCAGACAAGCACCTTCATGCTACACATCTGCCTCGATATGTCTGTGAAGATTCTCAGTCATCCAGGTGAGGTTATCCAGAAGCTGAGTCATGGCAACCGGACTTCTTTTCTGATGAGGTTGAAACATTTCACTACTCATCCAAGCAGCTTAGCCAGTGGTTCATCCAAGTAGCTTCAACTGATGAAGCTACTTGGATGAGTAGTGAAACGCTTCAATCTCACAAGAAAAGTCCGGTTGCCATGACTCAGCTTCCAGAGATCTGCCTCAGTAATGACTAAACCTGCATTTCCCAAGAAACAGATAGTTCTGTGTGCAGAATAAGAGCAATCCTGATGCCAATTCCTGCATTTGTTTTTCATTTGAAAAACAAAGCAATGTATAAAGCCAGAGCTTGGAAATACAGGCACATATTTCAAGAAACAAAATTACTGGTAATAGATAATTTTTCTGTTCCCAACATGATTTTTGAGGGTCATTTGGGGGGTGGGGGTATCAATTTCCATATTTTCAAGTGTGTTTTTAAAAATATACCAAACAGGAAATTCCTACAAGCAACCGGTACATTAAAGTGACTTTTAATAATGAAGAACAATAGGTTGTTTTGGTAAATCTGTTTGGTTTTTTAGTGGTCAGCTGTGCAGTAGGTTGCCCTTAAAATACAGCATTACGTTTAAAATGCAATGTTCTAAACCAGGGGTGCCCAAACTTTTTGTAAGGAGGGCCAGATTTGGTGGCTGAGAATGTGTCAGGGGCTGGTTGCTCCCCAACCCTGCCACCCCACTGCAAGCCCCACCCACTTTCTTTTAAAAAAACATGGGGTGAAGGAGGGGGAGGGAGGGATGGGCCAGCCAGCCGCAGGCCACTCAGAATGGCCTGGCAGGCCGGAGTTGGCCCCCGGGCCGGACTTTGGGCAGGCCCGTTCTAAACTCTATTTAAAGTTTCAGGGGGTGATCCTAAATGATCCTAGGCCCCAGAAAGAAATAAGCTCTGATTTTACTGGCATTTCTAGCTGTTAAGATAGAGGAATTTTGCACACAGCAGGAACTGGTTTCTTTTCCTATGTGTTGCCCAGTTCCCACCTCCTTTCCTCTGCATACCCAGTAGTTGCTGAGCAGTGTGGTTTATTCATTCTTTTGGAGTTTAAACAGGATGCCTTTATTCCTGATTGCTGGAAGGGAGGGACAGGAAGAAGAAAGGCGGGCTTGCAGCGATGATGTTGATACCAAGCACAATTTAATTGTACCTATTACATTATTTTCATTGACTGTGAGCTGCTTTGGGTGACCTATGGGGAGGAAGGCAACCTATACATACAATTTGAGTTTCACTTTCACCGCCTGTATCCCATCTGTAAGAATCAAGCTACAAACCCAAAGTGTGAAGCCTTTGGTTTTCTTTGAGTGCCTGATTCCATTCTCTAAAATTAATTTGCAAAAATAACAAGCCATAATTGTAGGATGGGGACACCCCTAAATCAAAACTAACCACATAACCATGATGAAGATTTACAATTTGACAGTTCTGATTTGTATCATGTTTCCTGTGTGAACCTGCACCACTATTATCTTAGAAGTGTGCACTTCCTGATCCCTCGTACAGTAACCCCCTGCCTACCGTGGGGGTTAGGGACCCAACCAGACCCGCAATAATGGAAAACCCATGACATGTGGATGCTGGGTCAGGTCAGGTCAGGACTGGGGGACCTGTCTGGGGCCTCCTATACTTACCTGAGGCCTGACGCTGCCCCAAACGGGCCTCCAGAGGGCTTCCCAGGCCTGTCAGAGGCCCCAGAAATGATCCGGAAGGCACTTCTGGTTTTCCAGAAGCTACTTCCGGTTCGCTGTAAACCACTTCTGGAGCCTCCAACAAACCCGGGGAACCCGTCGGAGGCCCATTTGGGGCAGCGCCAGGCCTGGGATAAGTACAGGAGGCCTCAAACAGGCCCATGCAGCTTGCCCCAGGATTTCATATACTGCCCCGGTTTCATATACTCTACTGCGGTTCCGCAATATACCAGGACCGCAGTGTATGAAATGTGAAATGGTGGGGGGCGTCTGTACACTATATACGTACTGGACCACCTGGTAGTAACCTTGCAGGAACTCTTCCCAGTGTTCCTTGGTCAACAGGAAGGGCGACCCAGGTTCTCTGTCAATGTCCTGGTGCTTCAAGCTGCTCAGGTGCTCCTCACAGGCACGTATCGCAGTCCTAATCAGCTGGGCTGAGAGACGGACTCCTCTCTTATGGCCAATGCCCGGCTTGGTCTCTGCAAATGAAAAGTTGTTGAGCCCACTAATGCCGGCATTTGAAATGAAGAAAACCAGTCAGAACCCACCAAATCTGCTCCTGGCGAGTGAGAGGAAACATATTCAGACCCTGGAAGCAATGAGAGACACATTCCAGTCAAGTCTGGATGGTCTGACTTCCAAAAGAGCGTTCAAGCATTTAAAACACTGGGCTAGTTCTGTACATGAAATTAATTATCAGGCATAAAGAAAAACAGGAAGATAAAAGTTCAGACTTTTAAGAGAATGGCATAGTGGAACTTACACTGCATAAATCTGATGATAGCATCAGCCCATGGTGCTTTTTGTAAATTAAAAATTTCCCACATCCCCTGCAAGTCTCTCCTGGGTTCCCATTTGTCCTGGCAAAGCTGCTGAAGGTTATGGGATGTGATGGTGGGACAGTCTTTAATTTCCAAAAATTCACAATGCTGGGATGAATTTACCCGACAGGGAAATTTACCGGCCAGCCTTCCCAGCTAGCTATTCATTTGTTTCTTTTGCCTGCTTTTGTCCTTAAAAGGAGCTAAGGCAGCTTACATCATTAAAAGACAATATGAAAGGTAACAACAGTGAGTATATAAATACTAAAAAGGATCAAACAAATACCATAATACCACATAAAAACTATAACCCACACCAAAACACATTCAAAGCATTAGGTTACAACGATGCATTTAAAAGCTCCCACTCAGGCAACCAGTCATTAATGCAAAGCTTGCCTGAAGAGAAAGATCTTCCCCTTTCCCAGTGTAAAGACAGCAAAGATGGGGCCAGGCTGGCTTCCCATGGGAGGGCATTCCAGAATCTGGGAGAAGCAACAGAGAAGACTCTCCAGTGTCCCCACCAAAGACACCTGGTGAAGGTGTCAAGATGCAGAGGAGGGCTTCATCTGATGATCTTAACTCCTGATCAGGCTCATCAAGGGAGATGTGGCCTTGAGACAGCCTTGGCCAGTGGTGGAGAACCTTTGGCATTCCAGATGTTCCTGGACCGCAACTCCCACAGTCTTTTTTCACTGGCAATAGAGGCTCGGAATTCTGGGGGTTGTGGTCCAAAACATCTGGAGTGTCGAAGGTTGACCACCACTGGCTTAGACTGAAGCCATTTAGGGTTTTGTAGGTTAGAAGCAACTCCGACACAGGCTGGCTGGAGGCAGTAGACTGACACTTCACGGGGTTTCCTTTTTAACACTTAGCTTTCACCAGCTGCACATACCTGAAGACACCTGGTCACCTGGGAACTCATTCTCGCCGTTGTTGAGCGTGGCCACGAAAGCAGGCTTATTCCAGTACCGTTTCACCACCACTTTGAGAAGACTCCTGGCTGCAGTGAGCTGGAAGTCCTCTGTCATGGGAGAGAAGAATAACACTCAATTCCCTCTTTGGTCCTGATTTCCCTTCCTGTTCCATCTCCAGGGCTCAAAACAGAATTAACCAAGACAAGGAATATAACCTCTTTTTTGGTGTTGCATAAAAGTATGGTTTATGGGTTAATCTTCCAAGATTTAGAGAGTTTCCAGCAAAATGTTAATTCAAAATGTCAACCATGCTTAACTGCATGGGAGTTGTTTCCCTGTGCATGACCCCACTTTCAGCAGGAAGTATCACCTTTCTTTTTTCTCCCCTTAATTTAGTACTTTGATTAGCCTCAGAGGGCAGGCATGTTCTGTTTTGCCACTTTATAAAGTCACGACAAGAACTGGAAAAATGTGAGTTTGGACATATTTTGTTCTGTTTGGAAGCATCACACGGTGTTTTACTGTAGTGCACTTTTATTTCTTGTCTTGAATCCTGGGGTGGAATAAGAGATTGAAATACAGTAATACCTTTGTTTCGAGCAAAATTCATTTCAGAAACAAACTTGTAAATGTTTTTTTTTTTACCCTTGTGCTAGCCAGCTGGCCCGCGGGCCGGTCTGCACTTTTTCCTCCTTCCCCACCTCTCACCAATCAGCTGGCCCACAGGCTGGTCAGCGCATTTCCCCCCTTCTTTCCCCCCCTCCCGCTGACTGGCTGGCCTGCAGGCCAGTCAGCACTTTTTCCTCCTCCTCCGCCCTCGCTGGTCGGCGCTTCCCCCCTTTCTTTCTTTCCCCTCCTGCCAACCAGCTGGCCCGCGGGCCAGTCTGCGCTTTTTTCTTCTTTTTTCTCCTCCCACTGACTGGCTGGCCCAAGGGTTGGTCAGCGTTTCCCCCCTCTTTTTCCCCCCTCCCGCTGACCGGCTGGCCCGTGGGCCGGTCAGAGCTTTTTTCTCCCCCCCTTGCACTGACCAGCTGGCCTGTGGGGCCGGCTGGTCGGCGCTTATTTTTATTATTATTTTTTGACAAGCGCCGAGATTGGCACTTGTCAAAATAAATAATAAACGAAAACCAAACGGAATGAAACAAAAATTTCTGTTTCGTTTCATTTTTTTAAAGGGGGCACTTCGTTTTTCGCTTTGTTCCGTAACAAAACAAAAAATGAAAAATGAAATGAAAAAAATTGTTTCATTCCAATCTCAATTTTCAATGTGACAACAATAAAGTACAATTTGTAGCCCTATACACATTTAACTAGCTGCCCTATGGCTGGAAACGGTTTGAAAACAATAAGAAAAATGTTGAAAAAATTAAATAACAAACACTATAAATAAAAAATAAAACCCTAACCTGCACTCCCCTTTGAAAATGTTCGAGGCTGGTTCAAGGGAGACCTCTATTCCTCTCTTCTCCCTCTGCTTTGGAGGTTGCCTGAGATGGAATGTTCCAGACAATCCCCCACAATCCAGCAGGAAGAGGGAGGGAGGGAGAGCCACCATTGTTTCACTTGTGATCATGTGACCTGCTGCAGATCAAGACATTGCTTGTTGTTGAAGGCAAAATATAGAAGAAATGTTTGCTTGTCTTGCAAAACACTCTTAAACCAAGTTACTCTGTACATGTAGCAGATGGGAAAGCAATTGAGAGAAAAACCTTATCATTCTGGACTGTAAAGATATTTCAGTGCCTCCCAAATAAAAGTCCATTTCAAAGTGTATTAAGTGTATTTTAGCCCATTATTCCTTTAAAAAAAAAGATCGATATACTGTAGTTCTTTAGAACGTTTCTGAAATAATTCATGAGGTGTTCCATTTCTTTGCATCTACCTTGCAGGAATCTAGCGCTGGTTAAATTAAGGGTTGTTCTCTACATGGAAGTAAGACGAGGAGATGACTGTGGTTGTGAAACTGTCATTTTGGGTTGCAAAAGTAGGGGTTGTCGTATACATGGGGTCATCTTATAGATGGGAAAATAGGGCAGTACAATACCTGGAGAATTCAACATGAGGTTTGAACATGTCTTTTTCTCGTCAAATTAGGCTCTTGGAAGAAAACACTAGATCCGTTCTCAATTAGAGATCAGATCTAGCTGAAAGAGTTTTGTAGGGTATATGTTCTGACTGTACTAACGTATAGAACATCTGGGTTACCCAAGGTTGGGAATTGCTGATATAGTAGGACCCTGGTATCCGCTGGGGATTGGT
The DNA here is from genome assembly GCA_037367245.1 of Phrynocephalus guinanensis. Lineage (NCBI taxonomy): Eukaryota > Metazoa > Chordata > Lepidosauria > Squamata > Agamidae > Phrynocephalus > Phrynocephalus guinanensis. The sequence continues at coordinate 32,003,209 of CM074744.1, read as the reverse complement.
TCCAGGCCTTCCCATGAATAATGAAAACCGTGGATAAGAGAGAACACCTGCCCATTCAGACCCAAACTTCTGTTTCCTGGCAGTAGCTTGCTTTATGACTGCTGTTTTTAGACAGTAGCTTGCTTTATGGCAGCTGTTTATGACAGTAGCTTGCTTTACAGATGCTATTTGTGACAACAGCTTGCTTTATAGCTTGCTTTGTGGCTGCTGAATTATTTAATTTTTTCCTCTGCCAACCGTGGATAACTGAATCAGTGGATAATGAATCAGTGGATACGGGGGGCCTACTGTACTGTATAAAGGAAATGAGATTTCTTTACAGGGGAGATTTCTTTCTCCCCGCTCCCAAGAAGTTAACAGTTCTCACCGATAAAGGCATGTTTTTCATCTGCAGCTCCAAGACGGTAACACCGGGGGAAGAAAGCATCGGCATCGGCCTCGTCAAACCATGGCAGGTTTCGCAAATTGAGACACAGCCCCACCTGAGAAAGAGGGGAAACGGCTACAGCAGCTGGGTTTCCAAGTCTCAACAACACTCTCCCTCCTGCCCACAAGCAGTTCCATTCAGTCTAGGGCAGTGGTTCTCAACCTGTGGGTTCCCAGATGTTCCTGGACTGCAACTCCCAGAAACTCCCTTCCAGCACAGCGAGTGGGGGAAGCGTCTGGGAGTTGCAGTCCAGGAACATCTGGGGACCCACAGGTTGAGAACCACTGGTCTAGGGCCTGAAAGGCTGTTGGGTTTGGGTTAATTTCCCCAGCACATCATGCCACAGGTAACACCTTAGAGAGTGGCCCAGGTGTTTACGGACGTGAATCCGGCCCACCTTGGTAGTAAAGGAGCCCGCCTTGGCAAAGTGATTCATCATCTGATCCTTGCGTAGGAAGCGGCAGTCGATCACGTCACGTCGATTGGTCCAGATGAAGTAAGGGGTCTGGTTGCGCACCAGCCTTGACTGCCAATGAAAGAGGAAGAGCAGCCGCTAAGTGTGAAAGCCTACCGCCGGATTCTTCAAGCCAGAGCTTGGAGAATACACAATTTCCCCCGCTCCCCCCCCATAGACTGGCCATGCTGGCTGGGGCTGAAGGCAACTGCAATCCCAAAAACTAGAGGGCATCAGGATGAAGAAAGCGGACCTTGTGCAAGAGGACAGAAACTGGTCAATGATGAGGAAAGGTAGATGGAAAAGCTGGTTCCAAGCGGTGGGAGGAGGCAAAACAAGGGCAGATAATACAGAAGTGAAAGGCTTGATGGCGATCAAGAAGAAAAGGTGGCAGAAACTGATTTATTTATTTTTTTGCCCTGTGCACATCACAGAGTTGTGGTGGAGGTCGAAGAACTAACCATGAGGCTATAGGAACCATCAGTCTCATTATCCTGTTCCTCGTCCTCTTCTTCTTCATCATCTGGGGAATGGAGAAACGGAGAACGGAATCAAGCAAGCAAGCAAACGGGAGTAAGGGCAGAGACCATGGGATGCTTCTACACAGGCCTGGGAGGGGGAGTGACTAGAAACCTTCAGAGGCTGACGCTCCTGCAGGCCTTACCCTCGTCGGGTACATCACTGTCCTCGTCGTCTTCGTCACGCTCATCATCAAGGACACGTTGCCGCTTCGCAGCGACTTTTGGCAAGGTGGGGAACTTTCTCTCCACCCAGCCCCGGCCCAGGAGTCGCTTCCGGATCACCGGGTAAGGGCCATGCACCATGAAGATCTTCCTTTGCTGGGGGGGGGGAGGAGGGGAAGAATGGAAGGATTGACACTCTACAAGAGAAGCTCTTGGAGGTGAAGAGGGAAGACCCCCAAGGTACACGATGCCCCCCCCCCAAAAGAAGGGAAGGTTGAGGCCGCCTCCCTCACCTTGATAGCTCTCTCCACATACTGTCGGGCTTGCTTGAGGCGCTCAGGGTTGAGGGACAAGTTGAGGTTGATCCTTCTTGGCGAGCGTCCATCTGTAAGAAAATCAGGATATCCTAAAGGCTGGTAGGGAATTGCTTGGAGAGGGGGGTATCTGATTCACCTCCCACGTTCTGCGATCTCTGTATCTATTGCAACACAAGATGGGATACAAGGTCCTCTGGTCAGACCACTGAAGAACGCTCCCCCCCCACATCCTTTTTTGACAACCGGTGATGCAGGGATAAAAGTCAACTGGTGCGAGAAACGTCAATAAATCTTAGGAAGTAACGGCAGAAGAAGAAGCCTGTTGGAACCCAATGAGCAGGGCCTAAAGCAAACCCCTAAGAAGAAAGTTGATGACGTTTGAAATGTTCCCATTTATTTAAGCATAAAGTAAGAAGTACCACCATGAGCTGTTGTATAAGGAAGCATTGTGCAGAGCAGGGATGGGATGGGGAACCTTTGGCCTTCCAGATGTTTTGGACTGCAACTCCCAGAATTCTGAGCCTATATTGCCAATGATAAAGGACCGTGGGAGGTGTGGTCCAAAATATCCAGAAGGTCGAAGGCTCCCCACCCCTGGTGTAGAGAGAAAGCAGATGTGAAAAAGTGACATTTTTTCTTCGTCTCCCATAATTTGGGAACTTTGGGTCCTCAACAGATATTGAATGTTAGGATACTCATGAGAGACAAGTTATTTTAGAAACACTGCAAAGTTATACAGTAATACTTCTGAAGATGAATGCCCTTTAAGACAAAAAAAATCATAAGACAATTTTTTCCAGGAATAGGGTTGGTTTACATAACGAACATTCCCTATGGGATGCCTCACAAGATGAAAAACCATTACGGATTTTTTTAAAAAAAATCAAAAATTCCTATGGGAAACCATGTTGCACAAAACAATTTTTTCGTAAAACAAATCCACTCGTAGAACAAATTAAATTTGTCTTAAGAGGTATTACTGTATTTGGTTCCTTAAGGTGCAGTAATGCCTGTAAACTCAGACAGCTTGAAATAGCGGGAGAGGGGTAGACCAGTATGTTCAGAACAAGGCTATTGATAGCTACCTGTTATGATGGCTATATGCTAACTTCTCCAGGTTCACAGACAATACACCTCCGAATACCAGCAGATGGGAAGTAAGTACAGGAAAAGAGCACTGTACTTAACCTTGTTTTGGCTTCTCAGAGCCATCAGGTTGGCCATTGCAAGGTAAAGGCTGCTAGTCCAGAAGAGCCTTTGGTCTCATTTGGCACAGTATTTCTTATACAGTATTTCTAGTGAAATGTGGTTGCTGAAAGAGATGGCTTCCTTCTAAAGAGCTGGGAAGGACACCAACTACTGGCCGCCTGGATGTTTTTCTTACATGAACACTATAATCCAGTGGTTCTCAACCTGTGGGTCCCCAGATGTTCCTAGACTGCAACTCCCAGAAACACCCTCCAGCACAGCGAGTGTTGGAGGCTTCTGGGAGTTGCAGTCCATGAACATCTGGGGACACACAGGTTGAGAACCACTGCTATAATCAATGGGAGTGTCAGGGAGTGAGCAGTAGTGTCAGATATTAGTTAGTGAATATATGTATTAGACAGGATGTTCTATATATACTTTATATGTATTTAATTGATTTAAAGATGGAGTCTGTAAAAGTGCAAAGTCACAGTGACTCAATGTATAGTTTCTACTAATGGAGTACAGATGTTAAGAATTAGCATAATGAATTTTGGCTGATGCAAGGGGTTGCAATAGCTATGAGGTAATGTCATTTATGATTGGACAGACACATGTATAAAAATGTTCTGTAAACCATTGTTCATTCGGCCTTCCGTGAGCAAGGCACCCACTTTGTTTCTCTGTCATATGTACTGAATGTTGTTATGCTGTTATGCTGTTGAATTTTGTATAAATGTACTAAAGTGATTTCTCCCTCTGTGCTTTGTTGAACTTTGTATAAGTTTTGTGATGCTGTGATATATTTTTGTACAGTTTCTAATATAGCTGTTTGGTTTCAAGAAAACTCCTAACCATTTATTCAATAAGTATTGCTTCTGCTGGCTGATCAAATAGCACATACTCTGACAAGTAGCAATGGCCTTTTGGCACCACCAGCCCACAGCACAGAAACCCAGGCAGACTCCTGGTCACTCACTCACCTTCTGCTCTACATCGGCTGGTATTGGGAGCGGCGGCTGTCTGGCGAGGAGTGGTGTGCTGACCTTTATGCTCCACACTGGAGCACACATCCCCATCAAACTTCAATTTGCCCACTGGAATCAGTCAGATAAAGAATATTTTAAAACAGGACACCACCGCTAGGAGTTCAACTGGCGACAAACCCTCCATCAGTGAGGTGCTGCAGAGGCGAAGACTGCCAATATACCAAGGCATATAATGTGCAAAAATGGTTTAGAACAGCGGTGGCAAACCTTCGGCACGCCAGCTGTTTTGGACCACAAGTCCCAGAATTCCAAGCCTAGATTGCCAATGACAAAGGACTGTGGGAGATATGGTCCAAAACATCTGGAGTGCCAAAGGTTCGCCACCACTGGTTTAGGACAGGCATGTCCAAACTTCGGCCCTCCTGATGTTTTGGACCACAACTTCCAGAATTCTAAGCTTAGATTGCCAATGACAAAGGACTGTGGAAACTGCGGTCCAAAACAGGTGGAAACTGCGGCCGAAGTTTGGACATGCCTGGTTTAGGACATTCTGCAACTGACCAAAGAGGAACACATCAAGCAAATTTCATCCAGGCTGTGCCAATGGAACAAACCTTGAACAGAAGCCTTGTTAAAACCAGAAGGGGTTTGTTAGAGGGATTAAGCAGATTAAGATGGCCACAAGTTCATGGAATGAAGGCTGAACTTTTGTTTTCAGGTAGCAAGGCCAAGCCAAACTTGAGTCTTAAAAATATGTTCTCCCATCATTAGCTTCAGGTCCTTTCAAAGGCTTCGAGACGATTCCCACTGTATCACTCAGGCTCCCCTGCATTCTTTTTTGTCCTAGGAAAGCTGCTGGGACCATGGGTGTGTGTGTGTGTGTTGGTAATATTGACGCCAAAGCAAACTGTACTTTCTCCTGGAGCTTGACTTGCAAGAGATAGGGTTACCTGGTTTGGATCCTAAAACAGAACAGCCACGAGAAAACACCCACATGGTCATGGCTCCCAGCTTCAATCATTAGTGATTGGTAGTACTCAATCAGTCCAAGGGTTGGTACAGAAGAAATAAAAGGGTTTCGCTAGACGGCCTTTTCAGTGTTAATAGGATCCAAGTAGGTTTTTCCTGAAATAATAGCCTCACCGTGCCTAACAGGCATCTACACAACTGCTCACAGCTCTGCTTTTTCCATTTTTTGACTATAATAAGACACAATTAGATCTGTTTCTGAAATCATCTGGCACAGAACCATCTGGCCGTGACATTGGCCCTGTACAATCCATGTCGTATCATGGTTCAGCTCTTGTTTCAATGTGTGCCAGTACACAGCCTACATTTAGTACTAAAATCTGTACAACATAAAAAATTTGAGAGATAGGGGAAATTTGCTTAACAGAGTAGTGTATGGGGCGAATCTGTACAACATAAAAATGGTGGCGATTGGGGATTACTTTGTTTTCAATGCATCCCTATGGGAAATTTCTATAAAGGAAAATTTGCTTAACAGAATTTCATTTGGAACAAATTAATTCCTTTATACAAGGTACCACTGTAATCCCAGCTGTGACAATTTTTCTATTTTAATCCACCTGTATTGGTTTGTATTGCATTTGATTTATTACACTCCTGTTGTTATTAGATTCAATTATGTTTGATTGGTTGAATTTTATATTTGCTTATACACTGTATATTGTTTAATTGTATTGGTTTTTATACAGCATTGCCTATGTTCTAACTTTTGTAAACCGCCCAGAGTGACCACAGGTCAGATGGTGCAGTGTAAAAATCAAATAAATAAATAAATAAATAAATAAAATGGCGACGAAAGGAGTCAACTGGGATTTTTCCCTCACTTGTTGTCACTCTGTGAATGATGCCGAGCATAAGAATGTATCCTGTAGACCAGTGTGGTTCCCAAGCTTGGGTCCTGAACTGAAACTCCCAGAAGCCTTCACCATTAGCTGTGCTGGTCAGGATTTCTGGGAGTTGTAGTCCAAGAACTTTCAGGGATAAAAGGTTGGTAAGCACCACTGTAGACCATGTTGGCTGTTGCCATTGGTATTATCAAAATACATAGGTTGCTCTTTGCTACATAAAAGCTTGGACTCTTTTTTTCCTGCTGCCAATGCAGAAATGATAGTGTGTCCAGTCATCTCCTCCCATTTTGAATCATGCATACAGGAGCACAACACTCCACATTCATATAAACCAGAGGGGGGTTTCCCTCCCCTGAGACTTGGATATGAAACCTCTTTGGGACTGGAAGACGAACTTGTCACAAAGCAGCTGTTAACTTTACCAGCTCTTCCAGGTATTCTGTCCCTCGCAGGCTCACCGTCCCCTCCTGCTTTACTCTTTGAACCCACCTATGAGACACCAGTAGAGACACTGAGGTTATGCAAGAGCCTTTGATACTACAGACCACGCCACCCCACAAAATTCCTACAGTTGTTCTAGCGTGAAGACAACAACAGCAATGTGATGAGATGATGGATAAGGACTAAGGGCTTTAAAAACGCCCACAATCCATCTCTCATAGTTCAGGGGTAAGGAACACGTGGCCCTCCAGATGTTGTGGGTCTGCAGTTGTTGCTCCCACTCACTACTGGCTATATGAACCAGGGCTTATAGGATGGGCAGCATAACATCTGGATAGCCACGTGTTCCTTCTCTTGTCAAAGAGCTGGAATTCTGAGCAAGTGTGCCCACTGTATGTGTGTGACTACAATTTCTGAAAAATTGACGTGGCATCTCTGAGCATACATCCTACTGCAGGCATGTCCAAACTTCGGCCCTCCTGATGTTTTGGTCCACAACTCCCAGAATTCCAAGCCTGTATATCCAATGGCAAAGGACTGTGGGAGTTGTCGTCCAAAACAACAACTGGAGGGCTGACGTTTGGACATGCCTGTCCTACTGGGTCAGATCACTGGGGTGCCCCCTCAGTAGCACTTGTACTGACTAAAAAACAGTTCCCAACATTTCAGGCCGCAAACATTTCTATTTCAATCCTTACTGTTCTGGAGTAAACCTCACATCTGCTCTGAAGAGTCCAGTAAAATTAAGAAAGAGAGAAGAGAGGAGGTGAGCAGAGCTTGCAAATGGTCAAATAAATGAGGTTTACCTACTTTGGCTAGCTATATATAATTTCATGGAGGTCCACATATCGGTTTGTTTAGTTTATTTATGTATTTGTTCTATTGATATACCACCCATCTGGTATAAGGCCACATTGGGCAGTTTACAGCATAAAACAATAAACTATAAAAATCATGGCTATAAAAATTATGCTATAAGAATCATCAGACAATTAAAGTACTTTCTAGAACGTTCTAAGTAACAACTAAAGCATTTTAATTGGCAGCCATATTATAATATTTCGGTTTTGGCAAACGATTAGATGGCCTCCGTAGATGGCATGTCTTGAAATGGTTGCCGAAAGAACCAGGTCTTAAGTAATTTCTTAAAAGAACCCAATGAGGAAACTGGGCAAATGGCAGATGGTAGCTGATTCAACAGCTGAGGAGTGACTGCAAAGAAGGCCCAATTTCTTGTTTTTGCTTTGTAGGCCTCTCTTCAGGTCAACCTCCTCACCATTCCTGCCTGCGAGGAGTAAGATGGACAGTCCTGGTGGGGAATAGGTGGTCTGCCTGGTTCCAAGGGTCATATTTTAGAGCCCTTGCTCCTCTAAATTTTCTAAATTGCTGCCAAAAATTTTAGAACCTTTTCTATTGAAAAACAAAAGCAACGTACAAAACATCATTACTGTTTGTGTGAAACTTGGTTCTTGGATCTTCTGGCTGGGAAAGACAGGCCCCGTTAACATCACCCAAAAGCAGCCCCGAGCCATTCACCTGCATATTCTTGGTGCCAGCTCCACTGTCTGTATGACAGCTCACAATGAATAGGTATGTTGGTCATGGCGCAATGCACAGCCACCTGGCAGAGACAAGGCGACACCTCACTGTTGTAGCTCAGCTAACCAATCGATTCCCACCTCCTCCACAAACCAATATCCCATGAAAGAAATCTGGGCAAATCAAATTCACACAGACCCCTGAAACCTATTATAGCAACTCATGGCTCCACAGAGAAAACAACTTATGTTTTTGATCAACACCAGAGAAATATACACTCAACACAAATTCTGGAAATAACATATACAATAGATTTAGTTGACAATTGTAACTTGTAATCACAGTTGATCTTTTCTGCAGCTCGGGGGTTCCCAACCTTGGGTAACCCAGGTGTTCTTGGATTGTAACTCCCAAAAATCACAGCCAACCCAGCTGGTGGTGAAGGTTTCTGGGAATTGCAGTCCAAATACATCTGGGTTACCCAAGCCTAGGAACCACTGCTGTAGATTCCCCAGCACTACAGTACTACAACATTTCTGTATCCCCAAGAACTGCTAGATACTGTAGCTTTTGGGTAGCTGTCTGCAGAGCCAGAGTTTGGGAGTTTGATTCCCCACTGGGACTTCTTAAGTGACAAGGGTTGAACTTGATGATCCATAGTAGGGATGGGCAATTCGTTTCGGAACCTACTGGTTCCGATATAACCCACATGAACCTAGATAGTGTACGGAAGCCTCTGACACACAAGCAGCCAATCAAGCGTCCAACAAGGAAGCAGGCTCCGACGTCATCTTTGCTTCTCTGTGGTGCAGGCCAATCAGACAGGGAGGCGGGATGACGCCTGTTCCTGCACAGCTCCTGATTGGCCTATTCGTTTTGAAACAAATTGCCCATCCCTAATCCATAGGTTACCTACCAGCTCTATAGTTCTAAAATGATGATGGCGATGAATCGGCAGCAGAATATGCTGCCACAGGGTACTGGTGGAGTCTCCTCCTTGGGAGGTTTTTAAGCAGCAGCTGGATGACCATCTGTTGGGGGTACTTTGATGGGGGTTCCTGCATGGCAGGGGGTTGCACTGGATGGCCCTTGAGGTCTCTCTTCCAACTCTATGATTCAATGAATACCTTATTTGCAATAACAGAAATGTAAATCTCATCATCAGACAAGAGGAGTAGAGATTAGATTCTAAATCAATTCAAAGCTGTGGCCCCCACCACCAGGAATGAAGCCACACTTAATCATAATGACACAGATATAACTGCAGAAATATCCTCCCACTACAGTCCAGCCACTCCCACAGGCTGGCGGTTCTGATTTTCATTATGATCTCCTCTCTAAAATCCAACTGAACCATTCCCACATTTTCTTCTCAGCCACCAGCCAAGTGCAACATTCTTACATAAAAATGGCTCCACTTCCCCTTTAAAAACAAAACAGTCTGAAATTCATTTATTTATTTATTAGATTTATATACTGTACCGCACCATCTAGCAACAAGGCCACTCTTGGCGGTTTACAGAAATTAAACAAATACAAAAATACAAGCATAAACACTATGCAATAAATAAACATGATATAATAAAATATAATAAACATATCTAAATCAGTCTCATAAAATCAAAGCAGAGGGCAAAGATAGGTTAAAGATGAAGCAAGACAAGATGAATAACAGCAAATCGAAATAGAGAAATTAATAACCAGGGAAAACCTTTTTTATATAGCCATGTCTTCAGATGTTTCTTGAAGACAGGCAGTGAGGGGGCCAGACATGTCTCAAGAGGGAGTTGGTTCCAAAGTCAAGGGGCCGCCACCGAGAAAGCCCGGTTCCTTGTCAACGATTTATGAGCCTCCTTCAGGAAGGGCACCCTCAAATGCCTTGCCTGAGATGATTAAGTGCTACAGACGGTATTCTGTGGTAGGAGCCATTCTGACAGATAACAAGGTCCTAAACTGTTAGGGCTTTGTATGTCATCATTAAAACCTTGAAGTCAATGCAGTAACGCAGTGGTCCCCAACATTTGGTCATCCAGATGTTTTGGACCACAACTCCCACAGTCCTTTGTCATTGGCAATCTAGGTGTGGAACTCTGGGAGTTGTGGTCCAAAACATCTGGAGGGCTGAAGTTTGGACACCTCTGGAACGGATCGGCAGCCAGTGCAATGCAGCCAGCGTGGGGGGTGATATGTTGATGTTTTCGCAACCCCATAACTAATCTAACCACAGAGTTCTGCACCAGCTGGAGCCTCTGCCTTAACTTCCAAGGCAGCCCCATGTAAAGAGCACTGCAGTAGTCTAATCTTGAGACTACCAGTGCATGGACCAACCTAGTGAGAGCATCAGGATCCAGGAAGACGTGCAGCTGGGCAATCCGCCTAAGATGATAATGCACAGAACGGACCACTGATACCACCCGGGCTTCCATAGAAAGTGCCTGGTCCAGTATTATGCTCAGACTACACACCTCATCCTGCGCAGAGAGAGTTGACCCCAAGAAACTGAGGGAGTTTCCCAAACCGCCAACACCCTGTGCCCCCATCCCGAGGACCTTCTGTCTTGCCCGGGTTCAACCTCCGTCTATTTGCAATCATCCACCCCAGTACCGCCTCCAGGCAAGCATCCAGGGAGGATACTGAAAGATAGTGGGGTCACAGATGTGGGGTCAGGACAAAGAGGAAAGGACCCCCGATTACCTATGCAGGGGGCACTTGCCTTAGCAAGGAATAATCCTAGCTCACTGGGAATCAAGAAAGATTTCAGTCGGACTTGAGCCTTAGTGGGGAAACATTTCTCCCCGCTTCACCCTCTTATGGGGCTTGACCCTTGCAAAACTGCTCCCATCAATAGTTCCCTCCACAAAGGCCCGGGCGGATCAATATCCTCCTCCCGGGAATGTTCAATATACAGTATTTATTATTTTAATATGCACGCACACTCACACAGCATTGCAGTCCCGCGCTGCCTCCTCCCGCGGGCCCTCATCCCCCTTGCCCTGAAGCCTCCTCTCCCAGGCCCTGCCCTCGCGCCCACCTCCCGGGGATGCGCGTGGCTCCGAAGGAGGAGAGCGGTGCAATTCGAGCGCCCGAAGATGCCCCTCTTCCCGCCGGCGCTTCTCCCGCTCATCCCGGGGCTGTTTACAGTCGCTATGGTAACCAGTGAACGTGGAGGGGGGGGAGAGCCCGCGCCGCCTCTGTCCCCGCCCCGCCCCGCCCCGCCCCGCCGGTGAAGGTGAGGCTCTTTTGCAACGCCCTGGAGCCGAACAGAAATGCCCGGGGCTGGCCGTAGGAGGACTGGATGGGAGGGATTAGTGGGGTACTGCGATTAGGGCCGCCAGGCTAGGAGATAGCCCCAAATATCCACCTCCCCAGCGAGAAAAATATCTACTTTTTTCTGCTACGCTGTGACCGAAATATGAATGCATCTCATTTAGTCAAGTAAAGTTATTTAGTCTTCAGGCAAGCTTTCCCTGCACGAGGGACTACCCTATTATGAGTCTTTTATATGAATCCACCATACATGATCATATAGACTTTGTGTTTATAATCACTTCTTATAACCTTGTGTGATTGCATCTGACACTATGTTTTTAATGTTAGTTTCCATCCTTCATAATTTTTACATGGAATTTTTAACCCTCTATTTAACTGCTCGCATTCTCTTGTCGCTTTAACGTTGTCCCTTAATTCTCTGTTCTCAGACTTGAACGTGTCTTAATTGTACTGGACTGTATATTGTCCCTCATTACTGTAAGCTGCCTTGAGTCCTTTCCAATGAAAAATGCGGGGTAAATTAAAACAAACAAACAAATAATGGGGTAATTAGTGCTTCCCTATCCACTTAAGCCCCCGTTTTAAAGCGCCCTCCAGTCTATTTCTCCCTTCCTCACTTTGGCCCTGTTTGAAAAGGGCCAAAGACCCCTTATTTATCCTTTAAGGGAATTTTGATAATAGGCTCTTTTAGGAACCCACACATTATCTGTTGGTAGCATGGGGGAGCAAAGGGGCTTGTTTGTGATAAAACACTTGGTGTTGCATGCAAGGGAATCTATGAAGGTACACTGGCCGTGAGCAGTTTTTGTTGCTGCTATGGTTAGAAATTTTAAAAAAGAACAGGAGGGAAAATGAGAATTTAGAACAGAATGTGGAGAGAATGAACAGTGGAACTCAAGAGACATTTCCCTTCTAGATATCCCTGAAATTGATCGCCTAAGTCAGAAATGACTGGACAGCCCATTATAATTATTAAAGACAGGTGATGGACATGACTAAAATGGAGGTGGGTTTTAGGTGCTGCCACAGCGGCTGTACCCATGTTTGTGGAGCAGTTGCCTCTCTCCTTTATTTTTCACCAATTCCAGCAATTTATTTTTAACACTTCATTCTATAGTATATGACACATATTTATACTGTATACTGACATGATTGGTTTAATTTTTGAATGAACTATGATTGCTATTTATTGAAAACTTTTTTTAAAATATGCTTACGTGCTTTAATAAATTACAAATTAGCAAAAGGGACACTCTGACCTTCATTTACCTTCCAGGTGGTTCATATTGGCTTCCTGCGACCTCTGACACACCATCCACGTCTGTGGTTCCTCCTGGCCCTTATGCTTCAACTGAAGCATAGATGGACCTGACTTTTTGTTAGAAGTTTATAGAGGTAGGAAGGAAGTAAACCAAGACCTCGGCCACCGAGGCCTACCTTGAAAGAGAGGAGAAATGGCCTTGAAGCACCAGCTGCCTGGAACTTGCTAGAATGCTCAGGGCTGATCTGTGACATCAAGGACTATAGAACCACTTCATAGGCCAGAATTCTATTATTGCCTTTTCCCCAGTGTTTCAGCTTCCCAAGAATTAGACAATCTGCTCAATGAAGACAGGCGAGCCGTCATTATTCCAAGATAGCTGGAAATGTGTCAATGTGGTTGAACTCCTTCTCCCGATATGGAAGATTAGCCAAAATGTTGCACTGCACACAGAAGGGGAGGCCAGGACCAATTGTTCCAGTGTTAAGACCATCACAAGGGACCTCTCTCTTAGACCTACCATCTCCACAGGTACGCTTGATGGGGACAAGGCGGCCTTCCCACTTGCTGCTCCCAGACTTTGGAACTCCCTTCCACAGGATGGCCCCATCTTTGCTGCCCAGCTGCAAACAGGTGAAGGAAGACCTTTCCCTTCAAGCAAGCTTTCCCTCCGTGACTGGCTGACCGAGTGGGATTTTAAAATTGCTTTTGTTTGCTTTTGTATTGTGTTTGCTTTTGTTAACATTTCTTAAGAGTGATATTTGCTTGATCCTTTAGTATTTGCATACTTATCATTTTTAGTTTTTAATATAGTTTTTTCATGATGTAAGCCACCTTGGGTCTTTTTTATTAAAGGAGAAAGGCAGTGTAAAACATTTTAAATAAAATAAGTGTCCTCATATTGGGAGAAAGGCAGTCTCTAAAACAAACAGGCGGCAAATTCACCTTATTGCAAATCCCACATGTTATTTCAAAGTAGAAATGCCACTCCAAGGTGTTATATGTGAGGAGGATCATCTAGGGAGCCTTATGTGCCACAGTACCACTAATAGAATACTGCCAGGTTCGAAAAAGACAAATGGCATATCTCATTACTCTCTTCCTTAACAGAAATAAAAGAGGAGAGAAAAAAACCCATGAACCACCCCTCAGCTAGGTCTGCAAAATGGAGGACAGACATTGTTTTTAACCCACACAACTGTGGTGTCTTCCAGGCCTCTCCGGAAGTTGAGTCATAGCAACTGGACTTCTTTTCTTCACCATGTAATTGTCCAAGAAACTTCTTCAGTCTGAGGAAGGTTGGTAAGAGACCTTCAGTTTATCCTCCACATTGGTTTCGCGTCACTCTGATTGGAATCATCTCAGAGAAAACATCCCCACCTCCACAGAAGCCAAGAGGAAGGAAGCCAGGCATCTGAAGACAGCTCTTTAGATCCGGGGATATCCAAAGTGGGCCTTCAACAAGGCCACGTCCTGATCCAGCAGAACAATGGAACAATCTGAGACCCAGAGATGGTGGGATAACCTGGTCATTCCTTACATGGTTGGTTTGTCTGAGAAGCTCAAAAGGATTATTGGTAAACATGATATATCTACTCACTTCAAACCCACAAACACACTAAGGCAGAGATTCATTCACCCAAAAGGCCAGACATTAACACACAGGAGGAGCAAAATAATACAGTATATATGCCACCCAATGCAGTGAGGATTGCGCAGACCTTTCCACTGGAGAAATAAAACAGCTTTTAAACAAGAGGGAGGCCCAGCACAGGAGGGGGAACAGCTCAGGACCAAAGTCAGCAGTGTATCTTCATTTGAAGGACAAAGGACACTCATTCAAATATGAGAATATACACATATTAGACAGTGAAGATAGATGATTCTAGACAGGGGTCAGGGAGGCCATACATGTGTATATAGAATATCCGTCTCAACAGGGTGGGAGAACTTATGCACAATCTGCCCCATTTATCATGCTGCCCTTTCATTATCCACCCCCCCCCAAAAAAAAATATTCAGGGCCACATCCACCAGGAAGGCCACTGGTAACAACCCATGCTTAATGGGTGTTGGGAAGGGCAGCATAGATATAACTTTCACACACAAACATGGCCACTGTCCATTTAATGAGTCTCTTCAGACCAGGTGAAGTGAAACCAACATGGCGGATAAATTGGAGGTCTCCTACCACCCTTTCTTAGACTGAGGAAGCTGCTTGGATGAGAAGTGAAACATTTCAGCCTAACAAGAAAAGAACTCCAGTGTGTCATGACTCAACATCTAGATAATCTCACCTGGATAGCTGAGAATCTTCACAGGCTTCCAGGCCTCTGATCCTGTTTATTGTATTCATCTGGTACCCTCAGTTATTATGGACTTCTATTCATTGTAGTGGTTTAACTATTTTTTAAAATGAACAAACTACCCCCCTGGTTTTGGAAACTAACACACACAAATCAGGATGAGACTCTCAAGCAGCTCCGTACAATAAGGAGGTGACTCTATTTCTCATTTCTTGTTCTCTGCAGTGGTGTAATGGAGCTAAAGCTCTCAGCATCAAAACACTCGGATTTTGTAAACAGGGTTACTTATCTTACCTGCCATCACTTGGGCCTCCTTGGTTTAGCTGCTATTACCACAGCACACATGGGGAGTGGGGAACAAATTATCCCAGGATCAACACTGTTGGGGGGGGGGCAATCCTTATTCTAAAATCAAGTTTTCCAGCTTGGGCGTGGTCTTGAGTGGGGAATCGAAATGCACAAGCTTTGGAAAAGGAACAGTTTTTGGTGGAGGCCGAAGCTATCAAGACAAAGTTTGTTGATGTGGACAAACATAACTGCTTGCCTCTTCGGACTCCCCTTGGCCTCCTGACGATGGAGAACATCATGATAAAAAAAAAAACAACCCTTCATAATATGTTACTGGACCTAAAAATCATTTGAATTTCCCAAACCTCCCAGTCATAGTACAAGAAGTGTGTGTGTGTGCCTTAAAAAAACAACAACACAGCAGGAGGGTTTGTTTTGTCACCAGGACATCAGGGTCAGTAGGAAGTAGGAAGCAACACTCAAGTTTATTTTTAGCTTGGCTGTCTCTTGACCACAACAGAAGATGAGCCCGAGGAACCCGCAAGACTATGACTATGTAAGAAAGGGAACTGCTTTGAATCACAACTTTACATCTTGCCAACATTGAGCAGAGAGGCCTTGCTAGCACGGTGGTGCTCGAGGGAAAGAGCTGAAGGAGGCAGTTTCCATCATAGTTTCCCTGGAGGCGTGGAGGTGGACAGAAAGCGTAGGAACAAGAGACAGCGTGATGCAAAGAACCCTCTAATCCCTGGGGGAACATGGGCAGCAGAACGCCATCACTCCAAAGACTTGGGGGAGGGAGAGAGAGAGACTTGGCATAGGTAGGCAGTTGTCATCTCCAGCAGCCCGCTTGCCGGTAAAACCATGGTCCCGGTAGGGAGATGGGGCAAAGCAGTCACTCTCTGGAGATTTCAGTGCAGAAGGCTCCAAGGCTGGGAACCAATCCAGACAACCAAGATGGTTCAAGGCCTCGTTTGCTAGAGCCTCCCCACCCCACCCCACCCACCCCACCCCTACGACAGAGAAAGGCAGCTTCCTATCGGCGACTGGAGGCGACACTTGCATACAGAGCACTGAGCTGAAAGCTGAAAGCACAAACAAACTCTCCCTCCGCCTCACCCACCCACCCACCCACTCACCCAACCAACAAGGATTTGGCCCCTAGGAGATGCAAGTAAGACAAATTACAGCAAGTGATCAGTTATTTTAAAAAAAGGATATCAAGTCGACACAGTCTTAAACAAGCACAGTTTTCTTCCAAAAAATATTAAAAAGAACCCTCCCTTCCCTTGGGCACACTGGCGAGCATGGGGGTACATTGAGCTGGGACAGCCCCCCCACAGGTCTGGCTGCTTCTCATCTCACTCCTGAACTGTGACCTTCTCTGTAGCCCCAGCAAGGTGGCGGTGCGGAGAGAATGAGAAAGCAAAGCTGTGGATTCCAGCCCTTGGTCTAGAACTAGGAAAGCAAAAGAGAAGACAAGAGATTTAATACAAAGGTAGCTTAATCCAACCACTCTGCAAGTTTCTTCTGAGGCACAGAATAGCCATATTCTTATGCAACCTGTAAAACGGTACCGTCGGTACAGTGTTTACGGCTGAATCCAAGACAGATTCGTTTATATTACAGTCGGACTGCTATATCCACGGGGGATTACTTCCAGGATCTCCCGTGGATAGTGAAATCCGCGGATAAGAGCAAACCCTCCTATCCAGGTTGACGGTAGTGATAAGCATGGTGGGCTGCCGGCAAGTTTCCCCCCTTTTCTCCTCGCTGCTAGACTCGGCCGCAGCAAGGAGGAAAAAAGAAGAAGAAAACTTCTATTCCTCCCCTTGCTGCCGCCGCCAGCCAGCCAGACAGGCACCCTCCGGAGGGGTGGAGAAACCGCCTGGCCAGCCAGTCTTTGAACTTCCCGCTCGGGTCCCTGGCAGAGGATCAAAAGTTTTGAACTTCCCGCTCAAACTTCCGGTCCGTTGCCCAGAACCCAAGCGGGAAGGCTGGCTGGCCAGGCGGTTTCTCCACCCCTCCGGAGGTTGCCTGGTTGGCTGGCTGGCTGGTGGTGGCAGCGGCGGTGAGGAGGAGGGTGGGCAGCATTGGCAATAGTAAGTTTTGTTTTGTTTGTTTCCCCCCCCCCTCTTCTTGCTGCCCCCACTCCTGCTGACCACCAACCGCGGATGACTGAATCTGCAGTTAGCGAATCAGCGGATAAGGGGGTCATACTGTACTAGAAATTTATAAGTGAAATCATCAGAAAGTCTGCTCACTCCCTTTACCTTGCTTCACCTCCCTACCCCTTCTCTTTGCAGGGCCAGCCTTTTCATTGATATTGACAGTGCCTTACGGATGATTCTGCACCGATCTCATGCATCATGGACTTCTAAAAGGAAATTACAGTGGTACCTCGAGATATGAATGCCTCAAGGCACAAAAAACTCGAGGCACGAAATAGGGATGCCCCGTGATAAAGGAATTTTTAAACTGAATGCTCCATGTTACGGGACATCCATTTCCTATGACTACCTTTCAATACAAAACCACCACCCCCGTGCACGCTGTGCCTTGCGTTTTCCGGAACTGGGGCATCCGTTTCCAATAGGAAAGGAAATCACTGGAATTGGATGCTCCGGTTCTGGAAACACTGCACACAGCATTCATGGGGCGTCACTTTATTTTATTTATTTATTTATTTATTTAATATAGCTTGTATGCCGCCCACTACCCAAAGGTCTCTGGGCGGCTCACAATCAAAATGGACAATTAAAACATCAAAATACAATAAAATTAGAATACTAAAAACATGTAAATGCAATAAATACGATACATTAAAAACACCACTAAACACATCCTTTTGAAAGGATGCCACAACATGAAGCTGAAGCCAGCAAGGCAGGGGAAAAGCTTTCCCTGCATTGCTTGGTTCCAGGGAAAACCCTCAATCAACGGGCAACCAAAGAGCAGCTTTCAGAGCTCTTTTGGACAGCTCCGACAATCAGCTGATTATCAGAGCTGTCAAAACCAGCTGATTGTCGGAGCGGTCAAAAAGAGCTCTGGGCAAAACCAATTAATCTGTGACCTCTAGAATGGAATCATCGATTTCCGATGCATTCCAATGGAAAACGGTGCTTCAAGTTACAATTTTGTCATGATACGAAGCATCAATTAGAACAAATTAATTTTGTATCTAGAGGTACCAGTGTACTTTATTCCCACTGGAATCTGCATCAAAATGAATCTCTGCAGCCAGAATGCTGCCAGCACAAAATCGAGTTTTCCTATGCCTACTGACAGCAATACAAAGACTGGTTCTAAGAGCATTTAGTAAACGATAAGGGTCCCCCCTTTAGTCTCTAACTTGTTTTATACTTTGTACAGGGATGGCCTTTCATTTCATCCCTTGTACTGACTCTCCCTTCTGTATAAGGTGCTGAAAGCCTGAGGATCTACCAGCTAGATTCTTACAATCTACTGCTGAATGCTGGCATTCCCTTTGGGCACAATTTCTGCAACATCTAACAAATCCTTACATTCTTGAGGAACTCCTCTGCCACAATGCGAGCCCTGGCGTTGACCGACAGCTTCATCTCGCTGATCTCCTTATCAATTTCTTCCATGAAATGAATGACAAAGTCCACCAGCTTGTGCTTATACATCTGCTCTGTATGGAAGTTTGTGATCAAAAAGCTAATGTCATAGCCCTAGAACCAAAGAGAAACAGCACCGCATTAACATTTGTTAACCTAAGATTAGCCTCATCATCCTTTACACTTAAGCCCACCAAAAAGGTAATCTGACTTCTGTTGATTAATATTGAGCAGTATCAAGACTGAACTCTCCTTAGAAGCTAAAATGAAGCTATTGCACTGGGGACATAGCAGAAGATGAGGAGACTTGCTTGAAAAGGCAATAACGCTTAAAAAAATTAAGGCTGGCAAAGAAAAAGACCCCATACGAGATGAACTAATAAAGCAAGGCCTGATCTTTAGTTCACAAGATCTGAGCAAGGCCGTTCACAAAGGATCTTTTGGAAGTCACTTGCGCATAGCTGCTATGAACTGGACACAAATTGACGGCACATAATTACAGCAAAATAGTGGGGTTTTCCCCCTTTCCAAAAGTGGTATTATCTACAAACTGAAAGACCTGAAAAGATGAGCAGATCATATTGGTGTCAAAGATAACAGGCACCGTTGTGCTTGGACTGCAACTCCCAGAAGCCTTCACCACCAACTAGACTGGCTGGGTTTCTGGGAGCTGCAGCCCAAGAATACTTGGGCTACCCAAGTTTGGGAACCATTGGACTAGACTAGAGGTACAACTGCTATCCAAGGAATAGGATAAGTCAGATACTGCTATTATTGGCTGAAAGCCAGTGGCAAGTCCCATGGAATCAGTTCCGATCTGGTGGCTCAACACCTATGTAAATTAAGGTGAATCAGTGACCTACTCTAGTTGGGATCTGCCTACTGGATTTCAGCCCCTGTCTCAAAGAGAAAGAAAGAAGCATCTTGCCCAATGGCCTTGACTTTTATCAGGTCTTCTCACCTCCACCGATTTCCGGCGTAAAATGTAGAAGTTCTCTGCTCTCATCATCATGAACCGCATAAATTTGTGGCAAAGAATCTTCTCAATCTCGTCCGCCTGGAAAACAGGAAGAAAAGCCCATCAGAATTTTCCCTAGGTTGAGTTAGGGAATACCCTTCATTCCCTCATCTCCCAATGCGTGCTCCCACCTGCTTCACAGCAATGCTAATCCGCACAGAATTGATGGATCCTTCAATTAGGACTTTCTCTTTCTCATTTCTGCTGATGGTCACCGGCTGCAACAGAAGCTCCTTGCTGCTCCTGTAAAAACAGAGACAGAGAGGTCTATTTCAGAGGTTGAGTGAAACACATGGGTCTCTCCTCTGCATGGATTCCACAATTAATGTATGAACTCCCTTTCACTGAACTAGTGATCCTAAACACAAGCTTCACTGAATCTGTCCCCTAAGGTCTATGAGACAGATGAGACAGAACTGATGTCTACTTGTGTGTGTGTGTGTGTGTGTGTGTATGCACGCACAGAGAGAGAGAGAGAGAGAGAGAGAGAGAGAGAGAGAGAGAGAGAGAGAGAGAGAGAGAGAGAATGAGAATGTATTCATGCCTTTTTAAAAAAGGCTGGAACTGTTTCAAAATAGCCTCTAAATGGCAACCCCCATGAGACACAGCAACCAGGGGGAGGGGTTTGATATCCACACCATTTGTTTATATCCCTATACTGTATCTGCAAGAGAGAGGGACAACCATAAGATTCAAGGAATGGTGAACAGGGGACACCACATTTCCATTCCCTTATTCCTTATCTCCAGCTGGCAGAGGTAACTTCAGTGGGTCTGGGCCCATTTACACCCTTGCTTGGAGATTAGTGGGGTCCACCTGCTGATTTTACCACACCAGAGCCCTCTATACTTGACCAACCCTGAGATAAGGAGTCACTGGGTGACTCTGGCCTACCGTTACCCACCGCTCTTGTTGTCATGATCTCTCAAGTAGTTTCCAACTGATGGATGTCCTAATGAATTTCAGGTTATGCAAGTTATTTAAGGAGTGGTTTTGCCGCTGCAATCCCCCAATGAATTTCCATGGCCAAGTGGGGATTTGAAGCCATGCCTTCTGCATCCTAATCCAACACGCTACCCACTACACTACACTGGCTCTCTAGCCATCACAATACAGTAGGATCCCTTTATCCATGGACTCACTTATCAACAATCTAAAAATACCAACAAAATAAAAATCCTGTAAATTCATATTTCTAAAGGTGAAGTTCCCAAAACATGCCACTAGGGGGAACCAGAGACCACATGCTATGTGTGGTGTTTTCCACTAAAATAGTGTGTTCACTATGAAGTGCTTTTTCAGCATCCTTTGTGGGGAGGGGCTTGGAACCGATCACCCATGGAAACAGGGGTCCTACTGTATTAACATGTCCTGCAACTATTGCAAAGACAGTGGTAGAGGAATGAGTACCAGGAACATGTGAACAGGAACAAAATCTCTCAATTTACCCCTGTGTGTCTTGAGGTCAGCTAACACACCCACATGACTCACAATGCGTGAGTCATGTTTGCATTTTGATATTGCTGGTTTGATTCCGAGTTGGGACTTTGTATAAATACTTCTGTCTGCTTTTTAGCTAGGATGCAAAAACATTTTTGAACAGAACAGTATGTGCAGGCATTCTTAATGTAATTGTTTCTACCTTTGTTTAGTTAATTTTCAACTCCCCATAGAAGGGTCCAACAACTTTTAACAAACTCCCCTGGATTTTAATAGCCATGTCCTACATTGTTAATAAAAATATAATCCAACACATGTTTATCTCCATATGAACCATCCTGGTTTTCAACAAGTTGCCACAGTTGCTTTAAACAGGGTTTTACATATAAAATGTAAAGCTGTCATTTAAAAACTACGCATCATTATGGGAGCAAAACTACGGCAAACAAACAAGTAGTATTAAATATGTAGAACACATACTCTGAATTGGTTTTGTATTGTCAACAGCCAGCCTACTTGTTTGCCTCCTAAGCCCCATCTTCTTTTCCTGGCCAGACAAACCTACAACCCTCAACAAAAATCCTTACTATCAAAACCAACAAGTGCTACCTCAATACACAAAACCTTGCAGTTGTGCAAAACATGTGCCTTCAGAGAATAAATTCCATCACGACACAACACACACACACACAAAGCTTCCTAAATTGCCTTTGGTTACTCAGTTCTTTGGCAATCCTATCTATGAAGCTGAGTCGGGCAAAACAAGAGAAACGTGTTACAGAAAAGCTACATGCCAGATCCTTGACAGGATAGCAGCAGATGCAAGACAATTACAACAGGAAAAGCTACCAAAATACTTTAGAATGCACACAAAAAAATACCCTCCAGAATCAAGCAGGAACACTTTAAAAAATACACACACTCTCTTTTGAGCAATTTAAGAAAGCAGCAGCTTTATAGGGAAAAGCTGCACACTTCCAGGATGCCCCCAGAAGAAGAGACTCGTTAACTACTTCTGAGCATTGGAAAACTCTGAAAAAGGCATAGCCATAAGCCAGAACTGACTTGATGACACATATGAATGAGCACTTATTTTCATGTGCCCTGAATCTCTCGCTGTTTAGTTTTGAAAGTTGTTTACAGGTTCAAAAATTGTCCCTGTATACACCATGATAATATGTCCCTGTATACACCATGCATCATTCTCAGGGTCCCCCCCCCCCCACACACACACACACCACCACCACAATGCAATATGAGGGAGCAGATAAATAAGTGCATGGAAGGGTATGTGCATGAATACCATAGACTGCTCCTCCCTGGCAGTGCCTGTGTGTGCATTCCTGCCTCCTTTATAGTTAGATGAACAGGCCCTGCTAAGCACAATGTCTAAATTTCTCACTCCTCCTCACGTTGTACCTCCTTCCATCTCACACTTTTTGAAACTTCCTCTGCAAATCAAATCAGAGGAAGTGGTTAATTTCCTAATATCCAGAAGTTACTTGCTTATTAAGCTGCCTCGTTAGACTGGCTTTGAAACAGTCTAGCTTGAGTGAGAATGATCTAATCTAGCCTGGCCATTGCAAAGCAGCTCCCACTAGCTTGCTCCCTGCTGCTCGAGTAGCCATATCCCCGCTTTTCTTTTCCCCCAGTGGCTTTCGGAAGCCCACTCTCAGGGCACGAAGGAACATCTCCAAACCACTTGCTGCTGATTTCTTCAACAGCTGGGATTCTGCTAAACTTAAGTTTCAGTCAAGTGTTCCCTCTAAGATGCATGCACACGCAAAGAGCTCCTTCAGGGCTGTACACTGGCAGCTGGAGTGGGTGCCTGTTTAGTTCCAGTTTTGGCTGCAACCCTGTCTCCCTCATGGGCTAGGCTCCCATGCAGTGCAGCTGAAAATAAGAGACTATAGCACATCCGATCTCGCCTGATCTGGGAAGCTAAGCAGGGTCGGCTCTGGCTAGTACTGTACTTGGATGGGCGACCACCAGGGAATATCAGGTGCGGTAGGCACCTGCAGTAGGAACTGACAAGCCACCCCAGTATTCCTGCCAAGAAAACTCCATGGACATGGGGTCAGGAAGGGTCGCTCACAACTGTAACCAGACAACAACAAACAACAGCTGCACATCTTCCTCAACATTACTGAATCACTTTTTAATGCCATCTAGACCACTGGTCAACCTGCCAAGATGCCCTAAGCACATCTGATCTCGACTGATTTTGGAAAGCTAAGCGGGGTCAGCCCTGGTTAGTTCTTGGATGGGAGACCTACCAGGGAATACCAGGTGCTGTAAGTTGGCAAACCACTCTAGTATTCCTGCCAAGAAAACTCCATGGACATGGGATCACAAAGAGTCGGTCACGACAGTAACAACACAACACACACACACACACACAAACCACTGGTCATTCGTGAGTGTGACATTCGGTTTTTCTTCAATATCCCATGTCTTAGACGCCTAGGTATTTGTGGGAGATGTAGCACTGCAGACCATTACACTCTGTATAGCAGAGGTCCCCATCCCCTGGCCTGCTATGAATTGGGCAGTGCCAGTGCCACAGCAGCCAGGAGGATTTCTTTTAAGTCCCCCCCCCACAAGTGGGTACACAAACTTCTCCTCCTCTGTGTAGTTGCCCCTCCCCAGCACACCTCTCGCGACTCCCTCTGTTTCGGTTGCAACTGAACCTTGTGAACAGGGTACTGGTTGCGAGCATGCACTCAAGGGGGGGGGCTCTTCTGCATGCGAGCACCTGTCGTGTACACATGTATACCGAGACCCAATACCGGTCCCTGAGAAGAAAAAGGTTAGTGACCACTGCTGTATAGGGCAACCCTGAATAAATATACCTCCCTCAAACGCCCAGGCCTCCTAGGAAGTACTGGGGCAGCTTCCTTTTTGTACAGGAAGTAGGTCAGAATCAAAAGAACACAAGATAGGACCTGTTCCATGCCTGTATCTGTAATCAGGAATTCTGCTTTGAGGAATTTCTGGAAAACTGTAGAATTGGAGCCAAAAAGAAAAAAAAGGGTAAAAAAAGAATCATGTACCTCTAGTGATTATTACTTGTGAAAGGAAACTACTGGTAAAATACTACAAATTATATGACATATTTCCTCTTCTTTATTCTGAATACATTACCTATTAGTGTATTCAGGCAATTTTGAGGTCCAACACTGTTCCTTCTTCTTGCACTGAAGGTCTTCTGTTAAATGCTTGAGACCCTTATACAACTTTTCTAGTTCTATAGCATGTTTTGTAACTTAAGACAAAAAGCAAAGCAAAGCAAAGTGTTCTGCTTATATACTGCCCCATACCACCTCAAGTAGTCTCTGGGCAGTTTACAGTTTTTTAATTACAGTATGCAGGCTACACATTGCCCCCCCCCCCAACAAGCTGGGTACTCATTTTGCCGACCTCAGAAGGATGGAAGGCTGAGTCAACCATGAGCCTGCTACCAGGGACTGAACCCCAGGTCGTGAGAACAGTTTTACCTGCAGTACAGGCATTTAACCACTGCGCCACGGGGCTCCTTAGACAAGAACCAAATGTCATAAATGAAAAACACTGCATTACTGGTTACTTTGTATCAAGCTCTTTACTAATAAGCTGTAGCATGAATGTTATTACTACATGCCAAGTCCATATTTTCTCTATAATAACCACTTATAACCTCCTGGTCAATCACTGCTAGCTTTATGAAATTAAGATAAATTTATTTTGAACAATGAACATCATTTTACAGGTATATTGAATCTCATTTTCTCCCTCTGCCCTATTTGGCAAAAACATGGCACTCAAAATTTATTAGATGCATGAAATAAAAAATGTTAAAATCTTTAGAAGGTCATTAGTGCTGATGTAGAAATGTCTATGAGAAACTCAAGAGAAACAATGTTTCTCTATTGCCAGTGAATAAATAACAGATTATAGGTTTAGATTATAATTTTCTTTGGAGGTTTTTAAGCAGAGGCCGGATGGCCATCTGTCAGAAATATTGTGAATGGGGGTTCCTGCATGGCAGGGGGTTGGACTGGATGGCCCTTGAGGTCTCTTCCAACTCTGTGATTCTATGAACTTATGATGTGGATACTTTATAACTTACAGAAGTTTTTAACCAGAGGCTAAATGTCAAGAATGTTGCAACTGTCAATTTTCCATATACAGTAGTACCTTGTATAATGTAATTAATTCGTTCCAAAATAAATTACGTTATACAAAATTTACGTTATACAAATTGAAATTTCCCATAGGAATGCATTGAAAACAGATTTAATCTGCCCCCCACCACTCCCCCTTTCCCTCGAACTCAGACTTCCCTGCCGTCTTTTTTACTGCTCCCGGCGTGGCCGCGGTGTGGCCTGCTCCTTTGGATGTCGCGGCCCCGCGGCCACTCATCTTCCTTCTCCGCCGGCGCGGGGATCTCGGGTTGTTGCGGCTCCGCGGGCGGCGGCGGCGGCCCCCGTCACCGCCCTCGCGGGGCCGTCCCGGGAGCCGCCGCCGCCGCCTTGCTGCCCCCGCTGGAAGCGGCTCTCGTCACCGGCCTCGCGGGGCTGCCCCGGGAGCCGCCGCCGGGAGGAACCTCAGCATCCGCGGCGGCGGCAAGCGGAGGATCCCTGCGCAGGTGCCAGGTAAGGGCACCCCTCCCTGGCTCGCCCCCCTCCGTGTCTGCCGCCCCATCCCCTCCCCTCCCCTCTTTCCCTGACCGCCCCCGTCCTCTTCCCGGGCGGCCGCAGGTGGTGGATGGAGGTGGCGGGGGGGAGGGGGGGTGGATTTTTTTTCGTTGTACGGGTTTTTCGTTGTACAGACCCTCCGTTATACGAGGGTCCACTGTAGATGGAAGCTTCGGCGTGATATTCCTTGGGGTTCATTCCAGCTTGACACAAGTCTAATTTTCTCCAATGCCCATAATAGCTTTGAGGCACCCCATCCAATTTTTCCAGGACTTTGCATGGAAATTTTGTCCTACATTTAAATAATGGTTATTCTCCGTTCTTGCTTTCCTGTGTGTTCTGTCTTCAGTGAGATTCTCTCACATCTTCAATGGCCCTTCCCTGCAACTGTCCTTCAGCTTTTTCCCAGTTTAACATTTAACCCATTCGAAAGGGTCTGTCTAATGCAAAACCATCAACCTGAGACAAAAAAACTGAACAAGTCTACATGAGAAAACTATCAGACAGACATGTGTCTGTAATCTTTCCGGAAGCAGACAAAGAGCTTCCTCTTCAGGCAAGCTTTCCTTGAATGATGGACGACCTATTATGTGACTTTTAGATAGATTACCATGCATGATTGCATTGACTGATCTCATAAGAACACATGTATTTTCCATGTTAGTTTCCACAGTCAAAGGATTTTTTTTCCTTTTAACTGCCCATGTGCTCTTTTTAGCTTTAATGTTGACTTTTAATGTTGTAAGATGCTTCTTCTAGTTCTTTGTTCTTAAACTTGAATAAATCTTGAATGTTATAATCTAGGCTGTATATTCTCCCTCATTATTGTAAGCTAGGTGGAGTAAAAATATTCTAGATAGATGGATAGACAAACTGACAGACAGACAGACAGATAGATCACCCTCAATGGTGGCATTTCCCCCCTTCCCACACGCACCTGACTTCAACCTCGGGCTTGTTGTGTCGTTCCACCACCTGGGAGGAAAAATTCTCCAGGCACAAGGCGGCCTGCAGAGTAGCCCGCACAGCATTGAGATAGGGGCGGAGGGTGGCGGTCTGTGAGGGGAAAAAAAGAGACCCAACATCAGAGGCATGTTACACACGACCATCACCAGAAACCATGGTCCACGGCGTCTGGGGTACCGGTAGAGACAGGACCCCAAGGCCAGGTCACCCACCTTCCACCCAGGAAGCTCTCCAACGAGGAGGAGGAGCAGCAGCCCTGACCCCCAAGGAGGAGGAGGAGGAGGAGGAGGAGGGGGACCTGTATCCCCTGCCCTTTCAGGTGAGAATGTCTGTGAAGATCCTCAGTCCTCCAGGTGAGATTCTCTGGAAGTTGAGTCATGGCAACTGGGCTTCTTTTTCTTGGGAGGTTGAAACGTTTCGCTGCTCATCCAAACGAAGCTGTTGGGATGAGCAACGAAACGTGTTCAACCTCTCAAGAAAAAAAAGGGAGTCCCGTTGCCATGACTCAACAACGTCCAGATTTCAGGCGAGAAGACCCAGTGGCCCCTTTCCTTGTCCGCCACCTCGGTCTTAATAACGGACACGCAGAGGAACTAAAGCACCCTCAGCCTCCTTCCCGCCCGGCCGCCCCCCTGCCTCCTCTTTCTCCTCCATGCCATTCCGCCCGGCCGCCCTTCCCTCGCTTCCCCTTTGAGCCAGCCTCTCACCTTCCCAACCTCGGCTCCATCCTGTGCCCCTCCTTCAAAGCAGCGTCCCTTCCCCTTCCCCTTCTCTCTCTCTCTCTCTTAACCGCTACATGTCCCCCCCTCCGACCCCCCCTCCGACCCCCACTCACCATGGCAGCGAAAGCAGCGGCGGCGACAGCTTGAGCGCTTGGTCCCGAGAGCGGAAGCGGAAGCGGAAGCTGCGCCCCTCCCGAAAGGGAAAAGTAGTAGATTCTCCACTTCCGGGAAAAAAGATGGACTGGGCCAAGTCCTTCTGGGCGAGGAGGGTGGTATCTTCTCTCATGGAGGCTTCCTTCTCCCTCTCCCAGCTAATAGAAGGGTCTCTCTCCGTGTGGGTGTTTGTCAAGGGAATCTTTTTCTGAAGAGCCCCGAAAAAGTTGCCACCGACCCTCGGCCGTGCGGGGAGCGTCGCGTCTCCAAATCTGCTCCCCCGCCCCTCCTTTTTTTTGCTGAGTTGGTACAGCCCAGCCTCCTTGCCTCCATATTTGGGAACAAAGAGAGCGCGTGGGCGTGGCCGAAGGAACCGCAACCAATTAGCAGGAGAAGGGGAGGGGAGGGGAGGGGAGGGGAGGAGGAAACACCCGAACGTTTCCCCACCCGCCCCTCCCACGCACGGAACCCGACTGTCAGCCAATAGAAGCGGGGGAACAAGCGAGGGCGTTGGGCCAATGGGAGGGCGCGGCTCCTTCTGGAGGCGGGGCCGGAAGGGGATTCTGAAGGGGAAGCGGTCGGCGGTCGGGCTCGCTTTCGTCTCACTCCCGTCTCTCTCTCTCTCGTCTCTCTCTCTCTCGCGCGCGCGCCCTGGAACCTCCCGGCGATACGGGGAGGCGGGGCGCGTGCGCGTGCTTCCCTCCGCCGCGCGCTCACGGTTGGGTGTAACCCGGAAGGGCCCCCCTTGGAACCGGAAGCGGCCCCAGTAATTTCCCCCCCTCCCTCTTCCAGCGCCCCCTCCTGGCACAGCCCATTCTCCCCCCCCCGCGGTCCCTCTTTTCATTCATTTCCTTCTCGGTCGTGCCCGGTCCTTCCACGGGGCTCCCTCTTCCTCCTCCTCCTCTCTCCGTTTGCCTTCCTGAAGTAGGTGCCGAGGTCCGCCCTTCACTTCGTCTCTCTCTCTCTCTCTCTCTCTCTCTCCCTTTTCATGGCTGTTGGGAGGCTGGCTAACCCTATAAAGCCAGTCTCCCCCCCCCCCAAAAAAAAAAAACCAGATGCCCATTTCGATGTGCTCCATTCCATAGGTGCCAACTCGGCTTGACTCCTCACGCTTCTCTTGCATCCCGCGTCTTCCCTTCACTTTTGTGGCATTAGCAGTGGGATGGTTCCCCTTTTAGCCCAGCTGTTGCTCCTCTCAGCCGGCTTCCTTTTGTCTCCTCCTCCATTCCAGCAATACCTGCATTAATGTTTTTACAAGTTTCTTGGCTTTGAACGTATCTCTGTCTTTTTATTTTTTAACCCGAGAGTAAGATCTCTCCTGGGGTAACTTTTGTCTCACTCCATCTCACCGTATCCATAGTTAGTTCTTACTTTCCATTGACCTCTCTTGGGCAGGGGTTGTCTTTCTTCTTTTCCTTGCATCTGTTACATCTGCATTTGTGTTTTCTTTTCCTTTCCACAGACGCAGTTGCATCATGTCTGAGCTAAAGGACTGCCCTCTTCAGTTCCACGATTTTAAGTCTGTGGATCATCTCAAGGTGTGCCCCCGCTATACGGCTGTACTGTCCCGTTCTGAAGATGACGGCATTGGCATTGAAGAACTCGACACCCTGCAGCTGGAGCTCGAAACACTGCTGTCTTCTGCTAGTCGCCGACTTCGAGTGTTGGAGACCGAGACCCAGGTTAGATGGTAATCTAGTGGCTCCATGAATTGGAGTACTTTAGTTTGTATTTCAAGGACAACTTTCATTTCTGTGGAACAAACAACTGATAAATCAGCAACTTTTCTTGCAGAAGTCCAGTATTCTTACCCCACCCACCACCTTCCTTGGGAAACCCATGCCAACTCCAACCAGGGGGCACCGAGTTCTTTGGTGCCATTGGTGCCAAAGTGTTTTTAATTTCAATGTATTCTTGAAGGCTTTCACAGGCAGGATCTCATGGTGGTTGTGGGGTTTCCGAGCTGTTTGGCCGTGTCCTCCAGAACACACCCAAACAGCCCTGAAAACCCACAACAACCATCTGTCTTTAATTTTCTTTTTCAAGAAATCACTCCAACGTGCTTTCCGTTCTTCCCCTAGCAAGCATAAATCTTTGTTTTCTAATTGGATGGGATCACATGGGAGTCTTGGATATTGGGAATAATTATTACAGATGTTCTGAATGTTCACATTTGGAAATATTCAGAACTATCCAAATATGGAATTCTGTGGTCAATTCCAAATCTTTCCATAACCAAATGAACATCCCTAGTGAAAAAGCCTCAAACCAACTGCTGTAAGATCTTTCCATTTTCCTGCTAAGCTCCTCTGAGCCCATCCCTATTTATAAATGTGGAGAATTCCATGCAGCACTCTCCCAAGAGGTTCAGTGCAAAATCCAGTTCCATGCTAGGGATTATCAAAAAGGGGATTGAAAATAAAACAGCCAACATTATAATGCCATTGTACAAGACAATAGTAAGGCCGCCCCTAGAGTATTGTGTACAATTCTGCTCACCGCATCTCAAAAAAGACATAGCGGAACTGGAAAAGGTGCAGAAGAGAGCAACTAAAATGAATACTGGCCTGGGGCACCTCCCTTATGAGGAAAGGCTAAAACATTTGGGGCTCTTTAGTCTGGAAAAAAGGCGCCTGAGGGGGGATATGATTGAGATGTACAAAATAATGCAGGGGATGAGTAAAGTGGATAGAGGGAAGCTCTTCTCCCTCTCACAAAATAACAGAACTAGGGGACATCGACTCAAATTCAGGGCTGGGAGAGTAAGAACAGACAAAAGAAAATATTTTTCACCCAGCACGTTGTTAGTCTGTGGAACTCCCTGCCACAGGATGTGGTGATGGCATATGGCCTGGGATGCCTTCAAAAGGGGATTGGACAGATTCCTGGAGGAAAAGTCCATCACAGGTTACAAACCATGATGATGTTTAATCTCCAATCTTAAAACCGGGGTACTTCAAGGGCCAGATGCAGGGGAGTGGTTGCAGGAGACAGATATCTAGTCTCGTGTGCTCCCAGAGGCATCTGGTGGGGCCACTGTGAGATACAGGAAGCTGGACTAGATGGGCCTTTGGCCTGATCCAGCAGGGCTCTTCTTATGTTCTTAAGATAGTGCTTCTTGATGTGAATTGAATACAGTCTGCATTTTTGATTCATATGAGGCATTGACTTACTATCCCCTACTTGCATTTTGGGAAGGTTCCTCTTGCACCCCAGGGTTTCCACTTTGTGCTGCTCAGGTGGTGGTTGAGAAGAATCCTTGGAGCCAAGGATTCTTGACATGGTTCTGTGGCAGCGGCCATCTTGGAAAGAGCTGCTGGCTTTATTCCTCTCCCCCTTCCTCCCCCCAGATTCTGACAGACTGGCAAGACAAGAAAGGAGACAGGCGTTTTTTGAAGCTGGGCAAGGAGCACGAAGTGGGCACTCCCATCAAACATGGCAAGCCCAAGAAACAGAAGCTGGAAGGGAAAGGAGGTCACAGCACAGGGCAGGGACCAGGCCGGCCCAAATCCAAGAACCTACAACCGAAGATCCAGGAATATGAATTCCCAGATGACCCCATTGATGTGCCCCGTATTCCTAAAAACGATGCACCTAATAGGTACGTAGGAGAAAGACCTGCATGGTCCTTTTTCTGTTTGTATGGTCCATTGGATTGCATTCCTTAGAGCAGGCTTGTCCAAATTTCAGCCCTCCAGATGTTTTATACATCAACTCCCACAGTCCTTTGCCATTGGCAATCTAAGCTTAGAATTCTGGGAATTGTGGTCCAAAACATCTGGAGGGCCAAAGTTTGGACATGCCTGCCTTAGAGTAAGGTTGAACCAGTGCTACCCTTGGACTGCGTGTGACCCTGGGCCTGGTTTTGAAAGCTGCCCTCCACCATGAGGGATGATGGCAGGGCAGGGGCAGTCCTGGCCTTCCTTGGCAGGGCCTTCCGTATTGGGAAACAGCCACTCAATGCTTGTAGCGAATGAAGAAAACAAGCCCTTAAAACCAGCCCTGCCTTCCCTCCTGTGCTCCCGGCAGGCCTGCCAAAACCTCACCGAAGTCCGGTCCGCCATTTTGCTGGCTTTCTGGTGTTGATATCTTGTTCTTTGGTGGTAGATTCTGGGCCTCGGTGGAGCCGTATTGTTCTGACCTTACTAATGAGGAAATCCGTACCTTAGAAGAGCTCCTCAAGCCTCCTGAAGACGAAGCCGAGCACTACAAGGTAAAAAAAAAAAAGGAGGGGGGGTCACGAAAAACAAGTTCCAAGCTCAGAGCTCTTCTTTCCTGCCATGCAGCCCTTTTCCCTCACAGGGGCAGTGCTGCTTCCGTGGGCCTGAGATAAAGGGCAATGGGATGGTCCAGGAGAGGGCTGCAAGGCTGTCGTTCTGAGGGATGCCCTTCCGATTGGATGATCTGTCATCTGTTGTCCTCAGAGGGAAGGCCACAAGGATGATTAGAGTACTGGAAACCAAGTCTTATGAGGAAAGGCTGAAGCTGTTAAAAGTCTATAACCCTTTTATGCAGATGGGGATTCGTTATGTTCAAGGAAATATATAAACCACTCGCAGAGATGAGCAGCGTTGTGGAAGAATAAATGCACTTAGTGATTATGGAGCTAGGAGACAAATGAACAAGGCAATAGAGCTTAGTACAAAACTTATATTACATAAGTACACATGACAAAGTAATTTATATAGAGTTGTACATATTGTTAATTTGAATTTGTTTTATTATCAATGTATATCCAATGTATCAGATGCCTGGGGGTCACTGTTTTTGTCTGGCGTGTTGGTGATTGGTTTTATAATAAAAAATTTAAAAAAAGAAAAACATGTACACATGACAAAGAGTAATATACAATAACAATATTCAAAGCACAGTATGACAGAATGGGGAAAGCTGCCTCTCACCTTAGGCAGTCTCAGTTTACACTGGTTTGCTTGATGCCTATACATTGGACTCTTTATAACAAACAGTTTATATAACATAAAATTTGTGCAACATAAAAAATTCCAGAGATAGGGGAAATTTGCTTAACATAATTGCCTATGGGGTGAATCTGTGCAACATAAAAATGGGATCACTCTGTTTTCAATGCATTCCTATGGGAAATGTGTAGAAAGGAAAATTTGCTTAACATAATTTCATTTGGAACGAATTAATTCCTTTATACAAGGTACCACTGTATACACAAAGCAATATGGTGTAAGCCAATCACACACTACATGGGATGAGGTGATTTAGCTCTACCACCTGTGCCTAATCATCCTGACCTTCCAGTACTGATGATTCTTTACGCCTGGGACCTAGACCTAATACACATTCTTGTCTAGCTCATGACACAGCGTTTTACACAGGACAGGATCCATTTTGTAATCTGTTAAATGTACTGTATATGACAGACATTTTGTCGAAACTACAATCCTTGACATAAACAACTGGCCATATTTAGCCTCGAGAGAAGGAGCCTGAGGGGAGATGTGATGGTACTTTTCCAATACATGAAAGGGTGCCCTACAGAGGAAGGGCAGGATCGGTTCTCAATCAAACCGGAATGCAGGACATGCAACAATGGTCTCAAGTTACAGGAAGGCAGCTTTTGGCTGAAATTTATTTGTTTGTTTATTTATTTATTTAGAATAGTTTTACCCCGCCTTTCTCCTTGGAAAAGGACCCAAAGGCAGCTTACAATAATGAGGGGCAGTATATAGGCCAGAATATTTAGGGCATATTCAGGTTTATGAACAGGGAATTAGAAGAGGCATCTTACAACAATTCAAAGGCAACATTAAAGCTAAAAAGAGGGGGAAAACTTCCTAACTGTTAGAACAGTATGCCAATGGATTGGTGACCTCAAGAGGCAGTAAGTGTCCCAGCACTGGAGGCATTCAAGAGAAATCTGGACAACCCACCTGGCAGAGAGGCTTTGATCGGTTATACAAGGGTCCACTGTATAAGGGCAGATGAAAGAAATAAAAAGAGAGGCCCATTGGTAGGATCCATGTTACAGCAGGATTCTTAGAGAAGAGGAACAAAACATAATACAAGGACTAAGGCAGAATCGGGATCTTTTCTGGATGTTCTACTTGTCCTCTAAATGGATGCTGGTCAATTCTGCCTTGTCCTGCTATTCCAGATCCCACCCCTGGGGAAGCATTACTCCCAGCGCTGGGCCCAGGAAGACCTGCTGGAGGAGCAGAAGGACGGGGCTCGGGCCGCAGCCACTGCTGACAAGAAGAAAGGCATTTTGGCAGAACTGGATACCAAAGGTACCTTCCGCTTCTCTACGGGAATCGCTTTCGGAGTAGACCAACCAAAGGCATCTGCCGTCTTTTCCGGAGGGCCCTGTAGTTGCGCAGTCCAGTCCATGCTTTATATCAGGAAAGGCGTGCTGTTGCCCTCCGGATGTTCCAGAAATAGAATTCCCTCCCACCTTTTAGCGCCGGTTTTGCTGGCAGAAGCCAATGGCAGGTCCCAGTCTTTCCCACACTTGCTTTATGTAAGCGAGGATACATGTTAAGCAGGTTGGGATCAAAAAGGTTAGCGCTTGAGATGTACTGGCTCGTGGCTCCTTAAGGCAAGCAGGTCCAAACTTTGGCTCTCCAGATGTTTTGGACCACAACTCCCACAGGCCTTTGTCATTGGCAATACAGGCTTGGAATTCTGGGAGTTGTGGTCCAAAACATCAGGAGGCCTGAAGTTTGGACATGCCTGCCTTAAGGTAAGAGTGGACAGCCTGTGACTATCCACTGCCACTCCTGCCAGCACCTGTCAGCATAAACTGGAGAGATAGAGATTATGGGTATTACAGTCCAAGAGCATCCGGAAGAACATACACTGTTGTGTTTTGCCGTTCTGTTTTGCCGTTCTACCCTGCCTGAAAGACTGCCAGGGCCCAACTTGATGAAAGGCCTTTCCTTGACTGTGTGCTCACTTGTTTTGCTTCCTTCACTCTGGAGGGGAATAGGATAGGAAGCTCCAGTTCTCCCATCATAGAACGCGTGGGCAACGGCTGGCCCTCGCCTTGGTATTATTCCCTTGGTGGCAAAGGCTGCCCTGCTTCCTAGCCTCGTGGTTCATTCCTTCTTCTCCAGATGTTGACGCTTTGCTGAAGAAATCAGAATCCCAGCATGAACAGCCTGAGGATGGCTGCCCCTTTGGACCCCTGACCCAGCGTCTCCTGCAGGCACTCGTAGAAGTAAGCATTGAATATCTAGGTCCAGTGGGGTCCCATTTCTTGGAGGCAGGAGGGGGTGGAGATCAGGCTTTCTAAGCTGGGACAGACCGTTTGGGGTCCTGGGGACCTTTTAGACCTCCCCAGATTTCTAACCAGAGAAGCTGGGTCCCAGTTCAGAACACCTAGAACAGGCATGTCCAAAACTTCGGCCCTCTAGATGTTTTGGACCACAACTCCCACAGTCCTTTGCCATTGGAAACACAGGCTTGGCACTCTGGGAGAGGAGGGCTGAAGTTAGGACGTGCCTGACCTAGAAGGCACCAGGGGGCTGCCTTCCAGCCCTAAAGCCTCTGCTTTTTCTCCTCTCCGTGTAGGAGAACATCATCTCCCCCATTGACGATTCACCGATCCCAGAGATCGCAGGCAAGGACTCCACGGCTGACGGTGCCAGCACATCCCCACGCAGCCAGAACAAGCCCTTCAGGTGAGCGTTCGTTTGTGTTTTCAATTAAAGTAGTCACTATGCCGTCCATCTATTAATGTGTCTGTTTCCCCTCCCGGTACCCCCGGGGTAGGGTGGGGAGTGTCTGAAGATGGACCCCGTCTGGTGCTGAGCTTTGCAATAGTGTTGCTCCTCTTGGCTTCCTGCTCTGCAGCGTCCCCCACACCAAGTCCCTGGAAGGACGGATCAAAGAAGAGCTGGTTGCTCAAGGCCTGCTCGAATCCGAGGACCGGCCCGCCTGAGGATTCGGAGGACGAAGTGCTAGCGGAGCTGCGGAAAAGACAGGCGGAACTGAAGGCCCTGAGCATGCACAACCGCAACAAAAAGGCCGACTTGCTCAAGTGAGATCAGGGGAGAGGGGGGGTCCGTAGCTTTTCTGCCTTGGCTTTCTTGGCCTCAGTAGGAGGCACTAGCCCAAATCCTGTTCCTTAGTGTTGCACAGGGCGGCCCACCTTTGAACAGCCCATGGGCTACTTCCACTCATCAGACATTCCTGCGGTCCACTCCCTGAAGCGCCGCATGCCCTCGCTGGCTACCTCCAGAAGTGCGCATGCGCACGTTTCGCTGGTGCTCCTGAGACCAGCGAGGGGGTGTGGCGTGGCGGCAGCAGCGGAAGGACAGAAGGATCCGTGGGGCTTGGAAGGGAAGCGGCTGTGGTGCTCTGCCGCCACTGTTTGCCTTTGAAGCCTTGCGGGCTGGGTGAAGAACCTGGGAGGAAGAGAGTGTCGGTGGAAAAGGGGGAAAGAGCGTCGGGTGTTTCTTGATTTCCTGGTTTCTGCGCCCGTCCACCTGTTCACTTGCTCGCCCACCTGACTGCTTGCCCACCCCCTCGCTTGCTCACCCGCTTGCCTACCATCGGGCAACTTCTGACAGTGCTGCAAGCGACGTGTTGTGCGTACCTGGTCTAGCAAGATGGCGCTAGAAGAGGTTCATTGAATCCCTGGGGATTTGAGTGAATCAGTTCCTCTGCGAGTTCTATTGATTCAAATGGACCTTTGCTCACTGTGACCAAGGGCTTAATCACCCGTGTGAAAAGAACCCCACTTATACCAGTTCTCTTCATCTCTCTTTATTTATTTATTTATATAGCTTTTATGCCGCCCACTACCCAGAGGTCTCTGGGCGGGTCACAATCAAAATAGACAATTAAAACATCAAAATTACAATAAAATCAGAACAATTTTATTCCCTGGAAGATGGGCGGTATAAAAATAAATAAATAAATAAATAAATGAATAACAATAAAAACATGTACATTCAATAAATACAATACATTAAAAACACAACACTAAAATTGCCCTCAGGACCCACAATCATCAGTTTAAAAACTTCTGGAACAGGAAGGTTTTTACCTGTCGCTGAAATGTTATCAGCTTTTGTACTCTTTTGTACCATTATATCCCCCCCCAGTGGTCATGTGTTATATAAGTCAGTGCCAATGTTTGCATTGTTTTCAACTGTCTTAGAACTTTTCCAGCTCCTTGGTGAAAATACAAAAATGGCTAACAGATGACAAAGAGAAGGCAGAGGTGCTCAATTCCTACTTTAGTCTTTTCCCATAATGTAGACTTTGAACCTCCAGACATAAACAAAATACAGTTAGAGGGGATAGGATTGGAGCTCAAGATTAATAAACAAATAGTCAATGAATACTTTATTACTTTGAATTTGCCTTGGTGGGAGAGCTATAAGGCACATGCCCTCACCCTGCACCCACAGGGCTTGGCCCCCCGTTGACTATTGTGATTTTTTTGGTTGCAAGCAACAGGACATTGGCCTTCTCTCTCTCCTCCCTCTCTGAGCTCTCTCTCTCTCTCTCTCTCTCTCTGAGCTCTCTCTCTCTCTCTCTCTCTCTCTCTCTCTCTCTCTCTCTCTCTCTCTCTCTCTCTCTCTCTCTGAGCTCTCTCTCTCTCTCTCTCTCTCTCTGAGCTCTGAACTATACCTAGGATAGGGCTGGGCGAAGAGGGTCAGTCATTATGAGTTGGATATCATGTGACTGAAGCTGTCGCTTTTGTCCCTCTGCAATTTTTTAGGCGGGCCAAGGACGAGATGCATCGGCAGGAGCTGCGGCAACGGGTCCGCATGGCGGACAATGAGGTCATGGACGCCTTCCGCAAGATCATGGCAGCGCGGCAGAAGAAGCGCACCCCAACCAAGAAGGAGAAAGACCAGGCTTGGAAGAGCCTGAAAGAGCGCGAAAGCATCCTTAAACTGCTGGATGGCTAACGCTGGCCTTTGGGTGCAAAACGTCGCCTAGGTTCCTACATTTGAACTTCAGTCCTAGAGGGCCTGCCTGCAAAACAGAGACGATGGCAGCGCTTTTCATTGGCTGACCAGCATCCTGCCTGGCCGTGTTGCAGCCGGGGTGGGGTGGGGACGGGGGATCACCAGAGGCCGGCCCTTGGCAGCATCCCACCTCTTCTTGCTGGGTCACTAAAGGTGGCGGTCCCTCGTTGATATTCCCAGGGCCACCTTGCTGTGGCCGGGAGATGGAGGAACCTCTCCATTGGATTGTTGCATCACACACACCAGCTTTCACAGCACATCTGTAGCATAAAACGGGGGGGGGGGTGGGTGGGGGTTGCTCTTGAGGGGTGGCTTGGGTTTACTTTATTTTTACCGGTTTTGCTTCTTGTGAACAATTGGAAGCTACAGGCACAATGAATGTCATATCTGGGAGGGGATGACATGCACGTGGGAAATGTTTACTGATCTTTCTCCACCGTTCCGGGAGCAGGCTTGAATTAAAGCGGCCAGCAAAGCATGGGGTCCCTGCACTTCCCCATGGCATGGTCCAGGTAGGCCTAGGTGCAGTATCCAGCTGTGGACACGAGGGGGAAATATGTTTCTTCTGTTGAGGTTCTGCTGAAGCTTCTTCCCCAGTGACTGCCCAGGAAGTGCCAAAGGTGGTGCTGCCCCCTGGTGGGCAAATGTGCTTCTGAGTCTGGGAGGCTTCTCGCCCTGTTTCCTGTTCTGCTCAGCCCTTCCTGTCATTGTCATCATGGCGGGTCACGCGCTTGCCCGTTCCATCTGCTTGAATTGCCATCAGCATTTCTCTGACCTAATGTAGGATTATCATTACATTCTTGAGGGGGGGGGGGGGCTAAGCTGAGAAGGCCCAGCAGAGCAGGCCCCAGGAAGTAGCCATGATGGAAGTAGCCCAGGCATGTCCAAACTTCAGCCTTCCTGATGTTTTGGACCACAACTCCCAGAATTCCAAGCCTGTGTTTCTAATGGCAAAGGACTGTGGGAGTTGTGGTCCAAAACATCTGGAGGGCTGAAGTTTGGACATGCCTGAAGTAGCTGTTTTAGTAGACATGACCTGAGCGAGTTGGCTTCACCTCCATCCATCCCCCTCACGTGCGAGCAGGTAGTAGAACTGTAGGGGAGTGAGAATCATTTTTTTTGGGGGGGGAAGGGGGATCTAATGGCACCTGTCATTTCTGCCTTTCTCCAAAATGTGTTTTGCTCCTGGGCTCACGGAAGGACCATCTCTTGGTCTCTGACTTATGGCAGCAGAGTTGAGAAGAAACAAAGCAGCTGGTCGGTCCCTTTTGGCCAAAGGAGCAGGCGGGATCCCCCAAGCCCCTACCCTCCTGGCCAGCGGGACATCTCCGATCAGCAGGAAAGTGGAAGAGGCAGGGCAAAGGTTGGCCCAAGTGACCCCAAAAAAGGAGCGTCCAGTGGGTTGAACCAGGAGAAGCGGGTGCTCAAAATTGCCAGCAGCGTTATCAGGCCTAGCTGTCCGAAAACCTGATAGCTGGAGGTTAATGGGAAGTGGAGAAGGGCATCTTGGTTCATTTTGTTTCTTGTGCCTCACTATGCAGTAGAAGCTGTCCAGGAGTTTGGGCTTAATCTGAATTAATTGAAAGGAGTGTCCCATCTACTCGATAACGCCCCCCCCCCATTTTCACCAATGTTCTTCAGGTTTCCCTTTATTGTACCTCTTGGTTGTTTCAGGATCACCCTTTTCATCCTTAATGCAGCCTAGATACTTTCAGTGGTTGTTGGGCTTCAGGCACGTGTTGTAACCCAGATGTTACTGGTGCTGTTGGGTTACAGTTCCCACAGTTCTGTACTGTTCATTATACTGGTTAGCGCCTATAAGAGGTACGTTCCCACCCACCTCTGGAGGGCCACCAGTTAGCCATCCCTGCTGTAGTCAGACATAACACAAAGGGCCCTTGATTGCCCTTGAGTGTTACCACCACTGCAGCATGGTTGATATCATAGTGGTAAGAAAAATTAGGGTTGGCTTGTGCCTTCGTTCCAGACACATTCTGCCTGCTGTGCCTCCGCTCCACACACCTTTTAAATATTTGACTCTGTCCTGCAGGGCAGCTATTGCAATGCATTTTCTT
Organism: Phrynocephalus guinanensis; assembly: GCA_037367245.1. NCBI lineage: Eukaryota > Metazoa > Chordata > Lepidosauria > Squamata > Agamidae > Phrynocephalus > Phrynocephalus guinanensis. The sequence continues at coordinate 31,963,582 of CM074744.1, read as the reverse complement.
TTTTTTTAAAAAAACCCATCCCAGCGTTCTTTCCATTGCTTGCGCACCAACATGTTTGAAAGCTGCTCTGTTGTGCCTGTCCAGCAGAGGTTTGAAACCTTATTCAGCTTCTACTGAAAATGGACAGCCCTTCTACTTAAAATGGGAAGCAGAGAAACACAGGAGGAGAACCTGGCCCTTTGGGAAGGAACACATTCGATCTTCAAATGCGGTGGTTTGTTGTAGATATGCAACAACTGAGCACCTCGATAGAATTCTCCCCGAGTATCAATAAATCCATAACTACAAGAGTGGCTGATGTTACTGGCGTGTTTTTGATCCATTTCTTGAATCCTCTAGGACGGGCCAAAGTGATTATTCAAAGGATAGCCTGCCAGGCAACGCCTGAATGTGTGTAGAGACTGCACGCCTTTTGCTATAGCTAATCCAAGACTAAGTTATCAAGGAAGGCTCGAGAAGACTTGCTGCCAAGCTGATTTTAAGAATTAGTGAGGGCACAAGCATGTTAACTTCTCTTGTGTTCTGTCCAGAAGTGACAGAGTTAGGGAGAGAGATGAAGAAGGTAAAAACAAAAAATCCAGTACTTATGGTTTCTTTGCATAACTGAAAAGAAAAAAATGAAGATTAAAGAGCAGCAGAGCGCTCTGCCATGGTTCATGAAGCTAGTGGTTGTGTTATCTGGGGTGGGCAGTCAAGAAGAAGGAATGTTCCAAAAATTAGTTCCTTCAACTAAGACCATTAATGTGGAATGAGCTGGGCTAATCGAGCATGCCTTTTAATGCGTCTGATCTTAAATGCTTTCCTGTTAAGCACACAAGGAGCAGGGGGGGAGTTGGAAGCTCCCCAAGCACTTGTGAAAAGCAGTGAGAAAAGATTTAGAGAATGATAGTGTGTGCACCAAGATGGTCCAATAACTGCAGGTCCCATCCAGATCTTTTAATAGTTTCTAGGTACACTGACATTTTTTGGCCTCTGACCCAAATGCCGTATTTTAAAAATACTGTAAGTAGATTTGCAAGATGCCATTTTATCCATTTCAGAACCTTGTTCCATTTCTTCTGCTTCTCCTGTCCAGGGTTCTGTTGTGTCACCAAATGGAAGATGAAGTATGATGTGTGCAATAGTCAAGAGGGTAGGTTGGGGACTATGAAATGCCAGATACCGAATTCTGATTTCCTGGAGGAGGATGCATCAGTGTAAACCTTGTAAGTCTGAGCCCTACAGGTCGTGGACTTGGAATTCTGGGAGTTGTGGCCCAAAACATCTGGAGGGCCGAAGTTTGGAGAGCCCAGTGCTAAACCCATTCCTCCAAATAGTTTTAGCACCTTGCCTAGGTCCTTCAAAGTTCAGGCTAAAACCCAGATTAAGCACCGCTATAAAATCAGAGTCACTACTAGTCCCTCAGTGGGAGAGACCTAACCTATTTTACTTTCTCATAACCAATTGTGAGGATAAGGTGTAAGGAAAAAGAATCATATACACCAGGATGGGGAACTGTGTCCCTCCAGATGTTTTTGGCCTGCATTACCCATGAGTCCTCATTATTGCCTGCGCTGGCCAGGACTGATGGGAATTGAGGGCCAAAGACAGGAAGCACAAAGGACCACGTTTGCTCACTCCAGACGTTCTCTCTGAAGAACTCTTTGGAAGAAGGGCAGGATAAAATGATAACCTACTGTGGTGTCATGCCAGTGTGGGCAATTGCCTGAGCAGTGCAGGAATGGCAGCATTTGGCTTCTGGTGTGTGTGTAGCCTTCCAGCAAGTAGGAACTGTGTGGCTCTCCAGATGATGCTGAATCTCCCCGTTCATCAGGCACAATGATTGACTGGTTTGGATACAACGGGAGTCCTACCATTTCTGGGAGCCCTGCCCCTGCTTTATACAACCATGACTGGAATGTTGTGGAGAAGCTATTTGTGATGAAAGAGGGCTTAATTTGAAAGAGGCTTTAATTGATCCTTCCGCTATTGCTTCACAGGCTAGATTCTGGAGCTCTGTCTGTTGTCTGGGGGCCGCTGCTGGTTTCTTGACAGGACTGCAGGAGTCAGTGGGCCCAACTTGAGATGAGAGCATTGTCAATTTCAAGCACAACTGGGAAGCCTTTGTCAGGCTGGGAAGGAGAAAACACACAAGTGGGGGTTATTACTGTTTTTAAAAATAAAATATGCTCCAATGCCTAGAGCAGTGGTTCTCAACCTGTGGGTCCCCAGATGTTCCTGGACTGCAACTCCCAGAAATCCCTTCCAGCACAGCGAGTGGTGGAGGCTTCTGGTACTTGCAGTCCAGAAACATCTGGGGACCCACAGGTTGAGAGCCACTGTGATATAACTATTCATTTAGGCACCTGGGGCAAGCCGTGCAAAATACGCCCCAAATCATCTTTGTGGAAAATGAGAAAGGAATATAAGAAGCAGTTGCTGGACTGCACTGGCCAGCATCTGCCTTCTTCCACAGGGGATCAGCAGCATTGTCAGAGCCACAAAAACACAAGTACAGTGGACCCTCGTATAACAAATGGTTTGTATAACAAAAAATCTGTACAAAATAAAACATTCTGGAGATAGAGGAAATTTGCATAACAGAATTGTCTATGGGGCGAATCTGTACAACATAAAAATAGTTGTGATTAGGGATTACTCTGTTTTCATTGCATTCCTATGGGAAATTTGTATAAAGGAAAATTCGCTTAACAGAATTTCATTGGGAACAAATTAATTCCTTTATACAAGGTACCACTGTATATATGTGAGAGGAGTGTGTATTAACATACAAATTATATATAAAACACACAGCCCAGAACGCCGTACATATTAATAACTGGCTTTCTGTACTGTCTGACTCAGGAGCCTGGCCTACCAAGATGGCCTACCAAGATGTAGTCCTGCCATGCACTGGAGTAGGTGGGAGAGAAGTATGGTATATTGACACTTTGCTTACACCACCAAATCTCATCCACCCTCCCTGGTTCAAGGCCTGATGGACTCTCATATGGCAGTAGACCAGGAGGCATAGTCCTAGAAGCAGGGTGCCCAAACTTCAGCCCTCCAGATGTTTTGGACCACAACTCCCAGAACTCCAAGCCTATACTGCCAATGACAAAGGACTGTAGGAGTTGTGGTCCAAAAAATCTAGACTAGGGGGCCAAAGTTTGGAACCCACTGTTAGAGGTTCAGATCATGGTGCCTTCGCCAGGAGCAGCTGGGAACAGGGTCTGTGTGGTCAGCCTCTTTCTGGCCACTCATCCTGCTCTAGTTGATGCAATCCATGGAGAGCAGGGCTCAGTCCAGATGATTCCTCCTCTGTGTGCAATAGAGGTTTGGGTTCCCCTCCTGCCCCAGCGGGCATAACAGTGCGGATGGCTTGCCAAGGAGGAGGCCAGACTTGACTTCCTGCTACAGGTGATGAGGATCAGGTGAGCGAGTGCCACATGACTGCCCCTGCTGCTCTGAGCCTTGCTAGACGGGGGTCAGACAGAGCATTATCTGTGCACTCTGTCTGGTGCCCTCGGGCAAAGCCTGCCTCTGTCTGGTGTCTTGGAATAAAGCCCGTTGCCCTAGTTGCAGCCCTGCCAACGACTGCCTTCAGAGCAAGCGAAGGAATCGGATCCTTGAATACTGGAGTCGTGATCGGAGAGTAGGTGCATTTTCTAACGAAGGCCATTCATCTGGAGAAGGCTTCTGTCGGGGGGGGGGGGGAGGGGCAAAGCTCGATGATCCCGGAGGAAGGACGTCCCTGCATATTGCACGTGTGAATACAAATAATCCTGTCGCGGTGCAGCTCTTGGGGAGTCGGGTGCATCTTCTTCTAGCAGAAAATTCCGGGGATCTCATCATCACGCCGCACACCACAAACGCTGGTCACTCCCCTGCCGCTGAAGGGCGGGGAGCTGTTAGAATGATGCATCGTAAGAAGGTCTCCCGGGGAACGGCTTGTGGGCAAGAAAAAGCAAGAGAAACCAGACTGGAAGGAACAGAAAGGGCAGGATCGTCAGCGCGTTGGGAAACGCTCCCGCACCACTCCTTAAGGCAGACTCGCACCCGCACCCGCACCCGCACCCGCACCCCCCCCCATACACCATCCCAACATTGCCCGGGGAAATGCGCGTCTATGAACCCTACTTATGAATGGGCGCGTTCTACCTTCTCAGCCCGCCCAGCCCCGCCCACCTCCCCCGCCCTCCCCAGACCGGATTGATATTCGTCCAATCCCACGGCCGGCCGGCAGCGCCCGCCTCCCCACCCGCCGCCGATTGGTTCCCGTCGCGTTCTAGCCCCGCCTCCTCGTGCTGACATCCTAGCCGGGGCGTGGAGTGGGGGGGGGGCAGTTGGAGTTGGAAGGCGAGCAGACCGGGAGAGCGGCGACTTTCGAAGGCTCGGCAGCGCGCAGCCTGCGCGGGGAACCGAGGCAGGAGGGCAAGCGCTATAGGATCGCCCGGTTTCCTGCCATATATATACTGTATATAAAAAAAAGGTGAGGACTAAGGAGACGGGAGCCAAAGGGCCACTGGTGTCAGTCAGCGAGCGGCGCTGCCCATCGCTCCCTGTTGGCACGGCGTGGGTGAGCCTCTTGGGGTCCCCGTGCGGGCGGTGAGACTTCCTGAGTTGTGGACGCTTTGCCATGGCTGCCCAGGTGGCATAGAAACGGGTGAAGGGAGGGAGGCAGCGGTCGGACCTGTGCCCACACTTGCCGCGGTCTGAGGGGTCGATTTCGGATCGGGGTTCACCTCTCCTTGCGCTCGCGGTGTCAGTGTTTTTATTTATTTATTTATTTATTTATTTATTTATTTATTTATTTATTTATGAACCGCCCGATTTTCCGGAGGGAATTCAGGGCGGTGAACAGTAGTACCAAAGCAATTCTAGACAAGGGTAAACCAAATCCACAATAGGGCGTATAGAATAACAAAACCCGAATCGGGTAAAATATACAAAAACAAAGAATGCAAAGTCAAGATGGCAAAAACGGGGGCTCCCATCCTGACCCTTCTGTCTGCACGCAGGGTCTTCTAGGGCTGTTTCCCCTCTCTGTGCCTGGATGTTGCCTCGGACGGGTGCCCGTGTGAGTTAATGTGCCCATTAAATCTTCTCGTGGCTGGTAGTTTGGCTTTTTTTCTGCACCTGCCTACCTCCCGCTGGGATGCTCGTTGGGCTCCGTGTTTATACTTTCCTTGTTGAACACGGCGGGGCTTAAGTCACAACGAATGTGCCTGCGATTGTGTAACAGGGCTGGGAATAGGAGCTGGACTGCCCTTTCCTGGAGTTGACAACTGGGCGCTCTTGCGGTGCGTCTACATGGAATGGGATGGGCACGCAGTTGTTTCTATCCTCTGTGTAGAAGGTTGGTGTGAGATGATGACCTTGAACCTGTGTGATTGTATGTTCTGATGGATAGTTCTGACTAAGCAGGTGTAGCTCTGCCTGAGCGGGGTTCGGTGCAATGTTTCCACTGTCTGTCCAGGGTTCTGGGCAGTATTTCCCCTGCGGTGTAGCTGGTGTCTATTTGTGTACCTACTGTTGCTCATGCCGGTGTCCATGTTTTCATGTGGTGTGTGTGTCTTTGAGCCTGGTACCCATCAATGATCTTTGTGAGAACAGAAATCAGTGTAATGCCTTATGTATCTTTCTTTGTATCTTTCTGCCAGTGGGAGGAGACCCATGTGATATGTTCCTTTGTCTCCATGCCAATCCACCTGTCTTTGGAAGGATATCTAAGCTATCTTTTTTATATTGGTGTGAGGGGATGAGGCATATCTGAGGGCAGAGGTGGGCACTGACTTTGTTTTCTATTGACCTCCATATATGATTATCTCCTGTGAAATCAGCAGCAGCGCCTGAGTATGCGACTCTGTGTGTGAGAGAGATTGAGAATAAAAGTGTAAAGGTGAACATGATTTGCATCTGGGTGGGAATGTTACATAATTGTTTTGTCAACAAGAACCTGTCACTTTGCAAACCTACTGTTATTTTCCTTTGGGAATGTACATAGCATCTTTCTGAATGTGACAATACTTCTGTGGCTGCCTTTGTGGCTATTTGTTTAATGTACACATTCCCTTCTGTGGGTGCTTATTTATATTTTGATACCTTAGTTATTCTCTCTCTCTCTCTCTCTCTCTCTCTCTCTCTGTCTCTCTCTCTCTGTGTGTGTGTGTGTGTGTGTGTGTGTGGTATCATTACAGTTGTGACCGACTCCTGGTGACCCCATGTCCATGGAGTTTTCTTGGCAGGAATACTGGAGTGGTTTGCCGTTTCCTACTCCAGGCACCTACAGCATCTGGTATTTCCTGGTGGTCTCCCATCCAAATACTAACCAGGGCCGACCCTGCTTAGCTTCTGAAATCTAGGCTGTTTTTAAATAGCACCTTAGCATGATACATTTGGAAAAATTGTTTTCCGTGCTCTGTCTGACACTGCTGTATGCTGTCAAGTCCCATCCAACTTAGGGTAGGGCTCCCATGGGGTTTTCAAGGGATTTGGGGGGTGTGGGGGGGGAGATTTACCAGTGCCATGGCCGAGTGGGGATTTGAACCCAGGTGTCATGAAGCCTAGCTCGGTGCTACATCCTATTGGTTCATGATAGAGATTTTAAAGCTGGCTGGATTGCTCAGTGGTTTACAGAGCCAGAGGTTGGGAGTTCAATTCCCTCCTGTGCCTCCTGTGAGTAAAGCCAGCCTGTGTAGCCTTGGGCAAGCTACACAATCCCAGAAGGGAATGATAAAACCACTTTTTAAGTATTCTCTACCTGGAAAACCCTGAAAAGGCTCACCATCAATCAGAACTGACGCAATGGCGCATGATGTTGATGACGATTAGATCTTTTAAAGATCTGTCTTGTCCTCATTCTTTTATGTTTATTGTTGGGGGGAAATGCAGAAGTGGAGGGGATGGCATTTACTCAAGAATGGAAATGCCAGAGGAAGTGGAAGCATGGTTGAACAACAAGGGAGGGGAGGAAGGAAGACAGATCCCCTTGCCCTTCACTGGTCTGTAGGGGCTGGTTCCTGAGACAAACCAATAATAGGGCTTACACTGCAAGTCTCCCCTACTGTGTGGTGTTCAGATGCCTCTCACACAGCTCTCTTTTCACATTTCCTCTGCAGCTAAAGGTGCATTGCTGGGTGGTTGAAAATGGGATTTTCTCACTCAGTAGCATTACTCCACCTGGTCTGATTGATCTGTGCTTCTGTTGGATGGTGCCTTTGTCACTGGGAATGACATGGCATAAGGAAAACCAAGCCATTTCTCTTGCCTGTTTCCATTTTAGGTTTTTTTTGGGGGGGGATCATAATTTGGATGTTGGGCATTCTCTTCTTTTACCACCCTCATACAAACGTAGTAAAATGCAGTGTATTGCTTAAGAGGCTGGTCCTGGCTGGTCTCTTCCAGCACATGGCTTCAGAGGCGGGGGGGGGGGGGGAAGCCCTCCTTGTTAGCTTCTTCTAGTACTTATTGAATACATTCAAACACACAGTGGGATGGCTTTCCCATTGTAATTCCCTACAGTTATGCTACCTGCCGAACCCTGGATGTAGTGTACGGTATCTTGTGTGATCAGCAGCTGACATAGATATGGTAAGATGATAGGAAATGCCACTTCCCCAGTCCAACCTCTGATTCAGAAGGGTGCATCATCCCTGACTTAACTCTCTCTCTCTCTCTCTCTCTCTCTCTGTGGTTGTGTATTTGCCTGTATTTGCGTGTATGTGTAGGAGGAGGCGTGGAGGTGTTCCCTGTTTGTGCATTTGCTGGTGGAGGTCTGCATATTCCTCTCTACGAGCATCTGTCTGGCAGCATCGTGTTCTATGCTTGCCATTCTTACTGGTGCTGAGCTATCTTTTTCTGTTTTGCTTCGCCTATATCTAAGTCTTGACTTTACTAGGAGCTAGAGGTCATGTGGGTAGCTTCTTGAATCTCTTTAGCATTGATTGCTCTGTGACAAGCGCTGACAATAGAAAGATCTGACAGGATGGAGTACAGAGCTGGAAGGAGGGGCAGACTTCAGTCTGGAAAGGTTGGTTGCTTGTTTTCGAGGAAATCTGAGATTCATCGGTACCCTTAGAGTTGTAGAATTCCAAGCGTGGAGTTTTCTTTTAACAGCCAGAAATGAAGGGCTGCCAAAGTAAAACTCATTCTTGGTAGCTTCAAGCCTTGGTCATTACAGCAGCTGTTTTTCATGGGAGGAGCATATAATTGTGTTACATCCATTCCTAACCAACTGGAAAAAGGGAATCCTTCTAATTTACTGCAAATTTTACTTGCTATGCCAAATATACTTTATGCTAGTCCCCAGTACTATAGTAGAGTAATGCCTTAACAAAAAAAGAGGAACAGAGGCTGTAGCTCCATGTTAAAGGCCCTTACAGTTCAATACACTCCTTTAGTCTGTCTACCGAAAGCTCCCTGAGGCTTTCAGAACTGCTACAGCCTTTTCACAGAAGCAAGTAATGATTTAAATAAGCTTTGGGTGAGCCTTCATTTTTTAATCACAGGCAGTGCCAGCCCTGCTATTAGGCTGAAGGAGATGACTGCTGAGACCATAGAATTTGGTGTGCAGGACAAGGGAACTAATTGTTGGTTAGCCATTTATTATTCTTGGACTGAGCTCTTTGTATCCATTAGTTTTAAGGGATCTACTCTTAAGTGTAGCCGAGCCTAGAGCCATCTCCTTGCAATTGCCTTTTGGGGATGAGGAGGGCATCAATGGCCATGATTATGGATGCCTAAGGGCAACCTCCTGCTTGGAGAGATAGGCAGGATATCTCTCAATAGCATTTGCAGGGAATCTCCCTCATGGTTTGTAACCTGTGATGGACTTTTCCTCCAGCAATCTGTCAAATCCCCCCTTTTGAAGGCATCCAGGCCAGATGCCATCACCACATCCCGTGGCAGGGAGTTCCACAGACTAACAACGCGCTGGGTGAAAAAATATTTTCTTTTGTCTGTTCTTATTCTCCCAGCCCTGAATTTGAGTGGATGTCCCCTAGTTCTGGTATTTTGTGAGAGGGAGAAGAGCTTCCCTCTATCCACTTTACTCATGCCCTGCATTATTTTGTACGTCTCAATCATATCCCCCCTCAGGCGCCTTTTTTCCAGACTAAAGAGCCCCAAATGTTTTAGCCTTTCCTCATAAGGGAGGTGCCCCAGGCCAGTAGTCATTTTAGTCACTCTCTTCTGCACCTTTTCCAGTTCCACCATGTCTTTTTTGAGGTGCGGAGACCAGAATTGTACAAAATACTCCAGGTGTGGCCTTACTATCATTTTGTATAATGGCATTATAATGTTGGCTGTTTTATTTTCAATCCCCTTTTTGATCATCCCTAGCATGGAATTGGCCTCCTTCACCGCTGCCACACATTGGGTAGACACCTTCATGGAGCTGTCCACCAACAAACCAATATCTCTTTCCTGATCCGTCATGGATAGCTCAGAGCCCATGAGTTGATAGATAAAGTTTTGATTTTTTGCCCCAATATGCATTACTTTACATTTGGCTCTATTGAAACGCATTTGCCATTTGGCAGCCCGTTCCCCCAGTTTGAAGAGATCCTTCTGGAGCTCTTCACAATCTGCTCTGGTTTTTACCGCACGGAAAAGTTTCGTGTCATCCGCAAACTTCACCACCTCACTGCTTATCCCTGTTACTAGGTCATTTATGAATAGATTGAAAAGCACCAGTCCCAGGACAGATCCCTGGGGCACACCGCTTTTCACCTTTCTCCATTGTGAAAATTTCCCATTGACACCTACTCTTTGTTTCCTGGATCTCAACCAGTTCTCAATCCATAAGAGGACCTGCCCTCTTATCCCCTGACTGTGCAATTTTCTCAGCAGCCTTTGGTGAGGGACTGTGTCAAAAGCCTTCTGAAAATCCAGATAGACAATATCCACCGGTTCATCCAAATCCACATGCCTGTTGTCCTTTTCAAAGAATTCTAAAAGGTTTGTCAGGCAAGACTTACCCTTGCAGAAGCCATGCTGGAAGAATGCTGGACTGGATGGCTGTGGCCTGTTCCAGCAAGGCTGTTCTTATGTTCTTATGTTATGTTGTAAGTGTTTACAGAATGTTGTGCCTTAGGTGCCCAAATAACATGGTAGACAATGTTGTACATTGACTGCAGGAATCGAGAAAGCACCAGTCACACCATTGATTCACAAGGAAAACTACTCTTGGAATGGTTAGCTTCTTCTTAGTACTTAGTACTTCTTCTTAGACCACTGACCATCCGAGATCCTGATATGACCCCTTCCATGAAGCAAGGTCCCCGAGGGAACCTCTTGCTTCCCTTCCCTTGCTTTTCTGCTCTTCCCTTCCCCACCATGTAACTCTTCCTTACACTGAACCATGAACTATGGCTTGAATGGCAACGTTGTGCACCTCAGCTATGGTATATTGTGCACAGGTAGCTTTCTGTTTCGTACATACCTCATTTTTTGACACTAAGGTATGTGCAGAACAGGAAACAGTAATTACAGTCCATAATAAGAGATATACTGTAGTTTGGAGCCTTTCCTGCAGGGGAAGAGTGGGTTAAAGAGCCCATTGCCTAAATGAATTAAACAGGGAGCGGGCACAACTTGACCTTGTGGTCCAGAAACTCTGGCTGGAACAGCTTGCTGCCTTTTCCACAAAATGCCTGAAACGTATTTGGTGAGAAAAGTAGAAGATAAGATGGCACCCTGCTTTGAGCCAACTGGGGGGGGGGGACATTTGAGTCTTACTTGAAGCCCTAATGGAAGAATCGGCTCATCCACTGGCCCGGAGGCCACCAGGTGGTCTTTAGGGGTACAGGACAGGCTGTGTGACACACTTTAGTTGCGTCCTCCTATAACTGCTTGCCACCGCTTCCTGCCAGCCAGCATCTGCTCTCTGAGATGCTCAGCTTCCATCTTCCATATGGTAGGGCCACATGTTCTCATTCATTTAGCTCTGCTTGATGTTTATCTTAAAACTCAATGGTGTAATGTGGCAAAATAGAGTGATGGAGTAACACTCAGTAAACCCAGGTTCCTGTCTCTGCTTGGGCATGGAAAGAGCGGTGCTAGCTTGTAAAACCATTTTTTTAAAGCATCTCGCATACCTGAAAAGCCCTATTAGCGTCTGATCTGCCTTGACAGCACATAAACAACCAACCAAAGAAACAACCAAAGGAACAGAGGTTTCGAAATTGCTACTGCTATTTCTCTTCTTTGTCCAACATCCCAGGGAGTATTAGTGGGGGAGCAAGACAAAAGACAGATGAAGAGTTGTAGTTTGCAAATTCTTTTACTTGATTCCCCCTCCCCCCATTTCTTTTCTTGTCCCTCCTCATCCCCTTGAAATGCATCCAAGGATAACCTGGGTTGGAGGGTGAAGGACTGAGCACCCCTCCTGATTCTTCCCATTTCTTTATTCAAACAAGAACCCCTGGCAGACCCGAGGCTTTAGTTGTTTAAAGTAGGTGAAACTAGTCGAGTGGTCCTTCGGTCCTTGGCTCAAGCATCCCCATATAAAACATAACTGTTGACCATCCATGCAATTCTGTGAAAATGATCTGCAGTTATATAATACTGACTAATGAATATAAGAACAAGCCTTGTAGATGAGTGTGATGTGGCACTCAGCTGAATCCTTTGTCTCTTTATTGGTTTATTTAGCTGTTGCATTTGGCTTGGATTTCAGTGTGGCATTTAGCGTCTAGTTATCTAGGTGGGATAATTCCATACTAAGCCAACCATGGCACAAGGTTACATTTCTTTCTCCCCCCCCCCCCCCAGGGGAACATGTCATTCAATGGGCATGTGCTAATTCATAGATGACAGCTAATCCCTGCTGAGCTGTCAAGATGGCCAGGAAACTGCTGTTTTGGCCAAGCTGGAAACCTGTTTGTATGCTTTTACACATTCACACCTGCAGATATGTGTGTGCATAGATGCATGCATACACTGAATGTATGCACACCTCCCCCTCCTAAAGAGATAGTTTGAGTTTTTGGCCTGTTGTTACACTGTGTGTTGGGAGGTGAAGACAGCTTTCTTTGTGGCTGCTTCCAGGTTCTAGAACTTTCTTTTTCTTCTAGCAACAGGTGAAAACGTTTTTATTCAGAGAGATTTTTAGGTTCAAAGCTGGGTTAAAGTTGAAGGTGGGTTTTTTGTTCTTTAGGGTTTAGGCTGACCTGTTTTTCATTATCTTTGTAACTTGTGTTTTACTCCTGTTTTTTTTAAAATTACTGTTGTTAGTAATTTTGTTAGTGTATTTTAATAGGGAAAGTAACCTATGCCTTTATGCATATAACAACAGCAGCAGCAGCAGCAGCAGCATTAGATCTTAAGACAAGAAAAGCAATGACATTAAACCATGCGCTACATCCACAAAGTGATGTCAGTAGGCTCTACTTGCCAAGGAAAATAGGAGGCAGAAGCCTCTTGCAAGTTCATCAAACTGTCAAGGAGGAAAAAGAAGGAATATTTGACTACCTCCACCATAGTGAAAATGCTGTGCTTAAGTCAATAGTTACTGAAGGCATCATAAAGGAATATCCAGAAACTAAGCAAGAATTTAAAAATCAACAAATGCAACGCCAAATACAGAACTGGCATAGTAAAGCACTGCATAGTCAGTTTAAAAGAGACACCAATGATAAGATCAACCAAGAACAAAAATGGCTTTGGCTAAGAAAAGCAACAACGAGGAAAGAAACTGAAGGACTAATCATGGCAGCTCAAGATCATGTTTTAAGAATAAATGCCATAAAGGCGAAAATTGATAAATCATTGAAATATAGTAAATGTTGATTGTGCAAAGAAAAGGATGAAACTGTAGATCACATAATCAGCTGTTGCCCAAAAATCGCTCAGACTGATTATTTAGCCTGTCATAATAAGTAGCAGCAATGCTCCACTGGAACATATGTAAAAATTTCAACCGACCAGCAAGCAAGAACTGATGGGAACATCAACCAGAAAAGGTGACTGAAAATGAAGTCATCAAGGTGCTCTGAGATTTCAGAATGCAATGGAACAGACACATTGTCCACAATACTCCAGACATCATGATATTATGCAAGCAAGAGACCAAAGTTCAAATCCTCGATGTGGCAATACCAGGAGACACAAGAGTCAGCAGCAAAGAGTTAGAAAAGATAACCAAATATCGGGATTTAGAAATAGAAATTGAAAAGCTGATGACACCCAGTTATATCTCTCCTTTCCCCCAGATTTCATGGGGGCAGTTGAAGTCCTAGAGTGCTGTCTGGAGTCGGTGGGGATCTGGATGAGGGCTAACAAGCTGAAATTAAATCCGGACAAGACAGAGGTTCTCCTGGTTTGGAAATTTTCGATGCAGGTGCTGGAATATCATCCTGCTCTGAATGGGGTTGCACTCCCTCTGAAGGAGCAGGTCTGCAGATTGGGGGTCCTCCTGGAATCAAAGCGGCTCCTAGACCCTCAGGTAGCAGCTGTGGCCAGGGGGGCCTTTGCCCAGCTTTGGCTGGTGCGCCAGCTGCAGCCGTACTGGGATCATGCAGACCTGGCCACGGTGATCCATGCCATGGTGACATCAAGATTAGATTATTGCAACGCGCTCTATGTGGGGCTGCCCTTGAAGACGGTTCGGAAACTACAACTGGTGCAGAATGCGGCAGCCCGGGTGGTTACTGGAGCTCGGTGGTACGACTCTGTTGGGCCGCTTCTCCAGGGCCGCTTCTCCAGGGACTACATTGGCTGCTCATTCATTTCCAGGCCCAATTCAAGGTGCTGGTTATGACCTTTAAAGCCCTATACAGCTCAGGACCAGGTTATCTAAGAGACTGCCTTCTTCCATATAAAACGTTCCACCCCCTTCGGTCATTGGAGAAGGCCCTTCTACGAGTACTACCACCCAAGGAAGTGCGAGGGGCAGCGGCAAGAAATAGGGCCTTCTCAGTAGTGGCATCGATACTATGGAATTCCCTCCCCTTTGAGTTAAGAACTGCCTCCTCCCTTGAAATATTCAAGCGAGGCCTTAAGACTTACTTATTTAGGCAAGCCTTCTGAGCCTCCAGCCTTCACACATTTTTATAACATCTTACTTTTTTTAGTCTCATTGGCTGGGGAGCTTTTTAAACTCTGCTGCAGCTACTGTTTTTAATCTTGTTTTTATTGTATTATATTGTATAGTTTTTAAATAGTATTTTATAGGTATTGTGTTGTTTTTACATTGTATTGCTTTTATTGTACTTTTCTGAATTGTTGTAAGCTGCCTTGGGTCCCTTTGGGGAGAAAGGCGGCATAAAAATAAAGTTATTATTATTATTATTATTATTATTATTATTATTATTATTATTATTATTATTATTATTATTATTATTATTATTATTATTATTATTATTATTATTATTATTATTATTATTACTATTAAAAGCTATGGAATAAGAAAGCAAGAACAATACTGTACCAATAATAATAGGTGCCTTGGGTGCAATCCCAAAAGACCTGGATCAACATCTGAAAACTCTTGGCATTGACAAGATCAACATTGGTCAACTTCAAATGGCGACATTATTAGGAACAGCATATATTCTACGAAGATATCTCTAGTCATCCTAGGCTCTTGGAAAGAGCTCAATCATTGGAGAAGGCCAACTCCAGCTTGACACCTGGCACCTGTGTTCAGAAGATAATAATAATAATAATAATAATAATAATAATAATAATAATAATAATAATAATAATAATAATAATAATAATAATAATAATAATAATATATTTTCTCTGTGGAGACTGTTTGGAAATCTGCATGTGCTGGAGGGGTAATGAAAGGAATTGAATCAATGGTCCCTTCCAAACGGAGCACTTTCCCCCCCAAAAAGCACGCAGTTCATCATGGATGGTATAACCCATTGCTTATCTTACAAATGTCATAGGGTTGCTTGATTGGTCTTCCAGTAACATAATCTGCAACTCTGCAAGTTATTTTGTTCCTTCCTGAAGACGTGGCTTATTTTGCTTTGGCTTGTTCTGTCTGGCAGGGGATTGCTTGTTTAAGACTGAATTAAACTCCTTCCCTTCCTTCTTTCCAATACTTAGAAGTGCAACTTACTGACTCACCTCTCTCTCTCTGTCCTTCTCCATACCTGTACTGCTGAACAGCAGCACTAGTGGAGTGAGCGTGTTGGCCAACATCAAGGGTGGGACTTAACTAAAGAACAACTGCTGGAAAGTTTTCCCCTGCCTTGTTCCGTTCTTCACAGCTGCCCACCTGACTCTCTCTTTCCTCTTTGCTTTTTTTATGGTGTGTGTGGGTTTTCCCTTCTAGTGCCCCCCTTTTTTGGAAAGAACTGGGACAAACCAGTGGGAGGGTCAAATTACATCACACACATCTAGAAGAAACCAATGGCTTTGTTTCTTGAAATTCACATATAGAGAATTAAATCAGTTTAGCCAAAGGACTTGAAGCATCTTATGCTCTTCAGTGCCTGTACTGTTACCACAGAAGACATTGTCTACATCTCTTCCATGGGTGTAGACAATTACGGTTACTTCACGTCCACTCTTGTCCCGGGAGGAAGTCGCAATCACGTGGTCTTCTTGCGGTTCTGTCCCTGTTCCCGTGTACGCACGGGCGTGATGGATGATACCGGCATGACTGTTTCCGCACGTCCTCGTTCCGTGATGAGATGTGAAATTTCATGCCTTTGTTCTCCATTTTTTTTCCGGCCCAACCTTCCCTTTTTCGATGTTTCAATTCTCTGAAGCCTTGCCTTCAATGCGTTACAGAGCTAAATTTGAGGCATTTGTCTTTTAATCACTCTGCACTGCATTGCTGACTCCATAGGGAATGTACTGGCGAATGGCACTTCACACTCCTGCCACTAGATGAAGAATGACAGATTCCTAGAGGAAAAGTCCATCACGGGTTACAAACCATGATGGAGATGTGTAATCTCTAGGCTTTAAACCAGGGTACTTCAAGGGCCAGATGCAGGGGAGTGGTATCAGGAGACAGATATCTAGTCTCATGCGCTCCCAAATGCATCTGGTGGGGCCGCTGTGAGATACAGGAAGCTGGACTAGATGGGCCTTTGGCCTGATCCAGCATGGCTCTTCTTATGTTCTTATGTTCTTATGTTCTTATGTGTGATGAGCCTTACCTCATGGGCACTCGTATCGGAACGAGAGGCGAGATGAGATTTCTGAGGCCAAGGAGGGGAATCTCTCATCCTGCTTAAATTGCAGTTCAGGGTGTGTGGTCAGAATGAACTCCCCTCATCCCGCAATGGACGTGCGGTTAGATTTCTTCGTACCGGTCCCAAGCGGGACCGTAAACAGCGATTCGATGGACGTGAAATATCAGCCAATATGTCTAAATCTCTTCCATTATCACCTCCCTCGTTCCTTACCTCACCTCTCTGGAAAGAAAACCAGCGTCTTAGGACAAGAGGCAGCTTATAGGAGAATGCATTCTCCTTAGCATGCTAGCTTTCCATGAGGAGGGAGTTTTTAACATGGGGGAAGAATATCTAGGAGGTACACCCTTGCAATACCGAGTTGCTCTGCTTCCTCTTTACAAAGGGCTCTCACCCTGACTCCATTTCATTGAGTGGATGTTACCCAATAGGCCTGGCTCTTCCTCTAGCCAGTGTCTGTGCCCTTCACGGAGACCATGCCTGCTTGTATGGCAGGAACCTGAGCCAAGAGGAACTTGGGTTGTCCTTGTGTGACTTTATACTGAAAGTGGATCTTTCTTTGCAGAGAGCAGGGAGGGGCGTGGGCATTACGTAACTCGGCTTTCAGAATGTCTGTGCAATGTATGCTTTATGGTTTTATTTTATGTTTGTTGTTGTCGTTTTAAATTCATCATTTCATTTTCAGCCCTGCTCAGGCAAAGCCAAAGTGAAACCGGTGCGACTGAAAACCCAGACAGCCTTGCATAAGTCTTGACAGAAGTTGCCCAATGTGGTGTTTACCTATGGAAGAATAGCTCTGAAGCGCGGTGATGGACGGGTGGGCAAAGAGTCTATAGGAATTTTTAGGGGGTCTCTGTGACTATCCGTAGGCCGGTCTGCCCTCTGGCAGACACCGCTTCAGGCAGAGGAAAGCCCTGTCTTTTGCCATGTTGCAGGCGCTGTAGCTGTTGCCATGGAGACAGCAACCATGTTACCAAATAGGATAACGTGTGAGCAATATGCTTAAGGGCATCAAGATGGAAAGAAATTGGGAAGAGGTGCGCTTTGAGCTGAGTGGAATCAGCAAGGAGTTTTAGGGAACGCTGTGGACACACACACCCCCGCCGCCGCCCCTTATTCCCCTCTGTACAATGATGGCTCAGAAGATTCCTCCCCCCACACTCTGCTGTCTTTCACCCAAGGGCCTGCTCCGGTTGAACAGGTCATGGCCTCCCTGTGGGGACTTGCCAGCGACAACCGAGCTGCAAGGAGACCATTTCAGAAGATGTTATGTCAAATGTAAAAGCCGCTTCACACCATGCCCCGTGGGCTCTGGGATGTCATGTTTTTTAGATTCACGCCCCTTTTCACTGGAAGGCCACGTGTGGTGCCAGACCTGAATGTGCTAATGTGTGTCTGTTTTGTGCCCCCCCCACTTCCCCTTGGTAGTGCTTAACTTTGGCATGAAGGACACAATCCTGTCTCGAGATCCTGTCTGGGTTAATGCCATGCGTCTGTTCTCTCTTCTGTAGGTTCTGCAGTGGCCTCCACCGGCCTGCCCCTCTGATCCAGGCCTTGGGTGGCCCACGGTTTTGTTTTAGGAAGAACCATGCCCTTGGAAAAAGAGGAGCCCAGCTGGAAGAAACACGCCCAGGACATTCGGGAGATTTATGAATTTCGGGAAGTGCTGGGCACGTAAGTTCATGCAGTTTACTCACTGGCACGGTCTGGGCTGGTACTGATCCACTTAAGGCAGGACTTGGCAGGCAACACACACGCCAAACCACAAGGATCACTAACCAATGAAGTGCTGGTTGGCCATGGCAGGGCAGAGTCAAGTGATACAGCTAATTGAATCGAACGGGTTCCTCTGAGCATGCAGCTCATTATCACTGTACTAGTGTTGCCGATATGTATCTGTGTTTTCATTTTTATGCACTTTTATTATTGCTCTGGCACCCTTTGTTTTTATGTGGTTTGGTTGTTTTTAAAATAATAAATAAAATGTTTCAATTTAAGTATTTTTAAAACACACCCACTCACTCCTAATTGCCCAGTCAAAAGCTATTTTAATTTTAGTAAACTGAGTGGGAATCCATTTTTTCTCCCTCTTGTCAGACAGAAGCCATTTGCAGATCTCAGTTGTAAATTAGCCAGCAACAGGAGATCCCAACTGATCTATCCTTGATGTATGTTCCAAAGATTTATTCTTACTGAAGCAGCTTTTCTTTAAGCCAGGGTGTGACTGACTACACTAGGTCCCATCATATCAAGCGTTGTGCAGCATATGTGGAGGGCAGCCATTTGAAGAAAGCTGGTCCTTTTCAACCTGAAGTTGGAATTCCAAAGTATTTGAGAGTCCCGTTTTGCTCTTCATTATTTTAGGTTGTTTACAGATGGATGGCTGTAAGAATTACTGGTGTTGGTCATGGTGTTATTTTTTGCTGAAAGACCACATATTAGCCATTATTATAAATTACTGACTGACTGCTGCTTATCACTTAGGCGGTTACTTCACGTCCGTTTTGTCTCTGTTAGTGTTGCACTTAGGAGCGGTACTGTACAAAAAAAAAGTTACTTCACGTCCGTCCCGCAACTACTGAAAGTTGTCTCGACCATGCCCCTGGAATGGGTGTTTAGCATGACAATACTGCACCTGGTGCTGGGGTAGGGTTTTCCCTTGTCACTCTTTGTTCCCACTTTCTGTTCCGAGACAAGACACCATGTAGTAACGACTGTCATGCAACAAAACATTCGTTTTTCTCAAAAAACGGTGGCTGGGTTTGTTTGTTTTTTACTTTTCAGAAGCAAAATACTGTATCGAAAAAGAAATTTTAAGCCCCCCCCCCAAAAAAAAAAGAAAAAGAAAAAGGAAGCTTGACAAATTCAGTGTTTGTCACAGTACAAGACCGTGAGGTAACACTTGTCACGAGACAAGTTATCAACACCATGAGAACGCTGAAACAGGGACAAAACCATGTGATCGCGACCAACGCTGTCACGGTACAAAACTAGTCACAGAACAAAGAAGCTTGTGAAGTAACCGTCTTGAGACCTTAGGAAACAAACAAAAAACCCCCCTGAATTCAAATTGAAGTAGCTAACAGGATCCCCCCCGCCAACATCAAGATGGCTGAACCTGTAGAATGGGTCTAGAGAAGTTGGGGCCATGTTCCTCAACTGAAATGTGGGGTAGGACACACATCCTAAGTCAAATTGCTCCTTGTCAAATCATTCCCAGCTGTCCTGTTATTGGTAGCAAGGAATGTGGGTGATTTTTGCTCCCTGAAACAGCCTTAGTCCTGCCGAGAGGAGCTGACTGGACTGTCAGCTGACTCTTATTTCGGCACTGGCAACAGGATCGCATTCTCTACCAAACTTAAGAACAGCAGGTCAGCCTCGGGGATGAGAGCTAGCACGGAATGGCCCATGCAATTCTTTTTTATAAATGTCTTATTGTATTTCAAGTTATAATGGGCAGCATAGGTCTGTTTCCTCGTAATATTTGAAGTCTGGTATCAATGTAATCTAATATTGTTTTGTTATACTTGATTATAACAATATGGGTGGTAGATAAATTAAATCAATGAATGAATGAATTAGTTAATTCCTGTCTGGAAAGAGCAGGAAGAGCATAAAGGGATTGCTGCTCATCTCAGCGGCTGCTGCTTTGAGCGTTTGCTTCATTTTGTCTAATGACACAACTGTCTCTGAGATGGTGCATTGGTGGAAGTGCTTTCTCTTCCCTGCACAGTTGCCTTAAACAAGAGCCAGCCGTGTTCTAAATACATTTGGAAATGCAGGTGTTCATTGTGATCACCCTCCTAGCGCCCTCTCCCAAGAAGAGCCCAGCAATCCAGGTAACTTGAATAAATCATTAAGAGACAGCTGATGGCCCTAAATGACTATTCAGAATTGAGCCATATACACCCCTCTACTTTCCATTACAACAGGGATAACTTGTTCCTGACCAAATATGTCTCTCTCCCAGGTACTCTGAGAATTGCAAAGTGAACAGGGTGTCCTGAGGGGTGGGGGTGGCCGATATCACATCCCCTGCTACTTAGGAAGTCCCCCTGATGTTGACCCTGTGAGTCACCGCTCGCCTGCATCGGTAGCGAGAGCTTTGTGAAGTCTGAACAGATATTTGTAGCCTTATCTAAAACTGTTTGGCCTTCTTCCTTCTTGTTATCTTCCTCTATTTTCCTAAAAGGGCAGAGCCCCAGTGAGCTAACGAGTAGGCAGTATTGCAAATATGATAAGACTTTGGGCCATTAGTTGGCTATCCTCAGAGTGGGAATTGGCAGATTCTGAGGGGGACTCAGGTCCATGTTTGCTTCTCTGGCACTTTGGGAGCAGCTTAACCCATTGTCTTTCTTTGCCACTCCTGGGGGTGGGGGAGGAGAGCTCCCTGGTGAGAAATCACACTTGTAGGATCATGGTTTTCCATTTTCCACCCATTTTCCCCCTCAGGATTTTAGGGGAATAGGTTGTGCCCTGAAGGACCACATGTAGCCTTCTCTAGCATGGCATCAGCCAGCTTATAGCGCTTGTTCTGATGTGCATGGTGGGAGTTGTAGTCTGGTACATTTGAAGAGTGCTGGTTCAGTTATTCTGCCTTAGACTATAAGGCAGTGGTGGCAAATTTATGGCACGGGTGCCAAAGGTGATACTTAGAGCCCTTTCTGTGGGCACCCGACATCGCCCCTTCATAGCCACCTGTATTCAGGTTAAATTGCTGTATTGGCACTTTGCGAAAAATTACTGGGTTTTGAATCGCTGTTTGGGCACTCGGGGCGTTTATACATGACCCCTAAACTCCGGGGCAAATGGCTCCCAGCTCCGGAGATTAAAAATGTTTAGCCACCAGCTCCGGAGTTAACAAGAAATTAAGTGCGACCCCGCCCACTTTAGCGCGTCCCAGCGCAGCTTTCAGGTACCTGCTTTTTGGATGTGACAAATATTTGATCCGGTGTAAGGATAGTGAGTGCGGGGCTCTCCTGGCTTCTGTTTGTTCTTTTTTTGCGCCTCGCCCCTTTAAGAGATCTGAATGCTGCCGGGAACAAAACGGAGGTAAACCGGCATTCTTTTCTTTCTTTTTTCTCCCTCCCTCAGGCAGCCAGCAACCAGGAAGTGCGGAGGGGGGTGGGGACAGAGGAAGAGCGATGAACCCCTAAGATCTCTGGTCCGAATTTAAGTGGCCAGCGGATCTTAGGGGTCGTGTAAAAAGGCCCTAGGTCTCTAAAAGGTTTGCCATCACTGCTGTAAGGGCATATCATGGATCTCTTTAGGGTCATATAGTGGCAGGAGGCAGCTGCCTAAATGGGACACAGTGGTTCAGGGGAACAATGTGGGCTAGATTTGGTACAAGTAAGTTCCTTCTAAGTGTTTTCTCTTCCCCCTGCCTCAAATTATCAAGTATGCTCTGTCTCAAGATTTGTTCCAGGGCTTGGGCTGCAGATGTTGAATGTATTTTGGAATGCTATGGGCTCAAATATTAGTATATGCCTTGGTCAATATTGACAGATCTGGGTAGCTGCTGAAGTATCTGGACAGCCCATAAGAGCCCCACCACTTTTATTTTATTTTTTTTCAGAAGGGGAAGGGGTTTATGTTCAGTTACTGAGGTGATGAGGCCTCCGTGCAATTTATACCAGGAGCCATTTTCAGCCTCATTTTTCTCTAGCTCCTCCTTATCAAAAGGAACTAATCTGTGTGAGATATTTTGGAGCAAAAATAAATAAAGAAATCACTATTTATATTCAAGGTGGGAGAAGAAACATGTTTGCTCCACTCCCGAAAGGCTGCCTTCCCTCCCCACCCCCACGTCCGTATACTTCATTCCTTCTTCCAGCATATCTGTGGGGTAGCTTTGCCCAATATGGTGCCCTCCTGATGTGCTGGATTACAACTCCCATGATCCCCTGGCCAGTGGCAGAGTATGGAACGTGTTTTCGACTACAATTCCACACACACCCCCGAGTCCCTTACCATTGGCCATAATTGGTGAGGCTAATGGATACTGTCGGTCAGGATTTCTGCTCGGCCCAAAGCTTTCTTGCCACTGGCTAGGGGATGATGGGGGATGATGGGAGGTGTAATGAAACAAATCCGGAGAGCACCAGGCGGAGGAAGGCTGATTCAAGGCAAGGAGCCTTGCCTCTCAGCCTGAAGGTCGGGAACTACGTTTGACCCCCGGCAGTGTTGCCCAGACTGGTTTGTTTTCAGAGTGGAGAGAGGCCAGGCTGGAGATAGTAAGACACTTAGGCAGGATTAATGTGTTAATTACAGAAAGGATTAGAAGGCGAGAGTGCACAGAAGACTCCATAAATACCTTGGAGGTCCATTGCCCAGTAGAAAATTTCTCAAGCGCCTCAGAATCGGGGCAGGGGAAGCCCTCTCCCTTTGCTGCTCCTTTCTCGGTTTCCAAGGCTAGATGTCAGTTGCGCAACAACACAGTACTTTAGTGACAAGTCAGTGTTGTGTTGAGTGGTTGCTATGCTTATCTTGCGTACCTTTTAAGGGCAAACTGCGCATTACATCGTTCATGCTTTTTTGAAATGCGTGCTTGAGCTGGCTGCTTTTATTCTGAAGAAGCAGCAAGGCAGACACTTAGGTACCTTGTACATGCTCCCAAATTGGGTACGGGTCTCAATGAGGTTTTCCTTTAAGCATTTTACCCCTCCAGGTGCTATGCAACCGCTAGACATGGGGAGCTAAAAACAAAAACAAAGCAAAAGCAAAAGCAAAAACAAAAACAAAACAAAATAAAAAGGGTGCTGTTTATATACTGCCACATAGCTTTCAAAGCATTCTCTGGGCAGTTTACAAGTAATTATGCAGGCTACACATTACCCCCAACCACAACGCCAGATACTCATTTTACTGAACTCGGAAGGATGGAAGGCTGAATGAACCTTGAGCCAGCTACCTGGGATTGAACCCCTGGTTGTGAGTAGAGTTTTGGCTGCAATATAGCTGCAGTTCAGGTAGATCAGGGCTGTTCAACTTTGAACAGGCCAAGGTCTACTTTTTCCAGCCCAAAGTGCCTGAGGGCTACTACACTAAAAACCTCTACTTACAAATTTTATCTGTTACGAGCACATGCTCATAAGTAAAAACTTTTGTAAGTAGAG
The DNA here is from genome assembly GCA_037367245.1 of Phrynocephalus guinanensis. Classification (NCBI taxonomy): domain Eukaryota; kingdom Metazoa; phylum Chordata; class Lepidosauria; order Squamata; family Agamidae; genus Phrynocephalus; species Phrynocephalus guinanensis. The sequence goes on along the minus strand of CM074744.1, from coordinate 31,940,325 downwards.
CAGCAGTTTCCCATAGGAATGCATTGAAAACCAATTAATCTGTTCTGGTGGGAACAGATTTCAATGCGCCATGGCCCTTGAACTGCCCCGCTCATTTGAGACAGTGGGCTGGCAGACCCAGAACTTTGCTGGGGCAGTGGTGGTCCTTGGGATGGTGGAGGGAGGTGTGGAGAACTTATCCCCTCACTTTTTAAATTGATGGCCGGCGGGCTACTTTTGAACCCTTCGTGGGCTACCAGTAGCCCATGGTCTACCTGTTGGGCAGGCCTGAGGTAGATGAATGCAACCTCCTTCAGGAAGCTAACAGGGAGCACGTTTCAGATTGTTCCCCCTTCCCCCAAGCTGGCTGACTCTTTGTCAAAATAAAAGTGGCTGTCATAATTCTGCCTCTCTAAAGATCTAAATAACTTAACATTTTATGCTACTGAAGATGCAGCCTATAATCCGCAAAAGCTGATTTCATCAAGAGTGTGGTTGGCCTTTCAGGTGCCACAAAGTTCTGTTTGCGATGGCTAAGGAGAGGGCCTGCCTTACAGACCCGAAGGAGACATTGGCGGGGGTGAGGGGCTAGGCACCCAGGAAAGATTGAGATGCTCCGAAGAAAGTTGGATAAAACTATCAGTCGTTTAGTCACCCATTTGGGGGCGGAATCTGGATAAAGCACCCAAATATCACTTTCATAGTTCAGGACATGTACCAGACAGATGGCGTCCATTTGTCGGAGATAGGCAACACACAGTAGTTAGCAGGGATTAGAAGTGCAATAGGTGATTGGGTTCAGCTGCAGTGCTCTGGCAGAGAGCCGAGCGAGGCTTACCTCTAGTGGCCTTTTTTACAGGCATTGGGACGGATCCAGGCTCTAAAGCAAAAAGTAAACTGGATAGGGTCATGGTAAAATACCGGTGTGTGTGTGTGGAAAAGGCGGGACCCCCATTGACAATGATTTATGACATGTTGACAATGATTTATGACCTGTTGATGATTTATGACTGGTTGACAATGATTTATGGCTCACCCTCCAATGGGGGTGGGCACCCCCAGTACCATGCAAGGGGAGTGGAGGTACAGAATACCGATGGGATGGACACCCAGGGTGTAACGTCTGGAAACATCAAAGGGATGGGGTGCTCCTTTGATGCATTGGATCCGACCCAATTGCCTAGCCGGAGAACTGTTCGCTGTATTAAATAAAGTTGTGACCTGCTTATACCCCATAACCGTGATGGTCATGCCTCTTCGCTTGTGCAGTTATGGAAAGCTCAACTTTAGGCCACAAATGAAGAAGCAGAAAGATCATGACATCACTACAAGAACAAAACTTCAGTGAGCAGAGGGCTCCGTATCTCCTGAAGGAGATGAATTCATTCCGCAATGCATTTTAGCACCTTGTTTATTTAACATATCTCTATCCCGTTGTTCTCCCTGACAGGACCCAAAGCTTTTATTTTCCATATGCAGCTACATTGGTTCAAAAGCATTAAAGTACCATATATGCTTAGAGAGACATGGCAGTTCTAAGTAATGTCTGTATATAGGAGAATACGGCAGGGAATTGTTTTATTATTTATTAACCACACAGCTATCTACGCTGGATTTTATATTACCAATCACTAGTTGAACGCTTCCCAAGCGTTTAGGACTCAGTGATATATCGGCGAATTATGCGAGCAGATCCCAGTAAGGTGACTTTCTGCATCTGACTGATGGTGACTTTGTCAACTCCAATTTCTTCTAAATACAGTGGACCCTTGTATAACAAACAGCTTGTATAACATAAAATCTGTACAACATAAAAAATTCCAGAGATAGGGGAAATTTGCTTAACATAATTGCCTATGGGGAAAATCCGTACAACATAAAATGGGATCACTCCGTTTTCAATGCATTCCTATGGGAATTTGTATAAGGGGAAATTTGCTTAACATAATTTCATTTGGAATGAATTAATTCCTTTATACAAGGTACCACTGTACTTGCTTAGCTCTTTGGGCACCGCACCCAGTGTGCCAGTTACCACTGGGACCACCTGTACCGGTTTATGCCAGAGTCTCTGAAGTTCAATTTTGAGATCCTGATATTGGATAATTTTTTCAAGTTGTTTCTCAGTGACTCTACTATCTCCTGATATAGCAACATCAATGATCCACACTTTTTTCTTCTCCACAATCACAATATCTGGGGTATTATGCTCCAAAACCCTTTCTGTCTGTATTCGGAAGTCCCAAAGTAATTTTGCATGCTCATTTTCAGTCACTTTTTCAGGCTTATGATCCCACCAGTTCTTTGCTACGGGCAGATGATAGTTCTGACACAAATTCCAGTGGACCATTTGAGCAACTACATTATGACGCTGTTTGTAATCAGTCTGAGCAGTTTTCTTGCAACAACTCAATATATGGTCGATAGTTTCATCTGCCTCTTTGCAGAGTCTACATGTGGGGGACTCAGCTGATTTTTCTATTCTAGCCTTAACTGCATTTGTTCTGATAGCTTGTTCTTGAGCTGCAAAAATCAGGGCTTCTGTCTCTTTTTTCAGTGTTCCATTGGTGAGCCATAACCAGGTCTTTTCTTCATCTACTTTTTCTTTGACTTTTTCGAGGAACTGCCCATGCAGCGCTTTATTATGCCAGCTATCAGCTTGTATTTGCATTGTTGTTTTCCTGTATTGACCCTTTGTTTGATTTACTTTAAACACCTCCCTGTTCTTAACCTCCAATAATGCTGGCTCTGTACTATTTTTTACATGATCTGCCAACACATGCTTCTCTTCTTCAGCTGTCTGCTTCACTTGCAGAAGACCTCTACCACCTAATTTTCTAGGTAAATACAGCCTGTCAACATCACTGCGTGGATGTAATGCATAGTGAATGGTCATAAGTTTTCTTGTTTTCCTATCTAGAATATCTAGCTCCGTCTGAGTCCAGTTTATAATGCCAGCGGTATACCTGATGACCGGTATGGCCCAGCCATTAATGGCCTTGATGGTGTTCCCACCATTCAGCTTACTTTTTAATACTTTTCTAACCCTTTGGATATATTCTTTACTGACCACATTTTCATTTGCCCATGCTTGATATTCCAGTATGCCCAGATATTTATAGGCTTCAGACTGATGATACTTAATAGTTTGTCCATTTGGCATTTCAAATCCTTCATTATTATTATTATTATTAAATTATCACACAACAGACAAGATAACTATGCTGGATTTTGTATTACAAATCACTAGTCAAACGCTTCCCAAGTGTTTATGACTACGTGATGTATCAGCAAATTATGCAAGTAGATCCCAGTAAGGTGGCTTTCTGCAGCTGATGCTGACTTTGTCAACTCCAATTTCTTCTAAATACTTGTTTAGCTCTTTAGGCACCGCAACCAGCGTGCCAATTACCACTGGGACTGGCAGTCTGGGTGCAAATTGTTGTTGTTGGTTGTTGTTATTGTTGTAATAGTAGTAATAGAAGTATCCAGTCAATCAGGAACAAAAAAGCATTGCCTAATTCAGGCATGTCCAAACTTCGGCCCTCCAGATGTTTTGGACCACAACTCTCACAGTCCTTTGCCATTGGAAATACAGGCTTGGAATTCTGGGAGTTGTGATCCAAAACATCAGGAGGGCTGAAGTTTGGACATGCCTGGTCTAATTAGATCACCAGAGGAATTCTGCCCTCAGCTTCCCAACTGTGATTGGAGCTGGGAGTCACCAAATCTAATGGCCCTGCAGGAAAAGAGGAGGCAGCTCAAGTATTTTTAACACTTAACGTGAAGAAGAAACTCAGTAGGGAAGGTTTGCGTGACAAGCTGTACTTCCTGAAATTTTCCTGACTCTGAAGCTGTTAAATGCAGAGGAGCCCTACCATCTTCATCCTGTAGCCATCCTATCCACCCAACCAGGTGGCAGATTTTGCAAGGCATCCATTTTTGAACTGTACAATGTCCACAAGAACCTTCACCTCCCGACGCAGACCGAAGGAATTATTCGGTCCAGCGTTCCATGTCCCATACTGGACAGCCAGATGGCTCTCTAGGAAGTTCACAGGGAGCCCAAGAAACACAGTGCTACACCCTTGTGTCGTGGTGTTTCCTGACAGCTGGCACTCAGAGGCTTATTGCCTTTGATCCTGGGGCCCCATAGAGGCCATTTGTTGCCTTATCCTCTGTGAACCTTCCTGGACCATAAAAAGCAGCTGGGAAATGGAGATCTTGGTGGCACCTGCCCACTCAGGTTGGTGAGGTAGAAAGCGAAGCACTGCTGATGGGCAGAGTTAGAAGGGTCAGGGAGCGCTGGGGCAAAAATGGGTATTCAGTAGGCACAGAGAGAGGCAGGCAAGCCAACACCTGCTCATGCACACAACAAGAGGGAAATTATGTAAGGCGGTAGGCATATTGGGTTGGCTGTTGGTAGCCTGAAGTGAGGCAGGGCCCCACTGTACAAGCCACTACGGCTAGTAGGATGAAAGGTGTATATCCAGGTTGCAGAATGAACTCTAGTGTCATGGCTGGTGAACCCGTGGCACTCCACATATTGCTAAGCACTAGTTGCCATCAGCCTTAGTTGGCCAGTGGTCGTGGCAGTGGTACCCATAAGTTAATGTTCCCAGGCTTTGGCCCAGGCAGCATTATCGTGCAGATGAGAAGTGAAGGGAACTGTCGCTCAAGAGAGTATGTGGAGGTTCCCCACCCTCTGCACCATGGCATAAGTGGTGCGGGTGGTGTGGGCTGATGTCCTTGGTACCGCTGATTTGCTGAAGTCTTGAACACTCTGATGTCTGTAAAAAAGGACAAGACTTCCTTCTAGCTTTGTGGTAAGCATTCTATTTTTCCTTGATCTCCTGCTGTTGCCCTGCCCCCTTTGTGTGGCTGTTGTAGATGGAACTGAGATACCGAAGAACTATAATTGCAAACACTGGAGATAAGCGGAGGAGATGGTCTTAGTAGCTTCCTTTGTCTGTTGTGGAAGGCCCAGTCAAGGCCTGCAGAGAAGACTGTGTGAATGTGTGTGTGCTTGAAGGCATGCATGAGCATGGCCCCATGTGCTCCTCTGCAATGCAGGAGAACAGCATAAGGTGGGGAAAGCCTTTCTGGTCTCCAGATCCTGTTTCTCTCCTAGCTAGGCAACTGTCAGGACTTCGTTCTGCTGTGCCTTTCTTGTCCCTCTTCAGGTGCTGGAGGACTAGTCTAGATTTGCTCTTTCACCAAACTAATCAACACAGCTCCACCAGTACTGTCGTCAGGTTGATCGCCACCTCCTTAGTCTGAGAGTCTTTTTTTAGTTTTATTTTACCTGGCACAGATTCCCTGATGCCTTGCCCAGTGAACCTTCTCTCCTCACTCTTTTCCTCCTGGCACATTCTCCCTTGCCTGCCTGCCTGCCTGCCTGCCTGCCCGCCTGGTGCCATCTCTCACATGTTTGGCTATAAATAGCAGAGATTCTGCAGGTTGCTGTGGTGACAATGGCTGGGTGAGAGATCCTGCTGAGTGAATGGGGAGGGGCCGATGCTGACAAGGAAGGCTGGTGAAGCAGATGAGGGGACTTGCATTAGGAACTTGGGACTAACTGGTTTCACCCCAAGCCATGTGGCTCAGCCCTATGGAACGCCACCCATTTTGGATATTTCCCTTCCCTCTCCACTAAGGTGTCTGCATCACTCTTGGCTGAGGGTGGCAGACCATGCTCTCTGGAGAAGGGGAGGCGGGACCTGCCCTATTAAGTGTCCATGTGGTCCCCAACAGTCATTTCTGTTTTCCAGGGGTGCCTTCTCAGAAGTGGTGCTGGCCGAAGAGAAATCCACTCAGAAGCTGGTGGCCATCAAGTGCATTGCAAAGAAGGTGCTGGAAGGGAAGGAGAGCAGCATTGAGAACGAGATTGCCGTGTTGCACAAGTGGGTAGCACTCTTCCTCGTTTCTTTCCACCCCACCTTGGTCTGGGACGCTGCTAGAGGACAGTTTGAGAAGGTTCCTTTGTTTGGACAACAATTGCCCAAATCCCTTAGCCAACACGGTAAAAAGGGAACATTTCCCTGACCCTGTGATAAGCTTATGTCCTTGAGTGGAAGTAGTGCAAGTTAATAGCTGAAAGACAATGGGGGAGTTATTCATGGGGTGGGGGAACCAACAACCTAAAATCAAAATTGGTAGGTAATGAAATGAACATGAATTTGGCTAAGATGTGGATCCCAAGAGAGATGCAGTCCAAAATCAAACAAACAACCTTTAGCTCTGGTTCTCAGAAATGCAGTACCCCAAAAAATAACTTTTCTCAGCTTTGGATGTGGAGGGAATAGTGACTGTAACCCATTGGTAACTTTCCCAACCTTTATTCTCGTCCTAAGCCACTTCCGAATGTAGCACAAGAGCAAAGAATAAAGAAGGCGTCCACAGATAGTTCAGTCAACACTTTGACCTGCATAAATATTTGAGATCCCCTCCCAACCCTAAAGGCTGGTGTGGACACTGCAGCATCCTTTCTCTCCCTCCCTCCCCACCATTTAAAAAACACTGTGTTGTAGTTGTGATGATAGTTTCCCTGGCATGTCCGTGGTTACAGATGCTGTTTTTCATACTTTGACCACACACCGAGAGAATGAATGAAGCTATTCTTTGTTAAATTACAATGGTAATGCAATCTAATCATACGTAGTCTTATTACTGGGAAAAATAATCAGTTAATCATCAGTTATTTTCAGCTTGTTGCTTCCATGTTCTGGGTGCCAATCTCTAGTATTAAATGTATGCCTTGGCTTTTGTGAATGGAGCTCTAGAGAGAGATCCCCACCAGTATGACTGTGGGTGCTTTTACATGACCCCTAAGATCTGCTGGCAACTTAAATTTGGACCAGAGATCTTGGGGGTTTGCTCCTCTTACTGTTCCCCCCCCCTTGCACTCTCTTGCTCCTGTCTGCATGAGGGGAGGGAGAAAAAAGGGAGAAAAGAATGCAGGCTCACCTCCGCTCTGCCATGAGGAGCTGCCCCGGAACCATTCCAGTCTCTTAAAGGGGCAGGGGGCGAACAAACAAACAAACACAAGGTGAGGAGAGCCCGGCACTCACTGCTTTACATCTGCATCAGAAATTTTTCATCTTCGGAGACCAGGTACTTGGAAAATGCGCTGGGAGGCACTTAGGTGGGCGTGGTCATAGTTATTTTTTTTAAAGTCCAGAGCTGGTGGGAAAACAATTTTAAGCTCCGCCTCGGATTTTAGGGGGTCGTGTAAAAGCGCCCATTGTCTACTGGAAATATCTGCCTTCCTATATGTGAACCACCATTATGGACATCTCTATGGACCTCCTTGTATGTCAAGAGCCGTCACTGTACTCACGCCACACGTACACATGCATTCCTTATCCTCCTCACTGGGTTGGGATATCGGTCTTTCTGAAAATAGTCTAGGTTGGCATTGCGGAATCTCCTCTTGTGCCCAGAGCAAGCCACATGATCATTCCCGTGCTCCTCTAATTTTCAGCAAGGGCATGAAGTCTGCATCCTTTGGTGTGTGTGTGTGTGTGTGAGGGATGTATGTGTGAGGCATTCGAGAAACGTTGCTGCCCCATCTGTTGTTTCTCTGTTCTGTTGATGGTGCCCACAGAGTCACATTATCAGTGTTCTAGGGGGTATGTTTATTAAGCCTTCCAGGTTAGCAGCCTCTGAAAAACAGACACAGACTCTTGTCCAGGCAAAATTTAATTTAATTATGTTTATTGATTTGATTTAATTATGTTTATTGTTCTTATTATATTGTGTTGTTTACATACATAGTGTATATCACAGTGGTACCTTGTATAAAGGAATTAATTCATTCCAAATGAAATTATGTTAAGCAAATTTTCCTTTATACAAACTTCCCATAGGAATGCATTGAAAATGGAGTGATCCCATTTATATGTTGTATGTACAGATTTGCCCCATAGGCGATTCTGTCAAGCAAATTTCCCCTCTCTCCGGAATTTTTAATGTTGTACAAATTTTATGTTATACAAACTGTTTGTTATACAGGGGTCCGCTGTATTTTGTATTTTGTGCTTGTCATTTTGGCCTCTGTTGCTAGATGGTGCAGTATACAAATCTAATAAATAAATAAATAAATAAATAAATAAATAAATAAATAAATAAATAAATAAATAAATAAATAAATGTTAAAAAGCAGAAATCACCAATTGGTAGAACTTGGGAAAGGGATTATTCTGGACTACAAATCCCAGGATGCCTCAGCTAACAGGGCCGCTGAATATGCTGGCTGTGGGGGAAATGCTGGGGTTGTAATTGCTGGCCTGGTTCCAGATGGTGATCCCGACATAGAGCAAACACGAATCAGTGGGGTTTACCTATGTTTTTGCTCACTATTCAACAGTGGGTTCCAGACTGTAGCAGGAGTACAATTTGATTCAGGTTACTAAACTAAAACTTTCCAAGCTCTGCAAAATGGATGGTGGGAGGCAGGATGAGTGATTTCCCCAGTGGCTTGTTTCAAAGAGGCATCTTAGAACATTAAAAAGTAACAGTAGAGCTACAAAAAGCATAGAAAAAGAAAAGAAAAATCAATTACAGTATGAGGAGTGGAAAGTAACATGGAAAACACTGGTCTTCATAGGAAATCAGTCAATGCAATCATGTATGGTAATCCATATAACGTTACATAGTAAAAAGTCCCTCATTCAGGGAAAGCTTGCCTGAAGAGGAAGGTCTTTGCCTGCTTCCGGAAAGATAGCAGAGATGGGGCAGACCTGGTCCCCAGCGGGAGGGAGTTCCAAAGACTGGGAGCAGCAACAGAGAAGGCCCTCTTCATGTGGTCTTCTGAGACGCACCTGTGAAGGTGGTGGGATGGAGAGAAAGGCCTCTCCTGACGATCTTAGCACCCAAGCCAGTTCATAATGCAAGATTAGATCTTTAAGGTAGCTTGGTCCCAGGCCATTTTGTTCTTTGTAGGTTAAGGTCAGCACCTTGAATTGTGCCCGGTAGGTGATTGGCAGCCAGTGGAGCTGCTTTAGTAGGGGTGTAATATGATATCTAACCCACCCCAGTCAGCAATCTGGCTGGTGCATTCTGGACCCATTGAAGTTTCCTGAGACTTTCCATCAGTAGACCCACATAGAGTGCATTACAGGTAGTCCAGCCAGGACATAACTAGGGCATGTGTCACTGTGGCCAGAGCTGGTTTCTCAAGAAATGGACATAACTGGTGTACTAGTTTTAATTTTCCAAATGCACTTCTGTCCACAGCTGTGACCTGGGCATCTAAGCTCATGGATGAGTCCAGGAGCACCCCCAATTATGCTCCTCTTTTTTCAATTGGGGTTGTATCCCATCCAGTACAAGTTGCATCCCTATCCCTTGATCTCCTTTTTGACTGACCAGAAGCACCCCTGTCTTGTCTGGGTTTAGTTTTGTTCTTCCACATCCAGTTCATTACCAAAGCTAAGCACTGATCTAAAGTTGAAATAGCTTCCTTGGAATCCGGAGGTGACAAGAAGTAGAGTTGAGTGTCATTGGCATGCTGGTGACACTTTACCCCAAAACTCCAAATCATTTCCCCCAGTGGTTTCATACAAATGTTAAATAACACAGGAGACAGAACAGAGCCCTGAGGTACCCCACAGGTCAGTGGCCGTGGTGTTGAACATGAGTCCCTTAACGCCACTTTCTTCATGCTCTCCTGCAGGAAGGATTAAAGCCACTGTAAGACATTGCCCCCCCCCCAAGTCCCATTTCAGAGAGACAGGTCAGGAGGATGCTGTGGTCGATAGTGTCAAAAGCAGCTGAAAGGTCCAGTAAAACCAAAAGGGGCACAGATACCCTTTCTATTTCCCTCCATAGATCATCTACCAAGACAACCAGTGCCGTCTCAGTCCCATAGCCAGGTCTGAAGCCAGACTGAGCTGGATCCAGGTAGTTTATCTCATCATCCATAAACCTCTGGAACTGTGAGGCCACAGCCCACAAAGAGAGGGTTGGGGTTAAGGAAACTGTGGTCTGGCCCTTGCTTCCTAGTAACAAAAATTAATTGCAACACTTCAATTGGATATTAAGGTTGGTTCAGTATGTAGTCTGAGATTGCTGTCTTTTGTTCACCTTCTTCTGACAAAGAAACCATTTGTTGCTAAATTCTTGCAGGCCACCTCCCCCACCCACCCATGTTAGGTTTCCTCTCCATCTCCCTTTCAAGTTGAATTCATTGCACTCTTTTCTTTAAAAACTATTTAAAATGAAATTAGAACACCAGCAAGCCCCGTGTGGCCTGGTGAAAGAACTGCGGAGGCTGTTTAGCACTTCCATGGCAGCTTCCTATCGGGTAAGGCAGCGAGGTTATGGACAAATTTGCACTGAATTGCCCCTTGATGCTGCTGTTTTAATTGTCCCCTTTTGTGTTTTCCTCATCAATGCTGAACTCAGGGGAGACTTCAATTACTGGTTTCCTTTCATTATTTCATTATTTCTGCTCCTTTATAGGTAAACAGTTAAATTGTTGTCATCTTGGTGTTGAAGGAGAGCTGAGGAGCTGTCCCCCCCCCTTTTACTGTTTCAGAAGCTTAAGCATTCATGTTGGGACGATTCCAACCCATTTACAAAACAATGCAAAACTTGCCTGTTGCTAGCAAATTTGTATGAATATGAATATTCGTAATTAAAAGGGAATTTAAAAAAACCTTTTTGTTTTTTAGCTTTTCCTTCAAAAGTGAATTCCTCATGAGTGGTGTGGACACTATACCCTGTATATAATAAGATTTAGTAGAGTTGTAAATTTTATCTCATTAATTCTTATATCCACCCTTCAATATAAGTTCTACAGTATTATTATTCCTTTATTGCTCATATATGTTTGAGGGTGCGATGTCTTAATGCTGGGAAATTCTTGCTTGCTGAAGGGTGAGTTCAGGGACAAGGCTAGGTTTGTCTGTGGGATCTTTCTGGTTCATAGCTCTGTTTGGGAGCTACTCTACTGTGTCACAAAAGAGTGTGCAAAATCCAGAAACATGCTTGGACAGTATTTTTATTAAACCTGCTGAAATAAAGGAGGATCCTCTTATTTTAGAGGATCAGCATCTGCTGACTTATCGGTGGTCTGGAAGGTAAGAGACACTTACCTGACAGACCTCGGAACTGGCTCCAACTCCGGCACTTCATTCCATCTGCTGTGACCAGCTGAGCCAGCCAGCCTAGCCTTTGCTGGAACTCAAGACCTGTAAGTGTCGGCCTGCTTGCTTGGCAGCCCTCTCAGGGCTGAAAAATCACCTGTGCCTCTTTCTGGGCTTGTGAGAGAATCCCAGAGGGAGAGTCTACAAAGGCTGCAGGGGAGGGGCTGTGCAGAGAGACACTTACCCGACAGACCTCGGAACTGGCTCCAACTCCGGCACTTCATTCCCTCTGCTGTGACCAGCTGAGCCAGCCAGCCTAGCCTTTGCTGGAACTCAAGACCATAAAATATACCAAGATGGCTGACGGCAGCTGCAGCCTCCAGCGCGTGCCGCGCTCTGTGTTCCTTTTTATGTTGCCTAATTCAGTTCTTTATGCCTAATTTTCTTCCTTTGGGCCTGCCAGGGCCTCGAAGGGGTTTTTTAGGGGCGTAGGGTTCCTGAGACTGTCTTCGCTGGTTGACAACACGCCGGTGTACTCACCCGCTCGGCCTGCAATTCTCCTGCGGTCCTCCATTGCCGCCGCCCCTGGGAGGCCGCCGCTGGCCGCCGCGGCATGGAGGACTTTGTCTTGGTGCCGCCGCGGCCCTGCCACTGCCGCCCCCCAGAGGCACCGCCTGCGGGCTGGCACGGTCGAGGGAGTCGGCGCGGCCCCCTCACACCGCCGCCGCCGCCCGGAGACACCATCGCCGCAGGCCGGCTCGGCCTGGTGGACAATGCGGCCTCACCGTCGCCGCCGTCCTTGGAAGACTTTGCCCGGGTGCCGCTGCGGCCCTGTCATTGCCGCCCCCCAAGAGACACCGCCTCCGGGCCGGCGCGGGCGAGGGAGTCGGTGCGGCCCCCTCACACCGCCGCCGCCGCCTGGAGAAACCACCGCCGTAGCCCGGCCCGGCCCGCTGGACGATGCGGCCTCGTCACCGCCGCCGCCCTGGAGGACTTTGTCTTGGTGCCGCCGCGGCCCTGCCACTGCCGCCCCCCAGAGGCACCGCCTGCGGGCTGGCACGGTCGAGGGAGTCGGCGCAGCCCCACCACTGCCGCCGCCGCCCCGGAGAAACCACCGCTGCAGGCCGGCGCGACCTGGTGGACGTTGCAGCCCTACCTCCGTTGGCGCTCTGGTAGACCCCACCCGGGTGCCGCTGGGGCCCTGCCATCGCCGCCGCTCTAGAGGACCCGCCCGCGGAATGGCACGGACGGGGGCCTTGGATTTCAATCTGAACCCTCGGGGGGATTGGCCATTTTTCCTGACTGTCCGGACTTGGATTTGTATCCCCCGACGCTCTGGAAGCGCCTGTCCCCCCTGCTCACCACCACCCCTCCTGTAGCTCCCCGATCAGGTCGGTTCGCTCCATCCCCTCTGTGCCACCAGCCGACCTTGTCTCTGTATCTTCTTTCCCCACCCCACCCCCCTCCTTGCTCTTCCACACTGGTCTCTCTCTCTCTCTCTCTCTCTCTCTCTCTCTCTCTCTCTCTCTCTCTCTCTCTCTCTCTCTCTCTCTCTGTATATATATATATATATATATATATATATATATATGTTTTCGTAGATTTTCACGGGTATAGGTATGCATGTTAGGGTGGATTCGGGTTTCTTCCCGTGTAGAAATCTGGTTGTTTTGGCGACGTTTCGACGAGGTCTCACTCGTCATCTTCAGGCTGGTGTTCTGGCTTCTTTCTTCTTGAAGCAAAGCGTGATCTCAGTTGAAGTCCTTCTATAAATACTGCTGGGGGTGTGTGGTTTGCTTGCTCTGTTGCTGATTGTAGGTTCGTTTGTTCTTTTGTGATCTGCTGTGTGGCTGAGGCGATCGTTAAGGGCTTAACTGCTGGTGGGTTAGATGGCTGTTTAGAGACATCATGTGTGGGTGAGGTGCTGGATGTGTGTCTATTAGCCTTTTGTTTCTTAACGACCTTGGTGATGGGTGTTCTGGCAGCATCCTGGGCTTTGGTGGAGTGGGGTCCTGTGTCTTGTGAATTCATTTTGGTCTGGCTGCGTGTCTGTGGTCTCCCAATGTTTTTTTGGTGTGTGTAAGTGTGCTCCATGTGGTGGCTGGAGTGGGGAGTAGCGGTAGATGGTGCAGTCGTGGTTTTGTTATTGGATGGTGGTTTCGTTTTATCTGTGGGAAGGGTCTGGGTTTGTGTTTGGTGTGGATGGAAGGTGGTGGCATCTTGTGTCCTTTTGGACCTGGTGTCAGTCTTTGTGACAGAGGCTCGTCTGTTGACCAGGGCTAGTTTCCAGATGTCAGGCAAGCGGGAGGTGTCATCACGTTTATTCATGTTGTTTGGGTGTTTCTCTATTTCAATGGCTTCCATGATTATTCGACTGTTGAAGTGTTCAGTTTTGGAGATGAGTTTGGTTCTTTTAAAATCAATTTCATGTCCTGTTGTTTTTATGTGCTGGAAGAGAGAGGAAGATTTTTCTTCTTTTTTGACTGCGTTCTTGTGTTCTGCGATGCGTGCGCTTATTCTCCTGTTTGTCTGTCCAATGTATGTGGCTGGGCAGACTTTGCATGGTATTTCGTAGACTCCTTGGTTTTCTAGCTCAATCTTGTCTTTGGGGTTTCTTAAAATGTTGGCTATTTTTTGTTCGGTGCAAAAGGCTGTCTTGATATTGTGTTTGTGGAGAATTTTGCTTATTTTGTCTGTAGTGCCTTTGATGTAAGGGAGGAGGGCAGTGCCGTTGTTCTCTTCTGTTTCTTGGTTCTGGGGGGTGTTTCTTTTTGGATTAGTTTGGTGATGGTGTTTTTTTGGAATCCGTTCGCAATTAAAGCATTCGAGAGAGTGTGTAATTCAGTTTTTTAGGTGGTCTTTGTCAGCGAGGCGTTTGGTTCTGGAGATGAGGGTTTTTGCTACGGAGTTGATCTGTGCAGGGTGGTGGTGTGATTGTGCATTTAAGTAGCGGTTTGTATGTGTTTTTTTCCGGTAGATGGTATGTCCTAAGGAGCCGTCGGGTTTTTTGTAGATTAGGACGTCCAGGAAGGGAAGTTGGTTGTTGGCTTCTATTTCCATAGTGAATTGTATTTTGGGGTGTAGGCTGTTGAGATGTGTGAGGAAGTTGTTCAGTTTGTCTTTCCCGTGTGGCCAGATAACAAAGGTGTCGTCAACATATCTGAGCCAGAGTTTGGGTTTGTGTTCGGACTTCTGTAACGCGTTGGTTTCAAAGTGTTCCATATATAGGTTTGCGATGACCGGTGAGAGGGGTGATCCCATGGGTGCTCCTTCTATCTGTTTGTATCTTTGTCCATTGTGGATGAAGTATGTGTTGGTTAGGCAGTGGTTGGTCAGATCTAGGATGTGCTTGGGGGGGTTGCTTGCCTGACATCTGGAAACTAGCCCTGGTCAACAGACGAGCCTCTGTCACAAAGACTGACACCAGGTCCAAAAGGACACAAGATGCCACCACCTTCCATCCACACCAAACACAAACCCAGACCCTTCCCACAGATGAAACGAAACCACCATCCAATAACAAAACCACGACTGCACCATCTACCGCTACTCCCCACTCCAGCCACCACATGGAGCACACTTACACACGCCAAAAAAACATTGGGAGACCACAGACACGCAGCCAGACCAAAATGAATTCACAAGACACAGGACCCCACTCCACCAAAGCCCAGGATGCTGCCAGAACACCCATCACCAAGGTCGTTAAGAAACAAAAGGCTAATAGACACACATCCAGCACCTCACCCACACATGATGTCTCTAAACAGCCATCTAACCCACCAGCAGTTAAGCCCTTAACGATCGCCTCAGCCACACAGCAGATCACAAAAGAACAAACGAACCTACAATCAGCAACAGAGCAAGCAAACCACACACCCCCAGCAGTATTTATAGAAGGACTTCAACTGAGATCACGCTTTGCTTCAAGAAGAAAGAAGCCAGAACACCAGCCTGAAGATGACGAGTGAGACCTCGTCGAAACGTCGCCAAAACAACCAGATTTCTACACGGGAAGAAACCCGAATCCACCCTAACATGCATACCTATACCCGTGAAAATCTACGAAAACAAATATCCGACCTCTACGGGGAGGAAACCTTCCAGCTGACCAGAACCTACGAGAAACTAGAAGTCCGAAGAGCCACCATCTTATGTGACATTGCATTCCTACGCAACTGCCGAGATAAAAATGTGATCCCCACAAGCTTCCAACTGAAATTCCACTCAAAAACCCCATCCAGCGAAAGGATCCTGAAAAGAACAGAACTAGCCCTAATCAGAAACGAACTACACAAGAAAAGATACCTACTAGATCAAACCAACAGAGACCTACTCACTCTCCACCTCAAACTCAGCAACAAAATCCACCCAACACTCTGGAACAAATCCAAGCAACTCGCCGCCTGGAGAGCTGAAACAGAGACCTCCCACAAGACAGACATACACACCAACAAACTCCACAAACTGGAAAAACGCCAGAAGCCCAACCCCCCACAGCAGCCCATGAAACAAACAGTTCACAACATATCAGACAGGACACTCACCACCGCAGAGACCAAAGTCCTGTCCAAAGGATTCAACTTTGCAGTCGCCCCCAGACACATCCCCACTGAAAACATCATATGCGGAGTGGAAGCCAGCCTAACCAAAATCAACCCAGATGAAGCCAACAAAATCAGACTCGAAGTCACCAATATCCTCTGCTCCAGCAAACCACCCAGAAGCAATTTACACAAAGAAGAACAAAAAGCCCTCACCAACCTGAGGAAAGACAACAACATAATCATTCTCCCAGCAGACAAAGGCAATGCCACAGTGGTGATGAACACATCTGACTACCAAGCCAAACTATCCAACCTACTACAAGACCCTGCTTACATACCTTTGAACACAGACCCCACCACCTACCTGGAAAAAACCACCAAAGCCAAAATAAAAGCCTCACCCTTAAGTGAAGAAATCAAGCCAAGCATCATCCCCAGAGAGAAATCATCTAGATGCCCCAAGCTCTACGGCCTCCCCAAGATTCACAAAGAAGGAACACCTCTCAGACCCATAGTCAGCTCCATAGGCTCACCCCTACAAAACCTCGCCAAATTTCTTGCCAAACAACTCCAGCCCTATGCAGAATCCATCTCTTCATACGTACAAAACTCGTTCCACTTCATAGAAATTATAAAGAAACAAGACCTACAACCCAATGACCTACTCGTGAGCTTCGATGTTGTTTCGCTCTTCACACAAGTGCCCATTCAAGAAGCCTTGACAGCTATCCACAACAAATACAACCCCCCCAAGCACATCCTAGATCTGACCAACCACTGCCTAACCAACACATACTTCATCCACAATGGACAAAGATACAAACAGATAGAAGGAGCACCCATGGGATCACCCCTCTCACCGGTCATCGCAAACCTATATATGGAACACTTTGAAACCAACGCGTTACAGAAGTCCGAACATAAACCCAAACTCTGGCTCAGATATGTTGACGACACCTTTGTTATCTGGCCACACGGGAAAGACAAACTGAACAACTTCCTCACACATCTCAACAGCCTACACCCCAAAATACAATTCACTATGGAAATAGAAGCCAACAACCAACTTCCCTTCCTGGACGTCCTAATCTACAAAAAACCCGACGGCTCCTTAGGACATACCATCTACCGGAAAAAAAACACATACAAACCGCTACTTAAATGCACAATCACACCACCACCCTGCACAGATCAACTCCGTAGAAAACCCTCATCTCCAGAACCAAACGCCTCGCTGACAAAGACCACCTAAAAACTGAATTACACACTCTCTCGAATGCTTTAATTGCGAACGGATTCCAAAAAAACACCATCACCAAACTAATCCAAAAAGAAACACCCCCCAAGAACCAAGAAACAGAAGAGAAACAACGGCACTGCCCTCCTCCCTTACATCAAAGGCACCACAGACAAAATAAGCAAAATTCTCCACAAACACAATATCAAGACAGCCTTTTGCACCGAACAAAAAAATAGCCAACATTTTAAGAAACCCCAAAGACAAGATTGAGCTAGAAAACCAAGGAGTCTACGAAATACCATGCAAAGTCTGCCCAGCCACATACATCGGACAGACAAACAGGAGAATAAGCGCACGCATCGCAGAACACAAGAACGCAGTCAAAAAAGAAGAAAAATCTTCCTCTCTCTTCCAGCACATAAAAACAACAGGACATGAAATTGATTTTAAAAGAACCAAACTCATCTCCAAAACTGAACACTTCAACAGTCGAATAATCATGGAAGCCATTGAAATAGAGAAACACCCAAACAACATGAATAAACGTGACGACACCTCCCGCTTGCCTGACATCTGGAAACTAGCCCTGGTCAACAGACGAGCCTCTGTCACAAAGACTGACACCAGGTCCAAAAGGACACAAGATGCCACCACCTTCCATCCACACCAAACACAAACCCAGACCCTTCCCACAGATGAAACGAAACCACCATCCAATAACAAAACCACGACTGCACCATCTACCGCTACTCCCCACTCCAGCCACCACATGGAGCACACTTACACACGCCAAAAAAACATTGGGAGACCACAGACACGCAGCCAGACCAAAATGAATTCACAAGACACAGGACCCCCACTCCACCAAAGCCCAGGATGCTGCCCAGAACACCCATCACCAAGGTCGTTAAGAAACAAAAGGCTAATAGACACACATCCAGCACCTCACCCACACATGATGTCTCTAAACAGCCATCTAACCCACCAGCAGTTAAGCCCTTAACGATCGCCTCAGCCACACAGCAGATCACAAAAGAACAAACGAACCTACAATCAGCAACAGAGCAAGCAAACCACACACCCCCCAGCAGTATTTATAGAAGGACTTCAACTGAGATCACGCTTTGCTTCAAGAAGAAAGAAGCCAGAACACCAGCCTGAAGATGACGAGTGAGACCTCGTCGAAACGTCGCCAAAACAACCAGATTTCTACACGGGAAGAAACCCAAATCCACCCTAACATGCATATATATATATATATATATATATATATATATATATATATATATATATATATATATATATATATATATATATATATATATATATATATAACACTTCTTGTAGTGTACTTTTGTTGTTGTTAATTGTATTGCTTTTATAACATTGTAACTGTTTTTTTCCCCCTCCCCTTCCTAGGCCACCATGTCGGCAGGGACTCGTATCTCTGTGGTGTCTGGCCGTGGGAGGTACGCTCTGGACGGAGGGATCGGTCGGGTAAGAAGAACCCGGGTCCGGCACTTGCTGCCTGTCCCCCGTTCTGATCCCCTCGCCCACCATAATCTACCTGGGTGCCATCCCGCCAGCGCCTCCGATCTGTCCTGCCTCCTGATTAATGCCAGGTCGGTGCATAACAAGACCCCGCTCATCCTTGATTCTATCTTGGATGAGCACGCCGACCTGGCATGTATCACCGAGACCTGGGTGGGCGCGGAGGGTGGGGCTTCTCTCGCCCTCTTGTGCCCACCTGGGTTTCAGGTTCAGTGGGCAGGCAGATCGGAGGGTAGGGGTGGCGGGGTGGCCATCGTTTACAGGGAATCCCTTTGTGTTAGTAGGTCTGCAACAATGGTGTGTTCTGGGGTGGAATGCCTCCATCTATCAGTGGGTCAGCGAGATAAGTTTGGCATTGTGCTGGTGTACCGTGCCCCCCGCAACCCAGCGCAATCCCTACCAGAGATCACCGAGTTCGTCTCGGCTGCTTTGCTGAGGTCCCCCCACCTTCTGGTGGTTGGGGACCTCAACTTGCATGCCGAGGAGGAACTCTCTGGTGCGGCTCTGGAATCCATGGAATCCATGACTTCCATGAACTTATCTCAGCATGTTCTATGCCCCACCCATAGAGCTGGCCACACCCTGGACCTGGTCTTTTCCTCCATGTCGTCAGATTTGTGTCTGGGGGTTGGGGGTATTTTGCCCCTGCCCGTGTCATGGTCGGACCATTACCTGCTAAAAATTTCCCTGTCGATTGCCCCCCCGCCCCACGGGGAGCGCCCTTCTTACATCTGGGCCCGCCCCCAGAGGCTCCTGGACCCTGCCAGGTTCATGGAGGCCTTTGGGGAGCTCTCTGGCGGTCTGACAGATGATCCGGTCGATGCCCTGGTGGAAAGGTGGTATGTGGGTACCGCCGGGGCGGTGGACCGGATCGCCCCCAAGCGCCTCCTACGATGTTGAGGCTGCTGCTCCCCATTCACGGAGGAGTTGCAGTCGATGAAGCAAGAACGTAGGAGGCTGGAGGTCATTTGGAGGGCAAGCCGGACGGAAGTTAATAGGGCTGCCCTTAAAGAGCTGACTGGCCTCTACCTCCGCGCGATCAGGGACGCTAGAAGATCTTTTGCCTCCCTGAGAATTGGCGAGGCCTTGAACCGCCAGGCGGAGTTATTCCGGGTGGTTCGGGACCTCTCCAATCCCAGTCAGCTGCGGCCTCCTCCTAGTGATTTCACTAGTGAGCAATTTGCAGCCCATTTTCGATCTAAAATTGAGGCCATCCGTTCTGACTTGCCCCCAGTTGCTCTAGTCCACCCTTTGGGATCTCCGGTGCCTCACCCCTCCGTTCTCCCCTCCTGGATGAGTTCGGGCCGGTCTCTTCGGCGGAGGCCTCCAGAGCTATGGCTCGTTGCCGGCCGGCGGCCACTCCCTTTGACCCTTGCCCAGCTTGGCTTATTAAATCTGCCGAAGGGAACATGCCTGAGTGGGTTTCTGCTATTGCCACGGCCTCCTTTCAAGAGGGTTGTTTCCCCTCCCGCTTGAAGGAGACTGTGGTGAAACCCACTCTTAAGAAACCTGGCCTGGCGACGGATGACCTTTCCAACTTTCGTCCGATCGCCATTGTTCCCTTCCTGGGCAAGGTTGTCGAGGGGGTGGCCGCGGTCCGACTTCAGTCATACCTGGAGGTAAATCATATCCTGGATCCCTTCCAGTCTGGATTCAGGCCCCTTCGCGGGACCGAAACCGCCCTTGTCGCTCTGCAGGATGACCTCCTCAGGGAGGCCGACGGGGGGAGCTCCTCCCTGTTGGTCCTCCTTGATCTCTCAGCAGCCTTTGATACCGTCGACCATGGTAACCTTCTGGCCCGGCTCGCGGAGGTGGGAATTGGTGGTCAGGCCTTGGCCTGGCTCCGTTCCTTCCTCGGCGACCGGACTCAGAGGGTACAGTTGTGGGATGTCTTGTCGGCTCCTTGGACTCTCCCTTGTGGGGTGCCCCAGGGGTCGGCAATCTCTCCCGTGCTGTTCAATGTTTATATGAGGCCGCTGGGGGAGGTCATCAGGAGATATGGAGTTCGCTGTCATCAGTACGCTGATGACACGCAGCTCTATATCTCCTTTTCTACATCTGCAGAGGAGGTGGTTCGCTCCCTCGATCTGTGCCTGGAGGCCATATTGGAATGGACCAGAGATAACCGGCTCAAGCTTAATCCGGAGAAGACGGAGGTTCTGTTCTTCGGGGCGCCCTCGTCTCGGTACAGTGGCCCCCTCCCTAGTCTGGGGGGGTATTTCCCTCCAGCCTACAGACAGGGCCAGGAATCTGGGCGTGGTCCTGGATTCGGCCCTCTCCCTGGAAGCCCAGGTGATGGCCGTTTCCAGGGCCGCTTTTTTCCATCTCCGCAGGATTGCCCAGATCCGCCAGTACCTTGATGAGTCCTCCCTGAGGACAGTTGTGCAGGCTCTGGTGGTCTCGAGGATCGACTATTGCAATGCCCTCTACGTGGGGTTGCCCTTGGGCCTGGTCCGGAGGTTGCAGCAGGTGCAAAATGCGGCGGCCAGGCTGGTGGTGGGTGCCCGTAAATACGAGCACATCACCCCAGTCCTGGTCTGCCTGCATTGGCTTCCCGTTGCCTTCCAGATCAGGTTCAAGGTCTTGGTCTTGATTTTCAGGGCCCTCCACGGCTTGGGACCAGAGTATCTGGCGGAGCGTATCTCCCTGAGGGCATCCGGATCCAGACCCACGAGATCGTTGCAGGCACGCTCACTGAGAGTGGCCACACCCAGAGAGGCGCGGAAAACGTGCACGCGCAACCGCACCTTCTCTGTGGTGGGGCCTTCCCTCTGGAACCATCTTCCCAGTGAGCTGCGCCTGCTGGAGTCCCTGCCTGCCTTTAAGAAAGCTTTGAAGACCTTCCTCTTTAAAGAGGCCTTTGGTGACGTTATCAGTTAGGTTTTTTTCTTTTTCCTTTGGTTTACCTCTTACTTCCTTCACTCTCTCCACTCCCGCCATCTTACCCTCCGCTGTTTTCTGTTTGGAGGGTTTTTTTGTTTGTTTGTTTGTTTTCTCTTATTTTATATGCTTTTTAACATTGTTAGCCGCCCAGAGTTCCCGCCGGGAAGATGGGCGGGATATAAGTTTATAAATAAATAAATAAATATAAATAAATATTAAAAAATATTAAAATAAAAATCCTAGAAATACGTATTTCTAAAGGTGAAGTTACTAGAACTGGCCACTAGAAGGTGCCAGAGACAATGCTATGTGTAGCTTTTGTTATTTAAAATGGTGTTTGCTATACAGTGGACCCTTGTATAACAAACGGTTTGTATAATATAAAATCTGTACAACATAAAAATTCCAGAGATAGGGTAAATTTACTTAACAGAATCGCCTATGGGGCAAATCCGTACAACATAAAAATGGTAACAATTAGGAATTATTGTTTTCAATGCATTCCTATGGGAAATGTGTATAAAGGAAAATTTGCTTAACAGAATTTCATCTGGAATGAATTAATGCCTTTCTACAAGGTACCACTGTAATCTGTATTTTTCAGAATCCATCGGAGGTCTGTGGAATCAATCCCTTGCAGATATGGGTGTCCTATTATACCATAATGAGGCGAACTTTTGAGTCTTGAGGGGCTGTCCACCCCCCCTGACTTTACAAAAGAAGAAACAGAAATGTTCAAAAGAAAAAGAAAATAATGTTGGTTAGATGCTGAACATTCAGGATCTGTAGTTAAACCAACATTTCAAAATGGGGGCTGCAAGCTTTAAAGAATCGATGTGAGGTGTGTTGGTAGATATCACAAATAGGAAGCAAACAACCCTCTCCACAGATAAAGGAATGCTAGTACTCCCATGAATTCTTCCTTACCCAAACTATCGTGAGAGTTCCATCCCACATTTCTTTTCTTCTCTACAAATATTTATTTCCTCCATCAGGCTACTTGGGGAAGCGATTTTGCACAAGTGATGCTTGTTGCAGCTAATCCGAGCTGTACAGAGAACAGGAGGTGCCCTCTGGAAAGTCTCTGGGATTCAAAGTGGAGCAGATTTGAAGGGCTGGGGAAGCAGCAGCTTAGCCCAAAAGAGACAGAGTGAGGTCGGGAAGCAGGTACACATGAATGTGTATAATAAGTATAATGGGAATAGACATAGTAGAGAAGAAGCATGTAGAATTATTAAAAGTAATGGTGTTAGCAGGTAAAGCAGTCATAGCGGCAGGCTGGAAAGATGAGAGTAAATGGACAGAAAAGAAATGGTACATTTATCTGTTTGAAATTGTTCAATCAGATATAATTTCTACTATTAATCAAGATATGCCGTGGGAAGAGGGAATAGAGAAAAATCAAGGGAAAATGGACTGAGTATCGAAGACGGATGGAAGAAGAAGAGAATAAAGACGTTCAGTGGAAGCTTCAAACTTTGTGCCCCTGATTAGGAGAAAATGACTGAAAATAATAGACCAGGGAGAGGGGATGATAAGGGGGGAAATGTAACATTTAAGGAAGATGAATATACATAACTGAAGAACTTTATTAATAAAAATACATTTTAAAAAAGGAAGCAGGTACACACACCTTTCTGTTTGGTGGAGACAGAGCAAGGATATATATATATATATAGCGTAAAGGTGCCTGTCTCTTGTCTCCTCGCTGGAATGATCTCTTTTGCTCTGGCAGGATCAAGCACCCCAATATTGTGGCTCTGGATGACATCTATGAGAGCGGGGGACAACTCTACCTCGTCATGCAGCTGTGAGTTGAGCACCGGAAAACTGAACACCTCAGGTTGGAGAACGTGACGGGCGAGCATCTGAGGGGCTCTGGGCTTCTGGGGTGCCACTGACTGAGGCATTTGTGTGGCCTCTCTTTAAGGAGCTGGCCCTAACTTTAGAAAGGACGATGTAGCCACCTTAGACAGCTGATTTTTGGCATGAGAGGAAAGACAGCAAGTGAGTACTTATTTAGTTTATTATTGCTATATTTTTACATCTCAGGATGGGAAGGGGACTCATAAGCACTGTTCCCCATCACAGAAAGTAAAAATAAATAAGAAATGAAACAACAAAGATTGTCACATTTTCTGCCTCATACCCTGATCTCATGGGGCTGGCTTTGGATACCATTAATCAGATACGTAGATGGGCAGCAGTCTTTGCTACCCTGCCTCAGGAAGCCAAATGTCTTGGAGCAGCCACGTTGGAATAGATCTTCTTTGTGGTCCCTCTATTTTAGGGTCTCAGGCGGGGAGCTTTTTGATCGGATTGTGGAGAAAGGATTTTACACGGAGCGAGATGCCAGTCAGCTCATCCGACAGATCCTTGATGCTGTGAAGTACCTGCACGACATGGGCGTCGTGCACCGTGACCTCAAGGTGGGTGTCTGCTCCTGGGCCAGGGACCTCAGCTCATCGTAGCCACCTCAGGGGTCAGCTGCCTCCCAGGGACACTTGCAGAAATATCTGTCCGATAGCTGGGACACCATTCGTACAATTGCCAATTACATCGCTGGCTTTAAAAACATAAATAGGAGGTGTGCCCCCATGTCTGGTTTGATACCATGGTGTGGGTAAGGGAGGCAGGGAAGGGAGTCTAAAAGCCTTTCTGTTCTACAGCTATCCTGATCTGGGATTGTGCTTTCTATTTGCACTGGGAACAAAATTTCCCTTGTTGACTTTCTAAAATCCCATAACTACATGAGTGTCATCAAGCAAAGTGTTGATTTCTTATAGGATACCCGTATAGTATGCAAAGAGTGAAATGCTGTTCTCAATGAACATTAGAAGGAATTGTGTAGGAAAGGTGTGTTAATGGGTATATAATTCTTCAAACGAGGCATCAAGTTTAAAAATGCAAGGTTAGAAGTTACAGTATATCATAGGGTTGTGGCTGAAAGAAAGAAAGAAAGAAAGAAAGAAAGAAAGAAAGAAAGAAAGAAAGAAAGAAAGAAAGAAAGAAAGAAAAGAAAGAAAGAAAGAGAAAGAAAGAAAGAAAGAAAGGGGAAAAATATAATATTATGACTTGCACTCCCCAGGCTAAAGTCTGATGATGATCTTGAAAAGGTAGAGGAAAGAATCAGAGGCAAACAAAAGAAAACAAGTTGTGATCATAAATGACGTCAGTTGGCATTATATTAGCCTGATAAACATACACTCCATGTGTCTTGGAACTGATAGAAAGTTAGATAATAAAAGTTAATTTAATAACAATAATGCATGGTGCTCCTATTGGTGCATGATTGAGTTTTGATGTGTTCGTGGGTAGAACACACATTGCCAAGGAAAAAAGAACCCAGCTCAGTTGCGTTGAGTGTTGAAGGAGCTGGCTGCTCTACAGACCATTCCCCCCCCCCAATTTAGGTTGCTGTTGTTTTGTAGGAAAAGCTGCCTAGAATTGAAAGCTGTTTTTGGTGTATTTGCACAGCAGACTTGGAAAAGGATGTGACTATGGAAAAGCACAGCTTGTGTTAATCTGTTCCTATGGAAGAGGTGTGTCACACACACTGTTTGTGGAAACTTTGAGGAAGTCTCTTGTCTGACTTTCCTTGTTCCTTATTCATGCCATTTGAAGTAGAAAGTTTTCTTTTTTACTGCCCTAATGACAAATCTTCTGGCATGTGTTCTCATTAGTTCCATCTGAAAAAATATCTTTCACCTCATCTGGCTGGGACAAAAAGAGTCAACTTTTTATCAGTTTAGTGGTCCTTGGGTTCTTCTTTTGAGTAGGGGAAAGAAGCTCACACTGACACAAAATTTGATGTAGGGGTATGCACAGTCAGAAGTTTCGAAATTCTTTTGTTTTGGGTTCTTTCATTCCTTTGTTTTTTTTTTGTCTGCTAGTCTTTTCATTTTGCATAAAAGAGACAGACTGTTTTGGGTTTCCTCTCTGAGTTTCCCCCATTTGTGTATCTCCTGGCGCTCCAAAGCCCTAAAGAACTTTTCTGAAAAAGCAGACGTAAGGTGACAGAAAACCAATCAACAATACACAAGAAGGAAAAATCATCACCAGACCTATTCAGGAATCCACCATCACTGGTCTTGTGCACCGGGGGGGGGGGAATCTCACTTACCTATAAACCAGTTAGACATCTGGTCAAACACCCACAAATTAGAAAAGCGAAAATAACAATCTGAGTTTGGTACTGTCCACCCAGCCCAACAAACCTTCCAGGCTTAGGTAGTACAAAGGGGGGGAAAGGCCAGGAAGCCGCCAGCCAGCCAAGCACTGGCTGCGGGGACGTCACACACTGACTCACCTACGCGATCATGAATGACACAACACCAAGAACAACTAGCATCAGTACACTGGAGGAGAAAAAATGCCCTAAAACTACACACACCCCAGAAAGTCTAGTGGCATGCCAAACAGTCATAAAGTGTACCCCCAAACTACATCCCCCATGGGGAAAAACGAGGCAATATCTCAAAGCCTCACCAAAACATACACGTTGAGCAGCATATATACACAGTAAAGTAACAAGATTTTTTTAAAATAAGCTGTCAAAGAGGGCAAAGACTTCTTCCCCCAAAGGGAATAAATAAAATAAAGTATATAATGGCATTTCCAGCAGAGTCTGAAGGCAACAAATCGTGCTAGAAAGCCTTTTTTTTTTTAAAAAGCCCCAGTATCTTTGGAAATCACAAGAGATGTTCTGATAAGGTCTAACTTAATCTTGCAGCTCTTATTCTGCCAAGCCTCCCCAGTTAATAATGTCACTGGTTTTTCTTCTTCTGTTGTCATGTTCTGTCAGGTGGGTGGTTTCTGGGCCTGCTCAGTCAGCCGGAATCTGTCAGCCAGCATGATCAGTGACCATTTCGACAGGGGACTTTGGGACGTGTTGTCCAAAAAGTAACTTTCCCGTGCTCTGATCTTTTGTCGCCAGCGTTGCAGTCCGATATAGGTGACATTGCCCTGGGCCTCTGAATCAAAGAGGAAGGAGGCTTCTTGCCTTTCCCCCCCCCCCTCAGGCAGCAAAATGAGGTGGGGTGGTGGGTGAAGTCTTGCATAGTGTGAGTTTTTTGTCAAAGGGGGATACATCTGTGGTGAAAAAGTTGTCTTCAGCAGGCTGTATAAAAAGCAAGTTGATTTAAACTAAGATTATAAACTTGTTAAAATCAATTTTTCTTATTTTAAATCATCAAAAAGTCTGATTTAAAAAAAAAACTTAAATCCAGATTTCAATCATTGTGCTGTAAATCAAATCCACCCTGCTTCCTGGAGAGTCAGTGCATGGCCTCTGATCTTTTAGATCAGGGATCTGATGCCTTTTTGGTAAATCCTGTCCTTATTTCTCTCTTCCCTCACCCCTTTGAGAATTCAGGCCTTTTTTTAAAGCAGGTTGGAAACTCCTGCTATTTGTTTGTTTGTTTGTTTCCTTGGATTTATTCCTATCCGCCACTCTCTGATTAAGGTCCTTTGTGACTGCTCCAGCTGCTGATACTATGAAAATGGCATCTGTACTGAAGCTTTGCTGTTCAGAGAAGAGATTTAAAATGTTGCTTTTCTGGGCTGTTTCCCCCCCCCCTTGTTCTGAATCAGAGCAACTGCCAAGGTGGTAAACAGTAACATGAGCACTATCTTTTCCTCCATTTTCACTCCAGTTCCTGATCAAGTCGCTGTTCTGATTTTCCCCAGAATTGATGACACCGGGCTTTGGGGGGCATTCATTGTCAGATTCATGGGTATCGTTGATTGGCCTAGATGAGAGGATAGGTTTCATGGTACACAGATGGTGGACTGCAAAGGCAAGGGGGGGGGGGCAAGGGAAACCATCCAAGCAGGAGGACAAAGGAGATTCCGAAGGTAGATGAGAAGACTAGATGAAGGCCCAGTTTAGCAGACAAACCAGTGACTTCAATCTAGGCTTTTCATGAAGACAAGCACAACAAATGTTGTTGGTGAAGAGTCTTAGGGGTAGTTACGACCCCTAAGATCACGTCTCGTTCATTCTCTCTTAGGGGTTCGTCCCGCTTTCCCCACCAGAGTAAGAAAAAAACGCTCACCTGGAGGACTTCCATAGCGTCTGACAGCCGTTTCTCTTCTCTTGCCCAACCATCCTCCCCCTCTTCTCTTAAAGGGGCAGGAGGCAAAAAAAAAAGTGCGTGACAAGCCGAACCTACCCCTGGGCTGGGGAGATTAAATCTTGTCTGGGTTATTTTCACCCAGTTCAAGCAGGTACCAAGACAGCTGGGGACCTTAGGTGGGCGGGGTCGCACTTAACTGTCATGCGGAACAACCAACACTTGTAAGTCCGGCATTGCAGCCATTTCCTGCGGAGTTCCATCGTGTACACCATGCTCTCAAATAGTTACTTCAAGAAAGTTACCTCTTTGCTGTCCCCTTGGGACTGGTACAAAAAAATTAATTTGTTCCAAATAGCGTGAAAGCAAAGAATCCCCGTCCCAACCACAGAGCCTACAAGCCGTACATGCCCCTGGGCTGGGGAATCCCTTTTCATGGTTAGTTCCCAGTTCTGTTCCAAGATAGGTGATTATGTTAACAACTGTCATTTCAACCCTATGTCCACCTAGTGGTCAGCGGCTGATGCGGCATTCACATTAGGTTCCTTATACAAGCACCATGCAGTGCAAATGTTTATTAAAGAAAGTACTGAAAATTCTGTAGCATTGACTTGTAAATCCCGGAAGACCAGTAAATGAAAATATCGAAAAAGTTTTATTTATGTTATTTTAAAAAAAGGTTAGGAAAGCAAGACAAATTCAGAATTTTTCATGGAACAAGACTGTGAAGTAACAGTTGTCATGCAACAAGTAATCACGCCCATGAGTAAACAGAAACAGGGACTGAACAGGGACAAAAACCACGTGACCGTGAACAACGCTGTCACGGTACAAATGTAATCACGGAACAAGGTAGGATGTGAAGTAACCGCCTTAGGAGACACGTTGAACTTTATTTGAGCTCTCCTTTTTGTTCGGTATTCATGTTTATATCATCCTGTATAAGTGATCACTCAGGTGCATCTCCAGATTAACCTGGTTCCCCCCCCCCCCGGTATGATTCTTGTTTTCAGAGATCTCTGGCTACACAGTGAAGCTTATAGACTATTTTGTTAAAGGGTTGGGGGACCTTTGGCCCTCCAGATGTTTTGGACTACAAATCCCAGAATCCTGAGCCTATATTACCAGTGATAAAGGACTGTGGGAATTTTAATCTAAAACTTCTCCTTCCCAGAGAAAGTATGGATCATGTACATGTCAGAAACAGTTGTTACTGGTTTCATTGTTTTTAATTTATATTGCACTTTTAATGCACAGTTGATTTACATTCTTAATCTCACAGTAATTTACCCACAGATTCCTCTGAAGTAGATTATTCATTTATTTCCATGTTATAATCAGGGGATCAATGATGGCTGTTGAAGAATAGCTGGTAGGGTTGTCGCCAAGAAGAGAACTACCAAGATGGAAGTTGCATATGATGCTGAAAGAAAAAAAGGTTTCATAGTGCAGTCTTGTAGCTTTTACTTAGGGTGTATATGTGTGTTTTCTACCATGAAGTTGGAACTGACTTATAGAGACCCTAACTGACGGGAAGTGAAATAGTTAAGGGGTAGTTTTACCCATTCCACTCTTCCCAAACAATTTCCATGGGTGAAGGGGGATTTGAACACTGATATCCAGAGTTTGTAGACTATCACTCTGTCCAGTGCACCACTCTGGAAATCCTCCCTGAATCCAGTGTGGTTTACTTCTGAGCAGACCCATTTAAGATTCCACAGCCACATGCTTAAAAAAATCCATCTCTAGCTACTTGGCTACAAGTCTGCGGTTCCGCAGTCTGACTCAGGGTTTATTCAGAGCCTTCTCCAGCACTGTGGCATTACATCAGAGCATTCAACGTTGAGTCAAGAGCCATTTAACATTATTTGATGGCTTGGACTGTTGCAGTTCTCCCTTGTGGAAAGGATGTCTCCTTAGCAGATCCTTTTAAGCAGCAGAGCTTTCTGGCAGCAAAGCGGAAAGAACATCATGTCCTGCCGTGTTTCTGTGCTGCTTGACCAAGTCTCCAAAACCACATAATGAGGTTCTCTCTGCATAATGATCACTGCACAGGAGTGTAGTGATGTTATCGTGCAGTAGGGCAAATAAACATTCTATCAGGCAATTCTACAAAAAAGGGGGCAGCCCAAACAAAAAATATTCTTATGAGTTTGGCACAGATAGAGCAGACGGTCTGTTCCTTTTGTTAAATTGGGGGGGGGGCAATGTGGGGCCATTCCATGGATTTTTAAATCATGGATAAAAGAAACACAATATATCATATTCATAAGCTTGAGGATTTTTTTGAAGTATCAAATCATTATAGCTTCCTTTGTGAGGAGTAAGATTCCAGGAATTCTGACATAGAGGTCTGCACGTTTGGGAACTTGGAAGCCTCTGTACTCCAAACTTACAGAATAGAATCGGAAAGTTGTAGAGCTGGATAGAGGCTGCTGACCAAGTTGTGAACCATTTCATTATCATATCTTGCCCCTACTTTGCGACCACAGGATTTGAGAAATGTAGTTTTGTGAGAACATACAAGCTCCCCCCCCCCCCCGAGACTGGAGTCAGATAGGTAGGTGATTCCTTTTGAAAGCAACAGAAGAGCTTATAGTTTCTATTATTTTTTCATTGCAATTTGGTAAGTTGGAAGAATAGTGAATCCCTCCTTAAAACAGGGCAGGATTCTGGCATGCTTAAAAGAAGCAATAGTAAAACCGCTGCTAAAAAAGCCGTCCTTAGACCCAATGATACTGAACAATTACCGACTGGTATCGGATATCCTATTCTTAGAGAAAGTCCTAGAGTGGGTTGTGGCCTCGCAGCTCCAGAGGTTTCTGGATGAGAAAAACTACCTGGATCCATTTTAATCTGGCTTCAGGCCTGGCTATGGGACTGAAACGGCACTGGTTGCCTTGGTAGATGACTTATACAGGAAAATGGATAGGGGATCCGTGTCCCTTTTGGTTTTGCTAGCCCTCTCAGCTGCTTTTGACACTAGAGACCAGAGGTCCTCAAAGTTTTCAAACAGTGGGCTGGTCTACCCCCCCCCCACCCAGACCCCACTGGGGGCCAGACTGGAGTCCAAAAAAAGGGGGGTGACATAGAAAAAAGGGGAAGGGCAAAATGGCAGAGCCCCCCCACAATCGGCCCATGATCAGTGCATCTCCGGGCCCCCAGCAATGCCTCCTGCTCCGGGATCACCACCCTGAGGTGCCATCGCTGGGATCCCTCTGCTGTGCCTCCTCCTCCTACTACTACTACAGTGGCAGCGGTTGGAGCAGCTCTCCTTCCTTCCTTCCTTCCTTCCTTCCTTCCTTCCCTCCTTCCTCCCTTCCTTCCTTCCTTCATTGCGTCGGGAAGGAGGTGGCAGCCCAGGCAAACTCAGGCCCCTCATCACCTTCTACGTGGCCACTTAGGATGAGGAGCAGCAGCCACAGCAAGGGTGGCAAAGCTGGCGCCACTGCGTGCGGATCCAGCTGTGTGCCCTGTCCACCACGTCCTCACTGTACCCTGGAGGGAAAGCTGCCTCCTCTCTTGGCCTGGCGTGGCCCGGCCCGACTTGGTGCGTTGCAAGTGAGGGAGGGAGCAAGGGCTGGGAAGGAGGGAAGGGAGGCAGTAAGGCCTGCCCAAAGCCACCCAAAGCCCACTCACTGGCCGAGCCCAGCCAGGCTGCGGTGCTCTGTTGGCTCGCCAGCCCGCCCATCACCAACCAGGGATAAATGCAGCCCCGCCAGCCTCCCAGGAACCAGGCCCAAGCCACCGTTTGGCCTTCTCTTCCCTTCTCTTCTTTCTCTGCCACCTCCTCCTTGCTAGTCTCTAACCCGGTGATGGTGGCGGTGGCCTCAGCCTCCGGCCATGGCTGGGCTTCCCCCTCTCCTCCCTTGCTCCACAGAGCAAGGCAGCAGCTCATAGGGGGCTGGGTGGGCGGGAAGTAGCTCTGTTTCCCCCTCGGTCTCCCGCTGTCCATCCCTCCATCGGTCCACTGCAGTGGCTGCTCCGGCTTGGAAGGCTGGCTGGAGCTGCCTCCACCTGCCCCCTTCCACCCTCACAACCACAATAACACAGGCAGCGGCCACACAAGGAAGGCAGGCAGGTGGGGTGGAGGAGGAGCAGGGGTGGGGCCTTGGGGCCATGGAGGGCGTGGGAGACCTTGCCCCAACCCTCCCGTTTTAAATTGCTCTGCACGGCTGCAGCCGGTGCCCCGACCATCTGGGTGGCGGGTGAGGGGAGTGGGGGACCTTGCCGTGGCCCTCCCACTTTGAACTGCCCCATTAGCCATCATGCCAATCATCTGGGCGGTGGGTGGGAGGAGTGGGAGAAGCGACATAGCCTACCACTTTGAACTGCCTCAGCAAGAGAAGCAGCTGCAGAGAAATGAAAAAGGGACTGCAATGTTTAAAACCAGTAATATTTTTAAATGTTATTAACAACAGTGATGAGTTACTTTTTAAAAGTTTGAAATAAGTAAAAAGTAGTGCTCCAAGCTCTGCTATCTCAGAAATATATTATTGAGTGTTTCTTTCCCAAATGATGTTTATTTTATTATGACAAGACAAGTCCTACTACTCCCTTTAAAAAATCAGGTTTCAGAAATAATTTTATCAGACTTGATTAATTGATCCGTATCATTAATCCATGCTTATCTCTGTAATATTTTGGGGAAATGGTGTTGTCTATTATCGAGTCTTAAAAGGTGTTGAGATGCATCCTTTTTTCTAATATCTTGAGGATTTTTTTCATGTACCTTCCCTCTGAACTCACTGTATAATTTAAAATATTTTATGTCAAATTATTTCAGTTATCTCTTCTCTCCTCCCACCCCATCAGCCTGAGAACCTGCTATATTACAGCCTGGATGAAGACTCCAAGATTATGATCAGCGACTTTGGCCTATCAAAGATAGAGGGCTCAGGCACAGTCATGTCTACAGCATGTGGGACTCCTGGTTACGTAGGTGAGCTCCAAACACCATCTTTTCCCCCTCACTTCCAGACAATAGGAAGTAGCACCGAGAACTGGTTGTGTTCATACAGCCAACGCCCCTGTCCTGAAGGTGGGATTTACACCATTGCTATTCTTCCACCCAGTCTGATGCGTCTTAAAACACGGGGAAAGAATCTCACATTTAGTATTGATTTGTAATGCTCTCCCCAGTGCTCCCATCTTCTTGCAGTCTTGCAAAGCAAGATGGCAAGATGTATTTTAGAGTGGCAATTGGGCGGCGGGGGTGGGGGGAATGGCCTAGTTTTCAGTGAGGTGCTAAATTCATGTGTGGGCCAAACCGTTTAAGATCAGCTGTCTCCTCCACCTAGGGAACTAGCATGCTGGAGAAACCCTATCCTTCACTCACTAGCTGATGGCGTGTGTGTTTTGTAGGGGGAGGATGTGACAGAGGAAATGGGATGTGGAGAGCCTGTCCTGGCAATCAAAAAAGAGTCTTGCTCATACACATCCTCACAGTCTCTGTGGGAACTCGGCTCACATTGAACCACCTGTGCAGCAGGAGGGAACGGTCCTTTGATCTTGGAAGGCCGTACTGCCATTCTAATGAGCCAGACCTTGTCGGAGGAAGAGCTTGTGCCCCCCCTTCACCCTCGGTGTGAAGAGAATAAATGAAATGTCCTGGGGATTCACAGTGAGGGAGGGGGGAAAAAGATGCTTCTTTAATCTCGTTTACAAGTCGGATTCTGGCTTCAGATCTGCAGGCTGATGCCTCCCCCTCCACCGCCATAAAGCTTCGAAGGAATGAAAGGAAGCAGGTATATGGCGGGGGCTGAGAAGGGAAAAGGTTGAAGCCACGTGTCGCTGGCTGGATAGGTCAGTGGTTTAGATATCTGGCTGCTTAAACCAGAGACAGGGAATTTGATTCCAGGGAGAAGAGTTGCCTTGTTTGAGCAAACTGCACAGTCTCCTGGCACTCCCAATAAACTATGAGCCCCGTGGTGCAGTGGTTAAATGCCTGTACTGCAGCTAAAACTGTGCTCACGACCCGGGGGTTCAATCTCAGGTAGCAGGCTCAGGGTTGACTCAGCCTTCCATCCTTCCGAGGTCAGTAAAATGAGTACCCAGCTTGCTGGGTGAGAGGGGGCAATGTGTAGCCTGCATTACTGTAATTAAACTGTAAACCACCCGGAGACTACTTGAAGTGGTATGGGGTGGTATATAAGCAGAACACTTTGCTTTTTTTGCTTTATTTCTTCTCTACCTCAGACATTCTGAAAAGGTTTGCCATAAATCACAAACTGACTTGATGGCACACGATGCTGATATAGGTTCAGTTATAGCTGGCTTGTTGGCTAGCCCACTCCGTTTCCTTTTCAGGCAGGCCTGACAAAATTTGTCCTGGGAAAAGAGGAAGGTAGCCTGTAATAAGGAAAGGGATATTTATTTATCAATTAAAAACACTTTCTTCCCACACAGCCCACTCCAGATCCCATAATCCTCCATCATTGACTGTGCTTCCTAAGATTGACAGGAGGTAGAGTCAGTGTCTGGAGGACCACAGGTTGCCCGAAACCTCCCAGTGCAAGGGCCGTATTTGCCAGTAGAGATGACACTGGGGCCAACGGGGGTCCTTTCAGCCAGTCATAGTTGCATTCTTTATTTCTTTTCTCTCTTCCATGATCCCTCTTCTATGGCTCCTGATTTGATGCAGCTCCTGAAGTGTTGGCCCAGAAACCTTACAGCAAAGCTGTGGATTGCTGGTCTATTGGAGTCATCGCGTACATCTTGTATGTATCCAGTTCTGATGGCAGAAGAAGAGGCAGATTGGGGGGGGGGTTTGCATTGCATTATCTCTCCTGTCCCTTCTGAGTGCTGCTTCTTTTTCAATGGAAGCCCAAGTGACGTTTGATACACACCCCTTGTCTCTCTCGGTTATGTTTGGCGTGCTCTCCTCTTCATTTGGCTTGGGAAGGTTTTTAATATGGGCACCCTTTTGGAACATGGAGAACTAGAAATTTCACTTTTTCTGCCCAGCCCATGACTACTTGTGAGTTGCTTGCAGGGCCAGCGCTAGGTTTTTTTGCGTCCTAGGCGAGGGGCAGTGGGGTGGGGCAGGGGCGGCGGGGTGGCAGGGGGGCGGCGGATGACGGGGGACGGCAACGGGTGTGGAGGGCGGATGGCAATGGGCATGGGGGGTGGGGGGTGAAGGGCGCGGGGGTGGCGGGCGGACGGCAACGGGTGGTGGGTGGACGGATGGCAGGGGCCGGCGGCGGGGGGGGGGGCAGCAGGCTGGCCAGCGCCCCCTCTCCATTTTGGCACCCTAGGCAACTGCCTAGTTCGCCTTAATGGACGCGCCGGCCCTGGTTGCTTGTGATCTTCTGCCGTGCCGTGCAAGGCTTGGGTTTTCACCCCCTGCCACAAAAAGTATGTTCCTTCATCTTTCTTAAAACATAGTTGGGAGAAGCTTTGTCAAGTTCTCTGTGATAGAGAGTGATTAGCGAATAACCTTTCCCCCCCCCCCCCAATTTTGAAATGTATGCCCTTTAGTCATTTTGACTAACATTTGAGGTTATTTTTTCTTCACTTGCTTTTGAATGAACATACAGTACTGTATATTGTAAAAGACAGATTGAATATATTGTGCAGATTTTTCTCTTATTATTTAGGAGCAGGTTAATGCAGAAGTGGAACAGAATGTTTTAATGGGTGACTACAAATAACACGAGACGGGGGGAAACGTTTCTGAAGAGAAAACTGCAATTTTTAAATATTCTTTCTGGAATGGTTAAATTTCTTAGATGCCTTTTTCTTTCTTTCTTTGGGGGAAAAAAGCATTTACAATGCATTGTGTGAATCCATGGGGTTGCCCTTGACCCTTGTCCGACGTTTGCAGCGGGTGCAGAATGCGGCGGCCAGGCTGGTGGTAGGTGCGAGCAGGTATGCCCGTATCACCCCCCATCCTGGCCCACCTACATTGGTTACCCGTTGCTTCCCGGATAAGGTTCAAGGTTATGGTTTTGGTTTCCAAACCCCTCCATGGCTTGGGACCTGTCTATCTGGCGGAGCGGATCTCCCAGAGGTCAATCTCGTACTGACCAATCAGAGCCTCGTCCTCCCTTTCTCTCCGAGTGGCCACACCGAGAGAGGCCCACAGGGCTTCGACCCGGAATCGGGCCTTTTCGGTGGTGGGCCCGGCACAGTGGAACAAACTGCCTTCGGAGATTAGGCAGGCCGAGTCGCTGGCGGCCTTCAGAAGTGCCTTAAAGACCTGGCTCGTCAGGTAATGCTTCCTATAAGAAGTAGGAACAAAGTTAAAATAGCCTAACAGAAATAGTAAACATCTCTCACTCACATCTTAATTTAAAAATGGAAAGAGAATGAAAGAGAAAAAAAGAAGAGGAAAGGTCCCACTGATAATTAAGGGTCTGTCCTTGTTTTGTTAAAACCTTCCACTTCTGGATTTTAGTAGCAGCAGCTAGGAATTTTGCCACATTATGCAAAGCGTCTGAATTTTGTCTTGATAGAAGTAAGAGGGTATAAAATGTCCAAGGAATAACTTTAAGTGGAGTTCAATGAGAGCTCTTCGGACATCCAGGGGCATAGCTACGGAAGGGCAAGGGGTGGGGTGCCCCGGGCTCAGCAATTAGGGGGTGCCAAATTGCCTACCGACCCCCCCCGCCTCTCCCCCCCGCCATCCAGATTATATTTTGCAATGGGGGGGGGGCGCAAAAACTGACTGTTGCCCTGGGCTCTGGAAGCCCTAGCTATGCCTCTGCAGACATCAAAATAAAATTGGCAAGGCAGGAGAACATGGGATACAGTTTCTCTCGCACCTGAGTTACAGGGACATTTGCGTTGTGGTTATGGAATCTTCTTAAACTTCCCTTCCAATACTGCAGATGGTAATACATTTAGGCGGGCAAAGATATGGGCTCTGCAATGCTTTTGAATTGGCAGCATGAAGAGGTAAGTGGCTGGTTTAAAGGGCAGTAGTGCTTTATACAGAGAGATGTTATTTGAAGTTGCCCCTATAGGCCACACTGCCTCTCAACCTACATAATACACTGTTTAAGCATTTGGTTAGCTGCATCATGGCCCGTTTGGATTAAACAGTCCTCTGAGAATCCATAAATTCTAAGTTTGGCAGACAATGCTTTCTTCCAATGTGATAGGTGGTTATCCTGTAGGATTAGCGTGGTTAGACCTCTTGGAAAGAAAGATAACTTTAACCAACATCTTTTAAAAAAGCATTTACTGTACAATGCATTTATGGGTTTTGTGCTGCAGCTACTTCTACCTTATGTGACCTATGAATTACCTTTTTCCAAGTGGTTGAAACTAAAGACAATGGTTTGATTCAATACAGCTCACATTAGAGATTCCTTTTTGTAATGCCTCTGAATTTTCCCAACGCCATTGCCTTTCCAGTGATTCTTCTGTCCTCATGATATCCCCAAAGCATGATAGCTTCAGATTACTCATTTTCACTCATACAGAGAGTTTCATCTTGGTATGATCTGGAACCTACTTATTTGTCTTTTTATTTTATTTATTTATTTATTTATATTTGAGTATTTTTACACCACCTTTTTCCTTGGAAATGGACCCAAGGCAGCTTACAGTAAGGAGAGACTGTACAGTCCATTACAATTTAGACACAATCAGTTTGAGAAGCAGGGTACTGAGGGGTATCTTACAGCTTTAGAAGGCAACATTAAAGCTAACCGTTCATAACACAGAGTCAGTGCAATCACACAAGGAGAGATATGAACACAAAGTTACAAGTGGTTATAAACACAAAGTCTGTGTAGCCTTGTGTGGTAGATCCATGAAAAGGCCCAGTAGGTAGTCCATCATTCAGGGAAAGCTTTGGCAGTAAAACCACAGTCGAACACAAAACCTATTCTAAATGGATCAGGTTCCCCCCCCCCGCCGCCACATTTCTTCATTTTCCATCAATTAAAATAAATGGATATTAAAAATAAATAGGATGAGTATATCATAAAGCTTATACCCCTGCAAGAGATCTAGAGCTCATCAGCAATAATCAATTAGCATAAAGCTGATAGTTAAAAATCCACCTCCATTTCATGCTGAGGAGAATGTCTCAACCTCTTGCCATAAAGATCATAATGTTTGGGCCAAATGAGCTTATTGGTGGACAAACGCCTTTTGTAGAAGGTAAAGGGATGGAAGCTTTGAAGTTTGATTTTCAGAGTGCCTGGTGGGAGGGGTATTCCAACGCTGATGTCTAGACCTACGCAGACTTTTATTGTTTCTCTGGTGCACTGGGGTAGGAAATGTGTATTTATTTAAAATATTTTTTACCTTGCCTTTCTCCTTAAAAAGACCCAAAGTGACTTTGATCATAGCATGTTCAGGCTCACTTTTCACCTTGTTTTAGGCACTGTTTCTGGACAAGGGCCTCCAGCCCGGTAAATGTAGCTGTCGTTCTCTTCTTCCAGTCATGCTGTGAAACTACTCCTCTGATCTACAGGCTTGGATGTAACCTATTCTCTCTCTCTCTCTCTCTCTCTCTTCTCCTTATGTATTTACCTCCTTTCTCCACGCTGGGTTGCTTGTCCCCAGGCTGCTTTTTCTCCCGAACCTGGTGTGTACCCTCAGGGCTTAAAGTCACACCACCTTGTCCCACTCTTTCCCCTCAGATTGTGTGGCTACCCCCCATTCTACGATGAGAATGACACAAAGCTCTTTGAGCAAATCCTGAAGGCCGAATACGAATTTGATTCCCCCTATTGGGACGACATCTCAGAATCAGGTGAGAAAAAGATAGACTCATAGAGTTGGAAGAGACCTCAAGGGTCATCCAGTCCAACCCCCCTGCCATGCAGGAACCCCCATCACAGTGCTCCCGACAGGTGGCCATCCAGCCTCTGCTTAAAAACCCCCAAAGAAGGAGACTCCACCACCCTCCGTGGCAGCATAGTCCACTGCCGAACAGCTCTAACCCTCATGAAGTTCTTCCTAATGTTCAAATGGAATCTCTTTTCCTGTAGTTTGAGACCATTGCCCCGAGTCTTTAGTCTCTGAAGCCATGGAATACAAGCCAGCCCCCTCTTCAATGTGACATCCTTTCAAATATTTAAACATAGCTATTCAAAAAATAGCTATATTTCAAATATTTAAACATATACGATGGTGTCTTTTGACACCAGTGTCCAAGTAGAGTTAGATTTGTTGCACCTGTGGCTGTACAATAAATATTGAATGACTGAACCAATTAGAGTTAAGCCGTGGGCATGGCAGTGGTGGTGATATATGACACTTGATCACTCAATTATTTATTTATTTATGTATTTATTTTGCTCCCAGCCAAAGATTTCATCCGGCATTTAATGGAAAGGGATCCCAAGAAACGCTTCACCTGTGAGCAAGCACTACAGCACCCATGGTAAGGGAGAGTTCAAATCCCATCCACTTTTAAGCTTTGAACTTGGGGTGTTGTCAGCTGTCCATTTGTAAAATGGGGGAATTATACGGCAGGATGCTTAGGCCTACTTACTTGAGCATCAGCCCTGTCGCAGTCAGAAGGACTTAACAGATGGGTACAGGAGAGCAGCGCTAATGTCTTATCTCTTTGGGGAGCAAGCTGTTGTTAAACTGAAACTTGTATATCCCTAGCCACTGTTGCCAAAAGTGAGGAGTGATGGGAGTGGGAGTCCACTAATGGCACAGGTGCCATAAGGTCCCTAGATCTGTCATGGGGCTTGTTAGAAGAATGAATGTGCAAAGCTGCCGAGCTTTGTGGAGGAAAAACTCTCGCCTTGCATCACGCTTGGTCTTCACTGCAGCATAATCCATGTTTCATGGTTCCTCTAGCTATGGGGGGGAGGGTGTATGTGCTCAGGTATCAGGAGAAGCACTGCTAGGGGAGGTCTTTAGTGAACAAGTCAAGAGGTGCACTCAGCCAAATGGGCCGAAGGGAGTCCCCCCCCCCGCCCGCCACAAAGGGCCTTTTTACACGACCCCTAAGATCCACTGGCCACTTAAATTCGGACCAGAGATCTTAGGGGTTCGTCGCTCTTCGGGCGTTCCCACCTCCGCCGCACTTCCTGGTTGCTGGCTGCGTGAGGGAGGGAGAAAAAGAGAAAGAAAAGCATGCCGCTCACCTCGTTCTGCCTCTCGTCTCTGTAAGGCCATCAAGTCCAACCCCCTCGTCTCTGTAAAAGTAGCTCTTAAAGGGGCGGGTGCCAAAAAGCAGCAAACAGAAGTGAGGAGAGCCCCGCACTCACTATCGTTGCACCGCATCAAAGATTTTTCACCTCCAAAGAGAAGGTACAAGAAAAGTGCGCTGGGTCGCGCTAAAGTGGGTGGGGTCGCACTTAATTGTCTGCAAACTCCGGAGCTGGTGGGGAAACATTTTTAAGCTCTGGAGCTTGCAGCCATTTGCAGCGGAGCTTAGGGGTCGTGTATTAACACCCAAAGCTGTAAGGCCAGCTGTAAGGCCAGCTGTAAGGCCAAAGCTGTAATGCCAGCTTGAAATAAGGGCCTTTTCACATGACCCTTAAGATCCGCTGGCCACTTAAATTCGGACCAGAGATCTTAGGGATTTGTCGCTGTTCCTGCATTCCCACCCCCTCCGCACTCCTGGCTGCTGGCTGCGTGAGGGGAGGGAGAAAAAAAGGAAGAAAAGAATGCCGCTCACCTCCGTTCTGCAGACTCGGCACTGCATTCAGATCTCTTAAAGGGGCGGGGGGGCAAAAAAAGAACAAACAGAAGCAAGGAGAGCCCGGCAGTCACTACTGTTATATCCGCATCAGGAATTTTCACCTCCGGAGAGCAGGTACCTGAAAAGTGCGCTGGGACGCGCTTAGGTGGGCATGGTCGCACTTAATTATCTGTAAACTCCGGAGCTGGTGGGGAAACAATTTTAAGCTCCGGAGCTGGGAGCCATTTGCGGCAGAGTTTAGGGGTCGTGTACAAATACCCTAAGTGAGGTCACTGCTGTTATTAGCTAACGTGGGGTTGGGGATCATTTGGCCTACAGAGATTTAGAGACACACCCCCCCCCCCCAGTTGGCTGTGTTGGGAGTGACTGTTTGAAGTTGTAGGCTCAAACATCTGGAGAGTCAAAGGTTTCCCCAGGCTTGGCCTAAAATGTGTGTCTCCCACATTGTAAAAGATTCCAAAACCCAAACACCAGAACTTAGTTGGTGGCACTACTTAGTGGCATTGTTAGGTAAAGAGTTGCCCTGGACCCAAAGAGAAGGGTGGGGAGCACACAGGCCTCCCCTTGCTGCTGTAGTTGTGCACCTCCCATGAGCACAAGTCAGCTCAGCCATGGATGAGCCATTGCCCGACTTTCAGCCCAACGGCATTAAGTTGCCCACTCTCCTATAAGGTTTAAATGTTGACCGTTAAGTGTTGCTTTGTGATTTAATGGCTTTTTGCATAAAACAAGCATAGAAACAGTGTGACAATATTGTCACATATTTGCCTTGTTTTGGGTCCTGACCACTTGCACGCAGTGCGATGTAAATATACAAGGACAGACAGAAAAGAATAATGTTTTGTAAAACAGTAATACTGATTCTGCGACTCTTGTACTGTTTATAGGCTAGTTTCATTATCTGTATAATGTCTAAATTGTGCATTTGTACATAAAACAACTATAAATCTCCAGTAAAGGTTGTTCTAAGCTTTGGGAAAACAGAAGAGTATCTATTGTAAGTATTTTGCATAATTAATTCTGTGTGGAGAATGTGGATCCAGCCTCTGGGAGTAGAAAGAGACTCGAGAGACCCATTTTAGTGAACTCATCATAAGTCTTGAATATGTTTCTTCCATGTCTCTAGAAGTGTGGTTAACAAGAGCCATTTTGATTTCCTTCTTCTACCTAGGATAGCTGGTGACACTGCATTGGATAAGAACATCCATCAGTCAGTCAGTGAGCAGATAAAAAAGAATTTTGCCAAGAGCAAGTGGAAAGTGAGTATGCCTCTTGCAACCACATCGGAGCAGTTTTTCACACGCAAGACTTAAATAAATGCTTACTCAAATTAAACACAAAACCTCTGTTGGCTAGAAAGTTCTTACTTTTCTTGTCCTCCGTTTGAACTGCATTAATAATGTCCATAAAGTGACTCACACGGCCTACAGTGGTTTTATATACCAGTTCAACAGTCTCACTCTTCCTCAAATAATTCTGGAAAGTTTGAGGGTGTTGAGAAACACCCTTATCAGAATTCCTATACAGCCTCATCACCCACGGTGCTTTCCCAAATGCTTTGAGCAGCGAAAGCTTATTTGATCAGTTCAGGTACATTGTCCTCTCCAAGCCAGACACCCTCCCACCCCACCCCCGATCAGCTGGGTGTACATCCCCTGCATCTTCAGTCAGCTTGGCCACGACATGATAGGAGTTGTAGTCCATCACCAGATAAAGGAAGACTGGTGTTTCCTGACCCCAGCAGCAACTGCTGGACAAAGTGAGTGAGAAAAGAGCCAAGCCATGAATCCTTCTGGCGTTTTCTGCAGTGGTGGCAAACTTTTGCCACTCCAGATGTTTTGGACCACAGCTCCCAGAATTCCAAGCCTAGACTGCCAATGACAAAGGATTGTGGGAGTTGTGGTCCAAAACATCTAGAGGGCTGAATGTTTGCCACCACTCCATATTTTTTTTAATTAGTTTCAGTGACAGAAATAATAAACAGAAAGAATACTAAGGGGAGGGGAAAATTTTGATGCATCGGTGTCATCAATGCAACCAATATGGATTTGACAAAATTCCAGGAGGCAGTGGAAGATAGGAAGGCCTGGTGAGCTCTGGTCCATGGGGTCACGAAGAGTTGGACACGACTGAACGACAACAAAATTTGCTTTTTTGTGTTCTTTTGTTTTCCCCTTTGTGTGCAGCAAGCCTTCAATGCAACTGCTGTGGTAAGGCATATGAGGAAACTACAGCTTGGAACCAGCCAAGAGGGACCTGGACAAGCCATGCAGGAAAGCAACGGTGAGGCATTGGGATTGCCCGTGGTGGAAAGTGTGGGATGTTTTCCACAATGTTGTGAGGTGACATCAGGAAAGAGCTGGGAAGCATCGTTCTCCTCAGTATTCTCACCTTTGAGTCCTGATGTCATATATGTGGGCAGTGTCATTCATAGCACATTTTGATACAGCAGGACCCCCATATTCACTGATTCCGATTGGCAGAGGGGGAAAAAATTAAATAAATAATTCAGCAGCCACAAAGCAAGCTACTGTCGCAACACAGCAGTCGTAAAGCAAGCTACTGTCACAAAACAGCTGTTTTGGGGTTTTCTGGGCGTTCTCTCTTATCCACGGTTTTTGTTGTCCATGGGAAGGCCTGGAACCAATCCCTAGCGGATATCAGGATCCTACTGTATCTGTTATTTAATGATTGCCTCATCTGGAGGTTTCTGGTTAAGATGCAGACAACTGAAAATAGTAGAAACCAATCCAAATTCAAGACAAAAAGAATAAAGAGAAGGTAAAAATGTATTAGATCTGTATCCTGCCTTTCTCATCAAAAATGGGACTCAAAATGGCTTACAGCATAATTGAAAAACAAGTACTGTACAGTTTTAAACATACCCATTATCCCCCCCCCCCCCCCCCCCCACCCCCAGAAACAAGCCATGATTGCTGGAGATAAAGTGTAGGCATTTTTTAATTTGGTTCCAGGCCAAAGCCAATTGTAATGATAAGCAGGCCTCTGCAATGGAGTACCGTAGTAGAGAATGCCCTCATTTGATTCAACATTTCAATTCATATTGTTTCTAGTAGTTGACCATTGATGAGCTTACAAAACAAACATTTGAATTCTGAGTGCTGAATACCAGATCTGATTTTATTTTAATATTTTGCCCTCAGAACCTTAGCAGCAAATCTGAAATCAGTGGCAGATGCTCAGTCTTCATACTCAGCGCCAGTCCCATCTGTTTCTCCCTGTGGTGGATTTTCCTTCCACATGGCATGCTTTTGTACCATGTGGCATGTTTTAAGTAGCTTCAAAGGGCTGTTGATCACAAAGAGCACA
This sequence comes from Phrynocephalus guinanensis, assembly GCA_037367245.1. Lineage (NCBI taxonomy): Eukaryota > Metazoa > Chordata > Lepidosauria > Squamata > Agamidae > Phrynocephalus > Phrynocephalus guinanensis. The sequence goes on along the minus strand of CM074744.1, from coordinate 31,897,009 downwards.
GCGGCTTGTTACAGAATTGTACCCTTCAGTTGTATTTTTCTTTGTACATGTTGGTGGTTGTGATAATTCTTTGCCGAGCCTAGTAAGCATCTGATGTGTTGCATTACTACTTGGCCAAGTATCCCATCATGTTTTTTTTGGGGGGGGGGGGGGGAGTTGCTTCTTATATTTTGAAGATTAGACAAAGTTTATGTCAGTGGTTCTCAACCTCTGGGTCCGCAGATGTTCCTGGACTGCAACTCCCAGAAATCCTGGCCAGCTCGGGTAGTGATGAAGACTTCTGGGAGTTGCAGTCCAGGAACATCTGGGGACCCACAGGTTGAGAACCACTGGTCTATGTGAATAACATAGTCCCTGGAGAACTTGTTTGTCTATTGCCTTTCCTGATCAGGGGACTCAAGGCAGCTTTTCTTTGCTGACGCAGTGCAAGTTCTAGTACCGCTTGCTTACTAGCTAATCCAGCCCCTACAGACCCCTTTTCTCCTTTTGTCTTCTTCAGGCTCCCCATCCAGTAGCAGTGAGGAATCTTTAGAGGATGGTTCTCACCACCAAACACGGGACTGAATGCTCTCCATTGGACAGATGGCAGTGCCAGCGCCAACTCGCTGTTGGGCGGGCCATTCCAAGCCCAGCTCTCCCACGTTGCCACAGGCAGTGCCAGGGAGGGGTCTGCGGGGTCGCCATCACATCCCTCCTAGCAAGGTGCGACTGAGCCCTACTGCCAAGGAGGAGAAGGCTTCCCTTGAGAAGGCACACCCCCCCGAGCATGGTGGGGGCGAGCGTGGAGGTGATCTTTCCATCAGTCACCCAGTTCCTCAGAGAAGCTTTCTTCTCTACCACAAAATGGTTTCCTCCTGGCCACCGCCAAATAGGATGTGTCTGTCTGGCCGCGATTCACCCCTGAGCCTAAGCCAAAGAGAAGGGCTTATTTCTTACCCCAACATGTGGATGGCAAGCTGTTCTCCCCCTTCCCCCACACACACACACACACACACACACACACACACAGGGGGCCGTTCAGGCCTTTTGCAGACAGCAGCTGAAGGCGGGGCTCGATCTCCAGATGGAGACACGTCCCTGGAAGCTGAAGGACCCTCTTCCATCAGTAAACTTAAGGCTCCCCTTCTTCCCATGTGCTCCAGATGAGACCCTAGGAAAGGGCTAGCAGTAATTTTATTTCCACAGAATACCAGGCACATGCTCCAGGGGGAAGTGAAGCTGGTTTGTTTGCCGGGGTGGCTGTTCCCCCAATTCGCCCTGGGGATGCCCCTCTAGGAGGTGTCAGGGCATGTGCTTTTTCTGCTGCTGAGCAGGTTGCTTTGCTGGAGACCACCTGTGCCTCTTCCAATGTCATCTGACTGTTAGTGGGTGGAAACACGAGCTATGGCTGGGGTGAAAAGCACCCCTGCTGTCCTCAAGATGCCCCTGCTTCTCTTCTAGCTGGGTGGGAAATCGCTGCCGAACTTGTGTGTTTCAGGTTGAAATGGAGGGCCACCTCTTGGCAGCTGCCCATCTCCACAGGCATTCTGTAACAACCTTTTTTTAAAACGATGGGTTTTGTTTTGTTTTGGCAGTGGGATGAATGAGTGCGCGTGGGCTTATGGGCATGCGTGGTCTTTTCAAACGGCCCGCATAAAAGAGGAGAGTGCATGGATGAGGGCCCATCTCTTTGGAACAGGAAGCAACTTTACTCCTACAACAGTCAACTGATTGCACACCAGTGCAAACGCCAGATCCACTACCTAGAAGAGGAGACCATTGTGGGACTCCTCTTTTAAAATAATAACAATAATCTTAAGTTTATCTTCACCCCATCTAACCCTGGCACCTTGCACTGGGCAAAACCAGGATTCTTCCTGTTGCCTTGACTCTCTTTTCCTCGCTCTTTCTATCTGATCCGGAAGCTTTATTGTTCTTCATTTTGCTCCGTTGTTTTCTCCGGCTCACATACTCTTGGTTCAAGAGGAACTTTCTATTTTGCTGCTTGTTGTATTTTTTTAAAGGAAATGCACATGGATTACTTGGCCCATGGATATATAAGGGTGGAAGAAAAGACAGAAGGCTGGATTCTCAGAGCCGAGAGGGGAAAAACGGCTAGAAATAAGAACTGTAAATAAGACAACCGGTTGTTGTTTATTATTTATTATTCTTGACAACAGCACTTAGAAAGGATTAAAAATAAATAGGTCTCTGCCCAAAGCAGTCTAGAAATAATCAGGATAATAGGAAGCAGGATGAACATGGGTGCATCGGGGTTTGCTGGAACGGCAGACAGTACAAACACCGGCCATGAGCCAGCCCAATTTTGTGTGCTTTCTAAAATTCCAGTTCATACTGACAAGAAGAATCAAGTACTGTACATGTTTAAGCCCTTCTCACTCAAATCAGTAGAAATTAAAAAACTTTGGCTGCAGCACACTCACTATTTGGGGGGTTATTGGACGAAATTTAAAGCCTCATTACAGAAACGAATGAAAAGATGTCAGAAAAGGAATAGGGATAGATCATAGAATTGTGAAGCTGGGAGGAGCCCATAAGGACATTTGAGTCTAATCCCCTGCTCAAGGCAGGAATACAAATCAAAGGATATCTGCCAGTTGGTCATCTAAATTTCTCTTGAATGCTTCCAGTGTTGGAGCACTCGCCACCTCTTGAAGCGATGGGTTCCGTGGTTGTACTGCTCTAGCAGTTAGGAAATTTTTCCTGATATGCAACGGAAATGCATGTTCTGCACTTGGGGATCACTGAGAACAGATCTCGCTCCTCCTCCTTTGTATGGCAGTCTTTCAAAAGTGCTATCCTATCTCTTTTCTCAAGACCAGACATGCCCAGTTCTGTCAGTCTTTCCTCATAAGGCTCGGTTTCCAGACCCCAGATCATCTTTACTTCCCTCCTCTGAACTTCTTCCAATTTATCAACATCCTTCTTGAAGCGTGGTGTCCAGAACTGGACACAGTCCTCAAGATGAGGTCTAACCAGTGTCAAAGAGAGGGGAACTAGCACCTAGTGGGATCTGAAGACTTTACGTGTGTGTAAGAAGAGGGTCTATTTTAAACGGGGGGGGGGAATAAAGGTATTTTAAGAAAGAGCTCAGCAACTGGAATGGGCACTGAAGCATCAAACTAGCAGTGACACAGAAGTACCTTTCAAGGAGAAACTTGTTAGCAGTTTCTTGTTAACACAAGAGTCAGTTTTTAAAAAAACTGAGCGATTGGCAAACATCCTAGAGAGCTCCACCATCCCTACATCAAGTGTATGTTTGAAGTTCTCATTTAAAGAACAATTTCTTGGGCTGCACAATGGCCCCAGAGCAGCTGAAGGTGGTCCTGACTAAGACCACACTCCTATTTGTCCCTTCAGAAGTGATGTCCTGCTGAATTCAGGGGAGCTTAATCCCAGGTAAGTTTGGTTAGGATTGCACCATTAGTCCGCATGAAAGCGGTGACATTTGAGTTTTTTTACTCCTGATCTGCTCCAAGGAATGCAGCTGGGCTCCCTTTCATGAAATTGGAACCGAAAACTAAAAAGATCCTTTAAAAGGATCAGAAGCTGAGGGTGGACATACAGTACATGATGTATTATACCGCAGATGTTCCATTCTGTGCCTATGGGGACCCTTGTTTTTTCTAATGGCCCAGTAGGCTGGAGGTGCGTTTAGTCAAAAACATACACTTGTCCACAGAGGAAAGTGGATGCTACCTGTGGCAACAGCTCCACATTTACAGTTGAGTCATGTATACAAACATGTGCATTCTCATGTTACTTATAAAGCCAAAAGAGGAGCTATGAAATAAAAGCATAACCTCTCTCAAACACTTTGAATTTTTTGTTTTGTTTCGGTATCCATGTCATCATGGCCTAACATCCTAACCACAGCTACAGTTAGGTTTTAGAAGGTACTACGCCTAGATGCCCTAAGCACATCCAAATTCGCCTGATTTTGGAAGCTAATCAGGGTCGGCCCTGGTTAGTACTTGGATGGGCGACCACCAGGGAATACCAGGTGCTGTAGGCGCCTGGAGTAGGAACTGGCAAACCACCCAGTATTCCTGTCAAGAAAACTCCATGGACATGGGGTCACAAATGGGCCTTGGATGCCCTTCCCTGCCAGACATGCTGCCCACCTCACACCGACACAATGTCCATTTCAGCATTTAATTACACCGTGCATAATGCTACTTTTGAAGTGAGGCAGCCTTCCCATCCTGGAGTTTAAAGTTTAAAATGTGTGCCTCAGGTTTAGTAGGGAGGGAATCTAATAAATGGGCCTGACAGAAATAAACAGTCTACTTCACACTATAGTATGGTATCACCAAAGCAAATGACAGAATCAACAAGAAAAAAAGCCTTCTATATTACACTGGTGCTACACATCAAGCTTATATCACAAAGAAACCCCCTCTTGGGGGGGGGGCGATGGTGGAGGAAACATCCAAGAAAAGTGGCTCCGGTTAAGGTGTGCCACAACACAAACTCCCCAGATCCTCTCGTCAAGAGCTCTGACGGTGCCTTCTTTTCAGGGCAGGGGTTTCAGCCCTACAGCAAAAGGAGTTTTCTTACTTGCCAGATACACACACACAGAGACACAGACAAACAATCTAGAGAATATAAGAGGAATTATGTTAAAGTAGAATAGCTGCTCCGGGCAACTTTGGCACAACGGAGTTTGGCATCTGAATCTGAAGCCTCCTGGTATTTCCTCAGATCAGCACAAAAGAGAACCTGGCACGGAAGAAAAGACAGTCCAAATTAGGAGCACATTTACACTGGAAGGCCTGAAGAGGAGCATGGCCTATGGCAGTGTTGGCGAACCTATGGCATGGGTGCCAAAGGTGACACTCAGAGCCCTTTCTGTGGGCACCCGAAATCGCCCCTTCACGGCCACCAGTATTCAGGTTAAATTGCTCTGTTGGCACTTTGCAAAAAATTAGTGGGTTTTGAATCGCAATTTGGGCACTCGGTCTCTAAAAGGTTCGCCATCACTGGCCTATGGGGTAGATCATGAGGTAATGATCAAGGGATTAATATGCCCTCTTGAAAATGCTCAACAGAGTTCAGAAGATGCAAAAGTCCCTCCTGTTCAGGGCCAGTTGCCCATTTAAACATCTGTACCCTTCAAAAGAGACCACATAAAGGAAACGAGCTAAGAGTCGAAATGTGAATACAGATACATATTTGAATGCACAAGCACATAACCATGTTCACTTGGGGACAGCCAAAACATTTTGTTGTCTCAAAGAGTAAGATGGCACCCTATTCCCTCAATTCCACATGAGGAGATGATGAGGACTAACATCTATATTTTCAGCATTGGACACATAATAGGGCCTTCAATCACCCAAGGGCAGCTGGCTTTTTCAGGGGGCCAAAGAGCCAACTCAAGATGGCCGCCTCAATCAGCCTAAGGGTAGGGCAGCCCCTGTTCTCTCCACAAAAGACAGGCAAGCAATTGTTAGGTTCACCATATAGTGAGACACAATGGGTCCCTTTTTGTAAACAAAGCTGTCTAGAAAATAATATAAATTAGCAGAATTGTGAGTAAGACATTTAACCCACTATTTGGTCCATCGCGGGGACAGGTTTGGTTGCTCCTATTTTCTGGCAATCACATAACATAATTGCTGGATTGTGCAAAATTGTCCCCAGAACGTTCTTACCTACATCTTTCTGAACCCCTGTCAGAGGCTTCTACTTTTTTTTTAGCAAGGGTAGGATCACTTTGATTCGGTCCAAAGCCGAGCATGTGTGATCACTAGGAACAGACCAAGAAGAGAGCCTTAAGCTGCCGAGTTTCCTTTGGTGGTCAGTTTGCCATATCCCTAAGGCGGGCCATTTTAGGGTATCAGCAAATTGAACAATTCATTTGCTTCTCAGAGGAGGGGAAGTTATTTTTTAAATAAACTATTTATTGCTGATGGGCTACCCACAATTTCTCATTTGGTACTTCAAGACAACGCAACAAAAATACACTTAAACATTTTTGTAAGTGATGCGGCATAGCACCAATGATCTATAAGAGTTTTTTGAACTTTTTAAAAATCATTCACTTCTCCTTTTTGCCAAGGAGCAGAAGAAGTGTTTAATTTGCTGATATCCTGAAGTGGCTTACTTATTAAACCACTTCACATTATTAGACATTCAGATTGGAAAGAATTGGACCAAATAGGTTCACCTGAACCCAAATAGAGCACTTGAATGTGAGAATCACAATGCCAAAGGGCATATCACACTTTAACTGACTCCAAGTGACCCTACATAATTTGCTCCAAGGGGACAAATATAGATGAGCCTTTTGTGTGGTTTCTTCTAATGGGGAATAAACTGCAACTATCCAACCATTTTGCCCACTCCTGAATATAGAGGCAAAAGGAAATAGCTTTTGCATAAAACCCACAATCCATTTATAGCATTTACTGTCCCAAAACACAACAGTGATTATAGCATTAGTGGTTTTAATTATTTGTGTTGTTCTGTTTCTGAACCCCCCCAGAGTTACCTGTGGGAAAATCAGTGTGGTATGTAAACTTATAAATAAATAAATAAATACATGTTGAACAGGAATAAATAAAAAAAATCATGGAAGTTAGAGGGATTGATAGACCCAACTTCCATGATTTTTTTATTTATTCCTGTTCAACATTTATTTATTTATTTATTTATTTATTTATTTATTTAAAGTTTATATACCACACTGATTTTCCCAACACAAATTTTACTTACACCAAGAAGGGAAAAATAATCAGTGAGGGCTTCATTTAGAAAGTAATATATAATAAACAAGAGAAAAAAGAAAGGATGGAAAGAGAGGTGGGAGACACACATATTGTGAAAGTTACTTTTAAAAATGCATATACAGTATATCTCCCAGAATCCTGCAGAGTAAGCCTCCAAGGATATTGAATTATTGACGTCAAATTACTGTTCTTCCTGCTCTTGAACATCGTAACTGCAAGGTAGGTGTCATGTGGTCTTTCCAAATGCTGGTCTACCTCTCCTGTTAGGTCTCAGCAGAAAATAGCCCACGGTGAAGGAATAAAACATCTTAGCAACATCTGAAGCCCCTCAAATTCCCCATAAAGAGTATAAGGGGTCCTGTAAGAAGGTGGTTCTCAACTTTGGATTCCCCCAAAGATCCTTGGACTGCATAAACCTTCACCACTCTCTGGCTGGCCAGGATTGCTGGGAGTTGCAGTCCAAGAATACCTGCGGGCCCGAGGTTGGTCACCACAGACACTGCTGGAAGGTCCTGCTCTTGTCTCTCACCACAGACAGCCCTCTTGACAGTCAGCATGTGCACAAATCCACAAAGTAGGACAAAGGAGGAGGGAGGGGATTCAAAAAACATTCCTTACTGCTTGTGCCCATCCAGCATAAGGTCCCCACAGGCTCCTGAAGAAGTTCCCTGGAGAAAAAGCAATCAACTGGTTGGCTTGTGAGCAGTTACAAAGAAACAAAGTGGACTGTCTTGACTTTTGAGTAGAGCTTGGAAGAGGTTTTTTTTTTTTTTTGAGGGGGACTATAAATGAAATCCCACCACCACATACAGTATGACAACTTGCGAGGTGGTGGAAATTTCCTGCTGCACTTGCGCTGGTGCAACAAACCAATTGGACCCTACCTATAGTTCACTTTCAGCTGCACCTACATGAAGGTGAAAACAAAGGGCAACCCTTGCTAGAAAGAGCTAATACAATACTGGTGTTGCTCATGTAGCTTAGGTCTCAGTAGGACAACTTGCAGGGGACCTAGAGGTGCTAATAATTTCAGTAGCTTAGTTCTCTTGCAGGGGACCTAGATGTTTGGAGTTCCATTCCTCACCGTGTCTTCTTGAGATGGTCTGGATTCAATGATCCATACATAGCAGTGGTTCTCAAGCTCTGGGCCTCCAGATGTTCCTGGACTGCAACTCCCAGAAGCCTCCACCACTCACTGTGCTGGAAGGGGTTTCTGGGAGTTGCAGTCCAGGAACATCTGGGGACCCACAGGTTGAGAACCACTGATCAATAGGATCCCTTCCAGCTCTGGAGTGCAAAGGTGATAAATGGCTTGAGAACAACTGCAGACAATCCACCCTTAAGGGGAAAATTGCCACCCCCTCCTTCAAAATGTTTGTTATTCCTGCTCCCAGACTCTGGAACTCCCTTCCACATTAAACCAGTCTGACCTCTCTTTACTGTCTTTCTGCAAGCAGGCAAGCTTTCCCTGAGTGAATGACTGCCAAGTTAGTTTTTTTTATTAAATAGATTTTTCTACCTTATTGCATTCAATGTACTTAGGCCTTGCTTTTGTTTTTTGACATTGTATTCTTTTAGTATTGCATCATCACTGTTACTAGCTTATAGGTTGTCTTTTAATTGTTGTAAGCTGTTTTGGATCCTTTTTAAGGACAACGATGGGTTAAAATATTTTTTAAAAATACATTTTATGGGTAAAGGACTCTTGCTTTGTGCATAAGGCAACACAAAGAACTATGGAATGAACTTCTTCAGAATGTGTGGAGGTCATTAACTTAAATGGATTTAGGAAAACAGCAGACAGACGAATTTCTAGATGGTAATGCTACTTACAGCTGCTTATTATATGTAACTTTCAGGACAACAACTAAGGAAAACATCACGCTTTTGTCCATCTAACTCAGTGTTTCTCAACCTTAGGTAATCTGGTGTTGTTGGACTGCAGTTCCCAGAATCCTTCACCACCAGCTGTGCTGCACAGGGTTTCTGGGAATTTCAGTCCACGAACACCTGGGTTATCCACAATTGGGAACCATTGATCTAATCACTGAATGGGCTGGGGAGCAGCTCTTCAGGATTTTAGGCTGCTCCATTTGGAGATCTGAGTGAAACCTGGAGCCTTCCGTGTACAAAAATTTTTGCTCTGCCACCAACTGAGCACCTTTATCTTAATAACCATGGGAGCGTGCCGCTGCCTTCACATTCTGCTTATGGATCCCTCTTGGGCATTTGGTTGGCTGCTATGGCAACAAAATGGCGGATCAGACAGGCCTCTAAATATTTTATGGGGCTATCCCTGAGAAGGGGGTAGCCAACTCTGTTCCTATCTAAAAAGTGGCCCTCAAATGAAACTCAAATGTTCAAATAATGAAAGTACGATACAGCATTGTGAAATGTCATCGCCTGTGCTGAGGCAAAATGCGGGAAGCTGCAAGGCTGTGTTGTGCCCTGAGTCGTAACAAGCACAGACCACCTCCCCTCTTCAACCCTTCAGTCCTCACCGATCTCTCGATGCACCCGCTCTGTCACACTCCGGGCCCCCATGCCCAGCTCCTGGCCATAGTACCGCTTGGCCACCTGCCATATGTGGGTGTCCACAGGCACTGCCTCAGTCTTGTCCAGTGACATAAGACACACACAATCAGCCACCTGAAAGAGAAGCCATGACAGTGCCTCACCACAAAACGGTCAGTGTGTCTCACCCTCCATCCTCATGAGAACATAGCAAAGCAAAAAGCAAAGTGTTCTGCTTATATTCCGCCCCATACCACTTCAAGTAGTCTCTGGGTGGTTTACAGTTGTTTTTTTTAATCATAGTATGCAGGCTACACATTGACCCCCCCCCCCAGCAAGCTGGGTACTCATTTTACCGACCTCGGAAGGCTGGAAGGCTGAGTGAACCTTGAGTCTCCTACCTGGGATTCAACCCCAGGTCATGAACACAGTTTTACCTGCAGTACAGGCATTTAACCACTGTGCCACAAGCCTCTTGTAGGGCTACCATAAGGGCCTGTGACAAGTTCAAACAATCCCTGAATGAGGGCCATATTATTTATTTATTTATTTATTTATTTATTTATTTATTTATTTATTTATTTATTTATTTATGTTTATACTTACTGACCGCCCAACTTTCCCTCAGGAACTCTGGGCGGTGTGCCACAAATCGCTAAATAAACAACATGCCCCAAAACCAAACCAAACTCAAACAAATAAAGTATCTCTTGCATTTCTGTCTCTAGTGCGCACATACGTGCACCCCACAAACCACCTTCTTGAACCATGTTGATCTCAGCTTTAAGAGAGTCAAGCGCCCACTTCGCACTCACCTTGGCTCCCACCCCGGGAAGGGTACACAACGCATGCCGAGCCTGCTCGTACGGGACAGCCCGCAATTGCTGCAGGCCTGCAGCACCCCCGAGGGTTTTCAGGACAGCACGAGCACTCTCGCTGACAAAACGCGCCCGATACCCAAAACCCAGATCCCTCAGCCGGGCTTCTGTGTCAGCTCCTGCAACAGGTTACCCAAAGAAGGATCATTTCCTTTAGAAGAAACACAGAGCACCAAACAGAGAAAAATACCTCACAGAGAAGCTACCCAGAAACCTAACAGACCACCAGCCAATGACTCTTTCACATGACTAATATAAAAGAGGCAGCTTATGGATCGACCTTGGAGATGATCTGCAAGAGAGTGGAGGCACTGTCCTATCTTTCATGTCTCAGAAAGCGGGTTACCATGTGGGAAAGGGCACGCTGAAATCAACATGCTATCCTTACAAGTGTCTCCATACTTGAGTTTCTTGTTTGTTTGTTTCATGTTTGTTATACCTGGTGAAACAGGGTAACACCACTGCATCTCCGAGAATCAGAGCACAGGTATTTAACATAAGAACATGAGCCCTGCTGGATCAGGCCAAAGGCCCATCTAGTCCAGTTTCCTGTATCTCACAGTGGCCCCACCAAATAGGACTGGGAGTGCACGAGACTAGATATCTCCCCTGCATCTGGCTCTTGAAGTATCCTGGTTTTAAGCCTAGAGATTGCACATTTCCATCATGGTTTGTAACCTGTGATGGACTTCTCCTCCAGAAATCTGTCCAATCCCCTTTTGAAGGCATCTTGGCCAGCTGCCATCACCACATCTTGTGGCAGGGAGTTCCACAGACTATTTGTATTTCACATTCTGAAAACAAAGACCTCAAGACTCCTATGCCGACTGACGGCTTCTAGAAAGTGTAATCCAACGCGCAGAGGGGGCACCAGGTAATGGGAAATGACAGCCTTGTCCCTGCTGCTTCATTCCAGGTGTGTGTAAGTCATGCCCACCTGTTATTTCCAAAATCCCCCTGGGGGGTATCTACAAGATGGCTGATGAGGGGAGGAAAGGGACTAGGGCTGGGCAAATTCACTAACTTTACCTCACAATCCTGCTGGTTTTCAGTGCCCTTAGCTAATAAACTAGGGGGAAGTTCCATTGACCTCCTCCAAAGATGGGGGAATGTTTGAACACTCAGATAATTTGTCTGCCAAGTCTCAGAAGCCTCAGGCAGCATGAGATTGGGGGTGGTGATGGCCTTAACAATCTATTCCAAGTATGGCCTATGATTCTATCTGGAGCGTCAAGGCCTCCCCATACATACCCTAGAGCAGTGGTTATCAACTAGAAGAATCCAAATCCCTAGTGAGACACAAAGTGGATGCTCCCAAGTTGCAGAATAATTCCCCCTGGGAGGTCAGGTTGGCTTCCTGTCATTTATCATTTCCCCTCAGTTAAAGGCCTGCCTTTTTCAGGCAGGCTTTTAATAACTATGATTGGGATTGAATCTCTGAATTCTGGGTTCTTGTTCTTCTGAGTGGGGTTTCAAAGTTTTAAAATGTTTTTTTTTAATTTTATCATTATAGGATAAATCAATTGCTTTGTAATATTTACTGTACATTGAATAGTTTTTAAAATCTGTAAACAATTGTGTTTTTTAGTGTTACAGTTCAAAGCAGGGCTATCAAAAAACTGTGGCCCATCTTTCTGTCTCACTGGCCAGATAAAAACAGAAGCTTAAAATCACAAAAAAGGGCCACAAACTTCTCAGCCCTGATTGTGAAACCCAGAACGAATCAGATATAGCAGGCACTGTTGAATCAAACACAATCTAAGACTAGCAGATGTAATCGGCTCTGATTGAAGGCTCCCATCCAAGATTTAAAAACATTCAGCAGAAGTTATTCAAAAAACAACATCCTCAGTCAAAGTATCTAGAGTTCCTCGAAACCGGAATGCAAATCCAGATGGCAAAGATTTTTAGACATCTAGCTGATTTTGCCCAAAACACAATATCATGTACAGTGGCACCTCAACTTATGAATTTAATCTGTTCGAATGCATGCTCTTAGGTCGAACTACTCTTAAGTTGGGGTACCTATCTAAAAAATTGAAAAAATAAGTTAAAAAGAAAAAAACCCCAAATATTTGTAAGTCGAGCAGACCATATCTAAAATTTGTAAGGCGGCAGTTAAAACGCCAACAATTTTTCCGCTCTTAAGCCAAATTGCTCTTAAGTCGGGGCACCACTGTCCTCTGTAACATTCTAGGAGGAAAACAGCCAGGCTGAGTTTCAGCTAGACTTCTCAGCCTGTTCTGTTCCCAAACCAGAGCCTGGAACGGCCACTTCTTGGGATCACAGCTCCCAGTACTCTACAGCCATCTGCCTGGTAGATTTTGGGAATTGGCAGTCCCCAAAAGTAACTCGCTTCCCTTGCTCTGAGTCTGAAAGCCAGAGTCAAGAGCGCGCTTACCGGCCATTGCCTGCAAGGAGGGAAAAGCATGGTACGTCTTTGTGTCCAGCTGGCAGAGACGTCGCCCAAAGGCCTGGCACAGATGCTGAATCATGTTGGTGATGCGGGACAAGTGGTTGTTGGAGGTGCAGATGAAGGAGAAGAGGCACTCCACGGGGTCCTGGCGCAGCACCCGCACACCTGAGGAGGTAGAGGAGGCCGTCAGCCACATCTGTGGCATACTCATAAACCGTGAAGCACAGAGGAACTTTAAAGAAAGGTGAACGGGGTTGCCCATGCATAGCCAGCGCTCAGCATCCAGGGTTATGTGTATGCAACCTGGCAGGATTTATTACTGAAGATTGACACAACCATGGGGATCAAGTGCATTAGGTGTGAAAAAACATAAACATGATGGCCAGGATGCTGTTGCTGTACGCCAGTGATTCCCAGCCTTGGGAAACCCAGGTGCGCTTGGACTGCAACTCCCAGAAGCCTTTACCATTAGCTGTGCTGGCCAGGGTTGCTGGGTGTTGCAGTCCAAGAACACCTTGGTTGAGGACCACTGCATTATTATGTGATTGTGGATGGGTGATCAATAACTGTTCTTCCTGCTTGGTCAGGCTCTCCTCTGCATGTCCAGTCCTGTACTGCTGGCAAGACTGGTTGCACAACTAGTAGCGTGATCAGTCAAGCAACAAGGAGGCTGCTGCCTTGGGGGAAAGCTTATTTTTTTTTTTTTTTTTAGAAAGAGAGAAAAGAAGCTGAGAAGAATTGTTGGTGGTCGGAGTGTGGGGACTCTATCGCCTCCTTATAAATTCACACCAACTTTTTTTTTCAAATGCACTGAATCGGCAACAGCCAAAGTAGGTAGTTGGCATGTATATCTCTAGCTCATACAGTCTAGTTTTTCTTGGTGTCGAATTAAGCTCTGATTATCACCAATTTCTGGATTAAGTCCAAAAACTCACAGTAACAGTTTGGCATCTGTCCTTACAGGGACCAGAGGTTTCTTTATGTAACAGAGGTTTTTTGACTGTTTCGTTTGCCTTCCCATTTGCCCAAAGGACCAGGATGTTTATTTCCTAAATCAAAAAGGGTGGAAATAAAGAAAGCTAGCTGAGCCCAAATCTTGGAGCAGCTTGTATGGAACTCTGCATACTTGGTATGGCACAAAACAAAGCTCTGAGAAGAGTCTCTCATTCCCAGATAAAGGAAACACCAGCCTCTCTCTTGAAATACGCTGTATTCTTTCATTCTTTGCCCAATAAAAAGACTACAGGTTCTCGAGATTATGATACTGGGCTGACTCAAGAAAGCTTGGCTCAAAGTTCCATTCTGAAACAAAACTCACTTGAACTCCTTTCAAGTGTCTCACCTCGTTATATGAGGTTGTTTTGAGCCTCATAACGGAAAAGAAGAAAATGCTTCTTTGAGTTCCTTGGAAGAAAGATGGCCCATAAATGCAGCAAATGATACAACAGCAACAGTAAGATTATTCTCACACCAGTGCATCATTCATCAAACCATCGAGCCCCGCTGGCACTCCATAGCTCTCACCTACCTGGAAACTTCAGAGCTACCTCCCGGAAGTGTGAGTCAACGTAAGACCAACCCTGGTACAGCGCAGATAAATTTACGTGTAACTGGAAATAGTCCTGTAGGATCTGTGAGGGAGTCAAGTCGTCCATTCCCCGGATCGGTTCTCCGGACGCGTGGCTGCCCGAGCGGTCGCTGGTTCCAGGGCGACTCGTGTCCGGCGGCGACTGTTTCTTCCCTTTCTTCAGAGGTGGTTCAGAGAGGCCTTCTTCCTCCCGGCCGACCTCCTCTTTCTCTTCATCGTGCAGTGTGTACCACAGCTGCTCCTCAGACTGGGTGAGGGTCCAGACCCGTCCGGCGAGCACACCGGTCCAGTAGCCAGGACTGGTTTCTGTCCACCTGTGAGAAACAGAAGCCTTCTTAAGAGGAGGAACAGAGCACTGAAAGGAGAAACAGGGAGAGAGTTACCCCTGATGGCAGATGATGGCTGACGCACAGAGAGCAAAAAATGGTGGCCTTCCTGCCGTTTGCATCTATAGAGGACAGAGCTGTCACAGAAGGCAGTCCGTGGCCCTCAGGTGAGGTGGAGAATGTGGGCCTCTTACCAGGGTTGAATTCAGACTGAAGCATCATCGCAGTTAGCTTCTGTAAGTGTGGCCACCACCTTTGTCTAAGTTAGCAAAACACTTTGGGCCAGTTTTGAAAGGATAGCTGGGGTTGCCACCTCTGAATATCGGTAGACTCAAAGCCAACGTTTGACCCAACCTTAAATCAAGGGCTCCATCCAAGCATCTGCATCTGGATACAGGGATCTGGTGATGGCATCTAGCCTGGATGCCTTCAGAAGGGGATTGGACGGATTCCTGGACGAAAAATCCACCACAGATTACAAGACATGATGGGAATATGTAATCTCCAGGCTTAAAAAAAATAGGGTACTTCAACGGCCAGATGCAGGGGAGTGTTATCAGGAGACAGAATCTAGTGTTGTGCACTCCCAGAGGCATTTGGTGGGGCAACTGTGAGATACAGGAAGCTGCAGGGGCTCAATGATAATCAAGGCACCCTTGATCATCACTATCACCTCACTATCTCGGGAGCAAAAATGCTGGAAGGGAGGCTGTCCTGTTTTGCTACACATCCTGAGAAAACAGGATTATCTGGAAAAGACAACAGCGTTGGGAAAGGTAGACGGCAACAGGAAAAGAGGAAGGCCACCTATATAAGATGGACTGGCTTCCAAAGGGAAGCCACGCGCCTGACCCTACAGAGAGCTGAGTTAAAGAAGGGCATACTGGAGTAGGTCGTTCATAAAGTCGGCAGGCATGCGTCGGAGGCGACCGGATGGGGCATCGCAACCACCCATTCATTCCCTCCCTCCGCCCGCCTCTTGCAACGCCATTGTCCCTCCCATTTCATTGCTGCAATGCAACCACATCGGCCCCTTTCTCTCCAGGCCAAGCCAAACTGCAGCGCCCAAGAGGGTTGCAAGGAAGAACACAAAGTGAGGGGTGGGGGGGAAGGTTGCCCGGCCATAAACCGAAGACCATAAACCATGGGAGATGGCAACGAGGGCGCTCAGGGGGCCATCGCCGGGCGAATCAATGGACCGGGGACGGGGGAAAGCGAGCCTTCTGGGCAGGCATGCAGTTCCCGATGAGGAGCCACGAGGGGGCGCACTAACCGGAAGGTCTGCCCACCGCAGAGCACCAGCTCGAGCCGGAGTTCGGCGCGCGGGCACGGCAGGGAGCGCCAGGGAGTCGCTCGCGGCAGCGGGGCCGGGCGGGCGTTCATGGTCGCGTCCTTCCTGCCGAGGCGGGAGCGGCGGTGGCCGAAGCTTCGGGCCCTCAGAGCTGCGGGGGGCCCCCGCAAGAGCCGGGACGCTAGCGCGAGACCCGCCGCTTCGAGCTCGCGGGGGAGAGGAGGAGGGCGAAAAAAAATCGCCATAGAGTTGGAGGAGGGGTCGCGCAGGCCTAGAGGGAATTGCAGCGCTGGCCGCTCTAGGCTGCCAGATCCTACTCTTTGTGGTCCAGCCGGGCGGATGTAGCCGCTTTGATGGCTGGACCTCCGGGCAAGCCTTTCCTGCGGTCTTAAAAGGCCAGGCGGGAGAGGGAAGGTGGGCGACCAGCAGACCTTGTTATTGTACTGTCTTGTCTTATCTTATTATTGTCTTATCCTTATCTTATTATTGTACTGTCTCCTCTTCCTTCTCTTCTTTTAATTTCCCCCCTCTTCTCTTGGATTTCCTTGTGTTTTATTGTTCTTTTAGCCCTATTGTTAACCGCCCGGAGTTCCCTGGGAAGACGGGCGGTATAAAAATAAAATAAATAAATAAATAAATAAGACCTTCTGAATGGGAAATATTCTTCCCTCCGTCTTTCCCCCCTGCCTGCTTGGACGGTGGCCCCCCAGGAAGTTAATATCACACCACTACCACCACAAAGGATCTTAGGGCAACATCTTTCCCTTTCTCTTTTTGTCAAAATAAATTTATTTTAGCCCTTTCCTTGGGGTCACCATGCTGTTTGGGCTGCAACCAGAGCGGGATCCTCCCTCACAGGCGCCTGGGGCATCGACTCGTGGGGCTGTCTGGCAATATTTGTGCACTCTCCCATGAAGGGGGGTGTCCCTCGAGCCCGAGGAAGTGGCTTTCGTCCAAGAAAAGATGGCTAGTTGCTTACATGTTAAGCGATACAATAAAAGGGGCCAGCCACTCCTGCATTTGTGCGGACTTAACTCCACTTTTTCTCCTGGGAAATGCCATAATAATTGTCACTCACCCCCTGTTTCTGTTTTTTTTTTAATTTACCGAAAGAATATGGAATAAACCCAGCAGGAATAGTTTAGAATTAGATCTTTCACCAGGAATATATAATCTGATATAAAACCTTCACTAGATGGTACTGTACACAGTATTGCACATTCTGCTAGTCTTTAGTATTTAAGATGGTTTCCCACCCCACCCCACTTTCTTTCTGCATGTGTCCCAAAACTGGATGAATGCAGGAGCAGGTGGATATGACAACTAAAAATTAAAATAAATCAAGCAAACAACAGACAGCTAACTTTTGACCATAAGTCATCTTCTTCTGGCTGTGCGCCATATTCTTGTGAGTTGTTCAGACAATTATATACTTTTATTAAAAGTCCTAAAGCCTCACAGCTGTTGATGAAACTAGGTTAGTTTTGAGGGATACAACTGCAGGCTGCATTTATATCCATTCTGCATTTGTGTTGGGAGAGGGTGTAGTTCCAAACTCAACAGTTTGCCGTTTGGTTTTTATCACCCAACTCTTTTAACAAAAGACCATTAAGCGCTCTGCATTCCCCTCGCCTTTTTGAAGTAAAGAACATATCTGTGAAGGTGACAGGCAAGTGGTGTATGCAGGTATTCACAGTTGTGGCCTGCACAGCCAGGAAGAGTAGCACTTAGGACCCTGGAGATGGTTATGCACCTCTGATATAGCTATGCTGTGCTGTGATTACCTACATAGCAGCCCTGTATGCATATACACCTGCACACCCAATTGGGAATGGAACACCTCATCGAGAAAGGTTCAAATGTTGGCTTTCTTTTTAATTTTCAATCCCCCACTGCTGACAAGAGCTTCAAACTGGATCATAATGGGCAAATGGTGTTTTGGTCTACATCATCCTTTTACCACAAGGATTAAATAAATTCATCAAAGTGTACTTCTTGAGTTTTTATCACTCAGCTCTTTTAACAAAAGACCACTAAGCGCTCTGCATTCCCCTCACCTTTTTGAAATTCAAGCAATTGCTTATCAGAGTACAATAAGCAAGGTGACAGAGAACCATGGTAAGCCTCCAGAGTTGGGATTAAAATTTAGTTTAACCACCAGAAACAGCCAATTTTAGCCAAATAGAAGGAAATCAATAGTTTTACCTGGCGAATGTGTCAAAAGTCTATGATTTTCAAGAATCCACGCTGCTCTTCTGACCAGCCATTCTATGGTGTCTTACAGTTCAGAAAAAACCCCTGGATGAAGTGATTTAATGGCCTACTGTTCTTTTCCTTCCACAAAATAAAGTGAGAGGCTTATTTATTTTATAGTAATAGTTTTACATGTTATACAAATCTTCTTCATCTCTGCTCCCAAATATGGTCCAGAGGATGTTCTGTGCAATTCTGTTGCTGAGTTATCCTTGTTGCTTTTGGTCAATTGCTGCAATAAGACCCTCATTTGTGAACCACACATGAGCTACAGTTGAATCTTTACAAGTACCTTGGTCAAGGTTGCCACAAGTCTGGAAATCCTGGAAAAGTCAGGGAAAAGAAAAATGGTTTGGAAATCATGGAAAAGTCAGGGGAAACACGTAGACAGTCATGGAAAAATGGATTTTGACTAGAGGTGGGCGTTATCGTTTAATGTTGGAAATTGTTAATCCCCCGCTAATCATAAAATGCACTTTCCCCCCTCTCAAAAGTAGTTATTCAATTGTGTAAGGATTACAAATGTAAGGAACAAAGAGTTTATCATTTTTGGAGAGAATTCCTTAAAGGCCACTCCGAGTATGAGAATCTGTGCTGTTTTGGTTTATTTCGGCTCTATAATATCAATGGTTTGATATTGCCAGTTGCCATGACTCAACTTCCAGGTAAACTCATCTGGATGACTGAGAATCTTCACAGAAAAATGGGGGGGGTGTCAGTGAAAATCTAAAATTTTGGCCTGGAAATCCTGGAAAAGTCAAGGAATTTTCTGAACAGAAGTTTGTGGCAACCCTGTTGGTTTATGAGTATTTTGCAAGACGAGCAAATTCTTTAATAAACATTTGCTTCAGTTTGTGAGCAATGTCTTGCAAAACGAGTGCCAAAGGTGCTAATTTTGCAGTCACACCCTCCTCAACCATGGACACTGCTGTCAGTCCCCTCACTGCCCTCTCCCTGGCCTGGCTCACTGCCTCCTTTTCACTGTCACTGCCGCCATCTTCGGACGGCACCTAGATGTTGCCTGGCAGGCTTCCCAAAATGGCAGCAGTGGAGGAAGAAGTGAGTCGGGCCATGAGAGAAGGAGAGGGACCCCCCAGCACCTCTCTGCAGCCACTGTGGCCCTCGCAGCTGGAAGCCCCTTCCTGCCATAGCCGGCTGCCCTTTGTCACAGCTGCTGTCCCGTCTGGCACCGCCCAGCGGTATCCTCCAGCCCTTGCTGTGGGTCTGGTGTTGCGTGGCAACAACCTCTGGCCCTCGCCACAGGTCCTGGCCACTGGGTCTTGGCCGCTGCAGCTGCTGGCTCCCGTATATCAAAGCAAGTTTCCCCATAGGAAATAATGGAAACTGGGCAGCCAGAAGGAATCATTTGAGTTTCCATTATTTCCTATTTGGAAATGTGCTTTGATGTACTATATGAGTACTTTGGTTTACGAGCATGCTTCCAGAATGGATTATGCTCGTAAACCAAGGTACTACTGTTAATTTTATTTTTATTGTTATTATATTACTGTTTTATGTTTATTTTATTGTATGAATTATTTATTCACAGTGTACTGTATTCCTTAATTGTTGTAAACTGCCCAGAGTGACCTTGCTGCCAGATGGGCAGTATAGAATGGAAGAGCAGTGTGTGAATATTCGCCTATACGGTGCGTATATGGAATCCTATAGCTTGTAGACACCTTGGATGAACTGTATTTATACATTATCAGTACCGTGTTTTACTCTCTCAACCCTTTGGGCCACCTGGATCCTACCAATACCTCTTTGTCACAACTGGGCACAGCTCCACTAACGAGCCACGCTCCTCAGAGAATGAGTTCCCGATCTGTCGAGAGGCTGCGGAGGTCATCTTCTATTCCAGAATCAAACCATTTCTGGGCGAGGAACAGCCAAGGTGCTCATTGACGGTGGTTTAAGGCCCCAACAGTCTCCAATAGGATGTGCGATGCGCCTTCAACGCCTTCCACAAACAAAAAACCCCGTAGTGACATCCATTATCCACAAGTGCAGGCTTGTTCCGACAGATGTGTGTGTGTGTGTGTGTGTGTGTGTGTGTGTGTGTGTGTGTGTGTTTCTGCAGGAGGTGGGCACACTAGTGACCTCTGGCAGCAGCTGGAGAATCTGCACTGCTGCTGCAGAGCATGACGGGAAGGAGGAAGAAGGAGGCACATGCAAATCACACGCCTATGGCTGTCCGGCACCACTGGCAGAGGGGAGAAACCAAGCGAATGGAACAAATCCTCTGTTCTTTAGCTCCCAGGCACTCGCTTTGGAAACGGCTCCCTTGGCAGCGAGGCAGGGAAGCACTTTTGGAGTCCACTGGGGGGGGTCTTTTCCTGGGGTGTCGAGGCAGGTGGGGCGCTGTGCGCGCCAGCACTTGCATTTGCACACGGCTCCCTGGAAGGCCACCAGCGCATGGAGGAAGCGTGATTTTCGAGCCTATCTGGTATCGCTTCTCGGCCTTTTGGCTAAGATCAAGTGTAGTATCTGTTCTTATCAGTTTAATCGGGTTACAGTCTGACTACCCTGCAGAACTGATGAGCTTACAGAACCACTGAGATCTTCTAACTATATACTTTCATAAAGATAAGCAAAAAGGGCTGACATAATCCTGAGCTGATGAAATCACACTACAAAGGCTACCATGCCCACCAGGAAGAACGGAGACCGGCTACCCCGAGACGCAGACCAGCCCTCGGATGGCGAGGAGAGCTCGGCGGCGGACGCAGGAGAGACAGAGGACGGTCCTTCCTACCCAGCGGACCCAAGAAAGGTGGAGGAAACCATCAGGATGCTACGGAGACTCTCCGAAAAGATCCCCCCGCCGGAAGCAGCTACCTCTGCGGACCCCGGGACCACGCCCACGGACCCCAGGACCACGCCCACTTCCTCCGCCCCAGCTACCTCTGCGGACTCCAGGACAACACCTACTTCCTGCGCCCCAGAGATCGGCACGCCTCCACCTCCGGCCACTTCCTGCGGTAAGCCCCTCCCCGGCACTTCCTCAGGCGGGCCAGCCACACGGACTCGAAGGGCCACCTCTCGCCCCCCTCCCCCTGGGAGGAACACCGGCAACCCAGACAAAGGGAACAAAGGGACAGGACCCCCCCACGCCCAGCCAGGCTCCATTATCTACCCACAGAAGGTACCCTTCAGCTGCCTGCCCTGCAACCTCCAGCAGAGGTTCACAACCTATCGAAGCCTGGTGGGCCACGTAAGGCGGCACCACACCCCCAACATCCTCTTCCGATGTGGGGCCTGCGATAGAGGTTACGTGCACATCTCCTCCGTGCGACGCCATTATACAACTTGCGACCGGAGGAGGCTCGGGGTCTCACCTGCCACGGCCATAGTCCACCAGAGGGCCCCCACACCCCCAGCCCAGGACCAGCCTTCTGCTGCGCAGCAACTCAAAGCCAGGGCGAGGGCTGCCAGGTGTGCCGAGGAACCCCAGACCAGTGACCCAGAGAGGAGGGGGGCCCACAGCCGAGGCCCCAGAGATAAACAGAGGTCGCCACAGCCAGATCCCCAAGCAACCCCGACAGCAGGACAGGATAGGCAGAGACCAGCTGCTGGCAGGAAACAAAGGAAGCCGCCCCCCAGACCCCCCGCCCCCCCTGCTGGAATCCAGCAGCCACGAGCACAGGCAGCAGGGCCAGCCGAGGCGGCAACACCACCTGAGCCCGGTAGGAGACCACCATCCCCTGTGCCCAACGCCAACCAACCAAGGGACGGGGAGGATCTGGCCGAGGAGGGAGGAGGAGAACAACAACAACAAGAGGCCAGCCAGGCAACCCCATGGCAGACCACCTGGTCCCGGAGGATAGAGGAGGCAGCCACCTTTGAGGACTTTGAGAGGGTGGTACGAGAGCTTACCCAGGAACTCTCGGAGGCCGCCAGACCAGCAGGAAGGCCAGCCACCAGAAGGGCCCCAGCCACCGCCCGCAACCCGAGAGCCCCAGCCCAGATGGGAGAAAGGGGAGGAAGACGACGG
Source organism: Phrynocephalus guinanensis (assembly GCA_037367245.1). Lineage (NCBI taxonomy): Eukaryota > Metazoa > Chordata > Lepidosauria > Squamata > Agamidae > Phrynocephalus > Phrynocephalus guinanensis. Next base: position 31,875,012 of record CM074744.1, on the reverse strand, counting down.
CCACCACAACGCTACGACCCACAGGCAGCATCGCGGCTCCAAAAGCTGTACAGGTCCAACAGAGGAAAGGCAGTGAGAGAAGTCCTCGAAGGGCCCTCCCCGTTTTGCACAGCCCCCAAAGAGGACCTGCACCGCTTCTTCACAGCCATGTTTGACCGTGAGGCCCAAAGAGCTGCCCAGCGCCCGGAAAACCTCCCCCACCTCCCACGGCTAGAGGACCACTGCCTCCTGGAGGGAGACTTCACCCCCCAAGAGGTCAACGCCAGACTCCAGAGAGCCAAAAACACCGCCCCTGGGAAGGATGGCATCCGCTACGGCCTGCTGAGGAAACACGACCCAGGGTGCCTGGTCCTGGCTGCCATCTTTAACGGCTGCAAGCGCTTCCGACGCACCCCCACCGCCTGGAAGGCTGCCATGACGGTCCTGATCTTCAAAAAGGGGAACCCTGCCGACCTGAGCAACTGGAGGCCAATCTCGCTCTGCAGCACACTCTACAAAATGTACGCCAGCTGCATTGCTGCCCGCATCACCAGCTGGGCCCTGGCCGGCTCGGCCGTCAGCTCACAGCAGAAGGGCTTCATGAACTGCGAGGGGTGCTACGAACACAACTTCCTCCTCCAGATGGTCCTCGACACCACCCGCCGCTCCAAGAAGCAGTGCACCGTGGCCTGGCTGGACCTTTCCAACGCCTTTGGCTCTGTCCCACACAGCCACATCTTTGAGACCCTAAAGGAATTCGGCATGCCTGAGGACTTTCTAGACCTCGTCCGGGAGCTCTACGCCGGCTGCGGCTGCTCCACCACCATCCGGGCGACGGAGGGAGAGACGGAAGCCATCCCCATCAGGGCTGGAGTGAAGCAAGGGTGCCCTCTCAGCCCCATCATCTTCAACCTGGCCATGGAGCCCCTTCTCCGGTACATCGCCCACGGCCCGGGAGGCTTCCCCCTCCACAACCAGAAGGTCAGCGTGCTGGCCTACGCGGACGACCTGGTCCTCGTCGCCGAGACACCTGAGGAGCTGCAAGAGATGCTCGACGCCGCCTCCACCGCAGCCGACTGGATGGGCCTGAGATTCAACGCCAGGAAGTGTGCGTCCCTACACATCCATGGGGCACACCAAGACCGGGTCCTCCCCACCATGTTCACCATCCAAGGGGAGCCCATGGCCTTCCTGGCAGACAGGGAGACCTACCAACACCTTGGGACTCCCACAGGCTTCCGGGCCCAACAGACACCTGAGGCCACCATCCAGTCCATTGTAGAGGACGCCGGGAAACTGGACAGATCCCTCCTCGCTCCCTGGCAGAAGATGGACGCCCTCCGAACGTTTATCCTGCCCAGGATTTCGTTCGTCCTCAGAGGCTCAGCTGTCGCCAAGGTGCCACTTAACAAAGCGGACCGTACCATCACCGCCACGCTGAAGAAATGGCTGAACCTGCCAAAGAGGGCCACCAACGACATCCTTCGTGTGCCGCTGCAGAAGGGAGGGGCTGCCATTCCTAAAATGGGAGACCTCCGGGACATTGCCGCCGTCACCCATGCCTTCCGCCTCCTCACCTGCCCGGACAGCGCTGTGAAATCGGTTGCGCATGGCACCCTTCGTGTTGTGGCACGGAAAAGGCTTGCCCGGGAGCCCTCAGGCGAGGACCTGGCCGCCTACCTCAGTGGGTCCCTGGAAAACGAATTTGGCCGTGACGGAGGGGACTTTGCCTCCCTCTGGACTCGCACCAGGAACGCCACACGTCGCCTCAATAAACTCATTGGCTGCCAGTGGGCCTGGAACCGGACAGAGAACCAGCTCAACATCGCCCTGGTCCAAGGAGAACCCCCGGTGCTAAACATGGTAACAGCTGGAGGCAGGAGGTCCCTGGAGCGCACCCTGAAGATCATGCTCCGGGAGAAATACGGCAATGACCTGAGGAGGAAGCCAGACCAGGGCAAGGTCTTCGAGGTCACCTCCCAATGGGACAGCAGCAACCACTTCATGTCCCAAGGGGACTACACCCGCTTTGCTGACTGGCGGTTCATACATCGAGCCCGCCTCAACGTGGTCCCCCTCAACGGAGCAGTCAAGCACGGCGCCAGGGACAAGCGATGTCGCCGCTGCGGCCACCCCAACGAAACCCTGCCCCACGTCCTTTGCGGCTGCCAACCCCACTCCACGGCCTGGAAACACCGTCACGATGCAGTGGTCCAACGCCTGGCCAACGCCATCCCACCAGCCAAGGGAACCATCTGTCTGAACAGGTCAGTGGCTGGCACAGGAAGCACCTTGAGACCTGACATCGTGGTCCGAGATGAGGCCCGGAAAAAGATCATCATGGTCGACGTCACCATCCCCTTCGAGAACCGGAGGGAGGCCATGACAGCAGCCAGGGACAGAAAACACCAGAAGTACGCTCCCCTGGCTGACTCCCTCAGGGCCCAGGGCTACGAGGTGTCTGTCCACGCGCTCCTGGTGGGTGCCCTGGGGGCTTGGGACCCACAGAACGAACACGTGCTGAAATCCTGTGGAGTGGGGAGGAACTATGCAAAGCTGATGCGGAAGCTGATGGTATCCGACACCATCCGGTGGTCCAGGGACATCTACGTGGAGCACATCACCGGACACCGCCAGTACCAGGACCCACCACGCCTCCACCACCCAAGAGAGGAGAACCCCCAGCCAGCCCGCTCCCCTAGCTCAGGAGGGGAAGGGCGGCCGAGAGCGTAAACCCCCAAGGTGCCCCCCCCCCGACCAGTGAGGGGGGGCACCCAGGTTTGCCCTACCCATTGCACTAGGGGCAAACCACGGACTGAAGCCCTGGAGCCTGATGGAACTGTAAGGCTCTGGGCACCCAGGGGGGCCTGCCCCCCCACCCAGGATGTGACCGGAGGACTCTCCGCTCCCACAGCCTTGGACTATGTGCCACAAAACTTTGTTGTACTGTTTCATGCAAACCAGAGAAGGACTCTGCATACCATGTTGTACTACCTCGTTTATTTATTAATGAATAAGTGCCTTTATTTTGTATGTATGCAATCTTATGCTCTGTACTGTTTTGCCTTGAATTGCATGCTTTAAAATGACTCCCCCGCCTTCCACGCCAGCGAAGCCAGTATCTGCTGCGGAGACCATCCACGGAGGACCCCTGGACCCGGAGGAGACCCCCCCCCTGAGGTCGAGACTCCACGTCTGGAGGATGTCATCGGCGGAAGAAGACTGGCCCGGCACAGCTGGCCACGTGCAAGGAGGAGACCGGGCCCCGTCCCGTCTCCTGGACTTTTGGACATTCTCTGTGAAAATATAAAAGGGACTTTATTACTGCCTGTAACGTGTCTGCATACCAAATATGTACTTGACTACCAGTTGCCAACTGTAGCTTTTATTTTCTGTGTTTTTGTATGCAGCCGTAACTGCGGGACCTGTCTATGCACTACTATTCACTACCTCGTTGTATGTTTAACATTCTCTAATAAAATAAATCTGTTCTTATCAGTTTAATCGGGTTACAGTCTGACTACCCTGCAGAACTGATGAGCTTACAGAACCACTGAGATCTTCTAACTATACAACTACTTCCATAAAGATAAGCAAAAAGGGCTGACATAATCCTGAGCTGATGAAATCACACTACAAAGGCTACCATGCCCACCAAGAAGATCGGAGACCATCTACCCCGAGACGCAGACCAGCCCTCAGATGGCGAGGAGAGCTCGGCGGCGGACGCAAGAGAGACAGAGGACGGTCCTTCCTACCCAGCGGACCCAAGAAAGGTGGAGGAAACCATCAGGATGCTACGGAGACTCTCCGAAAAGATCCCCCCGCCGGAAGCAGCTACCTCTGCGGACCCCGGGGACCACGCCCACGGACCCCAGGACCACGCCCACTTCCTCCGCCCCAGCTACCTCTGCGGACTCCAGGACAACACCTACTTCCTGCGCCCCAGAGATCGGCACGCCTCCACCTCCGGCCACTTCCTGCGGTAAGCCCCTCCCCGGCACTTCCTCAGGCGGGCCAGCCACACGGACTCGAAGGGCCACCTCTCGCCCCCCTCCCCCTGGGAGGAACACCGGCAACCCAGACAAAGGGAACAAAGGGACAGGACCCCCCCACGCCCAGCCAGGCTCCATTATCTACCCACAGAAGGTACCCTTCAGCTGCCTGCCCTGCAACCTCCAGCAGAGGTTCACAACCTATCGAAGCCTGGTGGGCCACGTAAGGCGGCACCACACCCCCAACATCCTCTTCCGATGTGGGGCCTGCGATAGAGGTTACGTGCACATCTCCTCCGTGCGACGCCATTATACAACTTGCGACCGGAGGCTCGGGGTCTCACCTGCCACGGCCATAGTCCACCAGAGGGCCCCCACACCCCCAGCCCAGGACCAGCCTTCTGCTGCGCAGCAACTCAAAGCCAGGGCGAGGGCTGCCAGGTGTGCCGAGGAACCCCAGACCAGTGACCCAGAGAGGAGGGGGCCCCACAGCCGAGGCCCCAGAGATAAACAGAGGTCGCCACAGCCAGATCCCCAAGCAACCCCGACAGCAGGACAGGATAGGCAGAGACCAGCTGCTGGCAGGAAACAAAGGAAGCCGCCCCCCAGACCCCCCGCCCCCCCTGCTGGAATCCAGCAGCCACGAGCACAGGCAGCAGGGCCAGCCGAGGCGGCAACACCACCTGAGCCCGGTAGGAGACCACCATCCCCTGTGCCCAACGCCAACCAACCAAGGGACGGGGAGGATCTGGCCGAGGAGGGAGGAGGAGAACAACAACAACAAGAGGCCAGCCAGGCAACCCCATGGCAGACCACCTGGTCCCGGAGGATAGAGGAGGCAGCCACCTTTGAGGACTTTGAGAGGGTGGTACGAGAGCTTACCCAGGAACTCTCGGAGGCCGCCAGACCAGCAGGAAGGCCAGCCACCAGAAGGGCCCCAGCCACCGCCCGCAACCCGAGAGCCCCAGCCCAGATGGGAGAAAGGGGAGGAAGACGACGGCCACCACAACGCTACGACCCACAGGCAGCATCGCGGCTCCAAAAGCTGTACAGGTCCAACAGAGGAAAGGCAGTGAGAGAAGTCCTCGAAGGGCCCTCCCCGTTTTGCACAGCCCCAAAAGAGGACCTGCACCGCTTCTTCACAGCCATGTTTGACCGTGAGGCCCAAAGAGCTGCCCAGCGCCCGGAAAACCTCCCCCACCTCCCACGGCTAGAGGACCACTGCCTCCTGGAGGGAGACTTCACCCCCCAAGAGGTCAACGCCAGACTCCAGAGAGCCAAAAACACCGCCCCTGGGAAGGATGGCATCCGCTACGGCCTGCTGAGGAAACACGACCCAGGGTGCCTGGTCCTGGCTGCCATCTTTAACGGCTGCAAGCGCTTCCGACGCACCCCCACCGCCTGGAAGGCTGCCATGACGGTCCTGATCTTCAAAAAAGGGAACCCTGCCGACCTGAGCAACTGGAGGCCAATCTCGCTCTGCAGCACACACTCTACAAAATGTACGCCAGCTGCATTGCTGCCCGCATCACCAGCTGGGCCCTGGCCGGCTCGGCCGTCAGCTCACAGCAGAAGGGCTTCATGAACTGCGAGGGGTGCTACGAACACAACTTCCTCCTCCAGATGGTCCTCGACACCACCCGCCGCTCCAAGAAGCAGTGCACCGTGGCCTGGCTGGACCTTTCCAACGCCTTTGGCTCTGTCCCACACAGCCACATCTTTGAGACCCTAAAGGAATTCGGCATGCCTGAGGACTTTCTAGACCTCGTCCGGGAGCTCTACGCCGGCTGCTCCACCACCATCCGAGCGACGGAAGGAGAGACGGAAGCCATCCCCATCAGGGCTGGAGTGAAGCAAGGGTGCCCTCTCTCAGCCCCATCATCTTCAACCTGGCCATGGAGCCCCTTCTCCGGTACATCGCCCACGGCCCGGGAGGCTTCCCCCTCCACAACCAGAAGGTCAGCGTGCTGGCCTACGCGGACGACCTGGTCCTCGTCGCCGAGACACCTGAGGAGCTGCAAGAGATGCTCGACACCGCCTCCACCGCAGCCGACTGGATGGGCCTGAGATTCAACGCCAGGAAGTGTGCGTCCCTACACATCCATGGGGCACACCAAGACCGGGTCCTCCCCACCATGTTCACCATCCAAGGGGAGCCCATGGCCTTCCTGGCAGACAGGGAGACCTACCAACACCTTGGGACTCCCACAGGCTTCCGGGCCCAACAGACACCTGAGGCCACCATCCAGTCCATTGTAGAGGACGCCGGGAAACTGGACAGATCCCTCCTCGCTCCCTGGCAGAAGATGGACGCCCTCCGAACGTTTATCCTGCCCAGGATTTCGTTCGTCCTCAGAGGCTCAGCTGTCGCCAAGGTGCCACTTAACAAAGCGGACCGTACCATCACCGCCACGCTGAAGAAATGGCTGAACCTGCCAAAGAGGGCCACCAACGACATCCTTCGTGTGCCGCTGCAGAAGGGAGGGGCTGCCATTCCTAAAATGGGAGACCTCCGGGACATTGCCGCCGTCACCCATGCCTTCCGCCTCCTCACCTGCCCGGACAGCGCTGTGAAATCGGTTGCGCATGGCACCCTTCGTGTTGTGGCACGGAAAAGGCTTGCCCGGGAGCCCTCAGGCGAGGACCTGGCCGCCTACCTCAGTGGGTCCCTGGAAAACGAATTTGGCCGTGACGGAGGGGACTTTGCCTCCCTCTGGACTCGCACCAGGAACGCCACACGCCGCCTCAATAAACTCATTGGCTGCCAGTGGGCCTGGAACCAGACAGAGAACCAGCTCAACATCGCCCTGGTCCAAGGAGAACCCCCGGTGCTAAACATGGTAACAGCTGGAGGCAGGAGGTCCCTGGAGCGCACCCTGAAGATCATGCTCCGGGAGAAATACGGCAATGACCTGAGGAGGAAGCCAGACCAGGGCAAGGTCTTCGAGGTCACCTCCCAATGGGACAGCAGCAACCACTTCATGTCCCAAGGGGGGGACTACACCCGCTTTGCTGACTGGCGGTTCATACATCGAGCCCGCCTCAACGTGGTCCCCCTCAACGGAGCAGTCAAGCACGGCGCCAGGGACAAGCGATGTCGCCGCTGCGGCCACCCCAACGAAACCCTGCCCCACGTCCTTTGCGGCTGCCAACCCCACTCCACGGCCTGGAAACACCGTCACGATGCAGTGGTCCAACGCCTGGCCAACGCCATCCCACCAGCCAAGGGAACCATCTGTCTGAACAGGTCAGTGGCTGGCACAGGAAGCACCTTGAGACCTGACATCGTGGTCCGAGATGAGGCCCGGAAAAAGATCATCATGGTCGACGTCACCATCCCCTTCGAGAACCGGAAGGAAGCCATGACAGCAGCCAGGGACAGGAAGCACCAGAAGTACGCTCCCCTGGCTGACTCCCTCAGGGCCCAGGGCTACGAGGTGTCTGTCCACGCGCTCCTGGTGGGTGCCCTGGGGGCTTGGGACCCACAGAACGAACACGTGCTGAAATCCTGTGGAGTGGGGAGGAACTATGCAAAGCTGATGCAGAAGCTGATGGTATCCGACACCATCCGGTGGTCCAGGGACATCTACGTGGAGCACATCACCGGACACCGCCAGTACCAGGACCCACCACGCCTCCACCACCCAAGAGAGGAGAACCCCCAGCCAGCCCGCTCCCCTAGCTCAGGAGGGGAAGGGCGTCCGAGAGCGTAAACCCCCAAGGTGCCCCCCCCCCCGACCAGTGAGGGGGGGCACCCAGGTTTGCCCCACCCATTGCACTAGGGGCAAACCACGGACTGAAGCCCTGGAGCCTGATGGAACTGTAAGGCTCTGGGGCACCCAGGGGGGCCTGCCCCCCCACCCAGGATGTGACCGGAGGACTCTCCGCTCCCACAGCCTTGGACTATGTGCCACAAAACTTTGTTGTACTGTTTCATGCAAACCAGAGAAGGACTCTGCATACCATGTTGTACTACCTCGTTTATTTATTAATGAATAAGTGCCTTTATTTTTGTATGTATGCAATCTTATGCTCTGTACTGTTTTGCCTTGAATTGCATGCTTTAAAATGACTCCCCCGCCTTCCACGCCAGCGAAGCCAGTATCTGCTGCGGAGACCATCCACGGAGGACCCCTGGACCCGGAGGAGACCCCCCCCCCCTGAGGTCGAGACTCCACGTCTGGAGGATGTCATCGGCGGAAGAAGACTGGCCCGGCACAGCTGGCCACGTGCAAGGAGGAGACGGGCCCCGTCCCGTCTCCTGGACTTTTGGACATTCTCTGTGAAAATATAAAAGGGACTTTATTACTGCCTGTAACGTGTCTGCATACCAAATATGTACTTGACTACCAGTTGCCAACTGTAGCTTTTATTTTCTGTGTTTTTGTATGCAGCCGTAACTGCGGGACCTGTCTATGCACTACTATTCACTACCTCGTTGTATGTTTAACATTCTCTAATAAAATAAATCTGTTCTTATCAGTTTAATCGGGTTACAGTCTGACTACCCTGCTGAACTGATGAGCTTACAGAACCACTGAGATCTTCTAACTATATACTTTCATAAAGATAAGCAAAAAGGGCTGACATAATCCTGAGCTGATGAAATCACACTACAAAGGCTACCATGCCCACCAAGAAGATCGGAGACCAGCTACCCCGAGACGCAGACCAGCCCTCGGATGGCGAGGAGAGCTCGGCGGCGGACGCAGGAGAGACAGAGGACGGTCCTTCCTACCCAGCGGACCCAAGAAAGGTGGAGGAAACCATCAGGATGCTACGGAGACTCTCCGAAAAGATCCCCCCGCCGGAAGCAGCTACCTCTGCGGACCCCGGGACCACGCCCACGGACCCCAGGACCACGCCCACTTCCTCCGCCCCAGCTACCTCTGCGGACTCCAGGACAACACCTACTTCCTGCGCCCCAGAGATCGGCACGCCTCCACCTCCGGCCACTTCCTGCGGTAAGCCCCTCCCCGGCACTTCCTCAGGCGGGCCAGCCACACGGACTCGAAGGGCCATCTCTCGCCCCCCTCCCCCTGGGAGGAACACCGGCAACCCAGACAAAGGGAACAAAGGGACAGGACCCCCCCACGCCCAGCCAGGCTCCATTATCTACCCACAGAAGGTCCCCTTCAGCTGCCTGCCCTGCAACCTCCAGCAGAGGTTCACAACCTATCGAAGCCTGGTGGGCCATGTAAGGCGGCACCACACCCCCAACATCCTCTTCCGATGTGGGGCCTGCGATAGAGGCTACGTGCACATCTCCTCCGTGCGACGCCATTATACAACTTGCGACCGGAGGCTCGGGGTCTCACCTGCCACGGCCATAGTCCACCAGAGGGCCCCCACACCCCCAGCCCAGGACCAGCCTTCTGCTGCGCAGCAACTCAAAGCCAGGGCGAGGGCTGCCAGGTGTGCCGAGGAACCCCAGACCAGTGACCCAGAGAGGAGGGGCCCCACAGCCGAGGCCCCAGAGATAAACAGAGGTCGCCACAGCCGGATCCCCAAGCAACCCCGGCAGCAGGACAGGATAGGCAGAGACCAGCTGCTGGCAGGAACCAAAGGAAGCCGCCCCCCAGACCCCCCGCCCCCCCAGCTGGAATCCAGCAGCCACGAGCACAGGCAGCAGGGCCAGCCGAGGCGGCAACACCACCTGAGCCCGGTAGGAGACCACCATCCCCTGTGCCCAACGCCAACCAACCAAGGGACGGGGAGGATCTGGCCGAGGAGGGAGGAGGAGAACAACAACAACAAGAGGCCAGCCAGGCAACCCCATGGCAGATCACCTGGTCCCGGAGGATAGAGGAGGCAGCCACCTTTGAGGACTTTGAGAGGGTGGTACGAGAGCTTACCCAGGAACTCTCGGAGGCCGCCAGACCAGCAGGAAGGCCAGCCACCAGAAGGGCCCCAGCCACCGCCCGCAACCCGAGAGCCCCAGCCCAGATGGGAGAAAGGGGAGGAAGACGACGGCCACCACAACGCTACGACCCACAGGCAGCATCGCGGCTCCAAAAGCTGTACAGGTCCAACAGAGGAAAGGCAGTGAGAGAAGTCCTCGAAGGGCCCTCCCCGTTTTGCACAGCCCCCAAAGAGGACCTGCACCGCTTCTTCACAGCCATGTTTGACCGTGAGGCCCAAAGAGCTGCCCAGCGCCCGGAAAACCTCCCCCACCTCCCACGGCTAGAGGACCACTGCCTCCTGGAGGGAGACTTCACCCCCCAAGAGGTCAACGCCAGACTCCAGAGAGCCAAAAAAAAACACCGCCCCTGGGAAGGATGGCATCCGCTACGGCCTGCTGAGGAAACACGACCCAGGGTGCCTGGTCCTGGCTGCCATCTTTAACGGCTGCAAGCGCTTCCGACGCACCCCACACCGCCTGGAAGGCTGCCATGACGGTCCTGATCTTCAAAAAGGGGAACCCCGCCGACCTGAGCAACTGGAGGCCAATCTCGCTCTGCAGCACACTCTACAAAATGTACGCCAGCTGCATTGCTGCCCGCATCACCAGCTGGGCCCTGGCTGGCTCGGCCGTCAGCTCACAGCAGAAGGGCTTCATGAACTGCGAGGGGTGCTACGAACACAACCTCCTCCTCCAGATGGTCCTCGACACCGCCCGCCGCTCCAAGAAGCAGTGCACCGTGGCCTGGCTGGACCTTTCCAACGCCTTTGGCTCTGTCCCACACAGCCACATCTTTGAGACCCTAAAGGAATTCGGCATGCCCGAGGACTTTCTAGACCTCGTCCGGGAGCTCTACGCCGGCTGCTCCACCACCATCCGAGCGACGGAAGGAGAGACGGAAGCCATCCCCATCAGGGCTGGAGTGAAGCAAGGGTGCCCTCTCAGCCCCATCATCTTCAACCTGGCCATGGAGCCCCTTCTCCGGTACATCGCCCACGGCCCGGGAGGCTTCCCCCTCCACAACCAGAAGGTAAGCGTGCTGGCCTACGCGGACGACCTGGTCCTCGTCGCCGAGACACCTGAGGAGCTGCAAGAGATGCTCGACGCCGCCTCCACCGCAGCCGACTGGATGGGCCTGAGATTCAACGCCAGGAAGTGTGCGTCCCTACACGTCCATGGGGCACACCAAGACCGGGTCCTCCCCACCATGTTCACCATCCAAGGGGAGCCCATGGCCTTCCTGGCAGACAGGGAGACCTACCAACACCTTGGGACTCCCACAGGCTTCCGGGCCCAACAGACACCTGAGGCCACCATCCAGTCCATTGTAGAGGACGCCGGGAAACTGGACAGATCCCTCCTCGCTCCCTGGCAGAAGATGGACGCCCCTCCGAACGTTCATCCTGCCCAGGATTTCGTTCGTCCTCAGAGGCTCAGCTGTCGCCAAGGTGCCACTTAACAAAGCGGACCGTACCATCACCGGCACGCTGAAGAAATGGCTGAACCTGCCAAAGAGGGCCACCAACGACATCCTTCGTGTGCCGCTGCAGAAGGGAGGGGCTGCCATTCCTAAAATGGGAGACCTCCGGGACATTGCCGCCGTCACCCATGCCTTCCGCCTCCTCACCTGCCCGGACAGCGCTGTGAAATCAGTTGCGTATGGCACCCTTCGTGTTGTGGCACGGAAAAGGCTTGCCCGGGAGCCCTCGGGCGAGGACCTGGCCGCCTACCTCAGTGGGTCCCTGGAAAACGAATTTGGCCGTGACGGAGGGGACTTTGCCTCCCTTTGGACTCGCACCAGGAACGCCACACGCCGCCTCAATAAACTCATTGGCTGCCAGTGGGCCTGGAACCAGGCAGAGAACCAGCTCAACATCGTCCTGGTCCAAGGAGAACCCCCGGTGCTAAACATGGTAACAGCTGGAGGCAGGAGGTCCCTGGAGCGCACCCTGAAGATCATGCTCCGGGAGAAATACGGCAATGACCTGAGGAGGAAGCCAGACCAGGGCAAGGTCTTCGAGGTCACCTCCCAATGGGACAGCAGCAACCACTTCATGTCCCAAGGGGACTACACCCGCTTTGCTGACTGGCGGTTCATACATCGAGCCCGCCTCAACGTGGTCCCCCTCAACGGAGCAGTCAAGCACGGCGCCAGGGACAAGCGATGTCGCCGCTGCGGCCACCCCAACGAAACCCTGCCCCACGTCCTTTGCGGCTGCCAACCCCACTCCACGGCCTGGAAACACCGTCACGATGCAGTGGTCCAACGCCTGGCCAACGCCATCCCACCAGCCAAGGGAACCATCTGTCTGAACAGGTCAGTGGCTGGCACAGGAAGCACCTTGAGACCTGACATCGTGGTCCGAGACGAGGCCCGGAAAAAGATCATCATGGTCGACGTCACCATCCCCTTCGAGAACCGGAGGGAAGCCATGACAGCAGCCAGGGACAGAAAACACCAAAAATATGCTCCTCTGGCTGACTCCCTCAGGGCCCAGGGCTACGAGGTGTCTGTCCACGCGCTCCTGGTGGGTGCCCTGGGGGCTTGGGACCCACAGAACGAACACGTGCTGAAATCCTGTGGAGTGGGGAGGAACTATGCAAAGCTGATGCGGAAGCTGATGGTATCCGACACCATCCGGTGGTCCAGGGACATCTACGTGGAGCACATCACCGGACACCGCCAGTACCAGGACCCACCGCGCCTCCACCACCCGAGAGAGGACAACCCCCAGCCAGCCCGCTCCCCTAGCTCAGGAGGGGAAGGGCGGCCGAGAGCGTAAACCCCCAAGGTGCCCCCCCGACCAGTGAGGGGGGGCACCCAGGTTTGCCCCACCCATTGCACTAGGGGCAAGCCACAGACTGAAGCCCCGGAGCCTGACAGGACTGTAAGGCTCTGGGGCACCCTGGGGGGCCTGCCCCCCACCCTTGGCAGGATGTGACCGGAGGACCCTCCGCTCCCACGACCTTGGACTATGTGCCACAAAACTTTGTTAAACTGTTCCATGCAATCCGGAGAAGGACTCTGCATACCATGTTGTACTACCTCGTTTATTTATTAATGAATAAGTGCCTTTGTTTTGTATGTATGCAACCTTATGCTCTGTACTGTTTTGCCTTGAATTGCATGCTTTAAAATGACTCCCCCGCCTTCCACGCCAGTGAAGCCAGTGTCTGCTGCGGAGACCATCCACGGAGGACCCCTGGACCCGGAGGAAACCCCCCCTGAGGTCGAGACTCCACGTCTGGAGGATGCCATCGGCGGAAGAAGACTGGCCCGGCACAGCTGGCCACGTGCAAGGAGGAGACCGGGCCCCGTCCCGTCTCCTGGATTTTTGGACATTCTCTGTGAAAATATAAAAGGGACTTTATTACTGCCTGTAACGTGTCTGCATACCAAATATGTACTTGACTACCAGTTGCCAACTGTAGCTTTTATTTTCTGTGTTTTTGTATGCAGCCGTAACTGCGGGATCTGTTTATGCACTACTATTCACTACCTCGTTGTATGTTTAACATTCTCTAATAAAATAAATCTGTTCTTATCAGTTTAATATCTGATACGTCCTCTATTTGAGGACTATATATTAAATGGATTTTTGGAACTGGGAGATGGAATAGGGGCTTGCTCCATCCACTCCACGCATCGACCTGGTATTGCAGTACCTCCAGGAACGGTGCACCCTCCCCTCTGGGGGGAATCTCTCTGGTTCAAAAAACAGATTGGAAAAAAATGCAGGAGTTTGGGCAGAAGGGGCTCTCCTCCATGGCAGATGGTGGAGCAAGCAAGCCTCTGTTCCATCTCCCTGTTCCCAAAACCCATTTCCTGTCTAGTCTACAATTAGAGGCTGTGAAGCCCATGCCCCCCCCCAAATGTTGCTGCCTGCTCTTCCTGATCTGCTCTGTTCAAACCAGAGAAGGCTCTCCATTACCTTGTTTTACCTGCCTCCTGTATTACCCAGCAGTTGCCTTGATCGTGTACAGAGGTAACCTTATTATGCTCTGGGCCGTTTCGCCTTAATCCACATGGCTTAAAAGGACCTCCCCGCTTCCCAAGCCAGTGTCCTCTGCAGAGAACGCCCACAGAGAGCCGCTACCAGTGGCACCAGTGGTACTTTCGGCACTCCACAGACATTTTGGACCACAACTCCCAGATTTCCAAGCCTAGATTGCCAATGACAAAGGATTGTGGGATTTGTGGTCCAAAACATATGGAGTGCCAAAGGTGTGCCAGAGGAGACCCACCACCAACAATATCACGCCAACCTGAAGAACTCACATCTGGAGAAAGCCACCAGCCAAAGAATGAGACCAGGTTTGGCCCTCTCTCTGGATTTTTTTGGACATTCTCTTCGGAATCCAGTATTAAACCTCCTAATGCAGTGGTGACAAACCTTTGGCACTTCCGATGTGTTGGGCCACAACTCCCAGAATTCCGAGCCTAGACTGCCACTGCCAAAGGACTGTGGGTGTTGCGGTTCAAAACATCTGGAGTGCCAAAGGTTCGTCACCACTGCCCTAGTGTGTCACAGCTCTGAAGCCCATTGGGATACCCCAATTGCCAGCAGCATTTGGAAAAAAATAAAACTAGAATAGTGGGACCTGTTTATCCACTCATTTTTCTCTACCTCATAGTATGCTGAAATATTATCGGATAAAGTTACTTTGCTCTTTCCCATTCTGGATCTGAATCATCCACCATTTGAGGAATATATTCAATGAAAATATTTTTATACAGTATTAGCTCCCCGCACACCTTCCACAACTACCCCACTCAGTTCTTTGCTATAATTTCAAGTTGAAGTATAAACCAGAAAATATTATTCGGTTTTTGTAATGTTATATATATTGTAATAGTCTGTTTTATCATGTAAATGGCCCAGAGTGGCTTCCCATCAGATGGGTGGAATATAAATAGAATCAATCAATCAATCAATCAATCAATCAATCAATCAATCAATCAATCAATCAATCAATCAATCAATACCCCTCAACAGCAATCCATTGTGTGCCTGCGTGGAGCAGGGGGATGGACCTTATAAGCCACTTCCAACTTCATTCTTCTGTGAAAAAGAGAAATCAAGTGTGTGTGTGTGTGTGGGGGGGGGGGGGGGGGGGGGGAACCAAAGTAACATAAGATAAGATGGAGGATAAATTGAAGAGGAGAGCAGCAGAGGGCGGAAGGAGCCTCCTCCTGTCCTCCCCGGTTCCCTTTCCCTGCTTCTACTGCCAGGCCTCAAAGTGGGGGGGGGGAGAGACCCTCCACTTCCTTGCAAAAGGCACACTCTCTTCTCTTCGCAGGTGACTTGGAGTGGCTTCCGTCCACAGCGAGAGAGACAGCCGCCAGGAGAAAAGGGGCCCAAGCCAGGGTTGCTGCCATCATGAGTGCTGAGTTCCAATTAGGTACACATTTCCAAGCTAATCTCGGATTTTTTCCAGTCAGAAAACAGACTCAAATAATTCCTGGCCGGCGAGAGAAAATGGATAGGAAAAAACCCCAAAAGAATTTGTTTCCAATGCTGAGACCGGCCTCCTTAGGCAGACAGGGCAAGGGGGGTGTCGTGCAGTTTTCCTGAGGTTACAAGGTTTTAAATACACCGGAAAGAAAGGCAATTTGACCCAGAAACAAAAACACATCTGGCAGATATCCTATGAGCCGAAGGGTCACTGGGGTGGGGGTTTACAGGGGGAAATGGGCCTATAATAGGGAAGGATCACAAGTTACAAGTAAACAACCAAGGAGAGACTGTATTACACACAAAGCCACTAGCAGAATATTTAATGGCAGGAGACTGAGGTCACAGGCTACCTGAGAGAAAACATTTGTTACCCAAAGCACCAGATCCGGAAGGAGGGGAGGAGACCAAGAGTTTTGCCAGCAGGAGATTCAGCATCGTCCAGAGGCCCTTAGCTGTAAAAGGAGGGAGCGCTCATGTAGCATTTTTTTTCCAATTTAGGATTACCCAACAGGGAGACTGGCGATACCTCTTTTACAGCATGAAAGTCATTCTGTTACTTAGGAACATAAAATATGACTATGCACAATCTGAGTTGTCATAAAATTATCACAACTAGCATATTAAAATATAGTTTATCCAAACAATTATTACAAACAGAATTTACTTTTTAAATATTTATTTGTATGTGTAAGTAACAAATGAGGTGCGTAGATGCCCTGAGCACATTCAGTCTTGCCTGATCTCAGAAGCTAAGCAGGGTCGGCCCCAGGCTAGGAACTGGCAAGCCACTCCAGTATTCCTGCCAAGAATACTCCATGGACATGGGATCACGGCAAGTTGGTTGACTGTACAATAACAAGAAGCAATAAATGGAGTAACAATCTCCTGAACAGTTTACTAGTTTATATGGAACAAAACTACTACTCTACAATACAATGTTTAAAAATCCAGAATTAACAATTATTCATGTTTCCTCTTGACTGTATTAAATAAAAATGCAGTGGACCCCCGTATAAAAGTGGTTTGTTTAACAGAAAATCAGCTTAAAGGAAAAAAAATTCCAGAGACGGGGAAAATCACTTAACAGTGTGAAGTCACGGTGAAAAGATAAAAATTTTAGGACCTTTGGACCGGTTCCGCGAACCGGCAGGCACTGCCAGCGGAAGCCCAGACAGTCACAAGCATACCGGTTTTTACCCCATTCAAAAATACCCAACCGTTCCCGAGCTATCGGGCAGAAAGCGGCTTGCCCCCCTTCGGCAGCCAGAAAAAGCCTTGGGACGCGCTGTAGACTGAGGAAAATTGACTTGCGGGGGCTTCAAATTCACACCCTCTTCAAATGTAACCATTTCAAGTACCTCTGCGGCAAGATAATTGCCGCTGGGGGCCAGTAACTCAGCAGGGAGGCTAGATAAGCCTAACCGCGCGCCTCCACCAATCAGAGCCCCAGCGCCCCGGCCTCATCCATCAATGTCCAATTAATTCTCAACCATAAGGGGGCTCTGCGGGAGACCTTTAAACTACTAAACTAGCAGCCAGCCGCTCCTCTGCCAGCCCCCACCTTTCCTTCCGATTTCAATATCCTCAAAGGGAGCCGGTTTGCTCCTCCACTTCTCCCCCCTCCCATCCAGTTCCAATGCAACCCTATGGAGCTTTCAACTCCATGCTTTCCTATGGAGAGCAGGCGATCCTCCGAAACCTCGACAGATCGGTGGCTTATGGCGGAGATTTCGAGTCTACCTCCCAGTGTCCTTTAACTCTTTCCTGCCCTCTACTATCTAACTGTCCTTGCTCCTTTGTTAACCCCTCCTTGGCCGTTTCCTCCTCGATCTTCTAAGACACTTTAACCCTCTTTCCTTCTCTCCTCTCTTGTCCATTTCCTTCTGGATTTTCTATAGCACCATTACCCCTCCTCCTCCCCTGCCCATTCACTCCAGGAGTTCTCACGATATATTAACTCTCACCTGTCCAGTCCCTCTCTGTTCACCTGTTCCAAATCCTGAGCCTTCCCCCACCCCTGTCACCCCCTTTGTCACCCAAAGGACCTGCCAAGGATCCTGTAAGCCCTAAAAGAGTTGTTGTACAAGTCTTAGACTGGTTTATACCTCCTTCATTCGGACTAACGGAGTGAAAACCACCAATGACACTGGCCTTTTTGCCAAAGCACTGGTTTCCTCGCCCACCCTCGGCACTAGCCAAAAAGCCTTTTTTTCTTTCCTCTCCTTGCCCCCTCCTCCTGGCTTTCCCTCATTTCCATCGTTTCATTTCCCCTTCCCAACTCTAAATCCCATCAACTGGGGCCGAGAAGAAGCGGCGCACAGACAACTAAAAGATGGTGGGTCCTGCATGGCTGGAAAAAGAGGTTGAAGCCTCCATCATCGCCTGGGTCTCTGTCACGTATCCTCAACAGCTGCCTTCCAGGGATCAACACCTCGAATAGCATGCCATTAGATTGTCATCAGCGGCCAAGGACACTTTTTCATTGTTTCATTTACACCTGGAGAGAACTTGTATGTTCACATCTGCACTCCCTGAAGCCATAAGACCACTCCTATAGAATTTACATCTTTGTGCCTTTACACCTTTGTATCTTTCCAGCACGCCTGAACATAATCCTATTATGATTTGTGTCCCCATGTATCAAACCACTGTGTCTCCTAAATGTTTGTGTGTATGGGCCCATCGACCCTTCCTACCCCCCCACTGATGTTGGTAATTGCTTTCTGCCACCTCCTATTGTCTCGCTGATACTTCCAGTTTACCGACACCCAAGAACAATGCCACACTTCCCTGTCTCCATTGAGGCACCCAGTCTGGTATTTGCATAAGCCCTGACCAATCTCTGGGATTGGCGCCGCCCAGGGAAAGGAAGGGGGAAAAAGTCAATAAAAGTTGGAACTCATTGCATGTGCGGGGTCGGACATCTTAGCCCGGTTGGAAGGCGGATGTTCACCTACTATTCTTTATTGGGCTCAATAAATTCAGTATTCCTCGGATTTCTCGCGTTGAATCTTTATTGGCTTCAGTTGGGATTCAGCGGACCTCAGTGGGGCTAGCCCATCTGAGAAACATTTTCTAGGCCTTTTTTGGGTCTTTTCATTGGCGAGCCAGCCAGGAGCTTTGGAAAGGAGTTAAGACTCCCCAAAACCCCTCTCTGGCCACCTCCAAATTCGTTGGCCCCCGGTTTTGGGAGCTACCTTTCCAAGCGGCTTTAAAGGTAAAACTGGGACTGGTCAATTCCCTTTTTGGCGCCACCTGGCCATTTGCTGGGAAAAGGGGAACTGAACTCGCCCAGCAGACCCTTGCAAGCCCCGGACGAAAGGAGGAGAAATCCGAGCTAGGGTTTTTTCCTTCACAGCTATCCAGACGAAGGACAGAGCCAGGAGTCTGAACCAAGGACAGCACACAGAAGCCTGGTGAGAGCTCTACTTTGGGGAGTGTGGGACGCCCTGGACCCCTTTAGGTGTCCGCCCAAGAGCTTATTGGCCCCTTTTTCAGGGTGGGGGGGAAGAGGCTTTTCCTGCGTTCAGGGCCATCACACCGACATAAGGCCACCGCTTGTGCCACGAGCATTAAAAAGAAAAATTAAGGAATTTAATTGGATATACGCTCGGGGAGAAAGAGGTACTGCTAGGCAGACCTTCGCAACCGGCTGGCAGGGCGAGATCGCGAGTGAGACGGGGGTTGACGAACCCCTGACGAAGTGTACTGAATCATTAGGATTCGGACCTCGGCAAGCAACGTCTCCCGGATCTTTGGGGGGTCAGTTGGTCTAGGAACCGAATTGACCCGGGGTACATTGTTTAGAATTGTGTTAGGGAACTCCCCGACTAACTAGTGAAATGGGGAACGAGCTGTCCACTAATGGAGGTGCCAAGACCCCGCTTAAAAGCGCCTTGGACCACTTCCCCGCCCTTTTGGACCCGGGGACAAAGTGTAGGAAGGAGAAATTAGTAAAATTGTGCAGGGACGTATGGCCCCTATATCACTTGGGTCAGGACCTTCCCCGATGGCCCCGCGAAGGGACCCTTGGGGAGACCCTCCAGAATTTAGAACGCTACCTGTGGCAAAACTACAAGGCAGCAGAATTGCCATATTTACACATCTTTTATAACTTGGGGGAAGAAGCCACCCTGTGCAGGGAAGACGGTCATGAGCCCCAGTTCATAAAGCGGCTGGGGAAGCTCGCAGCGATAGCAGCCCCAGAAGTGAGACCGGCCGCCAGTAAAATTCTTTTCGGGGGAGGTCCTCCCCGAACAAAAAACTCCGAGGAAGAAGACTTCCCACCCCCCTACGTTCCTAACCCCCCTCATCCCCACGGGGAAAGTCACCAAAACGGGGGTCCCTTAGCTCCCACCACTTCCCGGCTTCCTCCCACCACTTCCCCTCCTCCTCCTCCCCTGAGCCTCCCACCTTCCCCCGCACCAGGGGAAGGGCACCCCACGGCTTCACCGCCTCCCCTCTCCCCCGCCCCTTCTCCCGAAACTGTGAGGCGCTCCGAGCGGGCTCGAAAAGCGCCAGAGAGATTCACCCCAAATGCCCCAGGGACCTCTGCCGGGCCGGTAGGGCAGTTCCCCCTCCGGCAAGTCCCGGGGCCGCGAGGTCTGGTTTTTGTCCATACCCCATTCAATACCTCCGACCTCTATAATTGGAAACAGGGGCTGCCTCCCTATCGGGAGAGCCCGCAACAATATGTAGATCTGGTCAACAGGATCATTTCAACACACCGCCCCGATATCCCCGACCTCTTCTCCCTTCTATCTGCCCTCTTAAATGAGGAAGAACGCCGCCAAGTAATGGGAAAAGCCTATGAGGCTTATTCCGAATGGCGACGGACTTATATCCAGGGGCTCCCCAGGAGGGACGAGGGAGATAACGGCCCAGACCCCCCACATCCTCCCACTGCAGAGGAGACACTCTGTTTGAACCCCCCTCCAGCTGCCAATGACCCCAATACGGAATTTGGCCGGGTGGTGATAGAGGCAGCACGCCAAGCCGTCCGAGACGGACTTAAGAAGGGGGTCCCCCGGGTGGTAAACTACCAGAGGGTTTATAATACGATCCAAGACCCAAATGAGACCCCGGCTGAGTTCTTAACTCGACTTAAGGATGCCTTCCGTAGGCATACCGATGTAGATCCCGAAGAACCGGGCAATTTGGCAGCAATTCGGACTACCTTCATAGCGCAAGCCGCCCCTGACATCCGAAAAAAACTACAAAAACTCCCAGCCCCGGCAACCCAGCCGTTGGAAACTCTAATCCAGACGGCTTTTCAAGCCTACTACCAACGGCCGGAGGTAGAGGAGGCGAAATCAGAACAAAAAATGAAAAAGAAAGCCTCTCTACTAGCCGCGGCGATGCAGCCCTACTGGCAGTCAAATCCTGTTCCCGGGCTACCGCCAAGGGCTCCCTACAGGGACCGTGGCCATTGCCTCTCTTGTGGGGCCCCAGATCACTGGGTCAGGGACTGCCCTCAAAGGGGGAACTATCGAAGGGAGTTGCGGGTATTCAATCCAACCCCCCCGTGGCCCCAGACCCGAGGCTGGCACAATCCTTCTGGAGCGCCCGGCCAATATCCAACTCCCTACCCCCATCCTCCTGTCCAAGCTGAACCCCCAAATTACCACCCGCCACACGGCCAAGCCCAGGATCGTGGCGAGGGGACCGTCCCCCACATACAGGGAGATCGGTATCCCTGTGAGGTGAGGACAGCCCCCCTTCCTCAGCCCCGAGCCCTGATGGCCGCTACTGAAAGGGAACAGGAATGACACACCTCCGGAGGCGACCCCCTGTTCCGGACCCCCGAGCCTCTGGTGGAGATAGAAGTAGGGGGTCAAAATGCAAGGTTTTTGGTAGATACAGGGGCCACTTTCTCAGTCTTGAATACCCCGGGGGATCTCCCCCTAATCCAGTCCCTCACAACCCCAGTCGTGGGGGTGGGGGGAACGATAACCCAAGCTCCAGTCACCCAACCCCTCCCCGTCTCCCATACCTCTCATTCCTTCCTGGTCCTTCCCCGGTGTCCGTTAAACCTCATGGGGAGAGACCTTCTCTGTAAGCTCCGGGCCACCATACATTGTGACCCCGGAGGCATTCGCATTACCTTTCCCTCCTCCCTTTCCCACCTATGTTATGCGAGCTCTCCCGTACCTCAGGACCCGCCGCCTTCATGGTCCAAGGTGAATCCTGAGGTCTGGTATACCGGGAAGCCAGGGTGTGCTATCTACGCCACCCCCCACCAAGTTCCCCTGAAACCAGGCGCTCTCCCCGTTTCTATTAAGCAATATCCAGTAAAAGTCGAAGCTCGATTCGGCCTCTTAGACACAATTAATAATTTCCTCGGCGAAGGGCTTCTAGTCCCCATAGACTCTCCGTGGTGCACCCCCATCTTCCCGGTCCCCAAGTCGGACCGGACTTGGAGGATGGTTCAAGACCTTAGAGAAGTGAATAGTCGAACCCAACTACTCCACCCTATTGTCGCTAACCCCCATACCCTCCTGACCACCCTTACCCGCTCCCAGGTCTGGTACACGGTGATAGACCTGAAGGATGCCTTCTTTTGTATTCCCCTGGCCCCTGAGTCCCAGCCTATCTTTGCCTTTGAATGGGAAGACCCGGTCACTCGGGTCAAATCCCAGCTGGCCTGGACGAGGCTGGCCCAAGGATACTGTAACAGCCCCCGGGTGTTCGCCCAAGCACTAGCCAGTGACCTTCGATCTTTCTCAGCTCCAGGGGCCACAATCCTCCAGTATGTCGATGACATTTTGGCTGTTCATTCGGATCGAGACTCGCTCGAAGCCCAATCCGTAGCCCTTTTGAACCATTTAGCAACCTGCGGGTATAAAATGTCCCAGAAGAAAATTCAATGGGTGACACAGGAGGTCACTTATCTGGGATACATCCTTAAGGAGGGTACCCGCCTCATTCACCCGTCCCGAATAAAGGCTTTGAATGATCTGAACCCACCCAAAAATGTCAAAGAGCTTCGGTCTTTCCTGGGTGTTGCTGGATTCGGGAGGCTCTGGGTTCCCAATTTTTCTGTCATGGCCAAGCCCCTCTACAAACTCACCACCCAAGAAATGGCGTGGGAATGGACACGGGAGCACCAAAACGCCTGGGAGGCTATTCGGAAATCGCTGGCGCAGGCTACTGCTTTAGCATTGCCAGACCAAACACTCCCCTTTGATTTGTTTATACACGAGCGGGCATCCATTGCCCTAGGGGTCCTCACGCAACCAGTGGGTCCAGAGCGTCTCCCGGTAGCGTACCTCTCTAAGACTCTCGAACCTACCACCTCAG
Source organism: Phrynocephalus guinanensis (assembly GCA_037367245.1). Taxonomy (NCBI): domain Eukaryota; kingdom Metazoa; phylum Chordata; class Lepidosauria; order Squamata; family Agamidae; genus Phrynocephalus; species Phrynocephalus guinanensis. Next base: position 31,852,378 of record CM074744.1, on the reverse strand, counting down.
GGTGGCCAGCTTGCCTTCGGGCGGTGGCTGCAACTGCCCTGCTGGTGACTGAGGCCACTAAAATAACAGCTGGGGCCCCCATCCGTGTCCACTCCCCCCATTCCGTCTCTACCCTACTGGAGCAAAAGCTGCCAGCCTGGGCGACCTCCGCTAGGCTGGCCCGCTATGTCTCCCTCCTCTTAGACAACGATTCGGTCACCCTTCATAGGTCCACCTGTCTTAACCCTGCCACCCTCCTCCCTACTCCTTCCGACTTCCCCCAACATGATTGTCTGGAAACCCTTTCTGTGGTGGTGGGGATCCGCCCTGATCTGTCTTCCGTCCCCCTAGAGTATCCTGAGATGACCCTTTGGACGGACGGGTCTTCTTTTATCCAGGGGGGCGCCCGATATACGGGTTTTGCGGTGGTGGGGGAGAATGGCCCGGTACTCATGCAACCACTCCCTCCCCAGTGCTCGGCTCAGGCGGCGGAACTGGAAGCCCTGATAGCCGCCGCCAAATTGGCCTCCGGGCGGCGGGTTAACATCTTTACCGACAGCCGGTACTGACACCAAACGGACGAGGGCTTCATTGCAAGGGGAAACCGCCTGGCTGCCAAAACCGAAAAGAGGGGGGGGGGAATTGTTGCTATGTTTACCCGAACCTACCCCTTTCCCTGCCAGCCCCGAAGGCCCTTCCCCTCTCATCCCTAGATCCCCCGAGTCCGAAACTGCCCCACTCTATTCCGCCCAAGACAGTCTACAGTCCGGTGGGAAGTGGGAGAATGGCTGGTGGGTCGTGGACAATCTTGTACAAATACCCACGGCAATTCTACCTCACCTAGTCCAGAGATTTCATAGCGGCTCCCATTCCTCTGGGCGACACCTATTTCGATGGCTAAAACAGCGTTATTTCCACCCCAATCTCCTGCCTGTTTGTAAAACAATAGCCTCCTCCTGTCTCATCTGCCTCCGGAACAACCCGAGGGGAACTAAACCCATACCAAAGGGGGTTCTACGGAAGGCCACTTATCCAGGGGAAGCATGGCAGGTAGATTTCACGGAAATGCCCAGAGCCGGAGCCAAGCGAAACCTGTTGGTATTCGTAGACCTCTTCAGCGGGTGGCCTGAGGTGATCCCTTGTAGAACCCAGACCGCCAGGGAAGTAGTGCAGGCTCTCGTGGAGCATTTGATCCCCACGCACTCCCTACCCCTTGGTCTGGAAAGTGACAACGGGCCACACTTTGTATCCCAGGTGGTGCAGGGAGTGGCCACATACCTTCAAATTAACTGGTCCCTCCATTCGGCTTACAGACCACAGGCCTCTGGAAAAGTTGAGAGGCTAAACCAAACCCTAAAAAGGCAATTGGCTAAGATCTGCCAGGAGACGGGACTCAAATGGCCAAAAGCTCTCCCCATTGCTCTTACCCGCATCCGAGCCACCCCCACCTCCCACTTAGGACTGTCCCCCTTTGAACTCCTCTACGGTCGCCCCTTTGTTGCCCTGCCCCCAAAACCAGGTTCTGAGGACCAGGCCTTACCTGCCTACTTTAGGGAGTTGGAGGGGTTTTTCTCTTCCCTCTCTAAGCAGGTCGCCGCAGCCATCCCACCCCGAAGAGATCTTCCAATCGAAGTCCACCCGGGGGACTGGGTCCTGGTTAAAGAGCTACACCCTACCTGCTTAGAGGCAAAGTGGTCATCTCCACGCCAAGTGCTGCTCAGCACGCCTACAGCTGTAAAGGTGGAAGGGATCAAGTCTTGGGTTCACCTGTCCCGGATCAAGACCGTTCCCCCACCCGGGGAGGAATGGGCATGTCAACAGCTGGAGCCTCTCCGCCTTAAGCTCACCCGGCGGAGGGAGAAAGAAGCCCCCCCACCTGACCCTGACCCTGTCGCTTCCCTACACCCTCTGTTGGATGAGGAACTGACCGCTGTCTTCCGTACTTGACAGCGGGAGCCAGCCCCACCCCCTGAGACTCTGCTTGGACTTACTCCACTTGGACTCATTTTCTTCCTTGTTGGGACTCTTTGGACTCGAACACTGGGACGCTCAAACTCCCTCTGACACCCTTAGCTGCCGACTCTACCCGCTGCCAGCCTGCCCTCCGGGGGCCCCAGGACCGGCCCGTGACGCCCGCCACACATTGAGCCCCGTGGTAAGTATTGACTCCCTCTCTCTCTCCCTCTCTCTCTCCCTCTTTTTCATCCTCGCCTATCTCCGAACCTCCCCTGAAACTTCACACCCCATTATGGCCTCCCGTGTGATTTTTATCTTCACTACCTTCTGGGTCCTCTCCCCTCTTTTCGGAAAGACATTGGCAGGGTGGGACGCGAACACATTCCACATGATGGTACACAACATGACGGAAACTCTGAATGTCACCGATTGTTGGGTGTGCGCCTTTGGGCCACACCACATACAGGCAGGATGGCCTATCATGCCTACTGCCTGCCTAGAACCACAAGATTGGAACAAAACCCATTTATATACGGTGACCCAAGCAACCAATGAGAAAGTAACAGACCCGGACCAATTCACCCTCAGCTACCAGCAACACTGGCCCCTGGCGCCCATTTGTGTCACCTGGCATAACCAGCCTACACACAGGTTAGCACATGAGGGTTCACAAATTCCCTTTCAGCAATTGGGAGATTACCCATATTGTAATTGTACGGTGGACGTGGGAGATCACCCTAGTGGGGAACCCCATCCAACCCCTAGTTGCCTACCGCAATACATTCAACACAACAAACGGGTCAACATGTCCCTCAACCAAATTCAAACAACTTACTCGGCCATCCTCAACGTAGTACTCCACGGCCTACCACAGGGAGTATTTTGGGTCTGTGGCACATGGGCAGGACGGGTCCTCCCAGCCGCTTGGAACGGATCCTGTACCTTGGGAACTCTAATGCCTGCTGGTATACAATTTTACCACAAGAACCAGCCTGCCTCTGCATGGGTACCACCTCACCATCTCCATAGGCAAAAGCGGGCTTATGATGAGACAAAGGGATACGACCCTGACCGTACTTTCCTGACTGAGGGAGAACGCTTTGCCTCCATCCTTTTTCCTGCCTGGGGGGTAGCTATAAATGTCCGCCAAATCCGCCGGCTATCGTATCAACTCGAGGCGTTAGCAAATGATACTGCTGATGTGGCCTCCGCTTTACAAACTGAAATAACATCAATTGCGGAGACCTTAGTCCAATATAGATTAGCGTTAGACTTTTTATTGAGTAGGGCGGGCGGCTTCTGCCAGTGGCTAAATCAAACCCGATGCTGCCATTTTATTGATCAAAGTGGACGCATCACCACAGACATAGCGAAAATTCGGCGCGTTGCCTCCGCCATACAGGCCACCTACTCAGACAACAGCGCTTCCCTTTGGAATTGGCTTACAAGCTGGATTCCCGGCTCTAATTGGCTAAAAGAGCTCTTTGTGGGCCTCATTGGACTCTTGGTAATGCTTGTGATTATGAGTGCCGTGATCCACTGTGCCATTCACTATGTGACAAAACGGTATTCCCTAGTCCGGTAAGGCGAGCCGCCGCCCGCAGCGGCAGGCGACATAAGGCTGCTTGCTGGAAGGTGATCCTGTCGGACACCTTCAACCCGAAAAGGGGGGAAATGTGAAGTCACGGTGAAAAGATAAAAATTTTAGGACCTTTGGACCGGTTCCGCGAACCGGCAGGCACTGCCAGCGGAAGCCCAGACAGTCACAAGCATACCGGTTTTTACCCCATTCAAAAATACCCAACCGTTCCCGAGCTATCGGGCAGAAAGCGGCTTGCCCCCCTTCGGCAGCCAGAAAAAGCCTTGGGACGCGCTGTAGACTGAGGAAAATTGACTTGCGGGGGCTTCAAATTCACACCCTCTTCAAATGTAACCATTTCAAGTACCTCTGCGGCAAGATAATTGCCGCTGGGGGCCAGTAACTCAGCAGGGAGGCTAGATAAGCCTAACCGCGCGCCTCCACCAATCAGAGCCCCAGCGCCCCGGCCTCATCCATCAATGTCCAATTAATTCTCAACCATAAGGGGGCTCTGCGGGAGACCTTTAAACTACTAAACTAGCAGCCAGCCGCTCCTCTGCCAGCCCCCACCTTTCCTTCCGATTTCAATATCCTCAAAGGGAGCCGGTTTGCTCCTCCACTTCTCCCCCCTCCCATCCAGTTCCAATGCAACCCTATGGAGCTTTCAACTCCATGCTTTCCTATGGAGAGCAGGCGATCCTCCGAAACCTCGACAGATCGGTGGCTTATGGCGGAGGTTTCGAGTCTACCTCCCAGTGTCCTTTAACTCTTTCCTGCCCTCTACTATCTAACTGTCCTTGCTCCTTTGTTAACCCCTCCTTGGCCGTTTCCTCCTCGATCTTCTAAGACACTTTAACCCTCTTTCCTTCTCTCCTCTCTTGTCCATTTCCTTCTGGATTTTCTATAGCACCATTACCCCTCCTCCTCCCCTGCCCATTCACTCCAGGAGTTCTCACGATATATTAACTCTCACCTGTCCAGTCCCTCTCTGTTCACCTGTTCCAAATCCTGAGCCTTCCCCCACCCCTGTCACCCCCTTTGTCACCCAAAGGACCTGCCAAGGATCCTGTAAGCCCTAAAAGAGTTGTTGTACAAGTCTTAGACTGGTTTATACCTCCTTCATTCGGACTAACAGAGTGAAAACCACCAATGACACTGGCCTTTTTGCCAAAGCACTGGTTTCCTCGCCCACCCTCGGCACTAGCCAAAAAGCCTTTTTTTCTTTCCTCTCCTTGCCCCCTCCTCCTGGCTTTCCCTCATTTCCATCGTTTCATTTCCCCTTCCCAACTCTAAATCCCATCAACTGGGGCCGAGAAGAAGCGGCGCACAGACAACTAAAAGATGGTGGGTCCTGCATGGCTGGAAAAAGAGGTTGAAGCCTCCATCATCGCCTGGGTCTCTGTCACGTATCCTCAACAGCTGCCTTCCAGGGATCAACACCTCGAATAGCATGCCATTAGATTGTCATCAGCGGCCAAGGACACTTTTTCATTGTTTCATTTACACCTGGAGAGAACTTGTATGTTCACATCTGCACTCCCTGAAGCCATAAGACCACTCCTATAGAATTTACATCTTTGTGCCTTTACACCTTTGTATCTTTCCAGCACGCCTGAACATAATCCTATTATGATTTGTGTCCCCATGTATCAAACCATTGTGTCTCCTAAATGTTTGTGTGTATGGGCCCATCGACCCTTCCTACCCCCCCCCCCACTGATGTTGGTAATTGCTTTCTGCCACCTCCTATTGTCTCGCTGATACTTCCAGTTTACCGACACCCAAGAACAATGCCACACTTCCCTGTCTCCATTGAGGCACCCAGTCTGGTATTTGCATAAGCCCTGACTGCTACCAGGGACCACCCAGGACTGCCCCCAACCAACCCCCAACCCCTTCTGATTGGGTCATTTGAACTGCCCCTGACCAATCTCTGGGATTGGCGCCGCCCAGGGAAAGGAAGGGGGAAAAAGTCAATAAAAGTTGGAACTCATTGCATGTGCGGGGTCGGACATCTTAGCCCGGTTGGAAGGCGGATGTTCACCTACTGTTCTTTATTGGGCTCAATAAATTCAGTATTCCTCGGATTTCTCGCGTTGAATCTTTATTGGCTTCAGTTGGGATTCAGCGGACCTCAGTGGGGCTAGCCCATCTGAGAAACATTTTCTAGGCCTTTTTTGGGTCTTTTCAACAGAATCGCCTGTGGGGTGAATCCGTACAACAGAAAAACAGTCGCAGTTGGGGATTAATCCATTTTCAATGCATTCCTATGGGAAATTTGTACAAAGGAAAATTTGCTGAACCGAATTTTATTTGCAATGAACTAATTTCTTTATGCAAGGTACCACTGTAAAATAAAAACCTCATTCTCATAAAAACAATTGAAGAGGGAGAAATGTATAAAAGATAGTGGGACTAAGTTTCAATGATATTTTTTAAAAATGATTTGGAAAATAGTTGAACACCCTGTCTTAAAATATTTTATTCATGTTAAAATAGAACACTCAAAACAAAAGGGTTCAGGATTTTTTTAAAAAAAAATCTGCCCCCCCCCCCCCCCCCCCCCAGCTAGGGCATTCCTAGCCTTGACCTGGAATATCTCACCAAGAATAACATACAAAATACAAAAACTGGCAATATCTTTGCGAGTCATTAAAAAAAATCATGATGTAATAAATACGTTTTTGTGAATTAAACACCAACTCCTCAGTTCTGTGATCACTTTAAGCTGAAGAACTTTAAAATCATCACACAATGAACCAAAGCATGTTTGGTTTTTTAGTGGTCCATCGCCTACTTTTACATTTGTCTTTTAGCTATGAAAACCATAACTGCATCTCATTGGAAGTGTCTGGATCGATGGTTTTCAACCAATAATAGTACGAATATCTCCAGCAAGACGCAGATATAGAGAGGAGGCAGATGAACATTTTAGTTTGTGATATTACTTTGGGATTTCTGGTCTCAACTCTTCTGTTTTTCCCATCTCCTGTTTGGCTCTGAACACACCCAGCCTAAACAAGAGTTCCGCTCAAAAGCTTGCCTGCTTCTGGTATTGCCAGGGGTCTAATCCAGACCCTTAATTCTGAGATGGAGCACAGGTCTTTTTTCTAAGCAACTGCCCCCAAATGACGACCCTGGTTGTTTGAAAGCAGGGGATGTTTCCGTTCAAATACCAAGCCTGCTTGCTTACTTATTTATTTATGTATTTTATTTTATTTTATTTCTAAACTGCCCATCTGGCAGGGAGGCCAAGCTTCAGCCAAGGTTGAAAGATAAAACATTGCAGTCTATTTTCGCTTGGCTGCTTCACGCCCTCCGCTTACCCGTAACTCACAGGAAACCTCAAAACCCCATAGAAAGGAAGACCGTTTTTGGCGACGCTGGAGGCATTCAAGAGAAATTAAGACAACCCACTGTCAGATAGATCTCCTTTGATTTGGGTTCCTGCATTGAGCAGGGTGGTCTTATTGAAGGGACCCTGCACACAAAATATGACTTTTTAAAAATTGGATTTTTATACCGCCCATCTGGCAGCGAGGTCACTCTGGGCGGTTTATGATAAAATATCAGCCAAATGAACAAGCCTAGACCGCACACAGCCACATGAAATTGACGCTTGAATAAAAATCTTTATTTCTGTCTCAAAAGCCTGAGGGGGAATTACAGCCCAAACACGGCCCTGTTAAGTGACACCTCCTACACCCAGCAGGGAGGGCAGATTCTCCACTTATCACCTCTCCGATAGTATCAGTTGACCCAATAGAAGGCTGTGGGCCCCTCTGGGCGATCAATCACTCTTCCCAAGACAAGGAAGAAAAGGAGAAGACATGTTTGTTTGGGGTCTGGACAATGTTTCCCCCTTTGCAAGCTCCTTTGTCTCCTCTCCCCTTCCCCTGGTGGGGCCTTGTGTTCTATAAACAATGTGCCTTGCTGGTCCTTCTGCATAACTAAAGGTCTCCCTCCCCATAGCCTGTGATCCCCCTCTGTGTGTCAGCCCAACCCCCACCCATTCCTGGGTCAAGGGAAGGTTTACCTTTCTTTGGATGGCAGCACCTCTTTAAACCTAATGTACCCCAATGTAAGCAGGACAGCTATCCACCTTGGTTTGGAAGGCCAGGCTGGTCAGAGGGAGGGAACTTTTTAATTTGTGCAGATTAAAAAAAGTCTTCTGATTATTAAACGGTCATTTCTCCTGATCTCTCTCTCTCTTCCTCAGCCAGATTTACTGAGGGGGAATTCAGCGCTAGCCCAAATTCAACACCAACACCCAAACCCGTTCTCTGATTACCCAGATCTAGCTAGCTGGACAGCTCTGATGACACCAGAGCAAGAAAACCTGGATGGAGACAGCCTGCCTGGGTTCCCATCAGCCTTAGCTAGTCTGATCCGTGGTGAGGCAGGATGGGAGTTATGCTTCATCCCCATCTGGAGGGCTGCCTGGCCTGACGCTCTCTTTGATCTCAGAGTCTTTCTTGGCTGTATTTCAAGACGCTGGAGAATGATCCTTCCACCCCACCCCCCCATTCATGCAAAAGCCCATACACCACCTCTGAAATACAGGCCCTCCCTTGGAAACAAACTAAGGTTCTAGTCCTCATGGTCTGAGAAAAGACCTGCTTTAAAAAAAACAATGCAACTAGCTATGGATGAATTGTGTGACAAAGAGCATTCCAATAAAAGGACAGTATGAATTTTATTTATTTATTTTAATATTTCTATACTGGGCCGATTTTCCCAAAGGAACTCTGGACTGTTTACATAGAAATTAACACATAAGTATTAAGTAAAGCTCCTCTAAGTCAATTACAGAGATCACATTACACCGGCTAGTAAAGGAAGGTCATAGACTACAAGCATAATAAAGCAAGCACCAAGGCACTTATTTACACAACACAGGGGTCACAAGGGGAGATGAGGTCTCCATCCAGGAAACATTGTCCAGATACCCTCAGGGTAGCTCTCCTGCCTTCCCCCACACCAGGGGTCTGCAACCTTTAAGACATAAAGAGCCACTTGGACCCGTTTCCGACGGGGGAAAAAACTGGGAGCCGCAAAACCATTACGACATTTAAAACAAATATATACAACCGCCGCCGCCGTTCTCGCTGTTCCGCCTCAGCAACCGGGCGCTGGGCCAGCTGCCGTTCGAGGCTCCGTGAGGCGATGACCCGCGCTCCGGGCCTACCAGCGCCGCCGCCGCCACGGTCCTGCAGCTGGAGGCAAGGGAGCGGCGCCCGCCTCAGCGGTTGAAAGGATGGGCCTGCGACCCCGCGGCTGGTCCCTTTTTTTGGAAGAGGGCGAGCGCCGACCTCCCCCCCAGACACACACACTTCTTGCAGCCGTGGTGTGTGTGTGCGTGTGTGGGCAAAGTTTGGCTTGTGAAGGAGACGGAGGGAAGGGGCGGGTGATGCGACACACACACACACACACACACACACCTTGCAGACATGGCGTGTGTGGGCAAAGTTTGGCTTGTGAAGGAGACGGAGGGAAGGGGTGGGTGATGCGACACACACAGAGACACACACACACAGAGACACACACACACACACACCCTTCTTGCAGCCGTGGTGTGTGCGTGTGTGGGCAAAGTTTGGCTTGTGAAGGAGACGGAGGGAAGGGGCGGGTGATGCGACACACACACACACACAGACACACATACACCCTTCTTGCAGCCGTGGTGTGTGTGCGTGTGTGGGCAAAGTTTGGCTTGTGAAGGAGACGGAGGGAAGGGGCGGGTGATGCGACACACACACACACACACACACACACACACCCTTCTTGCAGCCGTGGTGTGTGTGCGTGTGTGGGCAAAGTTTGGCTTGTGAAGGAGACGGAGGGAAGGGGCGGGTGATGCGACACACACACACACACACCCTTCTTGCAGCCGTGGTGTGTGTGCGTGTGTGGGCAAAGTTTGGCTTGTGAAGGAGACGGAGGGAAGGGGCGGGTGAGGCTGAAAGAAGCGGGAGGGCGAGTGGCGCGCTGGGCCACCGTGGATCTCCCCGGTCCGCTCCTCCATTCTGCTTTCGGACCCCCTTTTTGTCCGTCCAGGCCGCCGCCACCACCACCACGAACCGACCGGCTGCTTGGGCCTGGCCACCGCCGCCTCCCCTCGCCCTTTTCCCGGCCGGGCGCGGCCATTGTGCCCGGTTCCCCCTCGCCGCCGCCGCCTCCACCTCCTCCACTGCCGGCGGTGGCGGGAGGAGGGGGAGGAGGAGGAGGAGGATTACCAACACGCGTGGCTTCCTGCTGCTGCTGCTGCTGAGCGGCCCCTGACCCCCGTGGCGGGAGGAGACTCCAGCGGCCACCGATGCCACCCCCACCACCCCTCCAACGCCGCCGCCGCCGCCATCCTGGCCCTGGCAGGCCCAGGAGCCTTCGCCACGGCCGAGGAGGTGGCGGCGCACCGGCGGCGGCAGCAGCGGCTGCAGAAGCACCAGGAGGACAAGGAGGAGGAAGATGAAGACGAGGAGGACGGCAGCGGCGGCGAGCTGGAGTTTCCCCCGCGGTCCTAGTTTAAATGCCGCGGGACCCCTTCCACGAGGGGAACCTCCCGGAGCCGCAGCAAAGGTTCCAAAGAGCCGCATGCGGCTCCGGAGCCGCGGGTTGCAGACCCCCGCCCCAGACAGAGGCTTTCTCCCTTTGACATGGTGTTTTCTGCAAAGAGCCAACCATAAATCACCTAAGAAGGCCTTGACACAGCTCTCCCATGTTATCAGGGGGAGGTGAGAAAGTGGCCCGTTTAACAGTGCTGAGGCGTGGCTTATTCACAGGCAGATTTCTAGGTGGAGAATAAACCCAATTCGGCCGTGCGGTTTGTGCTTGTTCATTTAGCTTTCCTTTTTATTCTTTCATATTTTTGCGGTTCCTTCACCACTTAACTCAACACCGGCCACACTTGAGCAGTCATGGTTTTACCCAACTGCCACCAGGGAAAAATGATAAAGATTCTTATATCACAAAGGGTTTAATCCAGGCATGTCCAAACTCCAGCCCTCCAGATGTTTTGGACCACAACTCACACAGTCCTTTGTCATTAGCATTCTAAACTTAGAATTCTGGAAGTTGTGGTCCGAATCATCAGGAGGGCTAAAGTTTGGACATGTCTGGTTTAATCACACACACACACACACACACTGTATGACAAGCCAACGATGCTGATGGTGGAGTAGAGCCCCTTTGTATTTACAGTGGACCCTTGTATAACAAACAGCTTGTATAACATAAAATTTGTACAACATAAAAAATTCTGGAGATAGGGGAAATTTGCTTAACACAATTGCCTATGGGGAGAATCTGTACAACATAAAAATGGAATTACTCAGTTTTCAATGCATTCCTATGGGGATTTGTATAAAGGAAAATTTGCTTAACATAATTTCATTTGGAACGAATTAATTCCTTTATACAAGGTACCACTGTACCAGCGCCCGGCGATTTAAAGAACAGCACAAAAAGGGAAACAAAAATCCCCCTGCGTACAAGGCTTTTAAGAGACCTCCTTTTAGGAAGTAAGTTGCGGGGTTTGTGTAATGAATGGTAGGCTCTTATGAAAAAAAACCACCCAGGCTGTAAAAAAGCGTAAAAAATTCTGGATAAAAGTACATGGTTGGGTAGAACAAATAGTGAAACAGAAAACCCCCTTGTCTCCAGAGTTGTGTCTTTTAGGGATTCTACCACCAATTAGGAATATTGATGATAGTTATCTTATAATTCACATCTTCACTGCTGCAAGATTAGCTTGGGCCCAATATTAGAAAGCGACTTGTAGCCCAGGAGACGAAATAGTGATTAATAAGATTCTCAAATGTGCAGAGTTGGACATCTTAACATATAGATTAAGAAACAAAGAAGAAAGCAAATTTGCCTTGGTTTGGAATAAATTTTATACTTGGATTTATAGCAAAAAAGAGGTATAAAAATGTTTTATATTCGATAAATTGAACTTGACAATTGAATTGTATTAGTACCTTAAAATTAGTAATGTATAACAGTGTTTTTCAACCTTTTTTGGGCAAAGGCACACTTGTTTCATGAAAAAAATCACGAGGCACACCACCATTAGAAAATGTTAAATTTTTTTAACTCTGTGCCTATATTGACTATATATAATGTAATTCTCTTGAATAGGAATCAAATAAACACAAAGAAAGTATTTTATAATTACCTTATTATGAAATAGTAAGTAAACAGAAATATGAAAAATTATAAAATACTTTTCAGTGCGCAACCTGGGCCTGTTTGGCTGAACACAAAGCTGATATTCTGGCTGGAATCGAAGAAAGACACACACGTAGCTCTTCATCAACAGCTCTCAGTCTCTCTGTGTATTTAGTTTTTATAGCAATCATGCTTGAAAAGCTCATCTCACACAGATATGTAGTGGAAAATGGGAGCAATGTCAAAATAGCTTTGTTTGCCAGAAGGGGGAACTCCTTGGCAGTATCCAACCAAAAACTGTCCAAAGGTAGATCAGCAAATCTTAGCTTGAAACCACGATTTTGTCTCAGTTCAGTTAGTTCCTCCTGCTCCTGTAAAGTCATGTCCTTTCCAACAACTGATGCTGAGCTATAAGGGTCCCTAACCCAGTCAAGGCATTCAGTGGAGACTGAAGAGAAATAAAATGACAACTTCTCCTCGAGAGTTTTTAAATGTTTAACTATTATCTCACACAGTGCAGCAGTGTGAACACCTTGGCATTGCTTGGTGAGTGTGAACATTTCAAGATTGCCACTTTCCACGTGTTGATGCCAGAGTTGCACCTTTGAACGGAATCCATTTGTTTTATCTGTACTTGCAAGCAGGTTTTCATTTCGGCCTTGCATTCGTGTGTTCAGTTCATTCAGATGATGAAATATATCTGCCAGGTATGCCAGCCTTGCACACCACTCATCACTTGCAAGCAGCTTTGCGTAATCTGACCTCTCATTTGTCAGAAACACTTTAAGTTCCTCCCGCAGCTCATACACACGAACCAAGACCTTGCCACGCGACAACCACTGGACCTCCGTATGAAACAGCAAGGTTTTATGCTTCGCTCCCATCTCCTCACACAAAGCTGCAAATATGCGACTTTTCACGGGTCGTGACTTTACAAAGTTTACCATGCGCACAACATCATCCAACACATGAACTAGGTCTGCTGGTAAAGTCTTGGCTACGAGGGCCTCACGGTGTAAAAAACAATGCGTAACAATCACATCTGGATTTCTTTCCTTCACTCTGCTTACAAAGCCTTTGGTGCGCCCGACCATGGCTGCAGCTCCATCGGTGCAGACACTTGTGCAGTTTTCCCACTTAAGTCCTCCTTGTTCAAGGTATTCTGATGTGACCCGAAAAATTTCTTCTCCTGTTGTTTTTTCTGGCAATGCCTTGCAAAAAAAGAAGTTTTCTCTAATTGCATCACCATCAACAAAACGCACATTGGCCAAGAGTTGAGCATGTCCACTGATATCAGTAGACTCGTCAAGTTGCAATGCAAATTTCTCACTGATACGGATCTTTTCCAAAACCACACTTTCGATGTCTGCAGACATGTCATTAATACATCTGGAAATTGTGTTGTCTGAGAGAGGGACTGTGGCTATTTCCTCAGCTGCTTCAGGTCCGAGCATCTCCTGTACAATAGCTTTGCAGGCGGGAGTATTAATGTCTCTGCCACAGTGTGCGACTTTTTTGACTTGGCTATAAGTTCAGCAACTTGATAGCTAGCTTTAAGAGCTCTTGGAGTTGGTTTGTTTGCATCTCCGGTGAAAGTAAATCCAAATGAAATATAGCTTTCGCTATATTGCCTTGTGCCAGAGAATTTGCTTGAGCTATCCATCCTTGCTTTCTTTTGATCCCCACTCATACTTGGGCTCTCATCTGGCTCCAAATTTTGTTCAGAGTCCAGTTCTTTCCTTTTCAAAAACTTGTCCATCACTGCAGTATCTCGCTGTCACTCAGTAATTACTGCACTTGTCTCCTGAGGCCTGGTCTGCATCCAGATGCGGTCTCTCTGCAGTGCCGACTCCTGCCAAGTCCTGGTCTCCGTCCGTCAGTGTACACTGGATAGCACTAGCAACATTAACTGGCTGCAAAACATTAACAGTTTTTTAGGGCACTGTAGGCGAACCTATAACATGGGTGCTAAAGGTGGCACTCGGAGCCCTTTCTGTGGGCACCCGACATCATCCCTTCACAGCCACCTGTATTCAGGTTAAATTGCTGTATTGCCACTTTACGAAAAAATTAGTGGGTTCTGAATTGCAGTTTGGGCACTCGGTCTCTAAAAGGTTCGCCATTGCTGGTGTAGGGAGAAGCAGGACAGAGGGGCCAGAGATTGAGGCAGCCCGCTCTCTAGCACCCAGTTCCCACTTACCTGTGTTGTTTTTTTAAAGACATTTTGCCCTGCATGGACTTTTGTGTCCAGTGGAGACCTGAGAAGGGGCACTGACTCTCCAGGAACACAAATAAAAGCCCATCTTGCTCTCCACACTGTGGCCAAGGCAGATGCCTTCAGCAAGTCCAGTGACAGGAGGGGAGGAGGATGAAGGAAGGCAGGAAGGAAAGAAGGCAGAAAGTGTTCTGCTTGTATACCGCCCCATACCACTTCAAGGAGTCTCTGGGCGGTTTACAGTTTTAATTACAGTAGGCAGGCTGCTAGACATACACATATGCAGGCTAGAAATGAGCACGTTTCTATGAAGAGGGGGAAGGGTACGAATGGAAAGAGAGAGGTGGGGAAAAAAAGAAAGAAAAGACAGAGAGAAGAGGGTGACCCAAGACAGAAAGAAAGGGGCAAGACTTCAAGGAACCCATCGCAGGGCCCCTCAGAGACGGCTCTTCCCCTCCCGGACCCTAAAGGCCGACCGTCCAGCCGTGCCAGTAGCCCCCCCCGCCCGCCCGCCTCCTCAGCCCAGGCCCGGCGGAGGCCTCCTCCATCCCCTCCTCCTCGCAGCCCTGCTGCGGTGCTCGTGGGGCAGCCGGGCGCACCTCCTCCCCTTCCCCTCACCTGGTGGTTTGTTCTGGGCTGGGGCTCCCGGGCCGGCTAGTGTTGGCGGGCGGGCTGTCGGGCGGCTCAGTCCATTGGTAGCTCCCAGGAAAGGGGTGGTGGTGGTCCAGGGTAAAAAAAGGAGGGGGGGAGAGGGAAGCGAGCGAGTCGCGGCGGCGGCGGCATGCACAGGGCAAACACTAAGAGAATGAGCGGGGCCAGGTCCGGCCAGGGAGGAAGTGACGCCAGCGCCGCGGGCCTGGGGGGGAGGAGCCAAGCTGGCCCTTGGACGCTATTTATAGCGCCTCCCAGCTGTGGGCCGCCCGCTAGCCCTGGGTTGAATTTCTTTAGAATTTTTCAATTTTTCCCATGGCACACCAGGCAACATCTCGCGGCACACTAGTTGAAAAACGCTGATGTATAACACTGAAACTCTATATCTCAGTTCTTTTGAAACATTATTAGCCAAGTCAGATTTTATTCTGTTTTTGTTGCAAAATTGTTGAATAAAGATTATTTTTTTATAAAACCACCCAATGTCTAGATCACACTTTAGATCCTCCCACATATTCACTTGGGGGGGGGGACTTCCAACTATCAAAGGACACCCAAGATCAGCCCCAGATGCCCGGCTAGGCCTTCGGTGGCGACAAATGGTGGCTTTTATTAGCCTGAAGTAAGAATGGCGACAAGTGCAGTATAAGTCTACAGAGGAAGGGCAGAGGGCTCCCATATCCCAAAATCCACCGGGTGCAAAGGTCAGTTCCAGCCTCTGCCTGGGTTACTACCCAGTCAGTCCCCTCCAGACACGAAGCAGGAGCCATGAGGCACAAAGAGCACCCGAAGCCTCCCAACTTGCACAATCACAACAACAACAACAGCAGCAACAATCCATGCCAGCTGTGAAAATCTTCCATTTTTGCCTCCCCTGCCTCTCAAAACACACTGGGTGGAAAAGCACCTTGAGGCTGGAGGTTGAATGAGACCATTCACAAGGGTCTAAGAAAGAGATCGTGCCAGTTTATCCAGTCCAGTCTGGGTAAAATGGGGTTAATGGAAGAGCTCAGGGAGGGAGGGTTTTTTTGGAAAGGAGACCTCCATGTCTAACAGCAGTGTCCCTCTCCCCCTAAATTCAAATTCAAACACCAGGAGAATGAGGGGAGATGGGTCTATCGCTCTCCTTTCTCCTTCATGGGTTTCTGGTTATCAACTATTGGAAACACAATGCTGGTTCAGATAAACCTCGGGTCAGACACCACCACCCATAAAACAAGGAGGTCAAACTCACAACGCATAGGCCGGAAAACAAAGTTCAAGCCACATTGCACTAAAAGTAGAGCCTCCACTGCTTGGGTGCAGTCTATTTATTTATTTATTTATTTAGTTTTTTCAGCCCACCTTTCTACTTGGAAAAGGACCCAAGGCGGCTTACAGTAATGTGGGACAATATACAATCCAGTACCATTAAAGACATAAAACCATATAATAGAATTCAAGAATTGAGAACAGGGACTTGAGGGACATCTCACAGCATTAAAACACAACATTAAAAGTGAGCAATTAAAGAGAGAGTACAAATTCCATGTAATCATGCAAGGTTGACCATCCAAAAGTTATGGGGGGGTAGACACTAACACTGAAAACATAGTGTCAGTGCAATCACACAAGGAATATATCACACAGTTAAGTGATTTTGAAGGACAGCAAAGGCAAAAAACGTGTGGGGGTGGGGAGGAGAGGTCGGGGCTGTGCCCATCGGAGGCATCTGGAGGCTGGGGAAGGAAAGGACTGCCCAGTGTCATGATCCAGAGAGAGAGAGAGAGAGAGAGAGAGAGAGAGAGAGAGAGAGAGAGAGAGAGAGAGAGAGAGAGAGAGAAACAAAGCGCTCTGCATATGGAATTTTGGAAATGAATTATGCAATTTTTTTCATTTAACTAATCATGTGCTTTTTTAGTTCTTATGTTGCCTTTTAATATTGTAAGATGCCTTTTCTAATTCCTTGTCCTTAAGCTTAGCTACGTCTTCAGTGTCCTGGGCTGTATATCGTCCCTCATTATTGTAAGTCGCCTTGGGTCCTTTTCCAAGGAGAAAGGCGGGGTAAAAAACATTCAAAATACATGCCGTAATAAATATGCTCTTGCGAGGTCTGGAAATGGGGCTTAAAAGGGCGAGAGGGGTACAGATCACCCGAGGGAGGCTTTGGGAAGGAGGGAAGGGGTTCCCTATATGGAATGCAATGGGGTTAGGGGTGCCATCCTACATGGGGAGGCACTATAGGGGCGGGAAGAAAGAATGGGGGCAGCCAGACCACAAAGGGTTAATAGTGATGAATGGGTAAACTGGGGCAAGGGAAAGGGGGGGGGCTAAGAGAAGGAGGGGCTCCCCACAAGTTAAAGCCTAATTAAAAAGAAATAGGGAGTCTCTGCTGGGAAAGGGGCGCCGTAATATGGACAATAACGCACCTGCCGTCGCCGCCATTTGCTCCGCTTCTCCCGGGGAAGCCTCGCTCTCAACTCTCAGACGCTGATACTGATGTTGATGCCGAGACCGCCTGGCCTCTTCCGCGGGTTCCCCTCCCCAGGGGTCGCGGCTATTGGCTCGGCGCCTCTTGGGCCGCCGCTCCTCATTGGCCCGCCTTCGGGGGGAAGGGAGGGGAGACCGCTCGCTAGCTCCGCCCCCAACCTTCCCCGCGGAGGTTTGAATCGTCGGGCGGGAAGCTGAATCAGGGTTCTATTTCCAGTTGGGAGGGGGAAGGAGGGGGAAGGAAAGGGGAGGAGCTTCGCTGGGACGCCTTTGGTTCTTTTGGGAGGAAATAATACAAGGGACGCGAACGAGGCCAGGGCGCCGGGCTCCTTTTTCTGCAGGAAAATAAAAGCTCCCCTGATGACCTCAGGAAAACTCCCAGTTGTTATTGTACTATTTTGCAATATGTTATTATTTAATATTTAATATAGAATTAAATATTATTTAATTAAATTAAAATAAATTAAATTATTACATTAAATAGAAGCACCATAATAAATAAATAAATAAATAAATAAATAAAATAATTTTGGACCTTGTGGTCCCTTTGTGACTTCACAGATAACAGCCCAGAGAGGGGTCATGATCCCTAAAAAATAATGGATGTATCTCCCCCCTCCCTCCCTCCCTCGAGCTAGCATTCAACAAACTCGTTTTAGGCACAAAAACTGTGCCGTCACGTGATCAGAGAACGCCTTTCCTCAATTACCAAGGGGCAATGATGAAGGATGATGGAAACGGCTGTCCAAAACACTGGAGGGGTTTCTCTTTTAGACTCCGCCCAGAGGTTTTTGTTGAGAGTTATCAGGGAAGCCTATAGGACATAGGGTACAACCACGCACTACAATGTCCATTTACTAGTTCCAAGAACTCAAGATGTATAAAATACCTTTTTGGGAACACAGTGAGGGTCTCGAAAGAGCTCCATGCAGAGAGCTGGGCAAAAGGGGGCAGCGGCTTATGGGCTTCTTCATAGCCCCAGGCCGCTTTTGGGGTGCCAGAGAGGTGTGGCTAGTAGGGTTTTTTCCCCTCTTTTTCACATTTAATTTTTTTTATATCCAAATTTTAAAGTGTACATTTATATATTAGAGGTTTTTTATTTTATTTAATCTCTGTTATCTGTTTTTCTTCTCTCTTTCACTTCACACTTTTTGTGCATTTACCTTCTTGCTTTTTCTTAATATGTTGTTGTTGTTGTTCAGTCGTTCAGTCGTGTCCGACTCTTCGTGACCCCATGGACCAGAGCTCGCCAGGCCTTCCTATCCTCCACTGCCTCCCGGAGTTTTGTCAAATTCATTTTGGTTGCATCGATGACACCGTCCAACCATCTCATTCTCTACTGTCCCCTTTTCCTTTTGCCTTCAATTTTTCCCAGCATCAGGGACTTTTCCAGGGAGTCCTCTCTTCTCATGAGGTGGCCAAAGTACTGGAGCCTCAGCTTCAAAATATGTCCTTCCAGTGAACATTCGGGGTTGATTTCTTTCAGAATGGATAGGTTTGATCTCTTTGCAGTCCAGGGGACTCTCAAGACTCTCCTCCAGCACCACAGCTCAAAAGCATCGATTCTGTGGCGATCAGCCTTCTTTATAGTCCAGCTCTCACTTCCATACATCACTACTGGAAAAACCATAGCTTTAACCATCCTGACCTTAGTTGGCAAAGTGATGTCTCTGCTCTTTAGGATGCTATCTAGGTTTGCCATTGCTTTCCTCCCAAGAAGCAGGCGTCTTTTTATTTCGTTGCTGCAGTCGCCATCTGCAGTGATCAAGGAGCCCAAGAAAATAAACTCGGTCATTGCCTCCATTTCTTCCCCTTCTATTTGCCAGGAGGTGGTGGGACCAGTGGCCATGATCTTAGTTTTTTTGATGTTGAGCTTCAGCCCATTTTTTCACTCTCCTCTTTCACCCTCATTAAGAGGTTCTTTAATTCTTCCTCACTCTCTGCTATTAGAGTAGTATCATCTGCGTATCTGAGGTTGTTGATATTTTCTTAATATAGGGAGCGGTTTAACAAGTAAATTTCTGGGATGTGGGATTAATAAAGATTTATCTTATCCAGACATCACCTGGCCCCTAAGAGGAATAAACAGGGGAAGCCAGAGCCTGGATTTCTGCACCCAGGATCACACGAGATCAGCAACCTAGCAAGGATCCCAAAAAGGGAAGGATTGGACCTCCAGCACCTTCTCGAAAACTCCCCCAGGGAATTTTTTTCCTCACCACCATCTTAACCCCTACTCACACCCTTCTCCCTCTTCGTCCTCCTCCCTTGAGGCAGAGACCTTGCCCAGAAGGTGTCCCCTTGCTGTACTGAATGAATTGGAGGAGGGGGGAAAATATATTTTTCTCCCCCACCCTCGCACCGCCGCTCCAACCACTGCCACCGTAGGAGGAGGAGGAGGAGGAGGAGGAGGAGGAGGAGGAGGAGGAGGAGGAGGAAGAGGCCCAGCAGAGGTATTCCAGTGGTGACATCCTACTCAAAGTTTGGGTTCTACTCTTTGGAGTTTCAGAAAACAAGTATGGTCCATTTTCAGTTATCAGAACACCTGCTGGAATGTTGGAAAATTGCTATCTTGTGATCTCTCAGTCTTTTCTTCAGGTTAGAGATACCCACCTCCCTCAAATGTTCTTCATAAGATTGGTTTCCACATCATTGATAGCAATCTTTAACTATGAAGCCCAGAACTAGACATAGTACTCCAGGGGAGGTCTAATCAAAACAGAGTACAGGGTGCTTTCCTTGATCTGAATATTATATTTCGATTGATGCTGCCTGGTGTTATATTCACTTTTTAAATAGTGTTTCTCATTTCAGATGTATATACTCTGACATTTTTAGTTTAAAAAAACTCTTCTCATGCCCCCAGTTCAGTTCCAACATGCTCAGGTAGCCAGCTTGAGGCTCAGTCAGCCTTCCATCCTTCTGAGGTTGGGGAAGTGGGTACCCAGCTTACTGTGATGGGGAGGCAATGTGTACCCTGCATAATTAAACTGAAAACTCTCTAAAGAGAGCTTTAAGCACTAAAAGGTGGTTTGTAATAAACAGCACACTTGACCAGCATCAATTGGGACATAGTACTTAATAGGCACTGTTCATGCTAATTAAACAATAAATAATGGTCGCATTAGTGTTGATCACAACAGATATAGTTGGCTTGGCTGTTTCCAACAGCTTTCTGATCAGTGTGCAACTGGATCCTTTTGAGGAGGAAGGCTGGATAGAAATATTTTAAAAAAAATAATGAATTAAGAAACAAATAGTTACAGTGTCATGGGGGGGCAGGAGAGGAGAGAATCCCGTTGTCCCCTTTTTGGTAACTTAAAAAGGAATATACAAGTAGGTTCCAAAAGAGCAGTTTTTATTTTCTAAGAATCAATAGAGATCTTCTTCCTTCAAAATAAATACAAGTACAAATGCCCGCCCGGCTGCAGCAGAAAGAAGAGCCGGATTCCTACAGGGTTGTTTTTTTTTTGGGGGGGGGGTTGCTGGTCAGGCAGAACCAAGTTCCAAAAAGCTATAGTATCAAAATGTGCGAGTGAAAAGACAGCGGCCCCGCTCTGCAGAAGGTCGATAGGGCTGGGCCAAGGAAAGGCGGATGTATTATTTTGAGAGGTGCAATGATGCGAGGGAAGGAGGGGGGGGCGGATTCTGTATGTGTGGGGATAGAGCAGCCCAAATAATTTACATTCTCCCACTAATGTACAGTATTTTACAAAAGGCCTAGGAGCCTCAGGACCCAGATTTTTTTTTCTTTTGGGGGGTGGGGGGGTGTCCTTGGGAGCTGTACAGGCAGCTGGGTCTTGCTCAAGCAGCTGGTCAGGGCAAGTTCCGGGTATGGAACAAGGAAAGGGCAGGCTGGCACAAGAGGTAGGCTTGCCCACGTGGAGGGCACAGTGCTCTGCGGGTGTGCCCAGCACACTTAAGAGGGGCCATCGGGTGCTCCTGCGGCCTGGCCCAAGGCTCGGGCTCCCCAAGGCCGCAGGACCTCCCCACCGCCTTCCCCCGTACAGTCCAGCTGCACAGAGCCAGCACCCAGGGCGGGAGCCCCTCGGAGGGAGGGGGTCAGTCGCTCTCGCTGGAGTCACTGCTCTGTTCTCCTTGCACTTTGTTGCGGTGCTGCATGGCACGGTGGTAGGCAATCTGGACCGATTTGCGGATGTTCGATTTGCGTCCTTCCAGCATCTTCTCCTTGTCCAGGTCCTGGTTCACGCCCAGGGGCACGAGTTTGGTGCGGGGCAACCACTGCCTACAAAAAGAGAGAGAGAAAAGAAAAATGAAAAGAACAAGCAAAACTGCTAAGAGGTTTCCTGAAAGGACTGGACCACTCCCTTCCCAGGCTGCATCCCACACCCCCTCCAGCGTGGGGACTGCCCGAAACCTCTCCCACCCGGTCTTGACCCAGCTGTGACCCAACGTGGCCACCACCCCCCCCCCCACCCCCTCTGCAGCTTTCAGAGACAGGCAAAAGAGCCACGTGTCCGTACCAGGTACGTTTGTTGTCAAAGAAGAGGACCAGGTAGAGGTGCTCCCGCGCTTCCTGAGTCATCTGTTCTCCCAGCTTCAGCACCTCCAAGGGGGGCACGGGGATGGGGACACCATGGTGGAACATCCCTTCTCGTGGCATCTTAGGATCAATGATCTGCCAAAAGGAGGAGGGAGAAAATTAGGTATACCAGGGAACCGCTGGGTGGACTCAGCGGCTTAGCCCTCCGGCTGCAGAGCCAAAACGTTGGGAGTTCAATTCCCCGCTAGGCCTTCTCGAGAGGGGGCTGGACGTCCTGACCTAGAGCAGTGGTGGCGAACCTTTGGCCCTCCAGATGTTTTGGACCACCTCTCCCACAGTCCTTTGTCGTTGGCCATCTAGGCTTGGAATTCTGGGACTTGTGGTCCAAAACAGCTGGAGTGCCGAAGGTTCGCCCCCACTGATCTAGAGAGTCCCTTCTGGTTATGCAGCTCTATCATGATCATTATTACAGTGTTTTTCCATGTATAAGACTATATTTTTGGACTAGAATTGTTAAGACTAAAATGGTGGGTCATATTTGGAAGTAAGCTGAGGAGCAAACCGTGTGGTTGCAAAACTGTAATTTTAGGTTGGAAAAGTGGGGGTTGTCTTATACATTGGGGCGTCTGATCGATGGAAAAACATGAGTGTTTCGTTTTGGAAGGGTAACCCTCCACTTGGGAAAGACTTGCAGACCCACCCACAGAGAAGCAAAGCAAGCAGAAATGGAAGGTTGGTGGGCTAGGAGCGGAGAAGGAGCTGAGAAGGAGGGTAGGCTGGACAAAAAAAACACCGGAAGTCGTAGGCAACTCGGGGCCAAGTCCTGGTACGGGCTTTTGCCGCTTGACGTGACTCAGCCCAGCCTGCACTCCATGCCTTGATTTTCTCAGAGAGGAGCAACTGGACCCTGGTTTTAGCTGTATAACAGCCACCACTGGAGCTTTAATGGCCACGTGCTTCACGTATGAACCACAAGAGTTGCTCACTCACTGTGACTGCACTTGGAAAATAGAAGGGATATAGAATGAACTCCCCCAACCTTAGCTTTCAGTGATTTTCTCTCTCTTTTTTTCACCTTTCTGTCCTATTTATTTGTTTTGAATATTTGATGCACTAGAACAGTGATGGCGAACCTATGGCACGGGTGCCAAAGGTGGCACGCGGAGCCCTTTCTGTGGGCACCCGACATCACCCCTTCACAGCCACCTGTATACAGGTTAAATTACTGTATTGGCACTTTGCAAAAAAATTAGTGGGTTTTGAATTGCAGTTTGGGCACTCAGTCTCTAAAACAGGGGTCCTCAAAGTTTTCAAACAGTGGGCCGGTCCGCTACCCCCCAGACACCACTGGGGGCCGGAACGCAGCCCCCCCAAAAGGCCGACATCTTAAATTGCCCCGCTTGGCTGCATCTGGTGCCTCGACCATCTGGGTGGTGGGTGGGGGGGAGCGGGAGACCTTGCCGTGGCCCTCCCACTTTGAACTGTCCCACTAGCTAGCATGCTGATCATCTGGGCGGTGGGTGGAGGGAGTGGGGGAAGCGACATAGCCCACCTCAGCAATAAAAGCAGCTGCGGAGGCTGGCTTGCTTGCAAAGCCTGGGGTAGGTGGGGGGGTCTGCAATTGGTCCTGGGGGCCGGATTCAGGACCCTGGGGGGCCGCATCCGGCCCCCGGGCCTTAGGTTGAGGACCCCTGCTCTAAAAGGTTCGCCATCACTGCACTAGAATATAGGGTGGATATATGGTGCAATAAAAATATCCATCACAAAAATGCCAGATTCTGTGCATTGTTGTAGACACTCAGTCTTTATAGCGGCACAATTTGGGATTAGAAGAGGGGGGGAAGCTGAGGTCTGCCTGATGGGGACAGGGTGGGGGGGAGGAATTCAGCAAAAGGTGCTGACAAATTAAAGCAGGCCTACAAAGGGTTTGGGCAACAAACCAAAGGAAGAGTGACTCAGCCACGTGAAAATGAGGATTCTCCATGCCTTCCTCCACCCACCCACTCATAAAAGGAAAAATCTTTTTTTTCCCTCCCCGAAACATTTACAAACTTTTGCTTTTAAAAAAGGAGGAAGAGGGAATGCATCTCTACTGAAGCTGTCGGTTTTACATTAAGTATCATTTTCTGCGCTCCAGTGTGGCCGTGACCTCCTGATGTCCTCCCAGTGAACGTCTCACCTTACGCTCGCCCTGTACTTGACACGGTCATAACCTCGTTGTCTCTCATCTACGGTTGCCAAAGGCTCATCCGTTCCAAGTCTAATACATGTTCTGTATGTCGCTGCCAACTCACCAGTGCTGGGTAAGACGGATAGCCCCGGCATTTGGCCCATACCAGGTCCAAGGCATCCAGGGGCGAGTCCTCGTCTTCAGAGAGCCACCCGGCCGATCGGCCAATGCTCTTGCGCACCACTGGGCAAAGACACAACAAGGGCAGGAGGGGAGTGACTAGCATCCGTCCTCTCGCCCCCCCCCCCCCCTGCTCCATCCATTCCCCCTGACAGAGAGCCCGAGGCAATGACCCCCCAGATACTTACTGCCATGGCCCACCCCTCGGCCGGCACCCACTGAGTAAGACTCGTTTTCTGTTCCTGACGAGTCTTCGCTGCTGTCCTCGGGGAAATTCACACGGGAAAAAGAAGGCTTCCCTCTGCCTTGTTTGGAGGGGGTTGTGCTAGGGAGAGAAACGGAATGAACCTTAAGTTTCCAGACATGATCTTCTCCAGAAGCCTGAACTGGGGGGGGGGGGGGACCCCTTTCAAAAGCCTTTGTATCAAATAAATAAATAAATAAATGAATAAATGAATAAATGAATAAATGAATAAATAAATAAATAAAGGTAAAAAAAGAACAATGCCTTCACACTGAGGTGCCTAAGAGGAAGCAATGGTGACATGTTTCAAGATCTTCCTACGTTAGGTGTCAAGAAATCTTGCCATCATAACTAGAAGGAAGCTTGGATAATAAAAGGAGGCCTGTTCTGAGTACCCCCTGGGGGCAATTTGTGGAAATGACACAAAATTAAAAACCTCGGTGAGGGTCAAACAGAATGCCTGTCTAGTTCAACATCCTGCTTCCTGCAGTAGCCAGATTTTCATCGGAAGTCCTTGGACCATATTCCTTCCCACAGTGAGGGCCTTCAGCTCCTTCTGGAGGTAGTGTAAAAAGCCATCGTAACTTGCTTGCCACTGACGGCCTAAGCCTCCAAGAATCTCTTGAGTTCCCCTCATCTAACACCATATGTATACAACAGCTGCATTTGGAAGGGTCTTTGGAACCAAATGATTTCGAGCTGTGGCCTTTCCTCTGACCACTTAAAAAAATCACATCTACTTAAGTTGCTCCTTCCTGGAAAGGGAATGTGGTGGCCAATTCTACACGAGGCAGGTTGTATCTAAAAAGATATAAGTTCTGCATGAAGATCTTGTGTGAACTGATCACTGGTGCTTGTGGCTGGGTTGGAACCACTGAACTTTGATTTTTTGCAGGCTGTAGTTTTCAGTACTGGAAGCCAGGCTTTGCTGATTTTTAGACTTTGTTGATTTTTAGTTTCCAGTACACAATAGAACAGCTAACAACCCCCATCAACCCCCCCCCTGATTGCAGTAAAATGTCTTAATCACTCCATCACGATACAATGAATAAAACCTATTCTCCTGCATAGGACAAGTTTCCTCTTTCCGCAACTTTGAAACCCCACAGTCTCACTCATTCTATACCCCAGAGCACAGAGAGAACTCCTAGTTCCCTCAGCTCCTTGCCCTCTGAAGATGCCAGCCACAGAGTCTGGTGAAATGTCAGGGGGGGAAACTTCCAGAACATGGCCAAACAGCCCAAAAAACTCACACCAACCACCAGATCCTGGCCACTAAAGCCTTCGAGAATAGATTGTTTAAATTGTTTTTAACGGTTACACTGTAATTTCATTTGTGTTCAGTAGCAATTTTTTTTCTAAATTGCCAACAATAGTGCATTGTACTAATGGGGAAGGACACCAACCAACCAACCAACCAACCAACCCAAGATTATCATTTGTGCTGCATAGTACAGTCTTCAAGTTTGCCACCAGACACCGCCCCACCCCCAGTTTGTTGAGGCTGTCCAGCCACTCCAACCCCACTCTGTACCCTCTGATCTAATGCCTGCAATTAAAGGGTCATAGCCTCATGGTTATTTACAAAGGGCGAGTACCTGGTGCGGTCAGAGGCAGCACTGCTGCTGCTGGTGCTGCTTGACTCGGAGTCAGAGCTGCTGCGAGGAAGGTTATAGTCATTGCGATACACTAGGAAACTCTTCTTGACTGGCTGACTGCCGCTGCTGAAGCCATTGGCTGGCAGATCTAGAGAAAAAGAAAGCGAGAGAAGGATAAACAAACGGGTGACGGGGTAAATCAGAAGAGGCACCAGCCAAGGTTCCTCCTTGTTAACTTACCAGCAGGCAAGGATGCTGGCTTTTTCCTGGCCATTGGGAAAAAACAAACAGAGCAGGCTGTCAACGTTGGAACTCAACCCAGATACATTGGTTGCCTTCCGTGTCCCTGCCAAGCTTTGAAATTCTGTATGTATAGACTGCTAAAATAAGCGAGGCCACTGTACAAAATACAAGCCTGAAAATGTGATATAAAAACCAAGTTTGTACAGCAGTGTGTGATAACTAACTGCAAGACAGTCAGCTAGCTCTCCATCCTAGCCATCACAGGGAAAGCAAGCTCCATGTAAAATAACACTACCTCACAAAGTCAGAAAGAATCTAAAACTGTCGGCTGCAAAGTCAGCAGCTCGGCAGTTCGAATCCCAGGTGCCACGCAGCACAGTGAGCTCCCGCTGATGACCCCAGCTCCTGCCAACCTAGCAGTTCGAAAGCATGTAAATGCAAGTAGATAAATAGGTAGCTGTAAAAAGTGGGAAGGCAAAACAGTGTTTCCTTGCAGCCATGCTGGCCACATGGCCATGGACTAGCACAACACTGGCTCTTCGGCTTGAATACGGAGATGAGCACTGCCCCTAGAGTGCACGCATGTGTGGGGAGAAGCCTTTACCTTTACCTTAACATTTGACCATGGCCATGTAAACATTGATAATGAAAATGCAACCACAACACTTGAAAGTCTTAAAGAGCCCTGAAACGCCAGTATAGCAAATTGGTACCACCCCAAATTGATTCACTAGCAGTTCACACCTCTGGCAGTTTGCTGAGGTTATGGGCATTCAAGGGAATGAATCAGAACAAAACCAATACCCTGCCGTGATGGAACGTTGCCATCTTCATAAATCTGCTAAAGCAGCGTGTAGCTGGGTTGGCAAAAGTAATGTAAATTCCCCATTTAAAAAATTAAGAGATGTGTTCCACAGGTTAGTGGCTTGTTCTACCAGCTAGCCTGTTGGTGTTGACATTTGTAGAGAAAAGTAAACAAAGGGAAGCAAGAGACAAACACCATATGCATGAGATAACCAACAACACCAGACCTCAAGCCACAAGCAGCAGCAGCTACACAGAGGCAGAGCAGGCAAGATCAGAGATTTCACCCAAACGAGCAGATGCCTGGGTGAAAGTCTTTGTCTTTGAATGCGCTTAAAGGCTTTGAGGTCTCTTCCAACTCTATGATTCTATGACTTTGACACATGGCCTCTGATTTGGAAAAAAAGGTTCAGCATTTTCATCTTACCTTTACTTGCATCTAGAGATGTAAAATCTCTGGAAATTTTGAAGCCAGATTTTTTTTTTTGGGGGGGGGCACTTTGGAAAAAATAAGGAAAAAATGGGGGGGGGAGTTATTCCCCCCCCCCATCCCCTCCCCTAAGTTTCCAGAAATTTTACATCTGTAGTCTGAACTATTAGAGAGGGAAAACATCCTTTCAAATCTTGATTGTTAATTCACAGTAGAAAGGAATTTGGCTAGAAACGGATGAATATGGTCTGCATAGTTCAAATGTTCTTCCACGCACATGTGCAGCATCCAAGAGAGATTCTCTCCCCTGACACACACACACACACACACACACACACACACACACACACACACACACACACGGAGAGAGGAAAGGAGAAGATGGCCCGCACCCCTGGGCTAAGGCCTCTTCTCGGGCGGGGTCTGGCGGTCACTCACCCATCGGTCCGTCGTCAGCAGATTTGTCGCTGTCGCTGTCGGAGCTGGAGGTGGGGCGCGGGCTCCTCCCCCTCTTGCGCTGCCGCTGGGAGCCCATGATGGGCAGCTGCGGGGGCCCCACGGGGCTGTTCCCATGGCCCGGAGCCAGCTGGCTCTCCCGGTTCTTGGGCGGACGGCCGGGACGCTTGGGGGGCCCGGCCGTTTTGGGGTTCTTCTTGGAGAAAAGCACCGAGGTCCTCCTGCCAACTTCCTGGGCCTGGGTGGAGGAAGAGTTGGGGCCAAGGCCTAGGATTTAAAAGGGCAGCGGGCGTTCAGGCGAGGAAGCTCAGCATCCGCCCCCCCCCCTTCCCCCTTATCTTGCCCAAGCACCGCCTGGACAAATTCGTGGCTGCTTTAAATTAGTCAAAGCTCCCCAAATCCCCACCGTGGCCATTCTCAGTATCAGAACTAGAGTCCCAAGCAGTCCCTTGTCAAAGCCCGGTAGTCCCAGGTGTGGGAAACTCAGGCAGCAACTTTTAAAGGACTGTCCCTCCTTTGAATGGTCACAACATCTGCACCTGTCTTCTCACATGTGGGAGCCACCCAAAGAGGGAGAGGCTATAGACAAGAGGAATCCTTCCTTTCAAGATACACCCGGATGTCCCGTTTTGATACAAGAGACAGGAGTCCCATTGGCACAAAAAAAGGAAAAATAAGAAGCGGGAAGGGCTCGACCCCCAAACCCCATGCAACGTGCAAGGCCAATGCCAGCACCTCCTTTGCGCAGCCTCCCAAACCCAATTCGAGGAGCTGGACCCCACGTGGCTTTTCAAGAACCCTCCCATCGCCTTGCTGTTGGCCACTTCATTGTGTCCTTCAAGGCCCTGGGAAGGAATTTTATTTTATTTATTTGTTTATTTGATTTCTATACCTCACCATCTGGCACAAGTGCCGCTCTGGGTGGTTTAAGAGACAGAATGGGACTAAGGGGCCCCACTAGGTGGCCCACTCAGGTCTCACGTGAATACACGGAATAGGATGAGAGCCAAGGAAGTGGCCTCAGTTGTTCCTCCTTTCCCACAGAATCGTGTAAAAATCCGCAGATTCAGAGCGATCTTCTAAATCTGCATGTTTAGAAGATCGCTCTGAGGTGGGGAATCGCCTGGGGTCTCACAGATGATTAGGCCCCCTTTCTCGGGAGGAGCCTCGTGGCACAGTGGCTAAACTGTGGAACTGGAGCCAAAACTCGACTCATGACCCGGGATTGAATCCCCGGTAGCTGGCTCAGGGTTCGCTCAGCCTTCCATCTTTCGGAAGTCAGCCAATCGAATACTCAGCTGGCAGGGGGTGTGCACGCAATGTGTAGCCCTGCATAATTAAACGGTAAACTGCCCAGAGAGTGCTTTAAGCATTACGGGGCAGTATATCAGCAACAGACTTCTGCTGTTCTCTGAAAGAACCACTGTTTGGTTGTCCCTCCCCAATCCCAACTCGTTACTGGCAGTAAGAGCAATACATAATAAATATATATATATATCGGCTGAACACAGGGGCAGCAGCTGAATTTGGCTTTCAGACCAGCCGCCATCTCCCCCACCCCTTGCGCTAGTTCCACAGGGCAAACTTCTGACGGGCGGGTATGCCTCTCTAGGTCCTCTAAAGCAGGCTTGTCCAAACTTCGGCCCTCCAGGTGTTTTGGACCACAACTCCCACAGGCCCTTGCCATTGGAAACACAGGCTTGGAATTCTGGGAGTTGTCGTCCAAAACACCTGGAGGGCTAAAGTTCGGACGTGCCTGCTCTAAAGAAACCCAGCCGCTCCCCCTCCCTCTCCTGACCCCGCAGCCCACCCCGCTCTTAGAAGAGGCTGCGAGCAGCGCCCGAAGCCCCTCCCCAGCCAGCCAGAGGCGGCCAGGCGAGGCCATGCCGCCGAACCCCCCCCCCCGCCCGCCCGCCCGCCCGCCCGCCACCAACCTTTGCCGGTTTCCTGGCTGCTGCTCTCCTCAGCGGCACTGTCGGTCTGAGTGTCCTTCTCACAGGGGTTATGGGTGGGCAGAATGATGCGGGCCAAGGGGCCGGGCCCATCCCTCCCCGTCTCCCGCTGGTGCGCCAGTTTGCGCCGCAAGGCCGTAATCTCCTTCTTGATCATCTTGGCCCGCCGGCTGCGGCCCACGCTCTGCTTCCCGGCGCTCACCTCGGCCAGGCGCTCCAGCAGGAGGTTCAGCTGGTCTTCCAGGGGCAGGTGCTTCTGGTTCTCCGACAGCAGGAGCCGCTCCTCATCTGGTTCAGGGAAACAAGGAGACTGCTCAGGGCCCTCAACCGGGTCGGTCTTAGGGGGGGCTGCCGGGCAAGGAAGGGCCAAGAGACCCTTTTTTACCCAGCGCGGTGTTAGTCTGTGGAATTCCCTGCCACAGGATGTGGTGATGGCATCTAGCCTAAATGCCTTCAAAAGGGGATTGGAGAGATTCCTGGAGGAAAAGTCCATCACAGGTTACAAACCAGGATGGAGATGTGTAATCTCCAGGCTTAAAACTGGGGTACTTTAAGGGCCAGATGCAGGGGAGTGGTATCAGGAGACAGATATCTAGTCTCGTGTGCTCCCAGAGGCATCTGGTGGGGCCACTGTGAGATACAGGAAGCTGGACTAGATGAGCCTTTGGCCTGATCCAGCATGGCTATTCTTATGTTCTTACGTTCTTAAGAGACAAGGAAGGGCCAAGGGACATGTCCGGCAAGCAAAGTGGTCTCGGGATTAGGGACGGTCCCATCTCTCCATCCCCGAAAAATATGGACAGAGGAAATGCGGCAGGGCAGAAATGAACCAGCAAAGGCGTTTCGAAATAGGCTTGGAATTCAGAATCGGTTCCCATTAATTTCCATAAGCTTATTTTCATCATTACCTCCTTTCACAAAACTGATCCTAGCATCTCGGTTTGTGGCAAGGAAATAATTTTTTTTAAAAAAAATCTATTCCATTTCTCTTCATGCCAGGATGATGGTGGAGGTTCTTCTTTTAAACGACAGATCGAGGTGCCCTCCTGACTGTTGGTACTTAAAAGGATAACTGTGTGTTTTTGTTTCGGCTCTTCCCTCAAAGGAAAGAAACACCTTCTGTTTCCGGTGGAAGATGTTTTCAAACCCCAGGAAATGAATGTTTCCCACGTTTTAAGCAAGTGCACATATTTTCTATGCAGTGCAGTGAGTGGAGCTTCTCAGAGGCGTACAAATCGCCTACTGGACCCGGGATCTGACTCCGGCCAAAATCTTGTTGTTTAGTACAGTATGTAATACTGGAGAAGGCCCACTGCATCAATGGGGATTTGGTGAGTCAACACCTCCTAAAAGACCATTGATTACCCCAATTACAACTTATTTTGCATAATAAGTCACACTCTGAGTAGACCTATTTGAATCAATGGAACTTAGGGAGGATCAGACTCCGCAAATCCCTCTTGATTCCATGGGCCTACTCTAGTGCAATTCACTACGTTAAACAACAGGTTTTTGGCCACTGGATGGGCCCTTAACCTGGTCTCTTCTATGCTCTGCAGATGAGAAATCCTCCTCCTTTTTCCTCGTATCAGTTTAGCCTATCAGAAGCTATTTCCTTTCTGGAACGAAGGGACTTTCCCTCTTGTACTGGCCTCAGGAGACACTGGAGCAATACTTTAGGCATGCTTGAACCTTATGGACTATGGAAGGAAGGAGGAGAAGAATTAGAGGGCGAGTCGAGAGCACCTCTGCCCTGAGCCAAACCTCTCTCTGCTTGCCTTTCTCTTTCAGAGGCCTGCGGTCTGGGCTTTCTCCCTCTCCCTCTCTCTCCTCATCGCTCCAAGACTACTTCTCTTCCTTTCTTCAGGTCCTTCCATTTTCCTGCCCTGTGCTTTCCCCCTCCCCTCCGGCTTCTTCTCTTGATGTGGGAGGGAGCCTGCGCAATAGGGGGAGGAGTTCCCTAACGGTCTGCATAAACACTCTGGGCGACCCAAGTGCTGTGTGCAGGCCCAGAACCAACCCATCTGTGTCCACTGACAGATGCCAGTTCCACAACGCTTCACAATATCGTTCCCCTGGGCCCACGAGTGGTGTCAGGACTACAGCTCCCATTGCTGAAAGGGGATGCCCAAGAGCGCATCTCGAAGGCACCGCCCTGCTGCAAGCCGACACAGGCTATATCTGGTTTAGAGCCTTGCTGATTCAGTGGGGCTGCATGTCAAGCGAAGAAGGTAGGACCTGCCATTTGAGGCACAATGCCGTCAGTGGCCATCTCCCTGAAGAGTCAATATCAGGGAAAAAGCTCTACGCCAGGCATGTCCAAACTTCGGTCCTCCTGATGTTTTGGACCACAACTCCCAGAATTCTAAGCTTAGATTGTCAGTGACAAAGGACTGTGGGAGTTTAGGTCCAAAACATCTGGAGGGCTGAAGTTTGGACATGCCTGCTCTACACTAAGCAACTGTCAGCCTGGAGCAGCTGTCAAGCCTGACAATGTGTAGCCTGCATAATTAAACTGTAAACCGCCCGGAGAGTACTTGAAGTGCCATGGGGCGGTAGATAAGCAGAACATGTTGCTTTGCTTTGCTTTCTGGTCCTCCTGGCCCTCTCGGGGAATACAGTGGACCCTGGTATAACAAACGGTTTGTATAACAAAAAATCTGTACAACATAGAAAATTCCAGAGATAGGGGAAATTTGCTTAACAGAATCGTCTATGGGGCGAATCCGTACAACATGCAAATGGTCACGATTCGGGATTACTCCATTTTCAATGCATTCCTATGGGAAATTTGTATAAAGGAAAATTTGCTTAACATAATTTCATTTGGAACAAATTAATTCCTTTATACAAGGTGCCACTGTACTAATCATCTCTGTGTGGCAAGTGAGGACACTGAAACTCACCAGAAATAGAAAATGTTTGGTTTTTGGGGTCTAGAGCTCCCAGGATCCCCCCCACCCCCCCCAGAAGAGTCACTGGACTTACTGGCTGTTGGGAGGTGTCGTCCAAACAAAGCCAGGGCTCCTGTCCCTGAAACTCACCGTTCTCTGTGCTCCGCAGAGGGGCCTCCTCTCCAGCCACGGGGAAGTGCATGCCGGTCTCAAAGTCAATGCCCATCTTCTCAGCTTGCCGGCGTGCCTGCCGTAAGACGGCACCCCCTTGTTCCCGCAACCGGACCGCTGCCCGGTAGAAGATGGTGTCTTTGGCATTGTACTTCAAGCAGTTGCTGACAATCAGATTGAAGTCCTCCTCAAACTCGTCCAGGTTGAAGTAGCGATAGCTCTCGAGCTTCTGCTTCATGGTGTGGAAGTCCATGGGCTTCTTGATGTGGTCCAGGTAGTCAGGGACCTGCAGTGGGACAGAGAGCGGGGCAGCTAAGAGGCGGGGGGGGCCGTCCGCCTAAGAAGGAACTCCTGCTCCGAGGAGAAAAAAATGTTAATGCAGTCCTGAATACAGGCCTTCTTAAAGCTCTTGCCCAGCCTGGGGCAATTTCCCCACTAAGGAGGGGTACTGCCATTCTGTGTGGGCACAAACACACAACACACACACACACACACACACA
Source organism: Phrynocephalus guinanensis (assembly GCA_037367245.1). Classification (NCBI taxonomy): domain Eukaryota; kingdom Metazoa; phylum Chordata; class Lepidosauria; order Squamata; family Agamidae; genus Phrynocephalus; species Phrynocephalus guinanensis. The sequence goes on along the minus strand of CM074744.1, from coordinate 31,819,217 downwards.
CACACACACAGCGCTGCAGACTTCAAGGCACCAACCACAGCCCTCTGCGATGGCTCCATTGTTTGAAACAATATATGCATTCGCCTTTAAGCAGGAGGACTATCCCTTTGGAGAGAGACTGCACCAGAGACAGCCTGGTCCAGCCAACCTCCTGTGGGACATGTCCTACAAACGTTCAGCCCTAATGAATAACTCAGGTGGCCCACACACTCTGTTCACCAGCTATCCAAAGTTCTCAGTTTCTCTGGCTGGGGCCTTCTCCAACCTGGGGCTTTCTGGATGGGCCGGAACTGGAACTCCTGTCATTTCTCAGGAGTTACAGTCCAAAACATTCAGGGGCATGAAATAAAGGAGGACCCTGGTATCTGCTGGGGATTGGTTCCAGGCCTTCCCGTGGATAACAAAAACCGTGGATAAAAGACAACACCCCAAAACCTCCAAAACTGCTGTTTTGTGACAGTAGCTTGGCTTTATGGCTGCTGTTTTGTGACAGTAGCTTGCTTTACAGCTGCTGTTTCGTGACTAGCTTGCTTTGAGGCTGCTGGATTATTTATTTAATTTTTTTCTCTGCCAACCGTGGATAACTGAATCAGTGGTTAATGAATCAAGAGATGGGGGGGGCTACTGTAGTGAAAGACTGCCTTGTGTCTTCGCCCTGTTTGGACACCCATGCATGATCAGAGACTGGAAATGTTACTGTAATTCTGTGTTTGTTTCACCACTTCCTGAATCCCCCCCAGGAAGGGCCTTTTGGCCCTCCAGGTGGATCAGACAACCACCCCTCACCCCTGGCCTTGCTGAAGGAGCCTTCTAGTATTTGAAAGCCCAAAACGTGTGAAGGGGAAGGCTTACTCTCCCCTGTTCTCAACTAACAATGCCTTTCCACACCTCCTCCTTCCCTAAAGCCCAGTGGGCTAAAATACGATCTAATCCTGGACTAGGCGATTTTTCTGTACAAATTTCTCTACTACAACATACCATTTGACAATTGATTTATACTTCTAGGCTGGTAGAAACGCACACTCTTTACTTAGGTATTCCAAGATAATGAAGGGGGGGGAAAAAGACTCTCTCATTTGGCAACATGCTTCTGGAAAGCACGTGCAAGGAATTTAAGCAATTTCCTGGGCATTATGCAACAGAGGCCCAAGTTTCACCGAGAAACCGCTGTCAGGCAGCATCACCCTTCACTGAACCTTGGGCAGCATCTCTCAAGTAAACTCATCGTTTATGGGTTCCTTGGGTTCAGAGTCCGTCCACATAGTTCAACCTGCAACTCCCATCAGCCCCAGATAATGATCCCAGTTGCAAAGAATAACATTAAAAATGAGGGACACAGGTTTGATTACAGCCAAAGGCCTTGGGTAGGGGGCATGGGGTGTGGGATGAAATTTCGCAACAGTCTACAGCTTATCTAGTTATTAACATGTGAGAATGGTCTGACGAGAACCCTGCGTGCTCCTTATAAGAGACAAAACAAGATGCACAAATGAAAGAAGAGGCAATCCTTGGGTGAGGGGGCTCTTCACCACATCCTGCCCAGCGCCTTCTCCCAAGGATTCAAGGGCAACTCTTCACAAAGGAACCGCTTCCCAAACCCTAGAAGCAAAGGAATTCAACCCAGCTTCCCAGGCACGGCAGGACTTGAACGCCGGCTGCTGCAGAAACAAAGCAGCCACAAAGTTTTTGCTGAAACGCTGCCTTCGCATTGCCTTCTGGCCACCCAGAGGGAAAAAAGGCGGAGAGAGAAAAAGAAAGAAAGAGGGGGGGGAATGAAGATCGCAACCACCTGGACCTCAAGTGAGTTTTGTTCCAAAGTGGGCCCAGGGTTGACATCAAAAAAGAGCCACGGTGCATCCGAGCCTTTGGCAGCTGCCCAAGGATACCTCCTACTAAAGAGACTCGTGGCGCAGCTGTACTGCAGCTATAGCTGTGCTCACGGCCTGGGGTTCAATCCCAGGTAGCAGGCTCAAGGTTCACTCAGCCTTCCATCTTTCCGAGGTCGGTAAAATGAGCACCCAGCTTGCTGGGGCGGGGTGTGTGTGTGTGTGGCAGCAATGTGTATCCTGCATAACTAAATTGTAAACAGCCCAGAGAGTGCTTTAAGCACTATGGGATAGTATATAAGCAGAACGCTTCTACTAAAGCCAAGGGTTTTTTTTTTTTTTGGGGGGGGGGGGAAATCTGAAAATAGAGGGCCAGTGGTTTGGCCTTGCAAATTTGGTTTCACGGCCATCACAGAGGCTGGAGCTCAGCCTATGCCCATCAGAGAGGAAAGGCCTCCTGGATTGGATTAAAATGTTGCCCTGCTGACGCTTCCCCCTCCCCAATACGGTACGATGCTTTGCAAAACGAGAAGCCCCGAACCCATACATTGACACAACTTGTCCCATTGTTTTACAACGAACTTGAGGGGAGCGTATGGCCAGCTGGTAGAGGGTACTTCTCGGGAGAAGTGTGTGCCCCTGGGCCAAGCTGTGAGGATGGCCTTGATGGGGAGAGGAGTGCGGGGTGGACAGGACCAGCCAAGTTGCGAGACCAGCCTCAGGGCTGGAGGGGGAACAGAGCAAAGGTATAAATTGGGGGTGGAGGGGTTCTTACTTCGTAGAGTTCTGTTACCTCAGACAGCGGGACCGGCTGGCTGAAGATATTGCCCGTGTCCTTCTCCTGGAGCTGCTCGAGAGTCCGGCGCAGGAGAATGAGGAAAGGGGTCAGCCGCATCTCGAGCGCCACTTGCTGGATTTTAATCTGCAACGCAGAGGAGAGATGGAGAAGGGGGGCGTCACTGAAGGGTCTGGCTAGCAGGAAGACACTGCTGCTGCCTCCGAGTGTGGCGGGGGCGGCGGTGGGGGTGGGGAACCCCTGAAGCAGCATGGGGTTACACGGCGTAAGCAAGGAGGACGAGGGGCAGAGGGCAGAAGGCACCACGGCTCTGCTCTGAGGGGAGCTGGGGGTCCAAGGGGGTCCCAAGAGCACGAGAAGGGCTTGGTCAGTTCCTCAGGCGTCCCCCTTCCCCTCCCTCTGGACCCTTTTGACAGGAAAACGTCCTCCCCTTGAGATCCATGAATGGTGGATTCACAACATCCCACCGGCCTCCAGTCTCCCACCCTCCCCGACTGACTTCCAGCCTTTAGGGACCATTTCCGACATCCATCCTTCTGCCTGACACGAAAACTGCCTGATGTACCCGGACGTTCCCGTTTGAAGAGTGACCGCTCTTCGCTTGCATGAGGGCCACGGCTTATCCATTGGCCTGAAGGTCGCTCCGAGGGAAATACAGAATGCCCTCTCTTAAACAAGCCAGCTTTCTCTTGACACCACGCACCCACAAGAGGAATCCGGTATGGAAAGCCAGCTGCTCTTTTGGATGCCTTGCCTGCTAAGTCCTTGCAGACCCTATCAAGCCCCGGCCCTGGGTCAGGCTTTGCTCCGGTGGGGGTTGGAACTCAACCTGGGAAGGGGCTCTTGACTCTCTCTGCACAGGGACCAGAGGGCAAGCAGCAGTCCTGGCCAAGACCCCACCCCAAAATGTCTGTGGCTCCTCTCTGTCTTTTTTTCCCCTTGCCAATCGTCCCAGCAAGGACTAGAGCCTCTCCCGCCGTATTCCACGGGGAAGCCTGGCACTCTTGTCTTAGTTTTGTTTGGGAAAACAACTCTCAAAAAATCTTCCAACCAGCACTAACGGAGAAGAGAAGGGGAGTCTGGGAACAGTATTAAAGAAACATTTATTTTTCAGAACCAAAATAGTGAAAAACAAATTCTAGGCAAAAATCAAAGAAAACAAAAAACAAAACAAAAGACAAAAAAACATGTGGCACCTCAATGCAAATATACCTCCATACAACATGCAAATACAGTGGTACCTTGTATAAGGAATTAATTTGTTCCAAATGAAATTATGTTAACCAAATTTTCCTTTATACAAATTTCCCACAGGAGTGCATGGGAAACGGATGAATCCCTAATTGCGACCATTTTTATGTTGTACGGATTCGCCCCATAGGCGATTCTGTTAAGCAAATTTCCTGTATCTTTGGAATGTTTTTATGTTGCACAGATTTTATGTTATACAAACCGTTTGTTATATGAGGGTCCACTGTATATCTACATACAACAGCCAATGAATATGTGGTATGAAATGAATATTCCAATACATATTATATTGCACACCTCATTCTGCTGCTCTAGATCTGAAGAAGTGGACGTGTCCACAAAATGTTACATTAAAATATGAAAGTAAGGTGCCACATGTCTTTTGTTTTGTTTTTCTTTGATTTTTGCCCAGAATTTATTTTTCAATATTTTGGTCACTAGAGCACCCTGTGAAGTTCCAAGTATCCCCCTGCTCCCCCTCTTTCTAAAAGCCCCGTGTTCCCATCCTAGGGGTGGGGGTGGGGAGGGCACCCTGTCCTATCTTTCCCTAACTCTTCCCAAGGGAGGAAGCCTCTGCCTCCCATCTCCTCCCCACCCCAATTTGCATTCTCCCCCCCCCCCGCCCGTGTGGTTACCGTCTCTCGCTTGAGTTTCTCCCGCTTGCGAATCAACTCCACCAGCAAGCGTGCACGTTCCAGGTCGTGGCGGAGGCGCTGCCAGGATTTCAGCTGTTCTTTCAGGGCCCAGTTCTTATCCTCGGTGTTCTCTCGCTGCAGGAACATCAGAGTCTTTGAGAGGAAATGGCAAACCTCCCTCCCTCCTTCCTCCCCAACCCTACCCACCCCCGCGGCCACCTCGCTGCCACTGGTTTAAGGAGATCTGCACTGAAACGCCGGCCAGGATGGCTGCCGGGCGCTGAGGCTTGGTAGGTCAGTGGCCATGGGGCAGAAAAGCAGAGTGAGGGCACTTGGGGGCTGGGGGGTGTTTGTGTGTCTCACAAGAGGTGGTCTCTCTTTCCTTCCCAGCCAGAGAAAGGAAGCCAGAGGCAAGGGGTTTCCTTACACAGAATCAGACCTCCATCATGCCCAGCGCTCTGACTGGGAGCCCTTCTCCCGGGTCACAGAAGGAGAAAAGCGCTTCCCAAACTAGAGCGCAGGGAACACCCCCACCCCCCAAGTCCTGGGGGAGCAGCCATGGCCCTCTGCCTGTTTTGGGCTGCAACCTGCTCAAATCTTTTCCCCCGTCAGCGATTCTAACAAGGGAGGGAGCCCGGCAGCACCTGGGAGGGCTGGAGTCGTCCACCCGAACTGGAGGCCTGAATCTTGGGCTTGCCCAAGAGGTGCTTGGAAGTTGTCAAGCTCAGGCCGAGGGGGGGGGGGGGGGAATTCAGCGAGATGAAATCCTTTGCTCTCCACGAGCCAGCTCACCCCCACCCCTGCCCCCAGGACAAACCAGACTCGGGCAAATCCATCACCAGGCACAAAGGTGAGCCTCACGCTTGGCATCCCGCCCCACCCTGCTCCCCCGACCCCACCCCAAATAAAAACCCCATGCTCCTTCAGCCCACGCCACACCCATGAGCAGAGGGCCAGGCCAGCTGCCTTGTCCTTAAGCTGCACACGCACACAAAGCACCCCCTCTCCTCTCTTCTGCTCCACCTGACCCATCCATCCAACCATCCACCCACCCAGACCACCCCCACCCCCACCCCGCCATGCCCCCAAAGCTCAAAGGAAGCCCCACCTGCTCCGCCTTGGAGACCTGTGGAGGAGGAGGAGGAGGAGGAGGAGGAGGAGCCGGCCTCCCGGGCTCGCAGTTCCGATGCGACTGCAGGTGAGTCTGGAGCCGGCGCAGCAGGGGCACCCCGTTGCGGGACTGCCGCTTCAGGGTCCAGTAGCTGTGCAGCCTCTGCATGAACTGGCTTTTCCTCTGCAGGGTCAGGCGGTTGGTGATCTTACTGAGCCTGGATGGGGCAGAAGGGAGAGGGGTCAGCGCCGGCACCGCCCGGGATCTTCTCCCCACCTCTCCAGGGGACACGGTGAGCCTAAGGAGGCAACGGCCTCCCCCAGGGGAGAAACGCAAAAGGATCCGCCTTGCCAGGGGTGGGGGGGGGGTGGGGGTTAGGGTGGAGGCTTCTCTCCTGCCTCCAACGCGACAGGTCTGTAGAGCCCCTTTCCAGCGGAAGGCACCCTCGCCATTTGGGGAATGCACGTTGTCCCCTCATGCACCCGGCTGACTGACACGCTTTATGCACCGAAGAAGGGAACCGATTCAACAGGGGCACTGAGGAAACATGGGGAGCAGCCTTGTGTGACCCGGCTGCCCAGGCCTTTGCGGGCACGGCTAGTTCAGTGCCACCGGATCCTGACCCGGGCACAATTCAACGTGCTATTTTAAGCCTATCAAGCTCCACATGGCTTGGCTCCAAGAGCCACCTCGGAGACGGTGTCTCCCTCTATGCCCAGGCACTCAGAGGATCATCAGCGGGCGGCCTTTGCTGCCCCCCCCCACCCTCACAGGCACACTTGGTGGAGACACACAGGAAAGGGCCTTCTTGGTGGCTTCTCCCAGACTCTGGAAACCCCACCCCCACCCCTACACACACAGGAGGTTAGGCTGCCCACATCTTTCCTGTCCTTCTGCAAGCAAGCAGGGACCACTCTTTCCAGACAAAGACCACTTGGTACAGTCACCTCCCTCCGCCGATTGCGGGGGTTAGGGACCCACCCCACCCGCGATGCATGAACATCCGTGATATGCGGAAGCGGGGTGGGGTGGGGCCTGGGGGCAGGGGGGGCGATTGCGCGCCTGTTCGAGGCTTCTCGCGGGAGCACGGAGGGGAGCAGCGCGGAGCGACCCAATCACACACACCCCCGCGCGGCTCAGAGGTGCAGGTACTGTGATCCTGCGATGTAGCGGGACCGCAGTACCTGAACCGCGAAATGGGGGGGGGGGGGTGACTGTAGTCGGGCAGCTAACTTTTTTTTGTAAATAAATAAATAAGGGTTCCCACAGCAAATGGCCACCTAAGCATGATTTTCGCTTCGACTAGGTTTTTAGTGCTATAGTGGTACCTCTACCTACAAGTTTAATCTGTTCCGAATGCATGCTCTTAAGTCAGACAACTCTTAAGGAGAGCAGCCCTATCTAAAAAATAAAAAATAAATAAATCGGGGGGAAATTTTAAGTAGAGCAGAGCATCTAAAATTGGTAAGGCAGCAGTTAAAACGCCAATGGATTTTTCACTCTTAAGTCAAATTGCTCTTACGTCGAGACACTCGTAAGTAGAGGTATCACTGTACTTGAGTTTACCATTTATCAGAGTGTCATTTGTTTGAGCTTTCTGATATTTGCACACTTATTGTTTTCAGTGTTACTGGTGCCTTCTAACGATGTAAGCTGCCTCTTTCTACTCATTGTTCCTAGCTTTCAATATTGTCTTTTAATGATGAAACACTACCATTGTGTACTGGCGGTTTTCAGCTTTCAGTCATGTTGTTTAATGCGGTAAGTGACTGGTCCTTTTTAAGGAGAAAGGCAGGGTAAAATATTTTAAATAAATAAAACAACTCATTAGCACATTCCATCCTGCTCTGGTTGTTTTCTCAGAAGAGTTTTAAAAAGGGGAATTAAGTAAGAGGGGCCTCCTTAGTTCTTGATCTATTTCTTAAAGACAACACCGATACAGCCACCCCTCCCCACCTCCACTGCCGGTTTACAATGTTCACTTTACAACGCCATGCCATAACAACCATTCCAATACCAGCTAATGCCACATATGCCCATGTTCCAAAACTCATCTTGATGGCAGCCACTGCGATTAGCGGTGCAAACAGCACCTCAGCATAGGTTGACCAGGAGAGCCCAGACAGCAAGGAGACAGAGAGGAGACAGAAACAAGAAAGGAGACAGATGAGATCGGGGAAAAGTGCTCAGCAAGTAAAGCTAGAAAGGGAAAGTGGGAGAGAGACAGGAGGAAGACAGAAGAGTAGGGAATATACAATCATCATCCAGGTGGTCAGCTGAAGCTGTCGCCCCAGGATGCTAACCCGACTGCCAAGTAAAACATAAAGTCCCACAGAGAGGCAGGAGTAGAAGAAATCTCACACACTATGGCATTACTTCACAGAACGTAACCGAAGTTGTTTTAAAAAAAACCCACAGGAGTTTCAATAGGATACATTATGTGCTGGTGCCATGGCTAGAGCACGGGGTGGGCAATTTGGGCAGTCCAGAAGTTGTTGGGTTGTCCTACCATCCACCTTTCCTCCACCTGCAGGTGCTCAGGCCTACCAAAGGCTGCTATACAACAGCACCTGAAAGCCACAGTTGGCCAGCTTTGGGGTTACAGCACGGGGGAAACGTTCAGAGGCCAGCCGAGCTCAAAACTCTGCTCCCTTTCAGAAGTTTGTTGGGGAGTAAGATGCTTAGTTAATCTTCCTCAACCTACTGAATCTCATAGCTCCTTGGGGAGCTTAAATGTTCCAAGGGAGAAAGAAGATTTATTTATCTCTTTATATTCCGCTCTATATCCTGAGATCAACAACAAAACAATAAAAATACTGTTTAAAACCATTCGCTGCCTTAAAACCATCCAAAACAACAAACATTAAAAAAACGACTCCATGTGAAAGCCACGATCCTTAATCCCAGAAGGCTTTCGTGAATGATTATGTTTCAAATTGGTGCCAAAATCAGTTGAGTGTCAGCACCGGTTGAATCCCTGAGGGGAGAATGTTCCATAACTGTGGGGCTACAGCCGAGAAAGGCCTCCCCAGTGTCTCCAGGAGAATAGAACGTTCCCCATGGTGTGCCATGAAGGTGGTAAACAAACGTGTTTACTTGCTCTCAACAACTCCTTCGCAAACACTCAAAGCCATCTGTATCAGGTGAGACTAGGTTTTCTGATAAGTCAAAACCAGTTCCTATACAAGTCTTGAGGTAGGATGACAACACTGCTTGGAAAGGTTACTACGATCCTCAAGGCCACTGAGCCTGAAATTTTCAACTTGAGCTCTACCGACTTCCCTGCCAAGCTCAGCCTGCCCTCCCACAATGCTTCTGATGACAAACTCATTGGTTGAAATCCTGTTACACAGTTATACAAAGCCATTCCCATACGCTTTGTGCCAATTCTTAGGCGCAGTACCACAGGTGCCGCACACAACCTCCCCCAACTCCCCCAGCCAGCTGGCCCACTCACTGTTCTTTGTGCGCTGCTGGAGTCCTACTTCTCTGGCAGCGCACCAATCTGGGAAGGAGCTCAGGCTGCCCTTCCCCACCACTTCAGGCAGCTGATGATTCCAATCAGGAGGTAGGACAGAGATTCTCCCGGCACAGCCAATGACTGGTCAGCTGACCAAGGAGGCAGGAAATGGCAGCCCAGACTCCTGACTGGACTGACGTACCACCAGAGAAAGAGGACCCCAGTAGCGTGCAAAGAATCCCAGCTGGCCGGGATAGGTTATGCATGTCACCTGTGATACCACACATACAAATCAACACTAAGTGTGACAAAGCACTCTGTCACCATCTCTAGACATTATTTGTTGCAAACTCAGTTATGTAACTTGGAATGCAACAGGTAATGCCTCTGAATATGTTGTAATTTACAGCAATTTGTATCTAAAAATTATGACATATGCATAACTGCAAACAATTTCATCCACTGTGGGAGAGAAGGATGTTCTTCTCCCTCTCACGAAATACCAGAACTAGGGGACATCCACTCAAATTGAGGGCTGGAAGAGTGAGAACAGAGAAAAGAATTTTTTTTTTTACCCAGCGTGTTGTTAGTCTGTGGAACTCCGTGCCACAGGAGGTGGTATCTGGCCTGGATGCCTTCAAAAGGGGATTGGACAGATTCCTGGAGGAAAAGTCCATCACAGGTTACAAACCATGATGGAGATGTGTAATCTCCAGGCTTAAAACCAGGGTACTTCAAGGGCCAGAGACAGGGGAGTGGGATCAGGAGACAGATATCTAGTCTCATGCGCTCCCAGGTGCATCTGGTGGGGCCAGTGTGAGATACAGGAAGCTGGACTAGATGGGCCTAGTCCCATCTTCTCTTCTTATGTTCTTATGTTGACACTTGCAGAGCTAGGTTACTGTAGTCACTTTCTTAGATTACAACTCCCAGAAGCTTCTGGGGATTGTAGTCCAAAAGAGCCATTCTCCCAAGTTTTGGAAGGGCCACACTCTTGTCCTTGCCACGAATATCTCATGACTGCCCTGGGGTGGGGTGGGGGTGGGGGGTGGGGTTCAGAGGGAGCTCCTACCTGTGGGGAGGAATGCAGGGCACGGACACCACGGGTGCCGCTGCTCTCTTTTCTGCCAGGATTTTCCTGGCCTTCTTCATTTTGATCCGGGACTTGGCCTTGGCCTTCTTCACCTTCTCTGAACTCCAGCTTTTCCCGTCCTCTTCCTCTTCCTCTTCCTCCTCCTCTCCCTCGCTATGGGAGAGGGTAGGCAGGCGGCGCATGGAGCCCGGCGGCGTGTGGATGTCGCAGTAGGCCGTCTTGCGGACACTGAAGGAGGTGCCGTTGGCCCCCGTCTCGCGGACGGGCTCCATCTTCATGTAGAGCCCGGCCTGCTGAGCGCAGGTCACGTGGAAGGCCGTGTAGCAGTTGGCCTTGTGGCACTGGATGCAGGCGCCCGAGCCCCGCTGCTTGCAGATGTAGCAGGTCAGCTTCCAGCGGGCGGGCGGGATGTGCTCAATGCTGTCAATGGGCTCCAGGAAGACGGTGTTGGCGAAGCAGACCTCGGGGATCCAGAGGGCGCACACCACGTGGGCCCAGCGCCCGTCGTCCGTCTGCTTGAAAGCGCCCCCTTTGTTGGGGCACAGGGCGCAGTCCACGGCCCGCGAGGGCGACTGGAGGCAGCGGCGGCACAGCCACTGGCCCTCGGGGATGTAAGGGACGCCGTAGCACTCCTGGTGCACGGCCAGGTTGCACATGTCGCAAAAGAGGATGACGTTGCTGTTCTGGCACTCCCCATCGTTGCAGATGCAGCAGACGGCATCTTCGTCCACCAAGGCGTTCGGGTCCCCCTTGTTGTGGCTCTCGAAGTAGGACTCCTTCTCCAGCCGGTCCATCAGGTACTCGAAGATCTCCTGGGGGATGGGGCTGACCCCTTCCGTCTTCCGCCGCTCGTTCATGATGTCCAGCCAGATGTAGTCCTCCTCATCCATGTCGTACTCCACCTCTTCGTCCAATTCTTCAGCCGACTTCTCTATGTATCTGAAAGGGTCAGGCAGGAAGACAGCATGGATTCAGCAGCTAGGAGGGGCCGGAGACAGCTCGAGACAAACTTACCTTGAGGCCTGAGAAAACTGTGAACGTTGTAAACCGCCCAGAGAGTACTTTAAGCACGATGGGCAATACAGAAGCAGCGCACTTTGCTTCCTCCACCCCGCACAAACACACACCCCGGAGCTCTGCTATCCTTGCCCTATATAGTTAGTTCTGTGCTGTCTAGTCTGAACCGACTTGTAGTGACCCTAGTAGAGCATTCCAGGAGAAAATGAGATATTTGAGGAGTGGTTTGACTAGCTCCGCTGACTGGAAGCTCTGTGGTTTAGGCATCCGGCTGCAGAGCCAGAGGTTGGTTGGGAGCTCGATTCTCCACTGGGCCTCCTGTGAATAGAGCCAGCCCAGGGAGCCTAGGGCAAGCTGCACGTCTCCACAGTGTTCCTAGAAGAAGGAAATAGCAGATCACCCCTGAGTACTCTCTACCTGAAAAACCCCTGGAAAGGGTCACTGTAAGTCAGAACTGCCTTGATGGCACATCATCATCATCAATCATCATCACCACCACCACCACCACCACCACCACCACCACCACCACCACCACCACTACTACTACTACTACTACTACTACTACTACTACTACTACTACTACTACTACTACTACTACTACTACTGGTCCTCCTGCCCCAGTACCCCATATTTACAGATTTATATACAATTACTCAATTTATACTTTTTTTGGGGGGGGGGAATAATCTCAACTATATAGAATGTTGGTCATTATAGATTAGAAACCATGTCTTACTCTGGTTGAAGAAGTACAATACTTGGCACTGTACCTTGGTGGCCAAATACTAAAAACTGCCCATAGGTTTAGAAGCACCACATATTACTTATAACCTGTGTTGTGTATCTTGAGTATATATTGACTGCTGAAATGCTGTTTTCCAGTTTGGATAAGCTTAGTAGCTACAAGAATTTCTTCCCCAGGCATAGCGTCGCAGCCAATGCCATTCAAACCCATTTATTTAATTTATTTTTGCTCAGCTTCACTCTGGCGTGGGACAACTATCACCCGCCTGATGCTTCTGAACTCAAATGGCAAACGCCCTCTCTAAGCGTGGCCAAGAACATCAGGAGGGGCACTTGATGCTCAACCCTGATGTAACCCACAATACTTCTCTTGCCACTCTATGAGCATCCTTTGCCTAAGGCAGAGATGAAGATCGCGCAGGCCTCCCAGAACATGGTTAAACTACAACTCCCATCCTCCCTAGTTAGCACAGTCAGCTGCAGGGAATTACAGCAGCGGCAGTCCAACCATCTCTAAAGAGCCAGATTTCTTCCACTCCAATCTAAGAAAATTCCGCTACTCCAGACAGCTGGAGCAGACTCCACAAACTTCGAGGCGATCAGAAAAAGTTCCCACAGTTCAACAGAGAGTAGTTCTCTGAACCAAGAGGGCTTGGTGGGGGGAGATGGAGGGGTGGAAGTACAATCTCCCGGCGGGCAGCAGTATTTTCTCTTTCCTTGCTGTCAACACTGGATGGGGGCACTGCAAGTTGGTTCCCTCCCAAGGAGAAGGAATTCCCACCCCTTTCTTCATTTGGCCTTATTGATACAGATGGTCTCGACTGTCTAGCTGGGATAGGTGTGGACCGTAGAGACTCTACAAGAGTAGAGTCTTTAAAGTCTATAAGAAAGAAGTTTAAATAGGTGCCAGAGCGCCTTGTCTTTAGCAGGTCTGGAAGGCAGCCCCTCCATTTGAGAGACTTCAGATTAAACAACTCCACAAAGCCCTTTGAGGCATGGCTTCAGAGACTAGGACTCGAGGTAATGGTCTCAAACTACAGAAAAATAGATTCCATTTGAACATTAGGAAGACCTTCATGACGGTTAGAGCTGTTCGGCAGTGGAATATGCTGCCAGGGAGGGTGGTGGAGTCTCCTTCTTTGGAGGTTTTTAAGCAGAGACTGGATAGCCACCGCTTAATACTGTGATGGGAGTTCCTGCATGGCAGGGGGTTGGATTGGATTACCCTTGAGGTCTCTTCCCAGTCTATGATTCTATGATTCTATTCTAGATCTATGAGATCTTAAACCACCCACCACCCCCATATACGATGGCCATTACCTGTAATAGGAGGTGGGGCGAGGTGGGGCATCCGGCGTGTCCTGGTCCAGTTCCCGGTACACAGCCTCCGGGAGCTTGGGCGTGTTGCCCGCCGAGGCACTGTGGTGGTGGTGGTGGTGGTGGTGATTGGAGTCCTTGCGCTTCTCCTTGTTCTTGTTGCCCGCTTTGGGGGCCACCGACGGGGTTTCCGTGTTCTCTTTGTTGCTGTGGTTCTCGGGGGCCTCCTCGGGGGCCTCGTCATCCTCTGACACCACGTCCAGGTTGTCGAAGATGCTGATGCGGTGCACGCGGCCGTGCAGGTCCACCTCCACCATGCGCTGGGCCTGTGCGTAGGTCATGACCTCGCGCCCCGGGGACTGCGACGTCTCGGAGGGGCTGGGCGACTGCTTGTTAGCTGCCCGGCCGTGCCTGCCCTTCTTCTTGTGCTTACGCAGGGGGGTGCTCTGGGGAGGGGGTGGGTTGTCGTGGTCATAATGGTACAGGTGGTACTCGATCCCGCTGTAGCTCTTGTAGATCTTGCGGCAAGTGTCCACCGGGCATTCGTAAGGTGGCTTGGTCGCCCGCAGGTTGTGGCAGAACGTCTTCACATCAAAGTCCACCCCCATGGTGCCTCTCAGCTCTAGAAGGAAAAAAGAATTAACAAGTAGGCATATCAAGGCTACCATCACGCTGCATAAAGACCAACAATAAGCCCCTTGTTCTACAGACACAGTGTCTGTATATCTGTATAGGGAAGGGCAGATTCAAGGCTCAGAAAACACACTCTTGGCTTTTTTTTAAAAATAATAATCTGCCCAACTCCCCATTTGTTTGAACACAGGAGTTCCCAAGCTTGGACAACCCAGGTGTCCTTGGACAGCAGCTCCCAAAAGCCTTCACTATTAGCTGTGCTGGCTGGGTTTTCTGCGAGGTGCAGTCCACCTGGGCTGCCCAAGTTTGGGAACCACTGACTTATCACACACAGAGATTTGAAAGACACCCCCACTTGGGATGGGAACGGTGGCCTGTCTATACCAAATAGCTGTCCGGTGGCATAGTAGGCATCAAGGTGTACATCAGATATTGTTGCAGAAAAATGTGTATACTGCAGCAGTTTCATCTTTTTAACAGGCATAATTTTTCATCCTGTTCCATCTGTTTCCCTGCTAAATGATTCAATCAGCAATATAGGCAACAGTAATATAGGTGAGCTAATTAAGGCAGATTGGGGAGGAGACCCCACTGAAGCCTGCTTACAATTTGTTCTCTGCCTGAAAATGTTCTATTGCCCAGGCAGGGATGAGGCCACCATTTGGTTGGACATTTGTCTCTCCCTTTCCCTTTCTTCCTTGAAGTTTCCTTCTTCTTCTAAACCTCCTCACTTTATCTCTTCTCTGCTGTCTGCAGAGTATAAGTCTCGCGATGCAGTGGTTAAACTGAGGTGCTGCAGCCAAAACTCTGCTCATGACCTGGGTTCAATTCTAAGCAGTTGACTTGGGGTTCATTCGGCCTTCCATCCATCCAAGATCAGAAAACTGAGTGCCCAGGCAGGGAGGAAGACAATGTGTAATTAAATTGCCCAGAGAGTGCCTTTAAGTTTTATCTGGTGGTATATAAGCTGCATGCTCTGCTTTCCCCCCTTCTTGCTGCCTGTCTACTGTATCCCAGCTGTCCCAAATCGTTTTAGATGACACAGTCCTGGCACATTTGCCTTTTTTGTGGTGAATATGCAAACTATGAAGGCAAGGCACACAACACCAAACAGGCAAAAGGATGTACCTGTGAGCCACACCTTCGTGTCAATTCTCTTGGATGGGTCTAGGAAATTTTGACTGGCGTGCCTTCCCTTCGTGTTGTGGCCACCACAGCAAGTACGTATGATTCCAAGTGAAATGTAAGGCCACTTTCACCCTTCACAAATCCCTCTCTTTTTCTCCCACTCCGGCTAAGGCCAACAGTGAGCTGTCTAGGCAGGGATCTTTCTCACTTTTATCATCTATCCATTGCATAGCATGTAGTCGACATGAATGACAACAGTAAATGTTTAGCAGCTATCTGGAAGAGATGAGTCTGGGGATATTACCCATACCCAAGGTACTCAAGGTACCCCCTACACCTCAACTGCATGGGCTGATAGCCTGCTTATCATTACCCTGGTTCTGATAATATCCTATTTGGATTTAACGCTACAGTACTTGTGGCTGTCCTTCAAGACTCCTTAGAAATTTCTTTGGGAGTTTTGACACACCGGCTCCGCAAGGCACAATTCAAGATGTCAGTGGTCAGGGGACAAAGCTCCATGTGGCTTTGGTCCCAAATGCCCACAGCACTGACCTCTTTTGAAGCTATCCGTTCTTCAAGGCCACCTCCCTCTGAAGTTTGTTACTACTGTACTTCTTCCACATGTAAATCTTTTGCATCCTGCCTCCTATCATCTCGTAGTGTTCTGCTAGCTACAGGAAAAAAATCTAATACAAGGTATTACGTCAGGCAATCCATATGACACGCAACCCCTCAGCACTACAGGAATCAGAGTGTTCTGGGAACGAAGCAAAAAGTGTGAGTGTGTGCACACGCATATGTGTGCCTGTGTGCACCACCCATTATTGGTTGTATATGCTAAATCCACATTATCCTTCTCACTGCAGAAGTACTCGTGTTTGTGAGGAAGCTGGAACTGAGAGAAAAGAATTGGAAAAGGATTCCAATCAACCCACAATACTTTTCTCTTAACTAACTGCTTCTACATGGACCTATTCATCTCTGGCACATCCTTCTAAGCACAAAGAGAGAAAGGGTAGGACAGCAAATATGCCACTCAATACATGATACCTCTGGTCCTACAACGCCTCTCTCGTCTCATAGTATGCCACTAGTTTTAGGGTGAGTCATGATCAAGAGAAAAGGTTCTCAAGCCTCCCACTTGGCACCCTACTTTTGCCATCCACATAACACCTTTTGGTGGCGCAGAAAATAGAAATATCAAGAGAGCAGAGACTATGGTGGAGAGATCCCTGCCTACACAATTTGCTTGTACATCTTTATAATGCACATCTTGCTGCCAGAGGCAAATGACAGTCCCCTCCATTCCATGTACAAAAGCCAGCTGGATTAGTCCTTCAGTTTTTACTTCAGCACTGGCAACAGGACAGCATCCTCCTCTACACCTGAGAACACCAGGCGAGCTGTAAGGGGTGGCAGGCTCAGCTTTTGTGGCACACACAACTCCATTGTCCTTGAACGAATGGTCAAGGGCTCCGAAGGAAAGGCTGCACGGCTGTTCCCGTCACCTCAGCCTCCGTGGCCTGTGGAAGATACCCTACTCTGCCTAACTCTAGGGCCAGCCTAGTGAGCAAGAGATGGCAGCCAAGATGCTACCTAGAACCACCTTCTGTCTATCCAAAGACAGAAGTGACACAGAACTGGACAAGAGCAGACATGAAGAAACCAGACTATATTCTCGCCCACCCTTGATTCAGGTAAACCCAACACTGCCCAGCCATGTGTACCAGGTGGGTCAGGGAGAGGAAGCCAAGAGGAAGTTGGCAGGGTCTGTGATTGCAAACCGTCTCCTATAGACCTCCATGGCAGCACCCTCCCCCAAGCTCAAAGTACGGTCGAGGGGAGAAATGGGGCAGGACAAAGCAGACCAAGGGATGTCAAGCCACATGTTACAACCAGGGGTCATGCAACCTAACCCCTGTTCCCCCCCTCAAGTGTCTGTAGCTGTAGGGCATCGGAGGGATGGATGGGATGGAGTGGGGTGTCAGAAGCAAGATGGGGGGTGCCACCCTCCCCCTCCCCCCCCCCCCCTTCCCTAAGGCCTCTCTCTCTCTCTCTCTCTCTCTCTCTGTGTGTGTGTGTGTGTGTGTGTGTGTGTGTGTGTGTGTGTGTGTGTGTGTGTGTGTGTGTGTGTGTGTGTGTGTGTGTGTGTGTGTGTGTGTGTGTGTGTGTGTCCGGGCTTGCATGCCAGCCCGTGCATATTTGCCATGAAACCCTATTACAGTCCAGGACCCATCTGATATTGCACGCCTCCTTCTGCGGCTCTGCTTCTGAAGAACAAGTGGACGTGCCCGCGAATCGTTACGTTCAATAAATATATGAAAGTTTAGTATCTTTGAGGCGGGGGAAGGGCATGTTTTGTGTGTCTCTTGCATCTGTTTATTTTTCTTTTCCTGCCAGCCGCCTTTCCAACCGGCTCCCAACAGCGGCCCGCGGCTCCAACCCTTGGACCTGACGGCCTGCCTTGCCCTTGCCCCTTCCCTTCCCTTGCCCCTTCCCTCCTCCTTCCAAGGGTCGAGAGAGGTGGGGGGGGCTCCCCCTTTTCTTTTCCCCTTCCCCCCTTCCCCTTGGGGAGAGCCCGCCTTGGGGGTGGGGGGGCATCATCCTCATCATCCTCCAGGCCGTGGGAAAAGCCGCGCTCTGCCTTTTTGCCCGCCCGGTGGAGCCTGGCGCTCCCCTTTCCCTCCCTCCCTCTCCCTCCCTCCCCTCCCCTTCACTCACCGGGCGCGGCTCAGGCCCCACAGGGGCGCCGGTGGCGTCGAGGGTGGGCGGGCGGCGCCACGGCCCATAAGGGAGGGGGGGAAACCCCACCACCCCCACCAGCCCCGGACAATGGAGGAGGCTCCGGCGGCGGCGGCGGCGGCAGTAGCTCCTGCGCGGGGAGGCCCCGCTGGGTAAAGCCGCTCCTTGGCAACCGCACTTTCGCCACGGCCGGGGTGCGCTGGTGTTCCCCCTCACGCATCCCTCGACGGAGAGGAACAGCCCACCCCTCGGCCCCATGGAGGAGGCGCCCTCAGAAACCCCCCAGCGCCGCCGAGCTCCCCCCCCCACCTCCGCCACTTCCCCGTAACCCCCCCCGAGTGAATCTGCCGCCGCCAATCGCAAGCTGCGGCTGTGGTGACTCGCAAGCCGGGAGCGGGCCGTGGGGCGGGCGGGAGCGCGCGCGAGGGGGAGGGGGGAAGAGGAGGAGAGGAGGAGGAGGAGGAGGCGGAGGGGCGGGGCTGGCCGGGTTTTTGCACTTCGGGAGTTCGGGGATCTCTGCCCACCTGCAAAGCCAGCTGTAGGGGAAAGAGGGGCGGCGGTCGCCCTGGGGGGGGGGGGGGGGAAGGAGGAGGGGGCTGTTTTTTTTTTTTTTGCACAAGGACGACTCCCCCCAGGGACCACTTGCTAATGTCGAGGGAGGAAGCTCCAAGGGGGGGGGGAGTCATTTCTCAATACACCTGGCGGGCAGGTGTCCCTCCCTGCTCCGTTTTCCCAGCGGGAACACTGAGTACTTGCCTTTCTGGATTGGGGCATGTCGGTTTCGTTTGTTTTCGTGACGACCGCCCTTTCGGGCACTGGGGCATTTTTGGATTCGAGTCCTGAAAAGTACTTGGCATTTGCTTTCCTCTTGGAAATGTTTCCGGGAAAGCCGGGGTTCTTCCTTCTGTGGCCAGCGCGTTTCTGGCAGAGAGCCCCGGAGGCCAGATTTGAACTCGTGAGCTCGTTTTTTTAACTCTGTTTTCAATGCATTCCTGTGGGAAATTTACATAAAGGAAATTTTGTTTAACATAATTTCATTTGGAATGAATTAATTACCACTGTATGTATGTATGTATGTATGTATGTATGTATGTATGTATGTATGTATGTATGTATGTATGTATGTATGTATGTATGTCAAAGATACAGGTCTATAAAGCTTGCGTACTGAGCACACTTTTGTATTGCAGCGAGTCTTGGACCATCCATGCTCAACAGGAAAGAAAGCTTAATACCTTCCATATGCACTGTCTTAGGCGAATATTCAACATTACCTGGCACGACAAAGTTCCAAATAGCATAGTCCTGAATCGAGCTGGAATCCCTAGCATGTACACTTTATTGAAACAGTGATGCCTATGCTGGCTTGGACACGTTGTGAGAATGGATGATAGCCGGGTCCCAAAAGATCTTCTATATGGAGAACTAGTGCAGGGAAAGCGTCCCAGAGGGAGACCACAGCTGCGGTATAAGGATATCTGTAAGAGGGACCTGAAGGCCTTGGGAATGGACCTCAACAGATGGGAAACCCTGACCTCCGATCGCACTGTCTGGAGGCAAGAGATACAGCATGGTCTACATAAATCTGAAGAGGCATTTGTCCAACAGGCAGAGGAAAAGAGGCAGGCACGGAAAGAATGAAACTCGAGGACCAGGCAGGAAAAAGAATACATCTGCCCCCAGTGCGGTAGAGACTGCCATTCCCGAATTGGTCTATTTAGTCACACTAGGTGTTGTTTTTAGGATCTCTACTCCAGGCATGATACCATAGTCTTTCGAGACTGAAGGATGCCAATGAATGAATGAATGTATGTATGTATGTGTATATCTATATCTATCTATATATAATGTAAAGAGAGAGAGAGAGAGGAGTCTTGTTGCCTTCATTAATATTTACTCCCATGGATGGTTGTAGTCTCTTTTATCTATGATCATACCAGGGTCCTAGCGATATGGCATAACTTAGAAAAGTTATTTTAGGAAAAAGGTAACTTAGAAAAGGAGTACAATGCTGCCTGGGCATGTGGTCGTTCAGAAAAAGTGTATTTTCTAAGCTTGTTTACAGTATTGAGTCAATCTATCTTCTATTCTGATGTTAAAATTCAGGGTCAGTTAATTTTAATGGTATCTGCCCGTATTTTATTTATAGGCTGCCTTTCTCCTGACTGGGGGAACTTAAAAGCAGCTCACACTTTTAAAAACAATGCAATAGTTATTAAATAAAAATAGCAAGAATAAATTAGTGCTAGAACTTTTCAAATACAGTACAATGTCTGCTGTAGGCTAGAAAGTGTTGGTTGGACATTGTAAGAGACAACTGTGGGTGACCGAGGTACAGTGGTCCCCAGCCCTTTCACGGTTCATACACTGCAGTCCCGCTATATCTCGGGACTGCAGTATATGAAAAAAAAAACCAGGGTTAAGGGGGAAATGGCCTGTTTCGGGCCTCCCATAGTTACCCCCAACCTGGCACTGTCCTGAATGGGCCTACGAGGGCATTCCCAGGCCTTCTGGAGGCCCCAAAAGGGCCTCCATGCGAACCAGAAGTGACTTCCTGATTGCCAAAAATCATTTCTGAGGCCTCTGTTAAGTACAGTACAGGAGCCCCCAGCTAGTCGCCCCAGGGCCGACCTAACCTGCATCTACATATCACGGATTTTCAATTATTGCGGGTCGGGTCGGGTCCCTAACCCCCGCAATAGGCGGGGGGGTCACTGTACTCAGTACACACATTAAGGTTAAACCATTTTTGTATAATTCCCCAATGCATAGCTACTCAAGTGATTGCAAAAACAAAGTAAGAATGATGGCACAAAATACAACTTTATTTTTACTGATGTCAGTAGGCCTGTGGAAATTTCAATGGACAGCTGTGTTGCTCTGTTGCATCAAAATTAAGAAATACTTTTGTTAGTTTGGCCAAAGCCCCCCCCCCCCGCACTAAACTTTTGTGGATTGTCATCAACTTCGGATAAAACTTGATCGTCTTTTCAGACCCCACAAGACTATTGTTTTGGTATAATAGTGGTATATCATGAGAAGTCAGTGAGGGGCAGGTACATGTTCTAATCTAGAGCCTGGGATAGGGATATTTTTGGAATACCCCTCTGTGTATAAGCCTCCTCACACCCCGAACAAAAGACTGGTGGAGACTTTCAGGCTCAAGTACATTTATTGTTGTTCACCAAAAAGACTGCAAAGTAGTGGCTGCTCCAGTATAGATTTATTTTGATGGAATTTCTGTTGAATTTTAAATGTATTTAGGCTGAGATTTCAGCAAGGCTAATCCCTCTGAGTTCTGCTGGAACCCGAAGACCCAATAAAGAATCCAGCAGGAGAGAGATCCAGGAAAATACTGTGTTTATTGAGCCCAATAAAGAAGCAGTAGGCGAACACCAGCTGAGACAGAGCTAAGATGTTCAGCCCCGAAGACAAAGAACGCCACATTTTTATTAGTTCCCCCTTTCCCTCCCACCGAGCAGCACCTCCCAGGGGTGGGCAAGGGAATGGTCTTCCAGGATGTCCAATCGCTGCAGTCCGGGGGCTTGTCCAGGGGTGGTCGTGGACGGTCAGGGGATGCCCCTGATGAGCTGGAACCGGATACCTGCCCAGGTGTTACTAAGCCAAATCTGTCCTTTAATTGGGCTATCAAGAGGTGACAATGAAAAAGGGGAACAGGGTATTGTCCTTGGGTCCAGGTAAACTTGAGAAGATTTAAAAGTCAACAGGGGGCGGAGAGAGTCAATATGAGAGTCAATGGGGTGCTGGAGAGTCGATGGGATAAGCCCTGGGTCTGCCAGACAGTTCTTGAGAGATGTGTTGTTGTGACAATGAGAAGCCCCAGGCTGGGTCTTAATCCGGGAAGCAGCTGCAGTGGAGACGTGTTGGGATTTTGATGAAGAATGGAGTCTGCTTCTAGAAGATGTGACCGCCTCATGGAATCGCCATGATGTCGTCTTCCTTTGCAATAAATCCCCCCCGCCTTTCTGCCAATACTGTTTTTACTGATATATTGCTACTGTTTTTAATTTGTGTAAACCGCCCTGAGTTCCCTTAGGGAAATAGGACGCGGTATATAAGTCTGAAAATAAATAAATAAATAACCCCCTTGCCCCAGATTATAGGTATGGAGTCATAGGATGGAGCAGGAACATGTTTAAAGCACATCCAGGGAAGAGGGGTGAAAGGGAGGAGAGGAAAAGAGAGAGAGAGAGAGAGAGAGAGAGAGAGAGAGAAGGGAGAGCCTCCTAGGGTTAAGGGCTTGGATTTACTTAGGCAGGGGGCAAGGGAAGCAATCCTCGAGGTGTGAGGGAGTCCCTTGTTTCTAGGAATGATTGTTCAGAATCATTCCCTTGCAAGCCATGAGCATGGAGGGAATAATCCATCAACTCAGGGAGAATTTCCTGAGCTGTGTCTCTGGCCAACTTTGAAGGGTTGGAAGATAGTGGCAAAAGGGTCCAGGAAGGGGATTAACCAATTTACTGGCAAGGGGCTTTTCCTATTTCTCGGTGGGAACCCCTGGAACCAAGGAGAATAGGAGCGAGGAGTGGTCTACTGCGATTGAGAAACACAGCAAAGCGGAGAAAAGTGGAAAGGGGGACGGACTACCGCCATAGAAATGTATGGCCGGGGCAAGGCATGATTCTTGTGGAACTGTGGCTCGGGTAGGAGGCAGAGAAACGAGTCACTGGCTAGTTACTGCCTAATCCGAGCTTTTGGAACTATGAGTCGGGTAGGGAGAGTGGGTTCATGCCGTTGGCGCCGTTAATGTTTAACCGCCTTTCTGGTACCGGAGGTCGGTCACAAGTTTTAGATTTTTCCGGTCTAGAGACCCTTGGTTGTCTTAGCTCGGGGTGGTCTACCTGTTAATCTCTCACTATCTTAATTGCGACAAGCGCCCCCATCCAGCCATGATTAACTAGACATTGATGAATGGCGGGGGCGCTGATTGGTCAAGACGCACAGGCAGTTTATCTTTCGCACCCCTGCTGTTTTATGGAGTCTCTGCGAAAATAAGCTCCCGGCCTTATCAGTTACAATTTAAACTAGCAAATTGGGTGCGAATTGAAGCTTTCCGCCTGCCAAGCTCCTGTTCCGCTCGCAAGGCCTCTCAGCCGGCAAAAGCGGCGGTTTTTGTATTTTGCCCGATATCTCGGAAACGGAGTGGAATTTCGGGACCGGATAAAAAGTGTCGTGCTTGTGATGGTGTGGGGCGTATCCGGGCGGTTCCATTACAACTCTTCATTTCCACCTTACAAAAGGGTCTCATTGCATTCAGAAGAGGAATAAAGCATTTTAGGCCCAACAACATAAGCCTTTGGAATTATGTTTTCAGGTGCGGTGTTCATCATTGTATTGGGTGTTTATTTGACAGGTTTCGTTACGTTACCTTTTCCAAGCCATGTCAATTTTTCCAAAATGCCTGCTGGACAAAGTGCTGAAGAAAAAAAGAAAGAAAGATAGAGAGATAGAGAGATAGCACTTAAGCTCTAGATCACATTCTATGTTCTCATTCAGGAGGAGATAGAAATATTGTTTTTAGTGACAGTTTTTGACACTAAAGAGTTGTGGCATGTTAAAGACTAGCAGGTTTATTTGGACTAAATGTGGTGGACTGCAGTGATGAGGGGAGCTCCACTATAGTTCACCTTATGCCAAGTAATACTTCTTGGGTTTGCAAAGCAAAAAGGCAACAGGATGCTGTTTATATACCACCCGATAGTGCTTAAATCATTTTCTGGGCAGTATACAGTTTAATTAGGTGGGCTACACATTGTTCCCCCTCCCCCAAGCAAGCTGGGCACTCATTTTGATGGAAGGATGGAAGGCTGAGTGATCCTCCAGCCAGCTATCTGCAATTGAACCCAGGACGTGAGTACAGTTTGCGCTTCAGTACTGCAGTTTAATGACGGTGCCATGGGCACAGCAAGCAACAAGACTTTTTTGTCACATGGAAATTTTTGGAACTATAGTTTTCCTTGCTTCTGCTCTGATATGTCCAGGTAGGCAATGATATTAAGTACTACTACTATATCAGATCACGGTTGTCTGGATAAATATGTATTTGCCTATACTATATGTCTGTGAAGATTCTCAGTCATCCAGGTGAGTTTATCTGGAAGTTGAGTCATGGCTACAGGACGTCCTTGTTGAGAGACAGAAAGGTTTCGCTGGTCATCCAAACAGCTTCATCAGTCTGAATGCAGCTAGTGCGAGTCCTCCATCTTATAGTAAGCTTTGACCTCTTGTCACCCTGATCTGAAATAGGCTCATAAGATGAACAATGGCCTGAATAGGCTTGTTAGGGAGACAATAGTATCCATAGCCTTAAGGTGAACAATGGCCTAAGGTGCTGAAACCTATCAAGAATGGGTCCTTAGCTATGGCCTTGGTGGTGAAGGCTTTTTTAATTTGTCTGGGTACTTTGGAAAGCACACCCTGATAAGTAGCAGATAGACCATGCATTGAAACCCCCTCCCTCAACAGAGGTGGCGGCCTCAGGCATAGCCTATCTGCTACTCATCAGGGTGTGCTTTCCAAAGCTGCTGCTGCCACACACCTCCTGTGATATAACCGTGATATAACCTCTCTCAGGGGTGCCCAGGGCTAATGGGACATTGGGGGTGAATCTTTTGGCAGCACATGGGTTCCAGCTGCTTCCCCCTTCTCTCTTTCCTCTCTCACACCAACCAAGACAGTTTTCAAAGGTGAGTGCAGATTCGGGATTTATTTTTATTGATACAGTATTTCTGTTTTTATTTAATTTGTGTTATTTTTTATATTTTCCTTATTATTTTATGTTATATTACAGTATTGTAATCCTTTTTATACAAATATTTTTGTGTCTTATACATGGAAGTAAGCCAATGAGAGAACCACGCAGTGGAGAAACAGTTATTTTGCGCTAGGAAATTGGTGTGTGTGTGTGTCTTACACATGGGAATGTCTTATAGACAGGAAAAATTCATAAGCCAAGGTTTTGCTGTAGGTTGGACTCAAGTCATTCAAGACGTTATAGGTTAAAGCCTGCACTTTGAATTGTGCCCAGAAAGGGGTTGGCAGGCAGGCAGTGGAGCTGCTGTAGCATGGCGGTTATTTCATCCCTGTAACTGGCCCAGGTTAGCGGTCTGGGTTGCAGTGTCTTAGACCCTTTGAAGTCTCCAAATGCTTCCAAAGGGAGGCCCCCATAGAGCACGTGGATGAGATCCAGGTTGGAATTAAGGCAGGAATGGTACATTTGGCACAATAAGGTCCTAAGCTAAATCCATTGTGTGAACAAGAGGAGAAGCACGATCAAGGAGTCAGTGGGTCGTTTGCAGAGGATAGAAGAGGAATAGAAGAATGAGATGAAAAACCAGGGAAAGTGTTCTGGGAGATTAAAGATAAAACTGACAGTGATACAAAGAAGGAAGAGGATGCAGTGAAAATAGATAATAAGAAGTTTAAGGAATGTTATTTAGCTACTGTGCAAAGAGTAATATTGTGGAACGAGATTAAGATGGGGCTAATTGAAATTTGCCAAGATATTAAGAACACGGGGGTGCAAACAGAAGGAGAATTTAGAGAAAGCAAAAAGATGGTGGATGCAGAAATACAAGTGAAAGAAAACAAAGTGGCACTAGTGAATTTAGGGGTTCAGACCAAGACAGGGATTAAGGTGAAACAAATAGGAATTCAAGTAAATATAGATATTAAGAAGCCCCATGACAATGTAGCCATACAGACGGAAGGAGAAAAGAGGCGCTGCACGTATAAAGAGAAGGAAGTGCAGACAGAGGGGTGCGAGAGGGGAGAAAGAATGTTGAAAGGGCTCGAGACCGGAGCGCGAGGGAAAGGAAAGGAGAGGGACGTTAAAATCGTTAGAGAGAGGGGTTGTCAGACAGAGGATGACGGGGGGAAAAGATGGGAGAGCGACTGCCGAGTCTCTGATGGGTCTTAGACCAAGTGAGCATCCAATTAAAGAACAGGATTCATCTGGTAGATATTCGGGCAGAAAGCTTGATCCCAATCCCCCGGGATGGATACCGGGATGGGGATGGAGTCATCCCTTTCGAGCTCCACCTCCAGCCCAAAAGAACCCGATTGGTGGGCCAATGAAGAAATATTAAGGACACAGCAAAAGGGTAAATTCAACCCATTTATAGAAAGTTATAAAAATGTTGAGATTTGTTTATCTCCAAGTTCGTCTGTTCCTGTTTTAACACCAAATGTAACCAAGAATGTGAGAATCGAAAATAACCGACAAAATTGTGAACTGTTAAATAAAAGTTTATTGTCAGATTTTCTTATACAAAATGATCCAACTTCATTTATTGCGTCGGGACCATTAATCAATCTGCATGAACCCTCACATATTGGCGCCCAACATGAAAACAACGTCTATGCAAGAGTAGACGAAGAAGCCAAATACTTACGGGACACAATACAAAGACAAGAAAAGATGATAGATACGTTGGTACAACAAAACAAGATATTAATGAATCGAATGACAGAAGAAAAACAAGGAGATAAACAATCCACTGCAACAAACATAAAAGAAATACCCATAATATGTGAGGGTTCATGCAGTACAGCTTCCGTTGCTGAGTCAGTTCCTTTCCTGTTTGGCCTGTTCTTTTCTTACAGTTTTCTACTTTGCCCAGCGTTATTGTTTTTCCCCATTAAGACATGTTTTCTCCTAATGTGCCCAAAGCACAACAGCCTCAGTGTTGCCATTTTTGTTTCTAGTGATACCTGAGTCTTGATTTTTATCTGCAACCAATTACTTTTCTTTCTTGTGGCCCATGGTATCCATAAAGCTCTCCTCCTACATCGGATTTAAGATGAATCATTTTTACCCCGGTCAACATTCTTCACTACCCAGCTTCCCTGTCCATCCATAGAGCCTCATGGCGCAGTGGTTAAATGCCTGTCCTGCAGCTAAAACTGTGCTCATGACCTGGGGTTCAATCCCTGGTAGCAGGCTCATGGTTGACTCAGCCTTCCATCCGAGGTCGGTAAAATGAGTGTCCAGCTTGCATACTGTAATTAAAACTGTAAACCGCTCAGAGACTACTTGAAGGGGTATGGCGTGGTATATAAGCAGAACACTTTAGTAATCAGGAATACTGTGGGATGGATGATGTCCAACAAGGAGCCTTGTGGCTCTATAACTAAATTGCAGTACTGCAGCCAAAACTCCACTCACAACCTGAATTCAGTTTGAAGTAATTGGTTTGAAGTTGACTAAGACTTCCATCATAGGTAGGTAAATTGACTGCCCAGCTCACTAAGGAACCTAAGCAGGGTCGGCCCTGGTTAGTACTTGGATGGGAGACCACTAGGGAATACCAAGTGCTGTGGGCGCCTGGAGTAGTAACTGGCAAACCACTCCAGTATTCCTGCCAAGAAAACTCCATGGACATGGGGTCACGAAGAGTCAGTCACGACTGTAACAACACAACACATTGAACTGTGAGCCTTAGAAAGTCAGCTGCTATTCCAGTCCAGTTTTTTTTAATGGGCCTACCTGGATTAAATCTAGCATTAGGATTTTGGCTCATGATTAACCTGAGAAATAACGGTTGCATGCGGACACAATCAAATCCACATGAGGAAAATTCAGTCTTTTCACTGCACTTCAGCTCCCCTGGTTACAAAAATGATATAGCTTCCAAGTGTTGTTTGATGTGAGGAAACCGTTCCAGACATGGACCCAGGTAGCTGTGATAGCCTTAAAAATATACAATAATGGTGCAACTTTAACATCTTCTAAGGCAGCGCTGTCCAACTTTGAACCGGCTGAGGTCTACTTTTTCTGGATGAAAGTGCCTGAGGGCTACTACACCAAAACCTCTACTTATGAATTTTATCTGTTCCGAGCATATGCTCATAAGTAAAAAAAATTGTAAGTAGAGCAGCGGTTTCCCATAGGAACGCATTGAAAATCAATTAATCCTTTCTGGAGGGAACATATTTTAATGCATTCCTATGGTAAAGCTGACCATGCACATGCTTCCCTTACACCCGCTGGAGACGATGTAGATGGGTGCAAGGGAGGTGTGTGAATGCTTGCGCAGATCGCCCCTTCCACTTGCCCAGGCTGCTGGAAGACTTTTTTAAAAAGGTACACTTTCCCACCCAACCCACCCGGGTCCTGACTTGACTCTACTTCTCCTCCTGTTTTCCCCCTTCTCCCTTCAAGCCCCCTTGCTGCCACTGCTGCTGCCGCCCATAGCTCTCACTCACCTCTGCCATGTTCTCTGTGCGGCAGGGATGGGCCAAGCCAGCAATCACATTGCCACGGTGGCGCAAGCAGGAGGGAATGGCTCAAAAGGGGAACAGGAGGAGCGGCAGGTCACAGTCCCTGTGAGGCAGCTGTGGGGGTGGGAGGAGGAGGAGGAGGAGGAGGAGGAGGAGGATGGGAGGAAGGAATTCTCTGGGGGGGGAAGAGGGGGACATAACCACACAAAGGAGGTGGGCATGCACATGACCACACCTCTCGCTGTCCCCTCCACTCTCCTTCCTCCGCTCTGCACCAACAACTCAATTGGTCACGACTCATGAGTCAGTGGCGTGCCGATCATTTGGCCGGTAGGGAGAACAGGGGACTGTGCCATGGCCCTTGAACTGCCCTGCTTGGCTAAGACAGTGGGCTGGCAGACCTGGAGCTTTGCTGGGGCAGTGGTGGTCCTTGGGGGGGGGAGGTAGAGGTGGAGAACTTATCGCCTCACATTTTTATTGACGGCTGGTGGGCTACTTTTGAACCCTTCGCGGGCTACTGGTAGCCCCCGGTCTACCTGTTGGGCAGGCCTGTTCTAAGGCATTGGTAATCTGCCTCGATGTCCTAAGCACATCCGATTTCAGAAGCTAAGCAGGGTCGGCCCTGGTTACTTGGAGGGAGACCACCAGGGGATACCAGGCGCTGTAGGCGCCTGGAGAAGGAACTGGCAAAGCGACTCCAGTATCCCTGCCAAGAAAACTCCATGGGCATGGTGTCACGAACAGTCGGTCACGACTGTAACGACGCAACACACACACAATCTAAGGCATCGTTAAAAGCTAAGCCTCCAAGAGATGGCGCTATGGTGCTAACGAACTGTAGGATACTTGCAGGAGCCTGGAAGAGGAAGGGGTAGGTCCGTCCTCTAAAGCAGGAGGTGACAGCAGATGTAGCTCTGTTGTTTGCTGCTGGCTTTTCATTAAAATCACACCTCTCGAGGAAGAGTTTTCAAACTGATAGCACTGTACATTTGAGATTTCAAACAGCAACTTCAAAGGAAGCAGCCCTCAGATAACGAGCAAAGCGATGAACGTGGAAGATTGTTGATTCCTCAGAGATGTATGAAAAAGTGGGTAGACAGGAAGACAGGATAGTTCCCGGCCTCTGGCTCTTGAGTGAACGCAATCCAGGGGATAAAGGGAAAACATATTATAGAATCTGGAAGGGAGCTTAACATAAGAACACAAGAATCGGATCAAGTCCAAGCAGCTCCAGTTTCTCTGCGGATGCCCTTGGGTTCTTCTAAGGAAGCCGCGGACTTGGTTATTTTGAACATATGGGTAATACAACAGGAGCTCAATGGTTTAGGTGTCTGACTGTAGAGCCAGGGGTTCAATCCTCCACCGCACCACTTGCAAACAGAGGCAGGCTGAGTAGCCTTGAGTAAGCAGGCAAACCACTCCAGTATTCCTGCCAAGAAAACTCCATGGACGTGGGGTCACAAAGAGTCAGTCACGACTGTAACGACACAACACATTGAACTGGGAGCCTTAGAAAGTCAGGTCCTATTCCAGTCCAGTGTTTTTTTTAATGGGACTACCCCCAGAAGAAGAGAAAGGCACACCACCTCTGACTGTTCTCCACCTGAAAATCACTGAAAAGGTTTGCCATAAGTCAAAATTGACTTGAAGGCATGTCACCATCATCCTTGCTTTGAAAAACATGTACAGGACAGTATTTGTAATATATGAATGAGTTGTCAGGACCTCTATTTTAACGGAACATTTATTGGAAAGCTGAGAATGGACTGTCTTGTGCTCTGTGTGTGTCTCTGTGTGGAAAAACACAGAAGGGCTTTATCATATGGACAGAGCACAATGGCCCCTTGTATAAAGGAATGAATTTGTTCCAAATGAAATTTTGTTAAGCAAATTTTCCTTGGTACAAATTTCCCATAGGAATGCATTGAAAATGGATTAATCCCTAATCATGACTGCTTTTCTGTTGTACGGATTCGCCCCATAGGCGACTCTGTTAAGTGATTTCCCCCTGTCTCTGGAATTTTTTTCCTTTAAGCGGATTTTCTGTTATACGAGGGTCCACTGTATCTGTTTTCCATGCATGAAGTTGTATATTCAGTCTTTGCCATTTCAGGATAGGACTGGAAGATGCCCTTGTCTGAAGAAACTCTGGAGAGAGATTTTCCAGGCTATGCAGATGGACTGAGGGCCAACCTTGACTTACGGCAGTTTCCTCTGTTCTAAAGCAGAAAAAAAAATAAGACTCCTGTTGGCACTCTAGCGTTACCAAATATATACTTTTCTCTAACTCCATCCCTGCCAAAAACAGGAATGACGCTGTGCTCCTTGTTTGAGCGAGTCTGCGGTGGCATTGTGGCCTCTTAGCGAGCCAATTATTTTCATTAATCATAGAACCTTTGTGAGAGGAGATCTAAAATTATCACATGCTGTTTCTCTCTCTCTCCCCCCCTCCCCAAGTCTAGTAGCAGCTGGGAGCTAGGCTCTGCATTTTCCATTTCCAGCACACATTGACTCAAAAGCCTGAAAAACCTGAGACTTGAAATAAATTGAGGAACCTGAAATGAGGAACAAGAGATTTGTTAGATCAAAGCACCAGATGCAGGGGAGTACTATCAGGAGATAGATATCTTGTCTCATGCGCTCCCAAACGGATCTGGTGGGGCCACTGTGAGATACAGGAAGCTGGACTAGATGGGCCGTTGGCCTGATCCAGCATGGCTCTTCTTATGTTCTTATATTCTTTTTTTACTTACGGCTTGATCACACCTGGCAAAGAACCCCCATTATACCAATACGGCCATTTTCAAGATTGTTTCATAATTTTCCAAGCACACAATGCATGGCCAAGATTGACTAATTTTCCCAGTCAACGTTTTATTTCCGGGTTATTTTCCCCTCGCCAAGAAGGCAGTTTAAAATTGTACTTACGTGGTAGCAATTCATTCCTTACTGGTAGAGCATGTGTGGATGTCCCCCCCCCCCCCCCCTTAGGTTCCAAGGGAAGGTGATTGCCCTGCGATTAATTTTTTAAATGTCGCCAGTTCATTGATACATCATTAAACTGAGGTCTGTGGCTTTAGGGGGACAAATTTTGTGCAGCCTTCCAGGAAGGTGGTGGGGACCATGGTGGGCGATGCCTGCCTTCCAGGGTCACAGGCAACACAGATCAAATCTTTCCAAACTGGAATCCCTCTCCACCATGTTGATGGATAAAAAAATAAAAGTGAAAGTCAGCACTGCCCCAGGAAAGATAAAAGAAAACAAATCAGTTCCATTGTGTAGCTGGCAATAGCATTCCAAACAGGAAGGAAGGGATCAATACCATTAAAGCCAATGGGAACGTTCCCACTGGTGTGTGTGTGTGTGTGTGTGTGTGTGTGTGTGTGTATATATATATATATATATATATGCATGTTAGGGTGGATTCGGGTTTCTTCCCGTGTAGAAATCTGGTTGTTTTGGCGACGTTTCGACGAGGTCTCACTCGTCATCTTCAGGCTGGTGTTCTGGCTTCTTTCTTCTTGAAGCAAAGCGTGATCTCAGTTGAAGTCCTTCTATAAATACTGCTGGGGTGTGTGGTTTGCTTGCTCTGTTGCTGATTGTAGGTTCGTTTGTTCTTTTGTGATCTGCTGTGTGGCTGAGGCGATCGTTAAGGGCTTAACTGCTGGTGGGTTAGATGGCTGTTTAGAGACATCATGTGTGGGTGAGGTGCTGGATGTGTGTCTATTAGCCTTTTGTTTCTTAACGACCTTGGTGATGGGTGTTCTGGCAGCATCCTGGGCTTTGGTGGAGTGGGGTCCTGTGTCTTGTGAATTCATTTTGGTCTGGCTGCGTGTCTGTGGTCTCCCAATGTTTTTTTGGCGTGTGTAAGTGTGCTCCATGTGGTGGCTGGAGTGGGGAGTAGCGGTAGATGGTGCAGTCGTGGTTTTGTTATTGGATGGTGGTTTCGTTTCATCTGTGCGAAGGGTCTGGTTTGTGTTTGGTGTGGATGGAAGGTGGTGGCATCTTGTGTTCTTTTGGACCTGGTGTCAGTCTTTGTGACAGAGGCTTGTCTGTTGACCAGGGCTAGTTTCCAGATGTCAGGCAAGCGGGAGGTGTCATCAAGTTTATTCATGTTGTTTGGGTGTTTCTCTATTTCAATGGCTTCCATGATTATTCGACTGTTGAAGTGTTCAGTTTTGGAGATGAGTTTGGTTCTTTTAAAATCAATTTCATGACCTGTTGTTTTTATGTGCTGGAAGAGAGAGGAAGATTTTTCTTCTTTTTTGACTGCGTTCTTGTGTTCTGCGATGCGTGCGCTTATTCTCCTGTTTGTCTGTCCGATGTATGTGGCTGGGCAGACTTTGCATGGTATTTCGTAGACTCCTTGGTTTTCTAGCTCAATCTTGTCTTTGGGGTTTCTTAAAATGTTGGCTATTTTTTGTTCGGTGCAAAAGGCTGTCTTGATATTGTGTTTGTGGAGAATTTTGCTTATTTTGTCTGTGGTGCCTTTGATGTAAGGGAGGAGGGCAGTGCCGTTGTTCTCTTCTGTTTCTTGGTTCTTGGGGGGTGTTTCTTTTTGGATTAGTTTGGTGATGGTGTTTTTTTGGAATCCGTTCGCAATTAAAGCATTCGAGAGAGTGTGTAATTCAGTTTTTAGGTGGTCTTTGTCAGCGAGGCGTTTGGTTCTGGAGATGAGGGTTTTTGCTACGGAGTTGATCTGTGCAGGGTGGTGGTGTGATTGTGCATTTAAGTAGCGGTTTGTATGTGTTTTTTTTCCGGTAGATGGTATGTCCTAAGGAGCCGTCGGGTTTTTTGTAGATTAGGACGTCCAGGAAGGGAAGTTGGTTGTTGGCTTCTATTTCCATAGTGAATTGTATTTTGGGGTGTAGGCTGTTGAGATGTGTGAGGAAGTTGTTCAGTTTGTCTTTCCCGTGTGGCCAGATAACAAAGGTGTCGTCAACATATCTGAGCCAGAGTTTGGGTTTATGTTCGGACTTCTGTAACGCGTTGGTTTCAAAGTGTTCCATATATAGGTTTGCGATGACCGGTGAGAGGGGTGATCCCATGGGTGCTCCTTCTATCTGTTTGTATCTTTGTCCATTGTGGATGAAGTATGTGTTGGTTAGGCAGTGGTTGGTCAGATCTAGGATGTGCTTGGGGGGGTTGTATTTGTTGTGGATAGCTGTCAAGGCTTCTTGAATGGGCACTTGTGTGAAGAGCGAAACAACATCGAAGCTTACGAGTAGGTCATTGGGTTGTAGGTCTTGTTTCTTTATAATTTCTATGAAGTGGAACGAGTTTTGTACGTATGAAGAGATGGATTCTGCATAGGGCTGGAGTTGTTTGGCAAGAAATTTGGCGAGGTTTTGTAGGGGTGAGCCTATGGAGCTGACTATGGGTCTGAGAGGTGTTCCTTCTTTGTGAATCTTGGGGAGGCCGTAGAGCTTGGGGCATCTGGATGATTTCTCTCTGGGGATGATGCTTGGCTTGATTTCTTCACTTAAGGGTGAGGCTTTTATTTTGGCTTTGGTGGTTTTTTCCAGGTAGGTGGTGGGGTCTGTGTTCAAAGGTATGTAAGCAGGGTCTTGTAGTAGGTTGGATAGTTTGGCTTGGTAGTCAGATGTGTTCATCACCACTGTGGCATTGCCTTTGTCTGCTGGGAGAATGATTATGTTGTTGTCTTTCCTCAGGTTGGTGAGGGCTTTTTGTTCTTCTTTGTGTAAATTGCTTCTGGGTGGTTTGCTGGAGCAGAGGATATTGGTGACTTCGAGTCTGATTTTGTTGGCTTCATCTGGGTTGATTTTGGTTAGGCTGGCTTCCACTCCGCATATGATGTTTTCAGTGGGGATGTGTCTGGGGGCGACTGCAAAGTTGAATCCTTTGGACAGGACTTTGGTCTCTGCGATGGTGAGTGTCCTGTCTGATATGTTGTGAACTGTTTGTTTCATTCAAGAAGCCTTGACAGCTATCCACAACAAATACAACCCCCCCAAGCACATCCTAGATCTGACCAACCACTGCCTAACCAACACATACTTCATCCACAATGGACAAAGATACAAACAGATAGAAGGAGCACCCATGGGATCACCCCTCTCACCGGTCATTGCAAACCTATATATGGAACACTTTGAAACCAACGCGTTACAGAAGTCCGAACATAAACCCAAACTCTGGCTCAGATATGTTGACGACACCTTTGTTATCTGGCCACACGGGAAAGACAAACTGAACAACTTCCTCACACATCTCAACAGCCTACACCCCAAAATACAATTCACTATGGAAATAGAAGCCAACAACCAACTTCCCTTCCTGGACGTCCTAATCTACAAAAAACCCGACGGCTCCTTAGGACATACCATCTACCGGAAAAAAAACACATACAAACCGCTACTTAAATGCACAATCACACCACCACCCTGCACAGATCAACTCCGTAGCAAAAACCCTCATCTCCAGAACCAAACGCCTCGCTGACAAAGACCACCTAAAAACTGAATTACACACTCTCTCGAATGCTTTAATTGCGAACGGATTCCAAAAAAACACCATCACCAAACTAATCCAAAAAGAAACACCCCCCAAGAACCAAGAAACAGAAGAGAACAACGGCACTGCCCTCCTCCCTTACATCAAAGGCACCACAGACAAAATAAGCAAAATTCTCCACAAACACAATATCAAGACAGCCTTTTGCACCGAACAAAAAATAGCCAACATTTTAAGAAACCCCAAAGACAAGATTGAGCTAGAAAACCAAGGAGTCTACGAAATACCATGCAAAGTCTGCCCAGCCACATACATCGGACAGACAAACAGGAGAATAAGCGCACGCATCGCAGAACACAAGAACGCAGTCAAAAAAAGAAGAAAAATCTTCCTCTCTCTTCCAGCACATAAAAACAACAGGTCATGAAATTGATTTTAAAAGAACCAAACTCATCTCCAAAACTGAACACTTCAACAGTCGAATAATCATGGAAGCCATTGAAATAGAGAAACACCCAAACAACATGAATAAACGTGATGACACCTCCCGCTTGCCTGACATCTGGAAACTAGCCCTGGTCAACAGACAAGCCTCTGTCACAAAGACTGACACCAGGTCCAAAAGAACACAAGATGCCACCACCTTCCATCCACACCAAACACAAACCCAGACCCTTCGCACAGATGAAACGAAACCACCATCCAATAACAAAACCACGACTGCACCATCTACCGCTACTCCCCACTCCAGCCACCACATGGAGCACACTTACACACGCCAAAAAAACATTGGGAGACCACAGACACGCAGCCAGACCAAAATGAATTCACAAGACACAGGACCCCACTCCACCAAAGCCCAGGATGCTGCCAGAACACCCATCACCAAGGTCGTTAAGAAACAAAAGGCTAATAGACACACATCCAGCACCTCACCCACACATGATGTCTCTAAACAGCCATCTAACCCACCAGCAGTTAAGCCCTTAACGATCGCCTCAGCCACACAGCAGATCACAAAAGAACAAACGAACCTACAATCAGCAACAGAGCAAGCAAACCACACCCCCCAGCAGTATTTATAGAAGGACTTCAACTGAGATCACGCTTTGCTTCAAGAAGAAAGAAGCCAGAACACCAGCCTGAAGATGACGAGTGAGACCTCGTCGAAACGTCGCCAAAACAACCAGATTTCTACACGGGAAGAAACCCGAATCCACCCTAACATGCATACCTATACCCGTGAAAATCTACGAAAACATATATATAGATAGATAGATAGATAGATAGATAGATAGATAGATAGATAGATAGATAGATAGATAGATAGATAGATAGATAGATATAGATATAGATATAGATATAGATAGATAGATAGATAGATAGATAGATAGATATAGATATAGATATAGATATAGATAGATAGATATATAGATAGATATATATAGATATATAGATAGATAGATATATAGAGAGCACGTGACCATGAAAATAAATGTATTGGCTGGGAATACTGTATGGAAATACTGTAATTTTCCCTACAGCCCTTCTTGGGCATTATGACTGGAAGTTTGACCTTTAGAGGATGATAGGGTGAAACCCCCACTCTCCCATAACACTAACTATGCTAGTTAAGATTTATGGGGGCCACCATATATTTTTAAAAGAAATATGTTTTTAAAGGCTGTGAGCAAGATATAAAGAATAGTGTGCCCTCCTCTTAAGAAGAGGCAACCAATAAGGGTTGGGAGATGATTAGTAAGAGGGAAGAATTACAAAAAATCCAGGAGATATTACTGTAATACATCTAAAACATGGTATAGAAAACAGACAAAGGTGGACGGACAAATAGCTTGAGCCCAATTTATCTGAAATACAGTGGTACCTTATATAAAGGAATTAATTCGTTCCAAATGAAATTATGTTGAGCAAATTTTCCTTTATACAAATTTCCCATAAGAATGCATTGAAAACAGAGTGATCCCATTTTTATGTTGTACAGATTCGCCCCATAGGCGATTATGTTAAGCAAATTTCCCCTATCTCCAGAATTTTTTATGTTGTACAGATTTTATGTTATACAAACCATTTGTTATACAAGGGCCCACTGTACTGTCTTCTCCTCTTCTTAGGCCAGTGATGGCGAACCTATGGCATGGGTGCCAAAGGTGGCACTCAGAGCCCTTTCTGTGGGCACCTGACATCGCCCCTTCATAGCCACCTGTATACAGGTTAAATTACTGTATTGGCACTTTGCAAAAAAAAAAAATTTAGTGGGTTTTGAATTGCAGTTTGGGTACTCGCTCTCTAAAAGGTTCGCCATCACTATCCTAGGCTACAGCATGTTGTATTACTGTTCAATATATGGTCAACATTTGAGAGTGGAAATGCTTTTATGGCACATCTAGAATTATTTTCAGTGCCAAAATAGCAGAGATTTTAGTGTGTTCTCAATCTCAAAAACGGGTAGCATGCACATGATTGAAAGACGATCACTGAGCTACACACGGAAAAAGAGGGACCAAGAGGGACTGTTAGATGGGGCAGGAAGGAGAGGAGGAGAGAGAGGAAACTGGGTATAAGGTAGAGACCGTGTGCGTCGCAGAAATACAGGAGGAGGAAGAGTTGTATGATGTGGTGAAAGAAAACCCTTGGGCAGGGGAGTGAGTCACTTTCAGGTTGCCAAGAGAGGCAGCGAAGAAGGAGTGGAGAGGGCCACGCGTCTGGAAGCCCCCATATTGGGGAGAGACAGCAGAAAGAGAGTACCGCAAGAGAGAGCGTTCTTCGAGCGAGAGCGCCAGTTGAGGGAAAATAGACAACGGCGCACTTCCCGTGGGACTTCTCCGAAAATGAGACTGCCAGGATCCCGCACCGCAACAGTGGGAGCCACATCGTCTATGGGGCTTACCAAGAGGTACATGGCTGGAGCCCTAGGGGATGTGTTGTCAGAGACTTTTTGTGTTTGACGCCTGTTGCACCAGTTGAAAGTGACAGGGAAACAATGTTTGGGACGGTTAAAAGAACAGTGGAAACTCATGTAACAAACGGTTTGTATAACATAAAATCTGTACAGCATTAAAAAAAAAACCGGAGGTAGGGGAAATTTGCTTGAACAGAATCGCCTATGGGGCGAAGCCGCACAACATAAAAATGGTCACGATTAGGGATTGCACGGTTTACAATGCATTCCTATGGGAAATTTGTATAAAGGGAAAGTTGCTTAACATAATTCATTTGGAACGAATTAATTCTTTTATACAAGGGACCACTGTAAATGGTTTCAGCCTCAGCCGGTGGCTGAAGAAAAGATAACAATAAAACACCAGGTTCCGTTGGTTGAAAGTTCGTTTGATAAAACTGTAAAAGCAGAAAAGTTGCCAAGAGAGTTTGATTTGTCATCTCAGGAGGTGCAGAAGGACGGGGGGGGGGAGAGCTTGACGATTGTCACAAAGGCCCACACATTTCCCATTCTTGCTTGATGGCCACTCCATGCGGTGATGGAACCTAAGAGGTTGCATCACAGTGATTTTGATAGTCTTGGAAGTGACACATCCCTCTCTTGCTATTTTTGATCCGGACATTTGCCCCTCCCTGGGCTTGGTAGCTGGTGAGGTCAGTTTTCCTACTGCAGCATTCCTAGACCTAGAACCCTCCAGATGCACGGACTGTAACTCCCATGGACCAGCCAGCTAAGGAAGATGGGCGAACGTAGTCCAGCTCATCTAAAGGAGTCAGATGGAGGAAGGCAGGTATGTAACGTGAATTAAATCATGTGATCAGGGTGATCACCGGGGTGTCTAAACTTCGGCCATCCAGATGTTTTGGACCACAATTCCCAGAGTTCCAGGCCTGTATTGCCAATGGCAAAGGACTGTGGGAGTTGTGGTCTAAAACATCTGGAAGGCCGAAGTTTCGGATTGTGATTTAAATATTCAAAAATCCGATTTTTGATGATCTATTCTAAATCAGGATTTTTAAATCAATTTGGTTTTAAAAAATCATTGCTTTTTATCCATTCTGGAATTGGGATACCAATGCGGCAGGTGTAGGTAAATCTGCTTTTCCTTGCCATATCACAGTTCAGGGCAGGCAGCTTTTTGATCCAAAAGGCACTCTTGGACTGCAGCTCTTAATCACAGCCAGCTGGCATAGCCATCTTGGTGAAGGATTGATGAAAACCGCAGTCCCAAAGGGGTTGTTTGCGTGAAAGGGCGGGCAGTCCTTCTTGCTGGACTGAGGTTTTTTAGGCAACTAGTGTGGCTAGCGTGTGCCTTGGCTTCTGTATCCTAGCCCGAGGTGCCGGATGGCCTCAGTTGCCATGGAGCGAATGAGCCCTGGTTGCCATGAAGTTTGTTCAGAACATTCTGTCTCTCATCCAAAGTGGCCATTTGGGTGGCGATGACTCATACCAGGCAAAAAGGACCTACCCCATCAAAATGCAGGATTAGAGCATCTTTCTCAATGTGAATCATTGGTCCTTCCACCAAAGAGTGATTTGCCAATGGGAACAAGACGGGAGGAGGATTCTGTGTGTCACAGCAGTCTTTTCTTAGCTCTGTACTTGTGACTGATGGATGAGTCTCTCTACCCAATCGCTGCAAAGCGTTGACAGCTGTTGCAAATGTAATTGTGCCTTTATCTCTCTCTCTCTCTCTCTCTCTCTCTCTCTCTCTCTCACAC
This sequence comes from Phrynocephalus guinanensis, assembly GCA_037367245.1. NCBI lineage: Eukaryota > Metazoa > Chordata > Lepidosauria > Squamata > Agamidae > Phrynocephalus > Phrynocephalus guinanensis. The sequence continues at coordinate 31,780,065 of CM074744.1, read as the reverse complement.
ACACACACACACACACACACACACACACACACACACACACACACACACACACACACACACACACACACACAACCAACAAGTTGACATTTCCCTACAACATAATGCAGTGATAATTGTTATGTATTGATCTGTATTCCTATTGGTTTCTGTTCCTGTTCCAAAGGGAACAGGCCTATTGGTTTATTCAAGTTGCTGCATTGGGATCCTCAATCCTATTGGTCTCTGCCAAAAGGCAGCTTTGTGATTGGTTGTAATTGTTCCCTCCAAAATGTATCTTTTCCTAGCCAGTCCTGGCTCCTATAAAAGTAGCTCCCTCTCCCCAGTCCCCAGTCTTGTTCTCTCCCTGAATAAAGAGCTGTTACACTAGAAGCTGTCTCCAGCCTGCTATGTCTAAGAGCTGAAATCACTTGCTGAAATCACTAAACTCCATGTCACAACAATAATCATTGGCACAGATGTGTGAGTTTGGAAGTGTTACGTTTAGGATTACAGCACACAGAAATGCCCCTATGGCCATAATGACTGGATAGTTCAGTGGTTTAGGTATCTGTCTGTGACGCCAGTGGTTGGGAGTTTGATTCCCTGTTGTGTCTCCTTGATAGGGAGCTGGTCTTGATGATTCCTAGGGTCCCTTTCAGCTCTGCAGGGCTAAGATTATCATAAAGTTTTGGGAGCTGTAGTCCAATGAATATAATTTCCCATGCTCTGTATCCTATGTATGTCTTGTGGAATTTACTCCCAGGTAAGTACTACCCAATGGGAGGCTGAAGGAGAGAAATGCAAGTATCTACATAGAACCCCCATGTTCAGAAGGATAACTCTGAAGACGACTAGTTACTAGGTACATAAGGAAGGGAGGGAGGGAGGAAGACACAGTACCTTTTACGGCTGGGAGGGGAATGGGTAGCCTGCATAATTAACTTGCAAAGCACTCAGAGAGTGCTTTAAGTGCTGTGGGGTGATATATACGCAGCACACTTGGTTTTGTTAAGTGGGTTGCTGGTGGACTTCCACCTAGGGCGTTTATACACGACCCCTAAGCTCCGCCGCAAATGGCTGCAAGGTCCGGACCTTAAAAATGTTTACCCACCAGCTCCGGACTTTGCAGACAATTAAGTGCGACCCTGCCCACTTTAGCGGGAGTAAACAGCAGTTTTCTTGTACCTGGTCTTTGATGGTGACAAATATTTGATCTGGTGTAAGGATAGTGAGTGCGGGGCTCTCCTGGCTTCTGTTTGTTCTTTTTTTGCGCCCCGCCCCTTTAAGAGATCTGAATGCTGCCTGGAACAAAACGGAGGTAAACGGGAATTCTTTTCTTTCTTTTTTCTCCGACCCTCAGGCAGCCAGCAACCAGGAAGTGCCAAGGGGGGTGGGGACAGAGGAAGACAGAGGAAGAGCGACGAACCCCTAAGATCTCTGGTCCGAATTTAAGTGGCCAGCGGATCTTAGGGGTCATGTAAAAAGGCCCTGAGGCATCAGACTGCCAGCCGAAATGTATTGTTGATCTACCGGGGGGGGCATTGATAGGACAGAGATGATGTCTTTTTGGAAGGTAGGTTTCTGAGAATCCTTTAATCTTTCTTTTTTGAGATGTAGTAAAAGATATGGGGATCACTCTGAGTCAGCATCATGATCTCGGAGCAGCAGCAGCCTTTTTCCATGTGGGAAGGGCAGAGTGAATGTTATACTGAGTCAAAGGCAACATTTCTTTTGCTAGATTACCTTCAGATTTTCAGTAGCTGGCAATAAACCTCATCAGTTCCTCACGTGTTCTGTTCAGAACTTTCTTTTGCTGCCAAGCAGGCTAGAAACGTGTCCCCCTCCCTCCCCCCCATTATCTGAAAGGTATTGTATGGCCTCAGGAATAGCTTGGGCGGATACAAGTTTGTGGGGTGTGGGGGCGCAGAGGGTGTTTTCACGCACTCCCTTCTCACCAGCACTGTTAGCCCTGCTGGTTGCAGTACAATAACCCCCGAAAGGTTAACGTTCTCCTTCTCTGTGAGCAGTGGCAGCTCAGCTCTGAAGGAACAAGAAAATTCAAGGATGTGTGGCAGATGGCATCATTGGCTCTGCCAGTCGAAAAGTCCCAGTGTTTTGATCCTGTGAGCCTTGGCTCCACTGTAGCACTTCTGTTTATCAGATGCTGGAGTGCCAGAGCTACTATTCTGGTACCCTGATGCATGGGGTAAGAGGATCATAAGAAACATAAGAACTTAAGAACAGCTTTTGCCGGAACAGGCCACAGCCCCTCCAGTCCAGCATTCTGTCTCCCACAGCGGCTCACCATTTTGCTTCAGGGTATTCCCAAGCAGATGTCTTCAGCTGCTTAACGTTTTCCTGCAAATGGCATTGAGAGATATCCTGCCTCTCTCTCCAATGTGGAGGTTGTTCTTTAGGCATCCCTAATGATAGCCATTGATACTCTTGTTCTCCATGAACTTCTCCAATCCTTTCTTAAAACTGTCAAGGCTGACAGCTGTCATAAAGCAGCAGAAAGCATGGGGGTGCATACGGGGGAGGAGTAGGCAGGGAATAGGGCCGTGCTTGGAAAGAAATGGGGGTGAGAGAGACACAGGCATACAGTGGTGATGTTTCCAAAAAAGTGACTGCGTTAATCTGCCTCAACATATTGGCAAAAGTGCCACACCACAGTATTTTTGACTCTCTCTCTCTCTCTCTCTCTCTCTCTCGTTTTCCTTTTTAATTTTGCCAAGATGCTGGAGCCGTTTCCTTATTGGGAGGCACATAGGATAAGTTTATTTACAGTTGTCTTCTGGGACCATCACACATTTAGGAGTGTTTCCAAGAAAGGAATGGATGAAGTGACAATAATTATCTTCTGTCCTGAAGGGGAAGAGCAGAGTGGTCATGATGACACTGCAGTCAATTGAAAGCTGCCTTAAGGCGTCCAGCGTCCTATAAACACAAGGCCCTCCTTTGTCTGGCTGAGTGAGCTTCCTTTCAAAGAGTCCCTGAAGTTAGGAACTGTAGATGAGGAAAGAACTCGGCCATCATCTTCCTCTCCAGCCTCCCCAACCTAGGTGGTCATCGCATGGCCAAAAGGGCTGATGCTGCCCAGACCATCTGTTGGGCAAATCCGCCTCGCCTTGTTGTGAGAGGTCGCCCAGGAAGCAAGCCTCTTCGTGAAAGGAACAGGGGGGCTTCCTGGGCCAAAAAGACAAAGCCAGTTCAAAGGCAAGGATTGGGGGGAAGGTGATGATGAGCCTTTGAAGTGGCATGGCTGCTGCCTGGGTTGGCCCTTCCTCCTGTTTGGAACAAGCCCAGGCTTCCTGCCAACTGCTGCTGTGACATGTTTTATTCACAGGGGCACAGGGCTGCGCTTCCCTTTAATGAGAGCAAAGATAAAGTAGGCCACACGCCCTGCAGTGGGAATAGTGTCTCTTTTCCATCTGCTTTGCTGGCTTTCAGCAGCTGAACTTTACAGGCTGGGCAGCTGCTTCTGTTGTATATGTCGAAAACCCACGCAGAGAGAATAGAGGGACTCGGGCTGGACAAATGCTGCAAGGGTCAAAATGGTCCTCTTGCTGTCCTAAATCTGGAAGTTGAGTCATGGCAACTGGACTTCTTTTTCTTGAGAGGTTGAAACGTGTTGCTGCTCATGCAAACAGCTTCATCAATCTGATCGGGCTGATGAAGCTGCTTGGATGAGCCGCGGAACGTTTCAATCTCTCAAGAAAAAGACGTCCAGTTGCCATGACTCAACTTCCAGATGAATTCACCTGGATGACTGAGAATCTTCACAGACATTGGGCCTTTTTACACGACCCCTAAACTCCGCCGCAAATGGCTCCCAGCTCCGGAGGTTAAAATTGTTTACCCACCAGCTCCGGAGTTTACTGAAAATTAAGTGCGACCACGCCCACCTAAGCGGGTTCCAGCGCACTTTTCATGTACCTGCTCTCCAAGGGTGAAAAATCTTGATGCGGATGTGCCGGGCTCTCCTCGCTTCTTTTTTCTGTTGTTTTTTGCCTCCCGCCCCTTTAAGAGAAGGAATCACGACGATGACGGGGCGACGTCCGCCGGCACCGGAGGTAAGCCTGCATTCTTTTGTCCCTTTTTTTCTCCCTCCCCTCACGCAGCCAGCAGCCAGGAAGTGCAGAGGGGTGGGGACGCACGAAGAGCGACAAACCCCTAAGATCTCTGGTCCGAATTTAAGTGACCAGCGGATCTTAGCGGTCGTGTAAAAGCGCCCATTGTTGGTCTAAAATATTGGGATCTGAAGGCAAGGGTGGGTGATACCATTGTTGGGCCACTAAAATGCTACGTATATACAGACTCATGTTTCACCTCATGCAAGTCTTCCTTAGATGAAAGACTGCATTACTGTGGCTGAGGCAGGAAAAACAGAAATCCAACAATTCATAGTAGGGATGGGAACACAAATCTAAAGTGTGCTGTCAAGTCAGACTTAAGTTGCACCGATGACTTGACTTCAACTAGGTTTGGCTCCATTTGTTTGGGTGCTACCTAGCCAAATTGCAGGAAACACGTTTGAGCCATCTTCTATTGTGACAGTCTGTCAAATATGGGAAAGCCGCAACCACATCACTTCTCAGTCCTCTCTCTTCTCCTTGGTCAACATGGTCCATCAGCAACCTCAGTCATTCCTCATTAGGCTTGCTTTTCAGATTGTTCACCACCTTGGCCGCCTTCCTCTCGAGTTGTTCCAGCTTGTCAATAGCCATCTGAAACTGTGGTGCCCAGAACTGAACACTTCAGGTGAGTTTAAGCAAAGCAGGATAGGATGGCACGTGTCACCATCCTTGATTTGAACCCCAAACCTATGGAGATGCAGCCTAAAATTGCAGTAGCTTTTTTTTTTTTTTTGCTGCCGCACCATGGAACTATTTTAGCTCATGGTCTACTATACTTGTAAATCTTTTCCACTGCCAAATCTGGTGTCACTCAACCTATAGGAGAAAAAAAAACCCAACATCCTCAAATCTATATTGATACTAAAATTGTGTAGTAAAGCTCAGATGCTTTCATCCAAAGTTCTGGTCCTTTTTGCATTAAGATAAAAAGACCTCAGTGGGCCCACTCTTTCACATGTTATAGGTTCTAATTAGGATTTTCTACATCCCAGTAGCTGCAGAGGAACACTGTTCCTGTTTGTATACAAACACAGGTATGCACATGCATCGGTACAGTGAATCAAAATGAATCTGAAGACTATAGCTGCGCTAGTGTACCACTGATCATTGCTTGAAACTGAGGGATGTGACAATCCAACCAGATAACTAACCAATGCCAATCAAATGAAAGGTGCAATTGATCCTGGGACAGGATGGTTTATTCTGAATAACCAGGCAGAAACAGAGTTAAATGGCACCTTATTGTAGCAAATCTGGGCCGAAGGAAACCGTGCTCCAGGAGCCCGAACGAGACACCCACATCCTTCCGAGCTCCCTTCTAGTCTGTGGCCCTTGCTGGGGCTCCGTTGTGGAGTCATTCTCTTCGAGATGCTAGGCGGGTTTGTGATTTTGTGCCGTGGTCCCTTATCCCGTGTGCCAAGGCATGAGATTCCTTGCCCATCTCTTTACAGAGAGGCCTCTTCTCCCCCTACCCCAGCAAGCCAGCCAGCTCCAAAGGAGAGTTGCGGGGACAGCTAGCGCTGCCAGTTTGGTTGGAGTCATCCCAGTCCCAGCTGGAGCAGAAACGTTGATGGGCTTAGCTCTGCACGGAGGATGGAGCTACTGTTTATTAGCATTGAGAGGCTTGATGTCCCGGGTCTTCATGTAGGAGAGAAGCTGCTCAGGGATTTCAGCTAAGACATCTTTGGCCAGGCGCGCCATGCTTAACACGTGGTTCCCGGAATGGTCCACGTAGTCCCGGAATGGCACAAACTGCAGCAACGGGGGAAACACAGAAAGGGAAAAGGGCAGAGGTTGGAATGGTGACTCTTCATGGGCTACAACCCTTTAGATCCCAGAGGCACAGTGTGGCCAGGAATTCCGGGAGGTATAGTGCAAAAGAGTAACACACTACAGCAGTGGTTGTCAACCTGTGGGTCCCCAGATGTTCCTGGACTGCAACTCCCAGAAGTCTTTCATCACTAGCTGAGCTGGCCAGGGTTTCTGGGAGTTGCAGTCCAGGAACATCCGGGGACCCACAGGTTGAGGCCCACTGCAATGCTTAGTCCCCCTCTGTCCATTTTGGCACCAACTGTGTTGGAGAAGTGAAGGAAACAACCTACCTTTTCAAACTCAAATCAATCATATGGACAGACTGTGAACCCCAGTCTCCTCTCCTGCCTTTCAAATATGCTCTTGTTGAGGTTAATTCCATTTAAAAATCTGACTCTCCCCCCCCACACATCATTTATTCTCCTCCTCGATACCCAAATGCGACTGAAGTGAGCAAAAACAAAAACACACACAAAAAAAACCACGATTTGAGCTGAAAGGTCAAGCTCCAAGCCATTGGAAGATCTCAGCTTTGCAAGAGGTGAGATATAAGCCCCTTGAAAGTAGAAGAGATTGGCACTTATCATGCCTCTTCAATCTGGGCGCACTCATCCGCATAATCTCCGCTCCACACATGATCAACCATTGGGAAAGAGGATAAATGTTCATACTTTACCAGCAAGGCTAAGAAAAGCTGTTTTATTTGATATTATTGTTTTAAAAGAAAACCTCATTTTAAAATCTTTGGCTGGGAATAAGATGCCGCATCATGCTTCCTTATATCAGAAATCTGGTTTCTCGGACCAGGATTGAGGATAACAAGTTCTGGGCAGAGATAAGGCCCTCTGAGTCATGGAGAGGTGGTCAAGTCTCTCTCTCTCTCTCTCTTAGCCAGGCATGTAAATTGTACTCTATCATTCTCACCAATGTTTGCTTGCAAGGTAAGCAGGGCGTCAGAGAGAACTGATAGCCCTTGCTCCCATTATAACAATTAGGCACCTGGCAACAAGATTTAAAATGAACAGACAGGAATCATGGCAGGACCCAGAGGAAGAAGAAACCCGAGGATGGGCACCTTCTTTATGTGTAGGGTTTCTTATCCTTTAGAGTAGAAAGAAAGCAGGCCAGGGATTTCCCCGCAAAGGATTTACCTGCACAATGTCTCTCTCAGCATATCGGCCCCTGGAAGACACCCGCACTTCGTCTCCATCCAGCTCTTCCATAGCTGAGGATGATAGGATGGTAAGTCAGAAGAACATCTGTCAGTCCTAACCCAAGTATGGAAAACATCTCCAATGTATTTGCTCCTACAGGCATCCCAGCTCTGGGACATGCATCCCGAAGACCAAGCATCAGCTTCACCCCAGAGCTCTCAATTAAAACTCGGACCACACGTCTTCTGAACAGTTTTTTATCCAAGAGCTATAATTGCACTTAATAATGAACTCAAGGACCACCAGCAGTGAGCACTTGGACAGTATTACCTAGCCTGTAGGGTAGATGCTTGTGTTGTTAGGGTGGGGCTGGTGGGTGGGGGAATGTTCAGGGATTTTTGATGTGTGTGTGTTGAAGGGATTTTTTTAATGTGTGTGAGAGTGTTTGGGGATTTTGTGTGTGTGTGTGTGTGTGTGTGTGTTGAATCTGGTCTCTGGGTGTCTGAATTTTGTTGTATGTGTATACTGTGTATATACACAAAATGGCAATAAATTATTATTTTATATTTCAACAACAAGGCGACCCTGCTTTTGAGTTTTGGCTCACAGGGGAGGCGTGAAGCGCCAGAATCATCTTGTTTGCTCTGCTCTTCTGGCCCCTGTGATGCTTCCTAACAGATCAGACCAGCTGATCGGGTTCACCCAATTCAGGCCATCGTGGAGCTGCCTGCGGACAGCGCTTACCTCCAAATTCAGCCGGGCCGACTCCCACAATGATGATGGACATCGGCAAAGAAGAGGCCTGTGAGGAGAGTATCGATGCATTAGGTGTAGCCTGCACAGTGCCTTCACTGACCGCACAGGCAAATCTGACCTGGTCAGAGCTGGAATTTCCCACAGGCCAAGCCCAACACCTCTGCCGTCCCAGGCAGAAAAGCATCTCTCCGGCCGTGGTACAAATTAAGCTTTATATTCCCCCCCCCCACTTCCAAGGACCTCTCCCTTTCCATGCAAATAAAATTACAATATTAATAAACAGGCATCAAGTTGTTTCTCTTTTACGGTGCACCATATGAACTACCCCAAGATTCATCCAGATTGGGTGGTTTTTAAACTGCTTTGTAGCATCATCCCCATGCAACTACCGATACTTTAGGGTTCTTAGCTCTACCACTGGCTCTGCTCGTCTGCATGTCTTTAATCATTGCCACTGGCCGCGCAGAAGATGAAAACAGCAGTATTTCCCCATAGGGCCTTGCTTCTCCTCCCCTTCTCTTCCTTTGCTCGCTTCTTTCCCCTTTTGACTCCCTCATTTATTATCCTCCTCCACTTATTCCCCTTCCTCTGCTGGTGCCAACATCTTTTCAAACTCCAGTTTAGAGAGAAAAAAAAGAGTGTTTTTGCTTTGCATGTCTGTTCATGGTAAGTCTTTTTTTTTTAATTGCAGTAACTCTAGTGCTAAAATAATGCATTCCTTGCCGTCTACCAGGTTAGCATAACCTAATAATAGTAGTACTGTATAAAACAAATCCACACATTTGCACTGAAAACAAACGAACCCTGCCACATTTACTCCATTCTTCTGTTAGGCAAACCTGTTTCGACACCTGGGGTTGGCGGCGGGGGGGGGGGTAGAGATAGGTTGTAAGATCAATTTTACAATTGTTGGGGTTGGGGGATTCAATATGTGATGCTCTGTAATGACGGAAACAGCACTAAAGGAACCAGTCCAGTATTAAGCCACTTTGTCTGTTTGTTTGTTTATTTATTTATTTAAAAATTTAGCCGCCCCACTACCTAGTGGTCTCTGGGCGACTTTGTTCTTTGCTTTCTTGTGTTAATCTCATTGCAAAATTAAACAAAAATGAATCATATATTTGTACTCATGCTTCAGAGGATCATGCTTGTGGGGGGCAAAAGAGATTAGATCAGTGGTTCCCAACCTTCCTCATGCCACGACCCTTTAATACAGTTCCTCATGTGGTGGTGACCCCCTTGCCCTGCTTGGAAGAGGCCACCAGCCCCCTTTAGCAGGCCACTGCCGCAGGTCCCGTAGAGAACTTCCCTCTATCCACAAGCACCCTCAGCCAATTGCAGCCTCCGGTGCCATTGACTGGCATCCCCTCCAACCTATCAAGGTGTAACACATTATTTCTCCCCTTCCTCCCCCTCCTCCTCCAGACCCAAGCCGTTTGTGCCTTTTTCTTCACTGGCTCAGGGCGACCCCCTGTGAAATGGTCGTTTGACCCCCTAAAGGGGTCCCGACCCCTAGGTTGGGAACCACTGGATTAGATATTCCCACAGCTCACATAACTGCAAAAGCCATAAACGTGCCCATCAAATGCCTGTTGTACCTGACTTCACCCTACAATACCAATACCATGCTGCTTTTAAATCCTAATGACTCTGCACCATTAAGCCAATGTTGACTTACGGCGACCCTTTTCCGGGTTTTTGAGGTAGCGAATACAGAGAAGTGGGGCTACCTTCTTGGGGCGTCCTGGGAGTGTGCAGCTTGCCCAGTATTACCCAACCTGTCTCTTTTCCTGGGAGGCATATGGAGGATCCAAACCCCCAGTTCTGGCTCTGCAGCTCTATACCAAACTCCCTGAGTTGTCTAGACACCTAGCAGGCTACCTGCCACTAACCAAAAAAAAAAAAAAAAAACCCCCCACAACATAAAACGTACTGAACAAAAAGAACCAGAAAAAGATTGGACATACTTGGTAGAAGCAAAACATTGTCTGCATATTGGGAGAAAATCACAATGAGACCCACACAGGACCCAGGGAGGGATCAATGCCAGTCTAGACAAGAGTTCATTTTCCCTGGTGGCAGAACCACACCTCACCTTCTGATTCTTATTTCCTTATTTGGTTTAAAATAGCATTGGCCTTGAACATAAATAAATAAATAAATAAATAAATAAATAAATAAACAAATAAAAAACGTGTTATTATATCATGGGAGGGTATGTGGCAACAGGCACTGCTGTTGAGAATACTGTGGCATGGATGTCTGTCTGTCCGTCTGGACGCGCCCTCTACATCTTGTTTGGAAGCCTGCTTCTCCAGGACGTGCTGTCTTGAAAACAAGACGCACACACTTGGTTACCGAGCCAGACACCCTTGTTTCCGAAGGTCTTTCCTCCCTCGGTCTGCTGCTGAGGCTTGGCAGCCAGTCTGCAGAAAATATGTTAAGCCAGAGGCTGGCAGCCACACTCTGAAGCTCTTGCCGAGAAGCCCATCTACTTTAGCAAAAAAAGGGATTATGTCTCTGACTTGATAGGTGAGGGTGCGTGTCATCCATTGAGGTTGCCTAGCTGTGCTGCTGACACAAGGGCTGAAGGTCAGATTATATCCTCACATTCACTCGGAGAAAGACTGCTGTCCTGGCAAAGCTGTGAATGTGTCACAGGAAGATCTGCCTGTGGACCAGGCCTCGTTGGGTGAGCGGGGAGTAGTAAGTGGCCAGGCACCAATATGCCAATAAAGCATGGCATTCCTTTCATATTTATGGGGGTATGGTTCATGGATAGGGTTAAGACTTGACCTGCCTGCCCTGTAACTTGGAAGGATGAGCCAAGTCCTCTTAGGCTTTGCTGCCTACTCCTAGCATTTAATGTCTGCACCACCATCAGATGTATGTCTGTGAAGATTCTCAATCATCCAGGTGAGTTTATCTGGCAGTTGAGTCAGGGCAACTGGGCTTCTTTTCTTAAGAGATTGAAATGTTTCGCTGCTCATCCGAACAGCTTCATCAGTCTGAGGAAAGCTAGTTGTGAGTCCTCCATTTTATAGCTCACTTTGACCTCCTGTCACCCTGAAATAGGCTCATAAGATGAGCAATGGCCTGAATAGGCTTGTTAGGTAGATGTAAGTGTAAACTGGTGGGAGGATTTCTAAGAGTGGGGGGAAATGGCTTTATTACAAGTCAGCTTTGTGAATGGGGGGAGATCCCAGATCCACCCAATGTGGCATTTAAGGTCTGGTCTGGAATGGGTCAGGCACCATATCTCTGCATCCTTCCCTACGTTCAGACACTGTTCTTATTCTGCCACAGCACCTCCCTGCCAGGAGAACGGTTGGACTCACGCTGACAATGGCTTCCTTGGTTTGCAGCATGTCGGAGATGACTCCATCCGTGATGATGAGGAGGACATAATATTGAGACCCATCGGTAACCTCGGCAGCCAAACTGGGAAGAGGAAGAGCAAAACATCCCTTTATTTAAAATTGGGGCAGCATAGGAGGCTGTTTTATATAGAGTGAGACCGATACTCCTGTCTAGCCCAGTGTGGTCCACCATGGCTGGCAGTGGTTCTCTGATTCTACCAGGGTGAGGCAAGCATTGGGCCTGAGACTTCCAGCATGTGAAGCTGGTGTCCTGACCCTGTGCTGCTTCCCTGACTATGTCCTCCTGGCCTCACACTGTCGATTGTTCTCTTGACCAAACCCTGACAACCGACAGTGGTCTAGTCACAGAATGAAAATGGCAGCCAGGGCTAGGCAACACATGGTCTTCCGATGTTCTTAGACTGCATCTCCCCATCCAGTTGTAGCCCATGCTGTGAAATGATGGGAGGTAGAGCCCAGAGACATCCAAAGGGACACACATTTCTGATCCCTAATTTAGGGCCTTTTCACACGACCCCTAAGATCCGCTGGTCCCTTAAATTCGGACCAAAGATCTTAGGGGTTCGTTGCCCTTCCTTCCTCCCCACCAGAGAAAGAGGGGAAAAATGCAGCTCACCTGGAGGAGCTTCCAGGAGCTCCGTTTCTCTTCTGCTTGCTTTTTTTCCTCCCACCTCTTCTCTTAAAGGGGCAGGAGGCAAAAAAAACACAAGCAGAAGCCAGGAGAGCCCCGCACTGACCAGATTAAATCCGGACCTGGGGATTTTCACCCACCTCAAGCAGGTACAAGAAAGTGCAGCTGGTTCGCGCTTAGGTGGGCGGGGTCGCACTTAATTGTCTGCAAAGTCCGGAGCTGGTGGGAAAACACTTGTAAGGTCCGGACCTTGCAGCCATTTCCTGCGGAGCTTAGGGGTCGTGTATAAAGGCCCTTAGACAGCCCCCCCCGCCTCCTCTGTTGCTGGGCTCTCCCCAGTTCAACTTATGCACTGAAATATGTGGGCCTGGTTGGAAAAGTTACTTTTTGGACTACTGTTCCCAGCATTCACCAGGCATCATGAGCCCCCCCCCCAATCCTGAATGGAGAATCGAGGCATTTCAGTCCCCATCCAAAAATACTTTTTTCAAGCTCTGCAGGTAAGGTAGTGGAGGCCATGGCTCTTCATTAGTAATAATTATGTGCCATCAAGTCGATTCCAACTTATGGCAACCCTTTCCAGAGTCTTCTAGTTCTAAGAGGACTCAAAAGTGGTTGGCTGTTCCCTTCTTCCGAGAGTTCTGGGAGCTTTCCCAAGGGTACACAGGCTGGCTCTTTTTTTCAGGAGATCCAGTGGGGTATTGAACTCCTAGCCAGATACCCAATTAACTAGGGTGTGTCCTGCAGGGCTGCCAAGGAGGAAATGAGGAAAGCGTGCTGGGACATTGTGAAGGCAAACGGCACTTTCGCCAAGTCTCAGTATAACACAATAGGCTCGTGGGAATCTCAGCGCTCCTCAAGGGAAAAACTCAGAGTATTGAGCTTTTGAGAAGGGCAGAAGGGAAGAAAGACTGACTTCTTTTGCTGGACTTACCGGGCAACCTGGTTGATGACCGGTGCAAAATTGGTAGGGCCATATAACTGTACCGTCCGCAAGCTTTGGAAATACGACTCGAGGACTCCCTCAATGCCTTCGCAGTTGGGGTTGTCCGGGTTGTTGTTCTGTAAAGAGGTTGGAGCAATTGAGCAGGAGCCGGTGTGGCTGCCTCCTTCCTGAGTGACTTCTTATGTAGCTGCGGTTTTCTTCAGGAGTGGGAAGCCTAGCATTTCTTTTTAAATTAGGAACTACCTGTAGCATGCCGTTTGATCCACGGAGAATTAGTTTCGCCATTAGTATCTAAGGGTCATCATCTACAGAGCTCCACAGATCCCCAGTCTGTGAAGAGACACAAAGCTGCCCCATTACAAGCGAGCTCAGGCACCCCTCTTCTACGCGGGTAACGTTCACCGCCTCTACAGGCCTGCCATTTCAGGTACCCATTCACAGTGAAGATGCCTGGGATGGCCCACAAGGCAAGCCTCTGACTCTAAGGACCCCGTCCTGCTGTCGCAGGGAGGGAGCGCCTACCTACCAAAGGGAACTGGTGGGACACTTTGCCGTCCGGAGGAACTTTGGCCCCAAAGCCATAGGCGGGGAAAAGTTTGTCGCTGTCGTAATCCTGGATGATTTCGCCGACCGCTTTCAGTGCCATGGCGTAGGAGCTGAGCTGGTAGGGACTCATATAGTGGAGGGAGGTGGGCTGTGAAGGAATTCCTGCAGAAAGACATTTGGGCAGTTAGTTCATGTCCTTCCTTGTTCTGCAACTAGTTTTGTACCGTGACAGTGTTGGTTGCGATCATGTGGTTTTGTCCCTGTTTAGTCCCTGTTTCCGTTGTCTCACGGTCATGACAACTTGTCTCATGACAACGGTTACTTCACGGTCTTGTTCCGTGACAAATTCTGAATTTGTCTTGCTTTCTTAACCCCTTTTTTAATATCGTAAATAAAACGCTTTCAATATTTCCATTTACTGGTCTTCCGGGATTTACACGTCAATGCTACAGAATCTTCAGTACATTCTTTAATAAACATTTGCACTGCATGGTGTTTCCCGTAGGGAAACTAATGTTGAATGCCGATTCAGCCACTGACCACTAGGTGGACACTGGTTGTTGTGTGACAGTTGTTACCACATGGTCCCTTGTCTTGGAACAGGAACTGGGAACCAACCGTGACAAGAGAATACCCCAACCCAGTGCCAGGTACAGTATTGTCACGCTTTGATCCTGCTCCAGGGGCATGGTCGAGACAAATTTCAGCTGTTGCGCGACAGACGTGAAGTAAGATTATTTTGTACCGGTCCAAAGCGCAACACTTACAGAGACAAAATGGACATGAAGTAACCGCCTTGGTCAGCCTTCAAAGTTCTGCACTCCCCTTCCTTCTTCTCCCATTCTTCAACTGCCTGCCTGTCCCAATGCCTATCGATTACAGTGCCACATACTTCATTCTTCTCCACTCTGTTCTTAAGGTCACAACAACCCTGTGAGGTCGATCAGCTTAAGGGATGATGATTGACAGCCCACAATCCAAGATCACCCAGAGAACGCCCATGATCAAGTTCAAGTACACAATCTGTGAAGATTCTCAGTCATCCAGGTTTGTTTATCTGGAAGTTGGGTCACGGCTACTGGACTTCTTTTTCTTGAGAGATTGAAACATTTCTATCTCTCAGACTGATGAAGCGGTTTGGATGAGCAGTGAAACATTTCTATCTCTCAAGAAAAAGAAGTCCAGTAGCCATGACTCAACTTCCAGTTCAAATACACAATGGAACTGTATTTGTTCAGCAATGCATTTTGGTTTAAATCTTGAATTTCATCAAAGTGCTAAATATTTGGAAAAAGTGACAATCCCAAAACACCAAGTGATCTTTTCAAGAGCCAGATCTAACTGTCTTCCATCTGCAGTTTTAGAGGGTCGCTACAGTGGCATACCATATGAAAATCAATTATGTACCTGCAATGACAAAGAAATTGAATCATTGCAGCATTTTCTTTTCATATGTAGTCATTACAGGGATGAGCGTATCAGGCTTCTTTGCCCTGTAATGAGAGGTCTACCAGGCAGATCCTTGGACTGGTATACAAGATGTCTTCTAGAAGACACAAATAAGTCCATTACAGAACTTGTGGCCAAATTCCTTCTCTCAGTCCAAAAAAAAACAAAAAAAACACAAAAGAGGATTCTGGTGCTTAACTAATTTTAAGTTTCCTTTAATTATTGGAATGTATACTTGTTGGAATCTATACTGTATTTTATCCGGCCTTTGGCTGTAAAATAAAATTGATTGATTGGCAATGGAACTGAGGTTTGGCGTATCTTTCTGCCCTTCCTCCATAGCTCTGCTCTCACCCCACGCCAAGTGGGCGGCTCCCTTTCTTCCTTTCTCCAAGAGTTAACACCCACGGCTTCCTTGCTGGGTTTCCCCACAGACCGTGAAAGAAAAGAAGGCACGGCACCTGTTCTTTGGCCAGAGCCCCTCAACATCTACAGGGTAGGACGAGAGGCAGAGCCCAGCACAGAAACTCCTCACAGAAGAGGATGATGCAAGGCCTCAGTCTGTGAGCAAAGGGTCCTCCCAGCCCTAAAATGCCACCGTTCCCATAGTGACTCGCTGATAAGCCCCACACTCACCGTTGGAGGCCGTGAAATCAATGGCAACGGTGAAGTTCAGCTGTGTCCTGAGGAGGAAGGCAGAAAAAGAGAGAAAATAGATTTGGTAGACTTGTGAAGCCTATAAAAGATCATCTGCTCTATTTCCCAGCCCCACTCCCCATGAAAGCAGCCCTGCTCGGTCTCCCCCAGGGCAGTATCTCAGTTCCAATGTCTTCTTTTCCTCAGGTGTGTAACTTCCCAACCATTCACAGCCCATTTTCTTCTGGTTTCCCTCCCAATGCTGCTCTCTCTATAGATTCCTTCTGGGAATAATGAAGGTTGGAACAGGCCTCTTGGTGGGTGGGTGTCGTCCCCCCCCCCACCGCCACCCCTATGCCTTCTGTCATCGAGGGGGTCATCTGGGTTTTTCAAGTGACGCACCCTCCGCGAATGTAATCGACAAAGGTGTATTCCGATTGCACCGTGAACGACAAAAGGGTGACCTGCAAGCGACAGGGAGGAGAAAGAAAAAGGGAAGAAGCTGATATGATACCAGAGTTTGGAAAGCTATTCTCAGAAAAAGTAAACAGTTAGCACTGTAACTTTGTCTATGAAGATTCTCAGTCATCTAGGTGAGTTTATCTGGAAGTCCAGTTGCTGGGACTCAACTTCCAGATTGTAACTTTGTGTTCAAACGATGTTGCCACAACAGGTAAAAACATTTTAAAAAGCAGATCACTGATTTTCTGTTTCTTGAATGAAACCTGTGTAGAGCCTAGTGGAGCCTTGTGATCCAGGGGCTAAACGTGCCTATTTCTTTCAGGACTTGGTTTCCAGTCGCTTGATCATCCTCGTTGCCCTCCTCTGGATTTGTTCCAGGTTGCCAGCATCCTTCTCAAAGTGTGGAGTCCAGAACTGGACACAAACCTCAAGATGAGGCCTCAGCACTGCCAACTAAAGGGAACCAGTATTTCACAGGGTTTGGAGACTATTCTTCTGCTGATGCAGTCTGAGGGCGTTTATACACGACCCCTAAGCTCCGCCGCAAATGGCTGCAAGCTCCGGACCTTAAAAATGTTTACCCACCAGCTCCGGAGTTTGCAGACAATTAAGTGCGACCCTGCCCACTTTAGCGTGACCCAGCGCACTTTTCTTGTACCTGCTTTTTGATGGTGAAAAATATTTGATGCGGAGAGTGCCTGAGCTCTCCTCGCTTCTTTCTGTTGTTTTTCTTTTGCCTCCGCCCCTTAAAGAGGAACCAGGAAGTAAACGGAGGTTGGAGCAACCTCCACCGGCACCGGAGGTAAGAATGCATTCTTTTGTCTCTGTCTAAGGCTTTTTTCCCCTCCCTCCCCTCACGCAGACAGAACAAAGAAGTGCGGAGCGGGTGGGGACGGAGGAACAGCTATGAACCCTCAAGATCTCTGGTCCGAATTTAAGGGACCAGCGGATCTTAGGGGTCGTGTAAAAAGGCCCTGAGGCGGTTACTTCACATCTGTTTTGTCTCTGTTAGTGTTTCGCTTAGGAGCGGTACAAAAAATGTTACTTCACGTCCGTTGTGCAACTACTGAAATTTGTCTCGACCATGCCCCTGGAACGGGTGCTAAGCACGACACTTCTGTACCTGGTGCTGGGGTAGGGTTTTCCCTTGTCACTCTTTGCTCCCGCTTTCTGTTCCGAGACAAGACACTGTGTAGTAACAACTGTCACGCAACAAAACATTCATTTCTCTCAGAAAACTGTGTCCAGGATTTTTTTTATTTTGACTTTTCAGAAGCGAAATATTGAAAAAGAATTGTTTAAACCCCCACCCCCACCCCCAAAAAGGAAAAAGGAAGGTAGACGAATTCAGTGTTTGTTACGGTACACGACCGTGAGGTAACACTTCTCATGAGACAAGTTATCACGACCATGGGAACACTGAAACAGGGACAAAACCATGTGATCATGACCAACGCTGTCATGGTACAAAACTAGTCACGGAACAAAGAAGGACGTGAAGTAACCACCTAAAACAGCATTTGCCTTTTCTGCAGGCTTACTTTTCTGTTGGCTTACAGTATATTCTGTTCGTGATTTATAACAATTCTATGATCCTTTCCACATATAATATTACTGAGCCAAGTCTCTTACATCTTGTAGCTGTGTGTTTGGTTCCTCCCCCGTGCCCAATGTGTAGAAATTTGCATTTTATCCTAGTTAAATTTCATTCATTTTTTTGAGTGCTGAAGCCTATAAAGATATTTTTGAATTTTGTGTCTGTCTTCCAGGATCATGACAGTCATTAATAAAAATGTTGACGATCTCTGAGCCCAGGACTGAGCCTCGTGGTACCCCACTTCCTCCCAGTTTGAGAAGGTGTCATGGATAAGCACCCTAACCTACTGTGTATCCACCTGGCAGGTAGTCCTCACTTACTTGGTTTGCTAATCAGAATATAATTTACACACACACACACACACACACACACACACACACACAGAGAGAGAGAGAGAGAGAGAGAGAGAGAGAGAGAGAGAGAGAGAGAAAGTATATTTCGAGGGTTGGGGAAAGTAAAACAGAATTCGCACACTTACAGTTCCTGAGTTAACATATTTCTTTTTCTTGCATTTCTTCCTGGGATTTGAGACCTGATGTTGGAGTAGAAGAACAACAGGCAATTATTTTCTATTCCCAAAACAAGCATCACACAGAGTTAAATCCATGGGAACAATGACTTCTTCTCTGTATCCACCACACCACCTCAGCCTCCCCCTATTAGGTTACGTACGGCTGAAAATCACACCTTGGTTCAGTCTTCAAGTTGTGCCTGCAAAGGTATATGTTTAATGTATTGTTTAATGTATAATTCCACCTGGCTTGCCTGCTTAAAAGTGGTCTAGATAGTGGTTCTCGTCCTCCCTACTTGAATTCTCACAACCACCTTTTGAGCAGATGAGGTGGAGACACCATGGTTAGCCCAATGTACCTTGGTGTGTTTCATGCCTTCTTAATCACGCTAGCACCACACCTGCTTTCATAACAGAAAAAGGCAGGAGGTCTTTCTGGAACAGAGGAAAAGGGAGAAGAGTGGGGCCTTAATCAGCCTTTGAGCGGTTGGTGTCATGTACAGCCCATTTCTTATTAAATTCATGACTTTGGGAGGAAGCCAGGTTCATAATGCATGAGCAGAACCTGCTGAGACTTCTGCTTATACGTTATTGATTATTAATCAACTTGTGTAAATATGCTGGGTTGGGATTCGTTGTGTCTCCACAACTCTGATATTTTTAACCGATGGATAGACCCAGCGTGCATCTTTATCATTGTGATTTCCTGAACAATGAGACGGGTAATTAAGATTCAGACCAGTAAAAAAACCCAAGTCTACAACACACAATTACCAATACACAACACTGGCTTTGAATCTAACATTTTACACTGAGAATAACATTTAGAACACATCTCCCTGGGTGGCTCATTAGCCAGAGAGTTCTATTATACTGGAAAGCAACCCTTTTTGTCATTTTTTCAAACAGAAGTTCACTGTGGGCATGCACAAGATGGTTGTTTACTTCCTTCTGTGATGCTGCTTTTTTTTTTTTAATGAAACAGCAGGCGCAGACTGTGGAATATCACCCAAAATAGTTGTAATAGCTTATTGAAGCAGCATCATGCAGGGCAGGTCCCACAGCTCGTCCGAAATACAAAATAGTGTGAGGAGAGGAATAATGGGGCTCTTGAGAAATTTCCATCTAACTGGATAACTTAGTGAGTCAGGTATCCAGGGCCACAATTAGGGTTTGTGTCACTCGGGATTCTGTGTCTGTGTGCGCGTGCGCGCACACACACACACACACACACACACACACACACACACACACACACACACACACACACACACACACACACACACACAACCAGCAGGAGGTTGTGTGGAATAATACAGAGTACAAATACTATTTTGTCCTTTGGTCCCCCCCTGCCCTCCCCAGCATGTCACCTGGGGCATATGCCCTGCTCTGAGTTGCGGACCTGCTGGTGCCTAACTGCAGAACCAGGGGTTGGAGTTCAATTCTGCCTTCTACATCTGAGAGAAGCCAGCCTCCTTGGGGCAAGCTGCACAGTCCCAGGACACCCCTTTGAAGAAGAAGAAGCAGGAGGAGGAGGGAACGGTAAACCCCCTAATGTTGTATTATCTGCCTGGAAATCCCTGAAAAGGGTTGCCACGATGAACTGCTGGATAGCTCAGTGGTTTAGGTCTTGGTGGGACATAGACTGAGGTCGGGAATTCAATGCCCCCGCTGTGCCCCCTTGACAGGGCCTGGACTCGATGATCCAGAACTTCCGGCTGTGCAGTTCTTAGATTATTAGACAATTATTAAGTCAGAATTGACTTGACAGCACAAAATGGAAACTAGACCCTTTCAGGTTGCGGTAGTAATGGACCAACGGCCAACTGACCATGATGGGGGACATAGAAACCAGTCGAAGTCGTGCTCTTAAGAACATGAGGTGGCCCCCAGATCAGATCATTGTCCATATCAACATAGCATGAAAACATTAGATTAGGGTTAGGGTTGTTTTTTGACAACTCGCAGAATCTCCCACATGCACTGGGGGGATTGTGAGAGGTGCAGTTCAAGCAAGTATTTATTTTTCCAGGCTTTACTCTGACTTTGAATGAACCCTACAGATTCTCACACAGGTTCCTCTACCATTATCCAGGTTACTGTGCTATGTGAGTCTTTTAAAGCAGAGCCATGGCCCGCCAGAGGTTGCTGCCTCCCAGCTGCTATCAGCTGGGGCCAGTCCGCCAAATACTGAGGGCACATGGGAGGTGTAGTTTTCAAACACACACATGCACACACACACACACACACACACACACACAAACCCCTTTGTCAATGGCTGGATTTCCAGCCCATGAGAAGCAGGGATGTGACGCTTCTGCTTGATCATCCATCTATGGTTCAACATGAGCCTTTCTGACAAGTGCTAGGAGCAGGATTCAGCAAATGTGGCACTAAACAGTTATTCCTCCCTGGTAATTAATACCAAGCTGCTGTTCAAGGGACACCAACAGGAGCCAGCTTGAAAGCTGGCAAATGTAACTAAAGTACAGAGAAAAGGACAAACAGATCTCTGGAGTAGGGGGGGGGGGGAAACACCCCATGACACACCAGAATTCCTCCCTGTAGCCATAGGATCTGTATCTAGATCGTGTCTGACCAAAGGTTCTTCCAGATGAGATATTTGACCCTACTTAGCTTCCGAAATCAGGCGAGATCGGATGTGCTTAGGGCATCTAGGCCGGTCTTGCCTTAGATGAGAAGATGTTAAAAATGCAACCATTATTGTATATTTTGAAGGCTATCGCAGCTACCGGGTTCCATATCTGGAATGGTTTGCCCATATCAAATTGCATTTTCATCTTGGAAGCCATATCATTTTTATAACCAGGGGAGCTGAAATGCAGTGAAAAAACGGAATTTCCCTCTCATATGGATTTGATTGTGTCTACATGCAACCGTCATTTCTCAGGGTAATCATGGGCTGAAATCGTAATGTAAGATTTAATCCAGGTAGGGCCATTAAAAAAACTGGACTGGAATAGGAGCTGACTTTCTAAGGCTCACAGTTCAATGTGTTGTGTCCTTACAGTCGTGACCAACTCTTCATGACCCCACGCCCATGGAGTTTTTCTTGGAAGGAATACTGGAGTGGCTTGCCAGTTCCTACTCCAGGTGCCTACAGCACCTGGTATTCCCTAGTGGTATCCCATCCAAGTACTAACCAGGGCTGGTCCTGCTTAGCTTCTGAAATCAGGCGAGATCGGATGTGCTTAGGGCATCTCTGCCCTGTTTTTATCGCTCTGCAGTTTTATTCACATTTACTGAGATTTGCATCCACAGGGGCTTTGAGGAACGGGCTCCTGAAACACTGGAAAGCAACCCATGATTGTTTCCTGCTCCTGCATGAGTGCTCCTCCGAAACCTCCACCAGCAGCCAGAGCTGAGCCTATGGAACTCGGCACCAGCTCCAGCTTCTACACACACACACACTGTTACTGCTTTGCCACCTCTTTCTCTGCTACCTGTCACCTTATTTGCCACATTTTACTGGTTCTTCCCCCCACCCACCTCGACTGGGAAAGCACCACAGTGCTAAACTACCACCCTTGCTATTAAAAACAGCCATAAAGGCACCTGTAAAAAAAGAGGGAAAATGGGAGAGGGCAACCTTTTTGCTGGGGAAGGAAAGCCCCATGAAGTGGAGCCAGGGAAGACAAAAAGGCTTTTGAGAAGGAACCAAAAGTTGGAGAAAACTGCTTATACTCATTAATACTGGAGTGACAACAATGTAGTCTGGATGCTTGTGCAGGGACAATAAAATCAGAGTTTAACCGGGGCACTTAAAAGGGTACAAATGCCACACTTCTAAGTGCCCTGGGCCTTTAACAAGACCACCCTGATACTTTTAAGCCTCTCTACTCATCCGTAAGAGCTAGAAACTTAATTATGTGTATTTGAGCCAAGTCGGGGTGTAATGACACCGTAAATAGGGATTGATCCACTGTGATTTGCACTTATAGAAACTGGATTTCCATGGCTAGTTGCCCAGACAATGATTTGCAAGAGTCAACAGGGCAGAGGCACAGAGCCAAGTTTGAACAGAAGAAGTGTCCTTAAGGTGCTAACAAGGTGCTAACTGGCAATTTTGACCTGTCCCTCTTTTCGAAAATTGTTTTTCTAATCCAGTGGTTCTCAACCTGTGGGTCCCCAGATGTTCCTGGACTGCAACTCCCAGAAACCCTGGCCAACTCAGCTAGTGATGCAGACTTCTGGGAGTTGTAGTCCAGGAACACCTGGGGACCCATCGGTTGAAAACCACTGTTCTAATCACTCTTGCAATAGTACATGTTCCAGCATTGAGATAGAACCTTCCTTCCTTTCAACACCACTTTGGAAACAAGGAGTGCTTCTTTGAGAGGAACTGACCCCCATCCCCCTTAGTGTCCCTTTGCACTGGGTGAGGCAGTCACCCTGGCAGAATGTGCACAGAGTCCAGCTATTTGGAACAAATGGAAACTATCCATCCTGGTGATCCGAAAAGAGACAATTTCCCTGCATTGTGAAGACACCAGATTTTTGTTGGAATTCATCTATGCCTAGTCAGACACCTGCATGATAAATGGCCCATATATTTGCCCCTTTAGAAACTATACTTGATAATATTCAGTGTTTCAATGAAGAAGAGCCTACCTCATATACCGTGAATTGGCTTTGAGCACGAGAGAGCTCCCTGTAGCTTGTGGCAAATTCCCCGATGAAATCATGGCTGTAGGTTAAAAGAAGCAGCAGTACATCTAATCAGAGCTGGCAGACACATGACAGATGAGCTAGTTGAAATATACAATATATGTTCCCAGCAGGAAGCATCCAGACCTTCAAGCATTAAGTCCTTCCTCTCTATACTTTCCAAACAAACAAATCCAGGAGTTTTTACTCTTCTATCCATTCCTATTGCCAATTGTGGTGGCCAGGAAAGCCAATGTGATTCTTGGTTGTGATAGAAACAAGTGAGCACATCTCAAAATCAAAATATATTATAAGTAGACCCAAATGTGCTCACAGGGTACAAGGTCAAATTGACCCAGCAAAACAGCATAACAGCAAAGCTTGCCAGCTGGGACTTGGCACACTATCTTACTATACAATGTGGGCGCCAGTCTATGCCAGCAAGACAAGGCCAAGATGGCCCATGTTGACATTATCTTATGGCACCAAAAGTGTCAGTTCGCTAAGAATAACATACGGTAGTTAGCCAGGAACAAGGAACCAGCTTTAGTGTCAGATCATTCTAGCGTTTGTAGCCAGATGACCATAGGCCAAGAACATAAACAAAGCACATGAAGATACGTGTATGCGTACTAAATACGTCAGCCTTAGATCATAGAAACACACACAAAACTATAAAAACCATCAAATGTGATCACTCCTTTGTCCAGGACAGCAAGGCCGTCTGGCCTGTATGCTGTGCCTCGGATCCTTGAACTAACCCATTTTCTGTATTGTCTGTGTTCTGTTGTATCTCTATCTGTCTTTAATAAACCTTTTGCTATATAACTAACTCAGTGTGGCAATTTTGATGAACCACCAATGGTGCATTGACAATTCATATTGGTGCATTGGCAACTTACAAAGAAAACCACCAATACCAATTTTTAGATTAAATTTATTCTTATCAGTTGCATCAACAGAACCATAGTATCTAGATCAAGGGAAGTGATAGTACCATTCTATTCTGCTCTGGTCAGACCCCACCTGGAGTTCTGTGTCCAGTTCTGCACTCTTCGGTTTAAAAAGGATGTTGACAATCTCGAGCGGGTGCAGAGGAGGGTGACCAGGATGGTTAAAGGTCTGGAGGAAATGTCTTATGAGGAATGGCTTAGGGAACTGGGAATGTTTAGCCTTTCAAAAAGAAGGCTGAGGGGGGATATGATAGCTATGTTTAAATATTTGAAAGGATGTCATATTGAAGAGGGAACAGGTTTGTTTTCCATGGCTTCAGAGACTAGGACTTGGGGCAATGGTTGCAAACTACAGGAAAACATATTCCACTTGAACATTAGGAAGAACTTCATGACAGTTAGAGCTGTTCGGCAGTGGAATATGCTGCCACGGAGGGTGGTGGAGTCTCCTTCTTTGGAGGTTTTTAAGCAGAGGCTGGATGGCCATCTGTCGGAAATATTGTGATGGGGGTTCCTGCATGGCAGGGGGTTGGACTGGGTGGCCCTTGAGGTCTCTTCCAACTCTATGATTCTATGATTCAGTTCATCAGGTCCTCTTTCATCTTATAGCGTGGCGGCGGTGGAAGCGTGGCCCTCCAGATGAAGTGGTTACACCTCAGCTTCCATAAAACTTGACTTTTGACTACAGTTGATGGGAGGGCCACAATTACAACCCTGGTCTATGGGGTGGAACTAGGCCAGAACTCGGAAATAACACATGCAAACTAATGCATTCATATTAAATTTATTAGGTTTCTTTTTTGAGGGGGTACAACAGCAGAAAATCAATGTTAATTCTTAAGAATACCATCTTCTTAGTTTTACTTGTTAAAAACTTTATATATTTCTATACAGAAGACACATTAGTTCACATGCCACCAGTGGAAACGTTAAAAGATCTATACATTGTTCTAAATATACAAAAAGAAACCCAGCCCTGGCCTTATAAACATACTTCCACTACAATATTTAGAAAACTTGCTTATACCCCAATATCCATCATATATCCTAAATTTTCTGGGAATTAATTTGTAAAATCATCAGATACCCTAACGTTGGGCACCATTATTCTATAATGAACTCAGTGACTACTCCCAGTTATTATTATTTTTTAAAAATACAGCACCACAAAAAACTTCAGCTGAAGGTATAAACATGGTTGCAAGCCCTCTCCAAGAGCTGGCTTTTCAGATCTCAGATAGCAGGGTTAAAAAGTATTCAGAAATGTTAAGGGGAGAGTGAACGCAAATCATCCCAGCTAACAAATTTCATTTCACAGTTTAACTGCTCAGACTTGGATCTGGATCTTGAAATAGAATGAGTTAGCAGACTATCGTTTTTAAATATGCCCCTGCGTTCGAATATGGAATAACCCCCCCCCCACACACACACACCGCAAACCCTGAAAGGTTAAAAACAAAACCAAACACCAAGTCCTCAGCTGAAACCTCCATCCATCCCCATCTCTGCCTCTGCTATTTGCATATAGAGATTTCTATTGTAAGGCCGTACTTGCCATGAATTTTAAAAGAACCACAAAAATCTCAGTGCTCTGAGCACTTTAATAAGAAATGCTTGGCAGAGACTTGAAAGTAGGAAAGGTAGTGGCGTGGAGAGAGAAGCCTTTCTACAAAGCGAGTGAGTGGGCCCCTCAGGAAAGCAGAATGCATTTCGCTGTTGCTTTAGGTAACTGCCTGCTTGGCTGTAGGGTACACTTGAAATACTCCGGTTGAAATACGACAAGCACTCTTTTCCTTGCTGGCTTTTGAAACACTTTCGGCGATGTGTCTATTGGTAAATAATGTAAAATGTGCCGCAGCGCCTGCGTCCTGGGTTGACCCTTCCGGCTCCGGTTTCTCCCACACACCTTGGGCCAAATTCAAGTCTTGGACATGTTACTTTGGGGTGGGGTGG
This sequence comes from Phrynocephalus guinanensis, assembly GCA_037367245.1. Taxonomy (NCBI): domain Eukaryota; kingdom Metazoa; phylum Chordata; class Lepidosauria; order Squamata; family Agamidae; genus Phrynocephalus; species Phrynocephalus guinanensis. Next base: position 31,754,493 of record CM074744.1, on the reverse strand, counting down.
GGGGTCAAGTTCCCAGATTCATCCAGGATTCTGGGAACTGTGGTCCGGAAAAAAAAAAGAGGAACTGTTACAAGCTCCACGCAAATCCTCCACCCTAGTCTGCAGGCAACAGTTAATTGTTTATTTGCAGCTTTTTTTTAAAAAAAATGTGATTTTTGTGTGTGTAGGGGAACAACCTCTGAAGGCCCAGGAAGCCATTCTCCACCAATCTGGGACCTGCTAAGGCAGTGGTTCCCAACCTGGGGGTCGGGACCCCTTTGGGGGTGGAAAGGCCATTTCACAGGGGTAGCCATGAGACAGTGAAGAAAAAAAGCACAAACGGCTTGGGTCTGGAGGAGGAGGGGGGGAAAGAGTGAGTTACAGCTTGATAGGTGGGAGGGGATGTCAGTCAACGGCACTGGAGGGTGCGATTGGCTGTTGGTGCCTGTAGAGCAGGGGTCCTCAACCTAAGGCCCCAGGGCTAGATGCGGCCCCTCAAGGTCCTGAATCCGGCCCCCAGGACCAACTGCAACCCCCCCACCACCTACCCCTTGCTTTCTGAGCAAGCCAGCCTCCACAGCTGCTTCTATTGCTGAGGCAGTTCAAAGCAGTGGGCTATGTCGCTCCTCCCACTCCCCCCCAACTACCGCCCAGATGATCAGCATGCTGGCTAGTGGGGCATTCAGAGTGGGAGGGCTACGGCAAGGTCCCCCGCTCCCCCCCACCCACTGTGGTCTGGCCCCCAGTGGTGCCTGGGGCGTGGTGGACCGGCCCGCTATTGGAAAACTTTGAGGACCCCTGCTGCAGAGGGAAGGTCTCTACGGCCCCTGCGGCAGTGGCCTGTCAAAGGGGGCTTGCGGTCTCTTCCAAGCAGGGCAAGGGGGTCACCACCACATGAGGAACTGTATTAAAGGGTCCCGGCATTAGGAAGGTTGGGAACCGCTGCGCTAAGGGCTGCAACAATGCCTTATTGCAAACTGCAATGCTTTTCTGAATTTTCATCTTTTTTTAAAGCAGCTTTTTTTGTTTGCTGGTGGAGACTCTTGTTTTAGAGAAGAATCCCACTCCCAGGGGATTTAAAGGACACAGTTGTCTTGAGGGTGGATTGAGGTCAAAGGGAAATGGATGAATAACCTTGGGGACCACGTGCATTTCACGAGCTTCATAATGAGCTTCCTATACCAATCTATTCAGTTAGTTAGGAGTCAACCATTAAGGGAATATGTTAATTAATTCAAAAATAATAGTACTTTAGATTTTAGCACATCATAAATTGGGCACCGTTTTTGGAATATGTCCTTTAAGTAACAACCAAGCTGAGTAGTTCAGCACAGCCGTTTTTCAAATGTGCTGGTTTATATTATGTTCAGGAAGCTGTTTAAGGCACACTCAAAAGTGGCATACACACCACCACCACCACCACCACCAGCCCCTTCTGTGCAATAGCCTATGTCACAGAAGTTCCGTCGAGATCAAGGCTGCACAACCTTTTCGGTCCCAAGGACGCCCCATTATAACTGGCCTAGGGCAGTGGTGGCAAACCTTCGGCACTCCAGATGTTTTAGACTACAACTCCAACAGTCCTTTGTCATTGGCCATCTGGGCTTGGACATCTGGGAGTTGTGGTTTAAAATATCTGGAGTGCCGAAAGTTCGCCACCACCGGCCTAAGGGGTTAAGACATCAGAACAAAAAAAAAAATAAGATAAAATAACGAACTCCAGTGCCCAGAATTCCATCCCAGCTGGTGAGCTCTGGGGATGTTAGTTCAAAAACCAAACAAAACCCACATTTTCCAAACCCTACACTGAACAAATGTTCACCGGTGCATGCACCCAAACACAATCTCAGCAACCTTAATAGACATTGTTTTCTCCCCCTTCAAACATCAGGAGGGAAAGAGAGAGAGAGAGAGAGAGAATGGGGTTGCAGAGATTTGATTATTGTAGTAAGGGAGGATCAGGGCAGCCTGGGAAGCTGCTGGCTGGATTTTCCTGATCTAAATGGAGCAGAGCCATCGCCTCACCTGCCATCCCGGTCCCAGTCATAGACGTCGATTTTCACAGTCCTGAAATATAGATACCAATCCCAGTCAGAGAGAAGGTGACTTCCATAAAAATATAATTATGCAAACACAGAATATGTATATATGTATACAGTGGTACCTTGTATAAAGGAATTAATTCGTTCCAAATGAAATTATGTTAAGCAAACTTTCCTTTATATAAATTTCCCATAGGAATGCATTGAAGACAGACCATTTTTATGTTGGACGATTCACCCCAAAGACAATTCTGTAAAGCAAATTTCCCTTATCTCTGGAATGTTTTATCTTGTACAGATTTTATGTTATACAAGCTGTTTGTTATATGAGGGTCCACTCTATATGTATATGAATGTTTATACAGCAATGTTGGCTAGAACCAGAATGTTGTATGATTCTAACTAGACATGGGCACGACTTGGCGAAATTCTCGTTTCCGTTTCCGTTCCTCGTTTCTGTTACGCAACGGAAACAGAAATGACAATTAAGCCATCAGAACTCGAACTCGAACTGAAAAAGAAAAATTGGGTCTGGTTTGTCGTTGTCGTTCCTGGCATCGCAGCAATCGCGCGATGCCAAGCGGCACAGAAAAAAAGTTTTAAAAATAAAAAACCCCGATTCCTGGCCAAAAAAGCAGGCGAAAATATGCCTGCCTGAGTGAGGGCACCTACCAGAGGGGTGGTTTCTGGGGGGGGGGTCCCCAGCCTCCCCCCCTCTCCTGTCCTGGGCTGCTCTGGTGGGGGGCATCCTCGTCGTCTCGCCAACTTGCCATGCCATGTGGTGCGGGCGGGGGATCCAAAATGGGGCGACCACAATATTTATTTTGAAATCGTGGTCCAAAAACACACCAAAGCACCACAGAAAGATGCGAAAATAGCTATTTTAAAACTGCCTGAATTTTTACAGTAGCAGCAGTGGGTTTTTCTTGCAACAAAACGTCTCCATTGATTTTATTTTATTTTTATTTTTATTTTTTTACACCTGCGCAATGATGGGCTGGCCATGGGAGTGGACCATGCAAATTTTGGAGCCATTCCACCAATTGCATGGCCACTTGGCCAGGTTTTGACCGAGACTTCTGGGATGTGCCAGTCGGGCATAAAAAGTCCATTAACCCTAGCCTGAACCCGAACCCAAACCCTATCCCTAACCCATACGCCAGTACACTGTCCTTCTTAGTGGGTCAGAAAGGCACCCAGAGGTGCACCCCACTAACTCACCCTAACGTTACCCGTAACCCTAAGCCTAGCCCTTGCGCTACCCCTAACCCTAAGCCAGATCTGTGTACTCACATTGCACTACATGCAAGTACACTTCCCTTCTTAGTGAGCCAGATGGCGCCCATAGGGGTCCTCTCTCACTTTGTTCCTCCCCATCCCCAGCCCAAGTGCACCGTACACCAGTATGCCAGTAGTGAGTCACAGAGGCACCCCCCCAAAAAAGAGGTGCCTCTGCCTGCCACTGCAACTTGGTATGCATATCCAATTGGCTATGCGTACCCTTTTGTAGCGGGCCAGAGGAGGCACCCACCCCAGAGAGGTGCCTCCAGGAGCCCGCTTTCCCTTCATAGCGGGCCAGAGGAGGCACCCACCCCAGAGAGGTGCCTCCAGGAGCCCGCTTTCCCTTCATAGCGGGCCAGAGAAGGCACCCACCTCAGAGAGGTGCCTCCAGGAGCCCGCTTTCTCTTCATAGCGGGCCAGAGGAGGCACCCACCCCAGTGAGGTGCCTCCAGGAGCCCACTTTCTCTTCATAGCAGGCCAGAGGAGGCACCCACCCCAGAGAGGTGCCTCCAGGAGCCCGCTACCCCCCCAAACCAGTACTAACGACAGACGAAAAAACGACAAACGAAACGACAAATTTTTGAGAAATTTCGCGACATACGGAAACGAGCCGAAACGGGCCGGCTCCGACACACGACAACTCGAAACATCATTTTTCCTGGTCGTGCCCATCTCTAATTCTAACCAATCAGAATGAGATTACAGTCAGCCAGGCTTCTATATAAGACAGGTGCCGGTCGGAAATCTGTTAGACGTTTAACTAAAAATGAAGAAGAGGGGGGGCACTTCCGCCCACGATGAGATGGCTGCTTGATCCAGTAGCTCTGCTTAAGAGAAGAATAAAACTTGAAATACTGTCTTTAAATGATACTAAAATCGTGAGTAAACGATCATAAACCTTTGGGGAGGACAGGTTGAAAACTATATATTTTCAAGGGGAGAGATAACAATGAATTACTGAAGCAGTGATTTACTTTCGCTTTCTGCCGAAGTCACGTCCCAGGCAGGCGGACTGTGAGAGACTGTGAGAGATGTTGTTTTTCTTGCTTTGAGGCTAGAAAGAAAAAAAAGCTTACTTACCTGGTTTTCCTGCATGCCACCCAAGAAAAAGGGTCCGACTTTGAAAAAAAAGTGGATACGCAAACCCTCAGACGCCACGTATCAACGTGCTCGTCTTGAGAGAGCAGAAGCTGTTGCTGAAGCTGTCACAATGGCGTCTGATTCTGGCAAGCTGCCAGCACAGCAGCCGGATTTTTCAAAGGAGCTCAAAACCTTGAAAGCAGAAGTTGGCTCCCTTATTAAATCAGCCCTAAAAGATGTAACTTCTACTATCGAAGACCGTTTCCAGTCCTTATCATCACAGAATAAAGACCTAAGGAAGGACCTGTTACAAGAAATACAGACCCTGCAGACACAGGTCTCTAATAACGGCATAGAGCTGAAAAAATTAGCAGGAGAAATCAATCAAGTTCAAACTCTAGCCTCCAAGAACGAAAGTGTTATCGCTGCGCACGAAGAAGAGATTGAGGCCTTACAGCGGAAGTTTATCTATATGGAGGACTGTTCTCGAAGGTCTAATCTGAAATTAATTAATTTTGAACTCCAGGATAAAAAAGAAATGAAGAAAGAAATCCTCGTTTGGCTTAATTCTATCCTCCCCCAACATCTTGCCGAGACTGATATTGAAAGAATGCACTATATAGGTAGTGCGAAGACAGGTACTACAAGACCAATTCTGATTAGATTTACTTCCTATGCCATGAAAGAACAACTGATGTCAACTCTTAGGGCAAAGCCTGACCTGCTGAAGCGTGAGGGAAGAGTTCTACAAGTCTACCAGGATATCTCCAGGGAGACTTTTGAATGGAGGAAAACTATGAGACCTGTGACAACTGCTCTGAGAAACAACAACTACAGATATAACTGGGGATTCCCGATCTTTCTTAAAGTGTGGAAGGGCCCAACTCTACACAAAATCTATTCCTTGGAAGAAGGTGAACAACTTCTCAAGGCATGGAACATTCAAATCGAAGAAGAATAGAGAACTCCAAATTCAGCGTCTGCAGTGAAGACAGTGTCACCTTTTAACTCTTTAAATGTTTCAATGGGCAAGCAAATTGGAGACCGATTTGAAGAGCCCTGCACTACAGAAGACAGCCCCTCCTTTCTCTCTCTCCCTGTCTCTCCCTCCCCTTCCCTCCTGTTATTTTTTTTCTTTCCTAGTCTATTTTGTTTCATTTCGTCTATGTTTTGACTTGCCCGTCCTATATTTCTCCACTCCCTTCCCGTTCCTTATCCCTTTTTCCTTCCTCTAGCATACCTTTCTTTTTCCCCTCTATGTTTTTTTTGGGGGGGGGACTGAGGGAGGAAAGGAGGTGAATAGGAGGATCTTAAGATTCACATTATTATGTTATCTTTTTTATTGCATTCTTTCTTTTCAACTTTTCACGTATATAATTGTAAGCAAGACTAGACAGTGCTAACGCTAATTTAGAGCTTCTGAATCATTATTAGCCATCGGGAAGTGTACGGGTGCCTTCCCCCTCCCTCCTATAAGGGCGCATACAGGATGTGTATGAGAGCCAAGAGGACAGGAGAACAGAAAATAAATGTAGGTGGTAGGGTTTGGGAAATCATTGTCTTTTTCTTTATTATATGTAATGTTTGTTTGTATATATGCACAAAGAGACCGTTCCAGATCGATAATAGAATGAAAATATGGGTAGACTGTTGAAATTAGCTACAGTGAATGTTAAGGGTCTAGGTACTGTCACGAAGAGAAAGAGAATAGAGTCATTAATTAAGAAGAATAAACCGGACATCGTCTTTCTTCAAGAAACACACCAAGCGAAAGATGGTCAAAACGAACTGAAACTACCCAACATCAACATCTATGAGAAAAGTTTTGGTTCATCTAAAGCAAGGGGGTAGCAATCTTAATTTCAAAGCACTGTGATTGTATTGTTCAAAAAACTGTGAAAGATTTGGAAGGTAGATATATTATTCTTCAGGCCACAATTGGTCTAGAACAATTTACACTGATAAACGTTTATGCACCGAATGCTAATCATAACCTGTTTTACAAAGAGGTATGGGAGAAGATAGAAAAGGTACAGAAAGGACATGTGATTTGGGCAGGAGATTTCAACATGGTTATGGACAAAATAAAAGACAAAACAACGACTAGGAAGGTAGACTGGAGGGCCAGACATACAATCTTAACAAAATTCATCGCAAATACAGGATTAAAGGATGTTTGGAGAGAATTAAAGGGCGAAGAAAGAAAATTTACTTTTTACTCATCAGCCCACAAAGCTTACTCGAGAATAGATTTTATATTTGTCTCACAAAGTTTGTTATCTAAAGTTGTAAATACAAATATAGAATTGATAAAAACTTCTGATCATGCTCTAATGTCTGTTGAAATAGAAAATAAGAAGAATTATAAGGAAGCTAGAAGGTGGAGAATAAACCCTAGAATTTTTCAATCCCCAGATACCGTACAAAAAATACAAAGAGAATGGCTAGAAACCTGGAATATCAATGAAGAAGGTGGTGGTCAAATAGGAGTTATTTGGGACACTCTAAAGACAGCGGCCAGAGGTTACATAATAAAAGAAAATGCTATTATAAAAAGTCGAGATCAGCAAAATAAAAAAAAATTAGAGGCTACTATAGCAGACCTTGAATCTCAATTTTTTCTAACTAAAGACAAAAAAATCTTAATCCAGATAGAGGCCAGGAAAAGGGAATTAGAAGATATAGATCTACAACAAACCCAAAGAAATTTACTATATTTGAAAAGAAACTTTTTCGAATACAGTAATAAAAACTCGAAGATGCTAGCAAAATTAGCACAGAAAAGGAAAGAAAAAAGCATGATAGGAAGGATAAAGGATTTAAGCGGCAATATCTCTACTCAAATGAAAGAAAAATTAAAAGCTATTCAAGAATTCTATCAAAACTTATATACAGCCAATAGAAGTAGCAAGGAAGTTATGGAACAATATATTGACAAAAACCTAAAAGTAAGACTAGCGGAGGAAGACAGGCTTCAAATGGAAAAAACTATTAAAGAGGAGGAGATAGAGGATGTCATAAATAAGCTAAAGAATGCCAAAACTCCAGGAGATGACAGATTGGGACCAGAATTTTACAAGGTATTCAAATCAATGTTAATTCCTACGTTAAAGAAACTTTATAACGAGATATTGGAGGGCGAGCAAGTTCCTTCCTCCTGGAAACATACCTTAACGATTTTAATTCTCAAGCCTAATAAAGATCCAATAGATGTTGGATCTTACAGACCAATATCACTTATAAATTAAGACGCCAAGATTTTTACAGCAATTCTAGCCAAAAGAATGTACACATTTATAGACAAATATATTAAAGAAGACCAAACGGGCTTTATCAAAGGCAGACAAATGTCAGACACTGTAAGAAGAGTCTTAAATGTTCTTTATGAGATGGGAAGATCACAGGATAAAGCATGCATTTTGTCTCTAGATTTATTTAAAGCCTTTGACTGTGTCCAATGGCCTGTGTTAAAACTTTTATTAGTGAAATGGGGGTTTGGAGAAAAAATTCTAAGTGTAATAAACCAACTCTATTCTCATAGCACCTCATCAATCATTGTCAACGATGGGATGACAGGAAAAATTACCCTAGGCCGAGGAACAAGACAGGGATGTCCTTTATCGCCAGTTCTGTTTTGCATAGTGATAGAGTTACTAGCTAACGCAATAAGGGAGGACCAAATTATTAAAGGTATGGGTAAGGAAGGTAAGATACAAATCAGTTTATTTGCGGACGACGCTTTGTTAACAATAAAAAATCCGGTAGAAAATATATTAAGAATAAAAGCACATCTAAAGGAATTCGGTGAAACAACCGGATTATGTGTCAACTGGCAGAAATCAGAAATTATGCTCTTCAATCAGGATAATCGAGACATGGAGGAGATCTCCAATTACGAACTGAAAGTTTGTAAATGTATAAAATACCTAGGGATACTTTTACATAAAGACATCAGCAAAACGAAAGAACGAAATTACACAAAAATAAAGGAAGAGATTAGAAATAAATTACAAAATTACTCCAAATTAAACTTATCATGGTTTGGTAGAATAGCAATGGTAAAAATGAAAATACTTCCAAAAATTAATTTTCTTTTTAGAATGTTACCTATTCAATACACAGAAATTGAAATTAAAGTCTATCAATATCTTATAAATAGATTCTGCAATGGTGGGTAAAAAGCAAGAATAAATAAAAGCTTATGGTACAGATCTCAAAAAGAGGGAGGTATAGGCATACCTAATCTTAGAATTTACTACATAGCTAATCAGCTTAGTTCCCTGGGGGAAATACTATTTAAACCTCAAAAACTAATATGGTGGGAACTTCAATCAGAGGAGCTAAATGAAGACATAAATAAATATGTGTTTATTTTCCCCCAAAAAAGGAAAAGTTACCCTATTAAAAACCCTCTTCTGAGTTCCCTATTGCTCACTTGGAAAAAGTATGGAAAGAAATTGATACAGGAAGGTTCCCCGCTTGGCGCGGTGATCGATCAGATAAATTTCCCCACGAACATGAAGAAATTGGGAGACTTATTTAAATTAAGGAAAGTGGCAAGATTAAAAGACTGGATTAAAAAGATGACATCAAAACAAGAAATTAAACACATTCTGCAAACTCAGGAATTGTCCTGGTTGAATTACGCCCAGTTAGAAAGCTGGACGAAAGAATGGACTAGGAGAAATATACAACTTAGAGGATATACAAAATTTGAGCAATTTCTGACAACATATGAATCAGAGAAAGGAAATACAAGGAAAGGAGCAGTTGGTAAATTATATAAAATAATTCAAGATTCATTTGAGAATAGGGAACAGGACACAATAAGAGAGTTATGGAAACAAGACATAGAGAAATAAATAAATAATGATGAATGGAAAAGAATTTGGAATTTGAGGATTTTACGGTCATTATCAGTCAGAATAAAAGAAAACTACTTCAAACTAGTTTTAAGATGGTATATGACTCCAGTCAGAGTGAATAGAATGAATCCAAAATATTCTAAGCTCTGCTGGAAATGCGAAAAAAAGATAGGTACTTATTTTCATTTGTGGTGGGAATGTGAAATAGTTCAAAAGTTTTGGCAAGAGATTATTGAGGAGATAAGAGAAATACTACAAACTGATATTAAATGTGTACCTGAAATTGCTTTGTTATCATTACCATCTATCAATGAATATGATGTGAAAACTAAAGAATTAATAGCAAATCTTATGACAGGAGCTGGACTGATTATTGCTAGGAACTGGAAACTGAAATCAGACCTTAAAATTGCTGAATGGTATAAGGAAGTGTGGGACATAGCACTAAATGATAAACTATCTTGTAATATAAAAGTTTTGCGAGGTGAAATGAAAAAAGATATCTTCTATGATGTTTGGGGGAATTTTATAGATCATGTACTATTAAAAGGGAAAGGGATACAACCAATTTATAATCCAACACAGTTCTGGCGTAAAGGACCTTAAGAAGCCTATTTGAAAAAAAGAAAAAAAAGATGAAGAAGAAAGAGAAGATGCAAGAATACTGGACAGTTTCTTGGGGGTGGGGGGCACTTTGTATTGTTCATGATTGTCTATTACTGTTTTTTTATATAATTGTTTATTATTGTTATTTTGTCTTTTTTATGTTTAATAAAAAAAGTATAAAAAAAATAAAAATGAAGAAGAGACGAACATCTTTGGATGCTGAAGAGAGTGGAAATATATTTAGTTTATATACAGTATAACAAAGCCCAATGCGTTTCAGTCACAAAGGCCTTCTTCAGGACCAAAGTTAACAATCACGAAGTGTTCAAAACCTCGAAAAGAGTAATCTATGGAGATAAAAATCTTCCTGTTTCACTGCTAGCAAACTGTCAAGAACTATTTTCACTCTCTTCAGCATCCAGAGATATTTGTCTCTTCTTCATTTATAGTCCTTGGGATGCGCCAGTTTTTTGCTTTTTTGACATTTAACTAAGACAGGGTTCGATACAAAACAGGGTCTCACGTAATGTGTCATCGAAATAGGTCTGACAGGGCTGAAAGGGATGCAGAAGATACATATCTCAGAGAGGATAAAGATGTAACTGACTAGAATACGTAATAAGAACAAATAGGGCTTACAAAAAATATAACAGTATAACTATGAGATAATCATTTAACAGAGAAAATATGTCTGTTGTACCAATTGTCTAAGCACCATGAGTTATGTTTTACAGTGTTCATAAATAGTAAAACGTATTTCATGTTTTAACCAAGACACAAGTGATTTTTTTAAATGTCAAGTGCAGGCACAAACACGTACCATATTTTCCAGTCTATAAGATGCAGCCGTGTACAAGACGCCCACCCCTTTTGAACCCCAAATTAACAAAAATGAACAAATCGTGGTGGAAAGGAAGGGAAACAGTGGGGGGCACCCTGTTGTACTAGGACAACAAGCTTTAAAAATTAGAAGAAAAATAAATAAATAAATACAATTGAATGGGAAGGGAAGGGAAGGGAAAGGAAGGGAAGGGAAGAAAGAAACAAGCAGATCCAGGCACCAGGTGTAAAGAGGAGTGGATTCAAATAGTCAACAAGCTGCAAACAAGGTGTAAAGAGGAGTGGATTCAAATAGTCAACAAGCTGCAAACAAGGTGTAAAGAGGAGTGGATTCAAATAGTCAGCAAACTGCAAACAAGGTGTAAAGAGGAGTGGATTCAAATGGTCAGCAAGCTGCAAACAAAGTTCAGAAAAAAGGAAGAAAGAATGAAGGAATGAACAAACGAATGGATAAATCAGAAGAGAAGATGAAAGACAACTTAGGTACCCGGTGTGTAGCAGATTACTCTCCCACAGCTGCTTATCATTTCATGTGCCGTCGTTGGGCAACATAAGAATGGAAGTGCTGTAGGAGTCAGGTAGTCATAGATACACAACCTCGAACATTCTGGAGGCCCTCGGAAAAGCCCAGCCATTGAATTACCCCGGCTCCTTTGCCTCACAACCTCTGTACCCAATCCTGGGCAATGTCAACACTCACCTGTCATAGTCCCCATTGCATAAGGAACGCACTGGGATAGAGAAGGGCTGCCACACTGGATTCAGATTATTCTTCACCACCTCCGTCTTGTGGCAGATGGTGAACCTGCAACCAGAGAGGAGGCATAATGGCAAAGGAGAGAGAAAGGCTTTTGTTGGTTTCAGTGGTGTGGAGTCAAAGCATAACATGGAGCAGGCCAGCATTCACATGGCAAGGCACATGGGTATTTAGCAGTTTGCTAAACCCTATTAAGATGTTTCTTGCCACCCAGCACCATCCATTGTGGCTTCCCCCATGCAAAGAACAGCAAGTCTAAGGAGGAGAAGAGAGAGGGACTGAAGCAAAATATAGAGAACTTGAGGGGAAAAGACATGTGCTGAGGGACATGTGGACATGGGCCAGAGGGGGTAAAGAACAGAATTGGAAACATTATTTATTTGAACTACAACCCCCAGAATCCCCTGGCCAGTGGCCATGCTAGCTTAGGGATTGATTCTAGAGATTTGTGGTCCAAAATGGTAGCATTTCCACTTTGTTAGCTATCTAGTGAAAGGCAGACAAAAAAAAAATCAGCCTCTGACCAAGAAACCTAGCTTAGGGCCTAGATTTTCTAGATTTAGAGATGAAGGCTTGGGCCCATTTGCTCCTTCCTCCTTTAAATTCCCATGGATATCATAACATGGCTGTCACTTTACATGACAGGAAACCCAGTGACTGTTCTCCCAGATATGAGGGCTTATAGACATGCCTGCATTTTTGTCTTAAGAGAACGGCCAGATTTTCCTGCACCAGAGGGAGAGCATTCGGAAGCGCAAGCCTTGGGACACATGGTGACCTTGTCTTTTGTATCATAATAAGAGTATGAAAAGGGTTATGCTATAAAAAGGAGGACTTGGGCAGACAGCCATCCCACTGCCTGTTGTGGAACCAGATCCCCAGAAAGCATGTGGCCATCTGCTCAGGGCAGGGGGTCCAGGGGCACCGTCAAGGCAGTGACATGCCCTGGGAGCAGGAAGACACAAAAATGCCTGTTTAGTGGGATGCCGGGGCCTCAAAGGGGTATCTCTTGCGTACGTGCCATCCTCGTTGCTGCGGTAGAAAACAAGGAAGGGGTCGGATTTGCCGAAGAAATCTTTCTTGTCAAGCTTGTTGGCACACAGCTGCATGGTGACAATGTCCTGGAAGGGAAAGGCTGTATCAGATCAAGGGAAAGGTGAGGTAAGGGGACCTGAGGCAAAGGCTAGGAAAATAGCTATTTTTTAAAAATGCCTACAGTTACCACAATCCCAGATAGCCAGAAGCGGAGCTGGCTAGAAGATTCCGGGAAATGTAGCTCAAAAGTAAATTAATAATAATAATAATAATAATAATAATAATAATAATAATAATAATAATAATAATAATAATAATAATAATAATAATAATAATAATAATAATACACAACTTTATTTTTATAGCTTCAAGCTCTGTCATATACAGCACTGGAAGTTGCAGGAGCAAGTGAGAACAGCAAAAGGCAGGACGAATCCCAATGTGGGTTGTTTTGTTTTTGAGAAAGATGTGGTATAATAAATACACATATAAACAAGGAGAAAGACAGCAATGAAAGCACGTATGAGGAGCATGGGTTTGATGTCAGGCAGGAGTAGGGAAACGTGTCAATTTTGCTTTCTCTTTTTAAAAATATCCTAGTTCTTTCCATCATATTTGTTAAGAAACATGTGAGCTCTGGAATGTTCTCAAAAAAACCAAAGCAAACCAAAATCTTAAGCATCCGCATGGTCAAAATCCATCAGGTACAGCTCTTCCTAGCATGGAGGAGACCATGCTGCACGTGCCTGCTGTGAAGCCACTGAAGAAAATGAGTCTATTATGAGGAAAAGTAGGCAGCAGCCCTAATTCCTAGTAACCTAGAATTCATTTCACCTAGAACAGTGGTTCTCAACCTGGGGGTCGGGACCCCTTTGGGGGTCGAATGACCATTTCACAGGGGTCGCCATGAGCCAGTGAAGAAAAAGGGACAAACAGCTTGGGTCTGGAGGGGGAGGGGAAGGAAGGGGGGGAAATAGTGAGTTGCAGCTTGATAGGTTGGAGGGGATATCAGTCAATGGCACTGGAGGCTGTGATTGGCTGAGGGTGCCTATAGACGAAGGAAGTTTTTTATGGCACCTGCAGCAGTGGCCTGCCAAAGGGGGCTGATGGCCTCTTCCAAGCAGGGCAAGGGAGTCACCACAACACAAGGAACTGTATTAAAGGGCTGTGGCATTAGGAAGGCTGGGAACCAATGACCTAGAAAAACAGGATGGCTTTGCAAACTGTATTTCAAAAAAGTAACTTTTCCAAGCTCTGGCGTGGGTGGGAATCACTTTCCCTCGGTGCTCACCAGTACATCCACTTAACAAATTATTAAAAATTCATAGATCTCAATGTACTGAAGTACACAAAGCTGTCCGATTTGATTTATTTACATTATTACACCCTTAAATCTGGCTCCACGGAACTCAGAGTGGCTTACACATGGCTCCCAAGCTTATCTCCCAGAATGGCCGGGGCTTTTTGGTACTACTGTACATCTGAGGAACAGCATCCAATTCGGAAATAGGCTTGTCATCATTTTTACGTCCATTAGCAAAATACTCAAGGTAATGCATCTGAAAACAGAGGTTTTGCTGGAAAAATAATAAACATTTCATCTATGTTGTTTCTGGTCCGTAGGGTGAAATTCTGACCCCAATATATAAATAAACATTGAAGGGAAGGGAACAGAAGATCATCAGTAATTTTAATGGAGAAATGCCAAGTAGCAGCATCATGGCAACCACAGTTATGTGTAACCTGTTTTCTTCTTTTTCAGACTTGTTTTGTATTGCAGGGTGTGATCACATGGGAAAATAGATGGCAGTTTGGCCTCCTTGCAGAGTGGTCTGGTTCAGTCTGTTTCCCTGTAAGCCAGTGTTTCTTAACCTGTGGGTCCCCAGATGTTCCTGGACTGCAATTCCCAGAAGCCTCCACCGCTTGCTGTGCTGGAAGGTGTGGTTGCAGTCCAGGAACATTTGGGGACCCACAGGCTGAGAACCACTGCTGTAAGCTCATGATCTATGGGAACTGGACTCTAGCCAGCCCTTTTTTGGTCCAGCTGTAGGGCTACCGCTTTTTGGAGCCAGACTGGAGTGAACTCCCTAGCTGACAGAAGGAAATATTACTTTAAACGAGTTCCTATGATTGGACATACACCTTTCTGGCCATCTGATCACAGTCTCAGGAAAAGTACATTGCTTGTTTCTTACATAAATACAACAACACCTGGGAAAAAGGGGGGTGCCAGGTGTGCTGACACAGCAACCTCAAACCTCAAACCTACAGGTTTCATGAAGGCTGTCCACCAGGCCCAATGCATTACAGCAATGTTTCTCAACATGTTTCGGATTTTAACTTCCCACAGTGGTCAGGTCAGCATGGTTAATGGCCCGATATATTAGGAGTTGCAGTTCAGAACAACTGGAGAACAGAGGTTGATAATTTCTTTGCTACAACAGATATCTCCACCCTGATGCTCCCTAGATCTGTTGGGTGACAGATCTGAGCTAGCACGATCATTGGCTTCAGGATGATGGGAGCTGCATCTCAACGTCCACTGGGCAGGGACAGAGTACTCTAAAACAAATATTTTCACTTCTGTATCCTCTAGCTGTTTTGGACCTGAACTTCAAGCAACCTTGTTTCGAATCTTTTATTTACACTGTTTATACGTACAGTATTTATATCCTGTCTTTTTCTCCAAGCAGCTGAAAGCTTGAAGCACTGTCCTCTTCCATCCTTGTAATCCCCATATGTTCCTTGTGAGACAGGTTGAGCTGAGATAATAACTGAGCAAAGGTTGTCCAGTGAGCCTCACAGTCCAGTTGGAAACTCAGTTGGACACCTCCTCCTCCTCTCCTCTTTGTGTGTGTGTGTATGTTTGTGTGTACACTGTCAAGTCATTTATGACTTACAATGGCCCTATGAATAAAGGACCTGTAATTAGCAGCCCCATTCTCCTTTTCCAAATGCAAGTATGTTGCTTCATCCCTTACAGTATTTGACCTTCAGCTCTAACTTCCTGATGGTTAGAGCTGTTTGGCAGTGGAATACGCTGCCACAGATGGTGGTGGAGTCTCCTGTTTTGGAGGTTTTTAAGCAGAGGCTGGCCATCTGTCGGGAGTCCTGTGATGGGGGTTCCGGCATGGCAGGGGGTTGGACTGGATGACCCTTGAGGTCTCTTCCAACTCTATGATTCTGTGATTCTATGATTCTTGAAGCCTTCAGTTTCCCCCATAATTATTCTGTCTTCTCCAGAAAGCCATGCTTTCTCATGACGTGACCCAGAGTAGAACTGTCTCAGTTTTGCTTCCCATTTTAATTTCTATCAAGAATTCAGGACTAATGTAGTCTCACTTTTTTGTCTGGTGATCACTCTAACCATAACATCAGGGGATTAGAAAAGGCAGCTTTCAAAAAGCTACTTGTTTGGGGACTACATCACCGCCGTGCCCCATCCAGGATAGCCATATTGGCTGAGGGGTCCTATGTACTGTAGTGTCCACAAACAAATTTTTCAAGCCCTGGGATTAGCAGGGAGATGTTGGGAGGGACTCCTTTTCAGCAGAGACTCTGAAAACATGCTTCCAGACAGAGAAAACAATGACATGGACAAACGAGATGCTCCCAGGTCTACTGCTCCTGGCACTAACCATCAAGACAATTGGCGCAGGCATTCCCTCTTTCCATTCCAAACATATTTTAGAGAGGGAAATTAATCAAGAGAAGATGTGGTAGGAAAAAGCAGGAGGATTGCAAGCAGCAGACAAAAGTGTCTCTCCTTCAAGTGCCAGACTAAAGGGTTTGCGGCCTGTCAGATATTCTTGACCAGTAATTCTGTCAGAAACTTGCCTCATAACCTGTACTTTTTAAACGTATTGTTACCCCACCTTTCTCCTTAAAATGTCCCAGGGCCGCTTCCAAAATTAAACAACCACATTCAAAACCTAAAAACAGTAAATATACAAGTACGAAGAAGAAGCAAGCAAATCCCACTCTAAAAATGGCAAACAGCAACATACTAATATAATCATCTTAGAACGGCATTGCTGGAAGGGACCCTATGGATAATTGAGTCAAGGAGGCACAGCGGGGAATTGAACTCCCAAACAGATGGCTAAACCCACTGAGCTATCCAGCCCTTCCAAAGCAACAAGGTACAAAAGTCCACCTAAAAATCCTCTGAGACTATGTAGTGAGTGAGACTAGGAAATGCAGTGGAACATCTGTAGGGCCATATGGTCTCTGCTCCTCTTGTTGGGCCTGGTTACCTTTCCTGAGTTCTAGACTTTGCAGCCAGGCCTCAATCTGACAAGCCCTCCCCGAACCCACAGACGGGGGAAAAAAGAGACAACTCACCCGACAATTGCTGAGCTCTTCAGCAAACAAGATAATGGTCCCACACTTTTTCCCTGGAACCCCCCTGAGGAGAGAAGAAAGCAAAGGGTCTGTTCAGTTCGTGGGTGTCACTCGAGGTCTAGAGACGGGTGTTTCTGGAACGACAGTTCCCAGAAGGACCCAGGAAGCTGAAATCCAAAACCACACATCTGCACGCCTCTTGTCAAAATGTGAGCAACAAAAGTGAAGGGGCAAAGGCCTTTTCTAAGCTACCTGTCTTCAGCCTTTATCATGCACTGGAAGAGTGGCAAAGCTGTATGGCTGGCAGATGTGACGGTCCCTAATTCCCCATGTGGCGTTGCCTGTAATCACAGTGGTAGCAGCACTGTGGCATCGCATCCACTCTGAGCCTGGGTATCTGGAATTGTCCGCAGTGAGAGATATGCTGTCAAAATTAGTTCTGGAGGGAGGAGGAGGAGGAGGAGGGCTCAGATCTCTCTCCTTTTGCTCTTCCCATCATCTCAAAAGCCAAGGGGGTTCAAAGCAGAGCCCTGTCCCCAAGCCAAGGGTCCTGTGAGCTGGCATTTCAAGCCACCTGACTTCATTTGGGAACTGCTTGTTATCTGAGCCTTACCCATCAGAAACATCATACGGGCTTGTCCAGCTAATGCCATGAAGCTCTTTAGGGCAATGAATCACAACCTTGGGTCCCCAGGTGTTCTTGGACTAAAACTCCCAGAAACCTTTTCACCACTAGCTGTGCTGGCCAGGATTTCTGGGAGTTGTAGTCCAAGAACATTTGGGGGTCCAAGTCTTGGAATCACTGCCTTCTGGGGAGCTGCTAGCACAATTGGCAATGGGAACCAGAAGGTGATGGGACACCTACTCTGGCTGGCCTCCAGTGGTTGCCCTTAAAGGTCTGGGCCCAATTCAAACGGGTGTGAGTCAAGCCTTATATGCAGAGCCTCAGCTAGTCATCTTGGCACTGGGGCAAGTGGCACCATTGTTAACCCAAGGCAATGGTGCCAGCCCCACCCCATTAAAAAAAAGGAATAGGAAAAGGAAGCCTTTACCCTGAAAGAAAGATAATGTTTATACATTCAGGCAAATGATTTTCTATTCACTAGGAGATTCACCGTGAGATTTCAGCAACCTCTGAATTTTGGTGCCTTGTGGCAAAGCCCCACTTGCTCCATCCATGTTATAGCTTATATGACTTTGGACTCCAAAGTTTGATTGAATGCCTCCCCCCCCAAAAAAAAAGGAATCTGCCTGTTTCCAGAGATTAACATCTGAGGCTTTCCAGCAGAAACCTTCAGAGACTCACAGGATGGTGACGAGGCAAAAAGTCTTCTCCACTTGAAGGCTGACCTGACCTCCATCCCATCATCTTTTTCGTACCAAGTTAATACACTCTTCTACTCCTAGGCATTTCATGGGATGGAATTGGTCAATTCATTAATGATCAGCCTTATGGCAACTCATTATCTCTGGTGTTTTCTTATTCTTGGAGTATACTCTATTCTATAATATACTTCTGTATTATAGATAAGCTATTTGTGCTATTTTTATTTTAAGTTTAGTAGTTTTATTTTTAAGAGGTACACAGGATCTTTTTCAAGAAAAGGCATGAAACAGATCTAGTAAATGTAAACCTTAAATTTGGATTTGGGTTTAAAATGTTGAAACAAAATTCTGCTTTTCTACACTTGTCTGTCATACCCACACATCCACTCAAATATTCTATAAAGTAGGGAGAGAAAAGTCCATATACGCTGCCCTAAGTTCACCAAAAGAAAGACAGGATAAGAATGTGTCGGTGAAGATTCTCAGTCATCCAGGTGAGGTTGTTTGGAAGTTGAGTCATAGCAACTGGACTTATTTTTGTGTGAGATCGATATGTTTCACTGCTCATCCAAGCAGCTTCGTCTGTCTGACAGATGAAGCTGCTTGGATGAGTAGCAACATGTTTTGATCTCACAAGAAAAGTCCAGTTACCATGACTCAACTTCCAGACACAGAATATGAATGTAATTAAAAGATCAAAATCATCAGCACAGTGACCACCTGATAAAAAGAGTGGAAGGATGATGTTCCTCAGTAATTTACATCTGTCCTTGAAACCATTTCTTTCAAAAGTCAGGGTAAATATTGTCCCCTCTTATTATGACTGTTGTATATTTAAAATTGCCATTTATGTCATTTTCTATCCATCAGCATTGAGCAGTCCCACTAGCCATCCTTAATAAATGGATTTTCAAAACCATTATTTAAAAACAGTCTCAAAACAATGTAAAAGCCAGTTTCATCTCCGAGACCGATAGCTTCAGAGCATACAGTTCTCTATGGAAACATCAAATCCTGGCCAACCCTTTTCTGTGACTCACGTGAGGGGGCGCTCCAGCCGGCCCCTTTGGGAGCCAATTATCTCGCCCAGAGCTACGCAGGCCTGTCCTAGGAAGTCCTGAAAGAGAAAGAAAGAGAGATAAGATGGGATGCGGTCACAGAAGAACTGGGAAGCGGCGGGAAGATCCCACCACACCAGAGAGCCAAAAAGAGTTTGCCGGAGATGGCCGTGCTCAAGTCTTGAAATATGGCTTCCAGAATTTCACATCCACTGTGGAGTATGTCTGTGAGGTTTCTCAGTCATCCAGGTGAGTTTATCTGGAAGTTGAGTCATGGCTACTGGACTTCTTTTTTGAGAGATAGAAACGTTTCGCTGTTCATCCAAACAGCTTCATCGGTCTGCCAAGACCGATGAAGCTGTTTGGATGAACAGCGAAACGTTTCTATCTCTCAAAAAAGAAGTCCAGTAGCCATGACTCAACTTCCAGATCCACTGTGGAGTTTCAGGATGACCAGTCCAACCAACAAGCATTTCCCATCTACGTGGCTTACTGAATCAACTGAACAATTTTGGCAGGTCGATTTGCTCTTCCTCACAACACTCATACGCAGACGGTTTGCTCTTCAGTTGCTCCTGTCCTATTTTACTTTCATTGTGACTGGACCACGACATGTCGCTGCTTGAGGCAGAGGGCAGGATGGTGCTGTTTGAGTACGCAGATCAATAGTCTCAGAATGAGGTATGTCAATCACCCTGATCTGACTTACTATTGGTCTGTCTATGCCAGTGATGGCAAACCTTCGGCACTCCAGATGTTTTGGACCACAACTCCCAGAATTCCGAGCCTAGATTGCCAATGACAAAGGATTGTGGGATTTGTGGTCCAAAACATATGGAGTGCTGAAGGTTCGCCATCACTGGTCTATGCTAACATTAAATATAATAAATATAAATTAAATATAAGTTAAATATAAGTTAAATATAATAAACACATTTCTCCAATATGCTGGAGATGCAAAAAGAAAAAGGGACATTATTTACACATGTGGTGGGCGTGTAAGATAAGGAAAATGGAATGGACACTGGTTTTTAATGAAATACAAGAAATATTACGGAAAAGGATTCAAATGTCTCCACAAATAGTATTGTTGAATCTGGTTACGGATACACGACTGAAGAAAGAAGAGGTGGAATTGGTAATTACGATTTTAACGACAGCAAGGCTGCTTTTTGCCAAGTATTGGAAATCCAATAACCAAATGACATTGGAGGAATGGTATAGAAACTTATGGAATATGGCCATTAATGATAAATTGACTTGTGAAATTAAAATTGGGAAAGGTTTGAGAAAGTCTAATGATTTTAATGGAATATGGGATAAACTATTGGTATATGTATTTCAAGAAGGTAAAGATATACACCCGGAGATGACTCAATGTATTTCTGGAGGGAAATGGGCTGGTTAATACCTTAAGAGTTGTAATCCTGTAAGTCCCGAGGGGGTTGGGTTGCACAGGGGTTTTTTTTTTAATATTTGTATTTTTTACTTTTTTCTTTACTGTATATTGCTTTTTGCATGTTGAATTATAGTTTTAAAATTATTTTAAAATTAAAAAAAAGAATGTGGTATGTCAATCAACCTGATATGACTTACTATTGGTCTGTATACTAACATTCTTTTATGCACCTCCTTTCAGAAAGGTCTGTCGGTTAAACAGACAGGAAAATGACAGTTTTAATTTCTCCTCATGGCTGTTGAAATGGAGAGACTTAGCTTCATGCATCCCATCCAGCTTTAGGGGATGGTGTTGTAACACGTATAGGTGAATATAGGGACATTCTTCAATACAGACTATTTAATGTGGAATAATAGTTTTTCTATTTAAAGTGTAATATACCTTTTTTGACTTTAATGTGACTCATTATTTGCTTTGTGGGAGGTAACTGGAGCAAGCAATAGTAAGACCTTTAACAGGTGTCAACCTCAGTTCTAGATGCAGAAGCCACTGGCCTAGTGGCTGAATTTTACAGCATCCTCCACAAGCAGGATGGGGTGGGGTGGGAGGGTCAGAGGCCAAGCCATACAGTTTTAAAAGAGCTCTGTCTTCTAACACAGGAAACCTTCACTATCGACTCTTCACCATCATGGTTTGAGAAAAGTGTATAATCTTGCTTCAGACTTTAATGATGAAGCATTGGTGTTTTTTTAGATATTAAAGTCTTCCTTCCCCTTGTTCCAAGGCTCCCTGTGTCAAATGAGCCCCCAGGGAGCCTCAGAACTGGGAGGAAGGGGGATTAGAACCTTTAAATTAATGTCTGCTGCTGATGACATCATCACCATTTATGACTGCAGAGTTGCACAACAGGATTTCAAAGAACCGGTTGCTTACCTGTAATGGTGGTTCTTCGAGTGTCCTCCGTTAATCCACACCACAGGGTTCTCGGTCGCGACGCGAGCGATGGCACCGGAAGCACTTCTAAGCAAGGAAGCAGAATCATTAGTCTCCTCCCCTCATCCCATGCTCCCTTGCGCTCCCGCCTAAACGCCCCAGTTCCCTCTACACGCCGTCGTGAGGAAGCCCCAGAAAAAGGCCCCAGAGGACAGACGTGACACGAGGGGAGGCGGGCGGGTTGGTGTGGATTAACGGAGGACACTCGAAGAACCACCATTACAGGTAAGCAACCGGTTCTTCTTCATCGTGTCCTCCGTGAATCCACACCACAGGGTTGAGTACCAAGCTACCTGAATGGAGGTGGGAGTCACGGAAGAACGGTGGAAAGTACAGCCCTGCCAAAGGAAGCAGTCGATTTGGCCCGGGTGTCCAAACGGTAGTGTCGGATAAATGTAGACGGCTGAGACCAAGTGGCAGCCCGACAAATCTCTTCAATAGGAACTCCTCTGAGAAAGGCTGTGGACGAAGCAACGGCTCTAGTGGAATGAGCTCGAACTCCCGAGGGGAGAGAACGATTAGACAACTGGTAGCAAAGCTTAATGGTAGAAACAATCCATTTAGAAAAACGTTGAGAGGAAACAGGCGACCCATTGAACCTGGGGTCATAAGCAATAAACAGGCGAGGGGTCCTTCTTAGAGAGGCAGTCCTCGACACATAGAAGGCCAGAGCTCTTCGAACATCAAGAGAATGGAGGTCCCTCTCAATAGCGGAGGACGGGGAGGGAAAAAAGACCGGAAGAATTAAGGGTTGGGATAAGTGGAACTGTGAAACCACTTTGGGGAGGAAGGAGATATCAGGGTAGGCAACCACCTTATCTGGGAAAAACTGTAGAAAGGGTGGATCATGTCGGAGAGCGCAAAGTTCGCTAGCTCTCCGGGCTGATGTGACAGCAACCAAAAAGGCAACCTTGAGTGTCAGGAGGCGTAAGGGCGCCGTGGCCAAAGGTTCAAACGGGGGTCTAGTTAATGCCTGTAGGACTAGGCGAAGGGACCACTGAGGGGTTAAAGGACGCCTGTCCGGGAAGGTGTTCCGGAGACCCTTCATAAAAAGCTTCAGGCGCGGGTGTCTGAAAAAGGCAGCAGCCGGGGATTCGGGAGGCTGATGGGCCACAATAGCGGAGAGATATACTCGGAGTGAGGCCATGGACAGACCAGACTGTTTCAAGTGCAGAAGAAAACGTAACACTACCGAAAGGGGGGGGGGTTTAGGTCAGGGTAAGAGTGAAGGGCTGTGAAGGCCCGGAAACGGGTCCATTTAGAGCGGTAATTTCTGCGGGTAGAAGGTTTTCTGGCCGCTTTGCAGATGTTGGAGATCAGGTCCGAATCCTCCATGCCGTGAGCTTCAGATGGCGGGGATCCGGGTGGAGTACCAGGCCGTTGTCCCGAGACAGGAGCGAGGCGAAGAGGGGTAGGGAGAAGTGATCGTGCGCCATCCGAAGGAGAGTGGCAAACCAAGGCTGACGAGGCCACCAGGGGGTGATGAGGATGGCATTGGACTCGTCGAGGCGAAGTTTCACCAGAGTTCTGTGAAGGAGGGGGATTGGAGGGAAGGCATAAAGGAGGTGCCTGGACCAACGGAACATGAAGGCATCCCCCAAGGAGTGAGCACCGACACCTGCCCTGGAGCAATAACGGTCGCACTTCGTGTTGGACTCCGTGGCAAAAAGGTCGATGGAGGGGCGGCCCCATCGCCGAACCAGGAGCTGGAAAACCGAATGGTGAAGTTCCCATTCGTGAGATATCGATCCCCTGCGACTGAGGTCGTCTGCCAGATCGTTGTCCTCCCCCGAGAGATGTATAGCCATTGGGAAGATATGATGGAATATGCACCAATCCCACAGGTCGATGGAGAGTTGTAGAAGTGCAGGGGAGTGGGTGCCCCCTTGCTTGTTCAGGTAATACATGGCTGTAGTGTTGTCCGTGGCTACTAAGACGACCTGGTCTCGAATGAGGGGGGGAGGAACGCCTTCAAGGCCCTGAAAATCGCCAGCAATTCCAGCTCGTTGATATGCCGAGTAGCTTCTGAAGGGGACCAGAGGGCATGGATCTGATGGCTGCCGCTGTAGGCACCCCACCCTGAAAGGCTGGCATCCGATGTTATCTGTACGGTCGGCGAAGGGGCGTGGAACCGGCGGCCCACCAGCAGATTGGCGGGATTGAGCCACCACCTGGTGCGCGACCACACTTGTTCGGAGACAAGGATCGGCTTGTATTGAGAGTCCATCTCCGGGTCGAATTGAGTGAGAAGACAGAGTTGAAGATGTCGCATGCGGAGGCGAGCATGGGGCACTACCGATGTGGTGGAGGCCATCAAACCCAGAAGACGTTGGAGTGACAAAGCTGGAGTGAAGGTCGCAGGATGCAGAAGGCGCACGGAAGAGGTGATGTCTGCCACCCTGGAGGGCGGAGGGAAAGCTTTCAGGCGTCGGGAATCCAGGATGGCTCCAATATACTCGATCCTTTGGGTCGGGATGAGTTTGGATTTGTCGAGGTTGACCTCGAGGCCCAGACGGCTGAGGAGTGTCAAAGTAGTACGAAGATGGTGAGACGCCTCGGCGAGGGAGGGGGAAACCAAAAGCCAATCGTCTATATAAGGGAAAATAACAATCCCCCTCGTGCGAAGAAAGGCGGCTACTGGGGCCATACATTTGGTAAATACTCTGGGAGCCGTGGCGAGGCCAAAAGGTAGTGACAGGAATTCGAAAGCGTGGCCCGCGACCATGAACCGCAGGTATCTTTGATGACGAGGATGGATAGAAATATGAAAATAGGCGTCTCGAAGGTCGATCACGGTGAACCAGCTGTCTCGTTGTAAAAGAGGAAGGATAGTTTCCAGGGTAACCATTTTGAATTTTTTTGGAGGAATAAACCAATTTACCGATCTGAGGTCCAAGATGGGTCGGAGACCGCCGCCTTTCTTCGGAACTGTGAAGTAGGGGGAAAAGTGGCCAAAAGGAATGTCATTTGGGGGGACAGGTCGAATGGCGTTTTTTTGTAGGAGGGTAAAAATTTCGTCCCAAAGAACTGGAGAAGGAGGGGTCGAGACAATGCGACCCAAGGGGGGGAGGGAGGAGAACTCTATTTGGTATCCTGTAGTAATGATGGACAGCACCCATCTGTCGGTGGTGATGGAACGCCACGCAGGAAGGAAGGGTCGTAGTCTGGGAAAGTCAGAAGTCCTTGCGTCCTCGTCTATCCTGCTGGCGAGAGGAGGCTCGGAATTTGGACTTTGGTTGCTTGTCTTTTCCGGCGAAGGTGGCCGATGAGGGGAGGGAGGACTGGTCCCGCTGCTGCTGTCTGTTGAAGGAGTGGGTGAAGGTTCTTTTCCAAGAGGGGCGAAAGGGCCGGCTTTGCTTGGAAGGCACGAGGTTGAGGCGTTTTGCCGTATTCTGGCTTTTTTGGTGTTCGTTCATGACCTCATCTGTCTTGTCATGAAAGAGGCCTTCACCCTCAAAAGGTAGACTGCAGATTTTGTTTTTGGACTCTTCGGACAGGCCGGTGGATCTCAGCCAGGCATGACGGCGAAAAGCGATGGCAGACCCCATGGCCTTAGTAGCAGCGTCAGAGGCGTGCCTACCTGACCTCATCTGCTGAGCTGCAATGGACAAGGCCTCATCGAGGGCTGGAATAGCGGTAGCTTTGGCAGATTCACCCGCGGAGTCCAGGGCAGCTTTGGCACGATTGAGGAGAGCTCGTTGGTAGGCTCCCATCACAGACTGATAGTTGGCTATTTTGAACGACAAAGCCGCAGTGGAGTAGAGCTGTCGCGCCATAGTATCAATCTTTCTCCCTTCCTTGGTAGGGGGAATGGGAAACTGAGATGACTTTGACTGGAGCTGTGACGCGGACACAACCACTGAGTTGGGTGTCGGGTGCTTAATCAAAAAGGGTGCTCCTTCATCGAAGACTCTGTAGAAGCCCTCTAACTTCCTAGACTTAGAAGATGAGGGGATTTTCTTGAAGGAGTCCTTAGCCATATCAAGGATGGAGGGCAGGATACCCAAATGGGCAGGAGAAGTAGAGTCCGAGGAGATTTGGTCAAAGACATGGTCGGAGTACTGGGGGGTAGGGTGGTGGACCGGGATGTTGAGGGTCGTAGCCATCTTAGAGATAAACTCCGAGTAGTTGCCGATGGAGTCAGCTGAAGATGGTGGGCTTTCCCCAGCCACATTGGAGTCAGGTGTTGCAGGTCGTTCACGGTCGGAACCATCAGGTTCGTCCGAATCAGAAGGGCTGGTAGCGGAGGAGTCAGAGTCCGATGGAGACAGAGGGGTGGTACCGGCCTGATGTCGAGAGGGCGTCCTTCTGGATCGCTTGTGCCGGCGAGACCTCGCGGGCTCGAGAGCCATGGAGCTCGGTTCCGAGGGTTCTTCTGGCTGATACCAAGGACCGGGAGGATGCCAGAAAGGTCCTGTTTGGTATGGTACCGGTGGAAAACCCGGGAACATGGGGTATCCGGGGAATGGGTACGGTACCGAAGAAGAAGGGCCAGAGGGCCACATGCTTGACATCGGTGGTACCGAGGGCCACGACGACGGTCCCGGCGGTCCGCCCCAAGAAGGCTGAGGTGGGGATGGTACCGTAGCCGAAGGGCGGGACCTGGGTGGATTCGGAGCCCCGGCCTCGGTATCATGGTAGGTCCTCTTCGGAGCCGGTGAGGAGATCGGTCCGGCTTTCCGCTTAGACGCGTGCTTCCGGGGGGGAGACTCCGGTTGAGCACCAGCTTCAGATACCGGGGGCAAGGGCGGTACCGTGCCCTGCCATACCGGTCCTGGATAGCCCTGGTGGGGTGGAGGCGGAGGCGGCATGGCCAGAGACGGGTGGCTCAGTGTTCTAGGCAGAGGAGCATTGGAGAAAAGGCTCGCAAGCTCCTCCACGATCCCGCTTTTCTGGTACCGAGGCAGGCACGGACTCCGAGTCAGAGGAGTCTAACGATACCGGCGACTCACTTCTTCGGTTTGGAGACAGAGATAGGGACGTCTTACGGGAGGGAGACCTATCTCGGCGGGATTTCTTCGGTACCGACGCCTCCGAAGCGGCCTTTTTTGACTTAGATTTTTTGGCCGATTTTTCCACAGGGCCTTTCAGAGCCTGGGAAGTGGATTCGGAATCCATCGCTGGACGCAGGGATTTCTCGAGAAGGTAGGTGTTGAGCCTATGCCTCCGGTTTCTGAGGGCCTGCGAGCTAAGGCTCTTACAATGCGGGCAGGAGCCCGGGGAGTGAGCCTCCCCCAAGCAATAAAGGCAACAGGAGTGACCGTCGGAAAAGGGGATTTTCCCCCCACAACGGACACAGTTCTTGAAAAGGGAACGCTGGGCCATAAAAGACAGGTGAAGAAAAAAGGAGAAATATCGTAGCGAAAACGTGCTTCCGAACCATCCAACGCGGCGGTTAGAGGGAACTGGGGCGTTTAGGCGGGAGCGCAAGGGAGCATGGGATGAGGGGAGGAGACTAATGATTCTGCTTCCTTGCTTAGAAGTGCTTCCGGTGCCATCGCTCGCGTCGCGACCGAGAACCTTGTGGTGTGGATTCACGGAGGACACGATGAAGAACCAAAAGTTTTAATTATTTTGTACCAACTTTCCAATCTCTGACAGGGGAATCCTGCGCCTGGTTTCAGAATGGCCCTGTTCTGAATGTTTGAGTATCTGGGTATTATCTCAATACATGTGCACTTGCATGCACAGACCACCTGGATCAAATCCATGCGCACATACATGCACAGGGCCTCTTCCTCGCCACTGAACCCCACCCAGAATGAGAAGTGTGACTTTGTTGGTCTTGGTAACAAGGGCTATTGGAAGTCTGGCAAACGCAGTCCAAGACGCTTCCAGGCCTTTTTTAAAATTGTCAAATTGCTTTGCTCCATTCAAAGAATGTCTGGGCAGGAGGTCCGAACACCATCACTTCCATATGTAACTCTGCGGTGTTTTCTGAAAATAAAAGAGGTTACGACAGAAGAGTAGCAGGATTCCTTTAATTGTAAGCCTCCCCCAGTCATTCCCTCCCAATGGCCTGACAACATCTAGCACAGCCACATGGAACAGCACTGGATCACTAGAGGGCAGCGTGATTCCTTTAGAGCAGTGATTCCCAACCTGGGGTACATGTAACACACACCCCCTTATATGAACCAGGACATTTAGGGGTACGTGGAAAAAAATTGAAGAACAGAGGGAAAAGACACATATGCCAACACTGTAAGACAAGATACAAGTCAAAAGCTGTGAAATTAATTGAATATTTTGACGAGTGGCAGAGCTGGTTTTCTTCATTATTTAACCTTGAGAAAAGTGCATTTCCCTTGCTTTGTTACTTTGGTGAATGGTGGTGAGTGTCTCCCTAGATAATGTGTTGCAAACATGCCATTACAGTGTGCATGCTTAGGGTCACATCCAGTTTGTGAACATTTAAGTGCTATCACACTGGTACCGGTGTATGAACATGTAGGCATCTCAGACAGTCCTGTGATCAATGTTCCGTGAATGAGTTCTTTTGGGTCTTCTCTCTGTTTCTTCTCTATGCCAGGGCTGTTCAACTTTGAACAGGCCAGGGTCTACCTTTTCCAGCCCAAAGTACCTGAGGACTACTACACTAAAACTTCTACTTACGAATTTTATCTGTTCTGAGTGCATGGCTCATAAGTAAAAACTTTTGTAAGTAAAGCAGCAGTTTCCCATAGGAATGCACTGAAAACCAATTAATCTATTCTGGAGGGAACAGATTTCAATGCGCCATGGCCCTTGAACTGCCCCGCTCGGCTGAGACAGGGAGGGATGGAGAACATATCCCCTCACTTTTTTTATTGATGGCCGGAGGGCTACTTTTGAACACTTCATGGGGTACCAGTAGCCCTTGGTCTACCTGTTGGGCAGGCCTGCTCTATGCCAATGGTTTAAGTTTTAAATTGATTTTTCAATTAATGCATTATCATACATTTATTTACAGTAAGTGTTACCCTGCCTTTCTCCTTAAAAGGACCCAACATGATAAATTAATTAACTAATTAATTAATTGACTGAATTTGTTACTGAACTGAAAAATTAAGTAACGATTCTTCTTCCAAGCATTTTCACACAAGTACAGGATCCATTTTTCAGCTCCTGAAATGCCACTTTGCCAGATCGACCGCATCATCACAGCGGAGGCCAACAATTTGCAAGTCCTTACTGACAATGTCCTGCCATCTCTGTTTTGGTTGCCCATGTGGCTACCAGCCCTAGATTTTCAGGTGATAAGCGGTTTGAACGATGGTGAAAGGTACTGCTTTGAGGACATATCCATACCAGCAGGGCTGGCTTTCTCTCTTCTTCTGTTATTGATACCATACTTAGCTGCTGTTGCATAATAGCATTTATGACATGGTCGAGTAGGGAGATGCACCCTTCCTCAGACTGATGAAGCTGTTTGGATGAGCAGCAAAACCTTTCAATCTCTCAAGAAAAGAAGTCCAGTTGTCATGACTCAACTTCCAGAGAAACTCAGCTGGATGACTGAGAATCTTCACAGACATACCTGATATCCAATGGAGCATACACATTTCCATGTCATGGTGGTGGCTCTCTACATCCATTTTTGCTGCTCAGCACTCTGTGCCATAGAGTCCAACAGGGCAGACAATTGTCTTGTGAAACTTGGGTTTGAGATGGATTGGTACTTGTCTGTTACAAAGCACACCAGTGAGTTCTCGCTAGCACAACCTGGCTGCATTCACTCTTGCTTGCACGTAGCCACTGATGCAACCATTGCCTTGGACATGGGAGCTATGATACTGGAAGATATCCACCTTCTTTAGTTGTTCTCCATTTGTTTGGAGTGTTTCGTGGGTGGTACTCTGTTTTCTTGATGGTTAGATGGAGTCCAAAGTGGTTGAGGTGGTAATCCTATATCTGAACTTGGCAGTGCCGTTTGTTCCTTTTGGTAGTAGCAAGCGTAACATCATCAGCGTAGAGTATGGTCCAGTGAGCATTTTGCTGCAGGTCTTGTGTGGTGATATTCGTTCATTCATTCACTCACTGTGTTTTTATACTCCTCATCTGGCAACAAGACCTCTCCATGACTAGTATAAACAGGAGTGGCAACAGTACAGAGCCTTGATGCTCTGCAACCCACTGGAAAGCTGTTAACGAGGCCAACTGCTGGCTGCTGGTGTTCTGGTATAGCATTTTTATCAAGCTGATGAGTTGTTCTGACCCCCGGTGATTACAGACAGCACATTAAATCAAATTGTGTGAGATATGGTCAAATACCTTCTCCAGGTCATGGCTGGTCTTTTCCCCGTGTTCCTCTCTAAGCTGATGAATCACAAAAATGGTATACCATGTTGTTCTGCATCCTTTGACAAAGCCACATTGGTTGGTGGTGAGTTGGACAATGTTGAGAATGCGCTAGTCCCGAAGTGTCTCAATGATCTTCGTAGTGTGGGCCAGGAGGCAGACTGGGCAATAGCTGGCGCAGTCAGCTGGGTCCCCCTTGTTCTTGAATATGAGAACTATTATGCTCGTTCACCAATCAGTTGGTACACAGCTGCTATTTATTATGGCATTGAAGAAGTCTGACAGCCAAGTCATCCCCCGTGTAAAAATTAACTAACAAATACAATGTGTTAGTTAATGCACTATAGATTTTTTATGCAATCTGTGGTGTATTTACTTGATTCCATTGTATCTTTTGAGTGTAAATTATTCCATCGCTTTTAAATCCAGTGACTGTGCTCTATATTTACAGTTATGATGTATCCATTTGAAATAACAGCAACCAAATATTTTGCTAATAAGAAAGGTATCCTTTATGGAAATGGGATATCAAGGGGTACACAAGTGAAAAAAGTTGGGAACCACTGCTTTAAAGGTCCAGAGATAACTCACCTTCTGCAAAGCCATGTTGGGCAAAGCAGCATTGGGGGGGGGGGAGAAAAAGTTAGAACACTGCAGTTAAGAAACTCACCTCCTACAAAGCCATGCTGGGGGCAAAGAAGCATGGGAAGAAAAGGTTAGTAGAGTAGAATTAGGTAACTCACCTTCTACAAAGCCATGTTGGGGAAAGAGGCAGGGGGGTTGAAAAAAGAAAAGATAGAACAGTGGCGTTAGTCCATTCCTTCCCAAATCTGCTCTGAAGTCCACCACCACTACCCGCCTGTTCCTCTATCTCCATTTCTTTTGTGATTCAATAACTGACTTCTGCTTCTGGCTCAACAAAGTCATAGTAACCCTAAAATTCATGCCTTTGTTTTATTTTTATGCCACCTTTCTCCCAGTGAAAGGACTGAAGGGGGCATACATACTGTTTGAAGGAACAAGGATTTAAAACAGAATGAACTGGACCATCAAAAAGCAATTACAGTGGTACCCCGACTTAAGAGCGGCTCGATTCAAGAGCAATTCAACTTAAGAGAGGAAAATTGTTGGCGTTTTAACTGCCACCTTACAAATTTTAGATAGAGATGGGCACGAACCGAAAAAAACTGGCAATTTGTTTTGGTTGGTTTCATTTTAGGTTTTGGTTCTGTTCGTTTCATTTTTAACTATTTTTTTGAAAAGTTCATTTTGTTGGTGCGGTGATTCATTATTCGTTCCCCCCTTTGCGCGATTTAATCCATTTGACAGTGCACGGGCGGCAAAAAACATTCAATAAATAAATAAATAAACACAGTCATTGACAACAACTGCACAAAATGGACTGGCAGCATCCTCATCCTCATCATCCACATCATCCTCATCATCTTCAGTCATCAACACATCATCCTTACCGGGCAGCAGTGTTGGCGGGAGCGTCGGTGGGGTGATCCTGGCCCCTGTGGCAGGGACTTTTTGAGGCACTGGGTTGGGGCCAGCACCTTTTTTTTTTTCAAGCGCCGATCGCGTAACCCCTGGGTCGGGTTGGCGGTTCTTTTTTTAATTATTTTTTTCTTTATTTTAGGGCACCAATCCAGCCACCTCTGGGGCCGGGTTGGCACTCCTTCTTTTTTTAAATTTTCAAGAGTCGACCGCGTGGCCCCTGGGGCCGAGTCAGCACTGGTTTTATTTTTTATATTTTTTTCTTTATTTTAGGGCGCCAACCTGGCCACCCCTGGGGCTGGGTCGGCGCTCCTTTATTATTATTATTACTATTATTATTATTATTATTATTATTATTATTATTATTATTATTATTTATTTTATTTTATTTTATTTTATTTTTAACTGCCAACCATGTGACCCACGCTACAGCTGTAGCGCAGGCTGGTTGGCATTTTTTTTCTGGTTGCCGCTCCCTGCCGCCAGGAAGACCGAAGGACTAGCACCAGGTAGGAGACATCTCCGCCGCCACCATTAATGAAATGAAACGAACCAAACCAATTTTTACGATTTGTTTCGTTTCCTTCTAAATCCAGTCTGGGGTTCGTTATTCATTTTGTTACATAACGAAATGAATAACGAATAATGAAACGAACTAAAAGTTCGTTTCGTGCCCATCTCTAATTTTAGATATGGTCTGCTTGACTTACATTTTGTTTTCATTTTTTTAATTTTAAAACTTATTTTCCAATTTTTTAGTTAGGTACCCCGACTTAAGAGTAGTTCGACTTAAGAGCATGCATTTGGAACAGATTAAATTCGTAAGTTGAGGTACCGCTGTAAACATATTGGCTGGCACTCTGTTGCTTGGCATAGTAAGTGGCAACTAAAGTAGACCCATTGGGTCAACAGACCTTAGAGAGAGGTCATCTCATCAAATCCCCACTGATTCAATGGGTCAATTCTAGTTGTGGCTTTCTGGGCTAAGTGACAGGATTTCAGCTATTAATTTTAGAACACCTATTGAAAAACAAGTTTGGAAAACATTACAAAAAATTAAAAAGCCATTAAAAAGGGATATAGAAGTCACCTAACGGGTGTTAAAATTAACTGATTAAAAAGCCTGTCTGAAAAGAAAGGAAATGTAAAAGGAAAGGGAGGGAAGGGGGAGGGAGAGGAGAAGGGTGAAATATGGCAAAATTCCAATTACACCAGGCATGTCCAAAATCCGGCCCGGGGGCCAAATGTGGCCCAATTTAAAATTCTGAGTGGCCCTCGGCCTCTTCTCCCTGCTGGCTCAGCCTGTCACTCATCCCCGCCAGCCGGCCCTTCCCCGTGCTGGCTAGAGACATCAGCTTGCAGTTTTATGGTTTGCCTGCCCTCCCTGCCTCCATCCATCCATCCCCTCAGCCACCCACCTTGCCTACCCGTTCCTGGTTCCATTGCTGCAGCGTCTTCCCCACCTCCTTGTGAGGGAGGGCAGCACATATGTGAGCAGTGGTGCACCTTGGGTGCATGTGGGCTGATTCCTGGGCCATGCAACAGCCACCGGGCCGTTGGGCACCTTGAAACAGGAGCATACGGCGGCTGTTGCAGATGCCACACCCTCCCTCCCCCCCACCCTTAGGATGAGTGGTCGGCCCCCACACATTTTCACCTCACCAAATCTGGCCCTCCTTGCAAAAAGTTTGGACATCCCTGAATTACACCAACTTTAATTTAGTTCAGCAGGACATGAAGAGGATGGGCTTATTCCAGGAACATGGATTCGTGTCACAGGACTTGTTGTCAAGTTGGGCTGACTCAACTTGGGTAGATTTTCAGTGTCTCAGACTTAACTCACAACTCAGAATCCACCCTCTGTCCCTTTTTTTCTGTGTGTGTGTGGGGGGGGGAGCTTGGTGTTTTTTTTAAAAAGGGACTTAGGACTTGGGACTCAGGAGGACTTGGTTCCAAGGACTTGGGCTTGGGAGCTGAGCCTGAAGATATGCCAACACCCTTGGTTATTCCATTGGCTTGTTGGATAGAATGAGTTTTGGGAATAGGACCTGAGGGATGAGAGAGGGGGAGTCACACGGAGGTGAGTGGGAACCAATTCCAGACACAAAGAGGAGGAAAAAGAGGGGGAAGTGGTATCATTTCAGGCCACAGGGAAATTTTGACCAGTGAAACATGGTGGAATTGGATGTGGGAAAAGGCCAGGAAGAAATAGCAATGTTGACTGGGAGATTCAGGAGTTGTATTACAAAAATGTTGTTGAGCTTTCTTTGATGTGACTGTGGAGAGATAGAAAAAGAGGCAAGGATGTGGCAGATTTTGAGGAGAAAATAAATACAGTGGTACTTTGTATAAAGGAATTAATTCATTCCAAATGAAATTATGTTAAGCAAATTTTCCTTTATACAAATTCCCATAGGAATGCATTGAAAACTGAGTGATCCCATTTTTATGTTGTACAGATTCTCCCCATAGACGATTATGTTAAGCAAATTTCCTCTATCTCTGGAAAACAGTAGACACACACCTGTTTTCGTTTATACCTCAGAGCAAGATAGTAAAGGACTGTGGCATAGAGCCGTAGCTCCTAACCTTGGGGAACCCAGGTGTTCCTGGACTGCACTTCCCAGAAGCTTTCACCACCAGAGTTTCTGGAGATGCAGTTCAAGAACATCTGGGTCATCTTAGGTTGTGGAACCACTGCCTTAGAAGGTCACTTTTGGAGATGCAAAGCTAGATAGTGGTACTAAAAGTCCCTGATTCCAGAACTCACAGGACACTTGTAAACTCTACCTACAAAGAATGCCACCAAAGGCTATTCAGTAGAAATTCAGAGGGCAACTGGTAGCGCTGCAGGGGTTGCGAAACATCTAGAAAGTATTCCTTGCATAACTAGGTTGTAAACCATCTGATGAGTGCTTTAGCACTACAGAGCAGTATATAAGTCGAAACAACCATTCCCGTGAGCTGTAGCTGCCATAGCAAAGCCTACAATTAGGGATAATCCAGTGCAATATAACCTCCAGGGGTAGACAAGTTGTCCACTCTGATGATATGGAAGTCTCTCTCTTTCCCTCCCTCCCTCTATCTCCCCCCCCCTACAGAGAGAGAGAGAGAGAGAGAGAGAGAGACAGAGACAGAGACAGAGACAGAGACAGAGACAGAGACAGAGACAGATGAAATTAGGCCACTGAACATTTCCAAAAGATCATGGTTCTCTCTTGTAGAGGAAGCTTAGGCTCAGGCTGTGATCGTACTGGTAATAAGAGCCACATTTAAGTGTCATTTAAATCAATTCATTTTCTTTTTCATTCACACAGCACAAGAGTGAAATCAAATTACCTGGCCTGCTTAGTGAGGATCTTTTTACAACTTGCATACATGTTTTTTTAAAAGAACTTCCTTCTAAAATGCCCAATTGAACTTTGAGTCAGTTCAATCCGTTTTTTAAAAAATGTTTTGATTTCAGCAATGTAGATGTCAAAACTGGCTAAAATGACCAGAAATGAATTGTTTTCTATTCAGTGCATGTGAATGCAGTCACTGGTTCAAATGCCATGTGACTTGAACCTGATTTTAAAGAAATCTGAACACAACCCAGTTCAAATTGCCAGTGTAACCACAGCCTTAGATAGTAGACAACCGGTCCTTTGCTGCCTCTGTAGTGTCTTTTGCCATCACTACTGTCATTTCAAGCAGCTGATTCTTCTAGGTCTATCCAGCTCTCAAATGTAGAGGAACTGTCGCAGCTTCTCAACTTGGAACTCTCTTAAGACAATGGTTCCCATTATGTGGGTCCCCAGATATTTTTGGACTACAATTCCCAGAATTCCTGGCTAGCACAACTAATAGTGAAGGCTTCTGGGAGTTTTAGTCCAAGAATATTTGGGGACCCAACATTGGGGACCACTTCTCTAAGGTATAATAGAAGCAACATAGAGAATTCAGAAGGCAGAAGGAATATCTACCAATTCAGAAAATGCATGTTGAAAGAATAGCACATGTTGGGAGCAAAAATATGGGTGCAAGCAGACCTTTCTGACTGGAAAACATTTAGGCACACAATGTCATTTAGCTTTCAAGATATCCCTGAAGCCTTAAAAGTAGGAGGCTCTCTGTTTGTGTGTTTTTAAGGCTACTATGAATCTCATGATTTCAACATTTTATAAAAACAAATATCCTGAATAATTCAGATTTAAATGCCTGCTGGGTGGTGCAGCTGGGAAATGAAATATCCTAGCTAAAATAAAATAACATACTCTTTTTTGGAGGGGAACACAACAACCTTTAACATAAGAACATAAGAACATGGGAAGAGCCATGCTAGATCAGGCCAAAGACCCATCTAGTCCAGCTTCCTGTATCTCACAGTGGCCCCACCAGATGCTCTGGAAACGCACGAGATGAGGTATCTCTCTCCTGCTACCACTCCCCTGCATCTGGCACTTGAAGTACCCTGGTTTTAAGCCTGGAGATTACACACCTCCCTCATGGTTTGTAACCTGTGATGGACTTTCCCCCCAGAAATCTGTCCAATTCCCTTTTGAAGGCATCCAGGCCATCACCACATCCTGTGGCAGGGAGTTCCACAGACTAACAACACGCTGGGTTAAAAAAAAATCTTTTGTCTGTTCTCTCTCTCCCAGCCCTCAGTTTGAGTGGATGTCCCCTATTTCTGGTATTTTGTGAGAAGGAGAAAAGTGTCCCTCTATCCAATTACTCATGCCCTGCATTATTTTGTACGTCTCAATCATATCCCCCCTCAGGAACCTTTTTTCCATACTAAAGAGCCCCAAATGTCATAAGGGAGGCCGTTCAGCCAAGTAATCATTTCCTGCCTTTGACTGTAGCATACTTTCCTGGACTTCAGCTGACCTGCTGCATGGATTCCTCTCTGATAGAGATTACATGGGTACTGTGAATAAATTTCCTTTGTCAGCAAAAATCTTTCTAAATAGGCTCATTTCAAAATAGAAGCTTTATTATATTGCACGCAAGTAAATGACACTTTAGTGATCGCAAATATAAAGAGGGCACGCCTTGCTCAGGGTCCAGATAGAATCCTGAGATCAGGAGCACATGCCCTAAGGCAGGCATGTCCAAATTTCAGCCCTCCAGGTGTTTTGTACCACAGCTCCCACAGTCCGTTGGCAATCTAAACTTAGAATTCTCGGAGTTGTGGTCCAAAAACATCAGGAGGGTTGATGTTTGGACATGCCTGCTAAGGTGCACCACACTTAGAAAGTCTAAACCCACATATTTTGGATTTGGGGTATCACTCTCAATACCAGCAATAGATGGTACATCTTACATAAGTTGCCCCGTGATATATTTAAGGACATGAGACAATTTCATCATGCAGCCGTCTGCAGGTGGTTTCCTTTCCCCCTTTGATCCTTTTTTCTCTGCTGCATCAGAAGCTGAGTTGTGGTTCAGCAAGCTAAAGGTCAAAGGCATACTTCGGCATTAATAACAAGTGATAACTTTATAACAAGTGAATAAAAGAATCAAGGATTGGTTAATTT
This sequence comes from Phrynocephalus guinanensis, assembly GCA_037367245.1. Lineage (NCBI taxonomy): Eukaryota > Metazoa > Chordata > Lepidosauria > Squamata > Agamidae > Phrynocephalus > Phrynocephalus guinanensis. Next base: position 31,717,586 of record CM074744.1, on the reverse strand, counting down.
TTGCAATACATCAGCATGATGATACTTACACTCTTGGGCAGGTTGCCAGTCTTGGAATCCATATTGTAACTAGAAAAGCACAGAGAAAGGCAATGACTGCTTTAGCCACAGGAGACAGGGCAGTGTTTGATGGGCACTGACACTGATATTTGAAACCCGAGCAATGATGAAGGTTAAAGAGGAAGTGAACGGTGGCTTGAAGAAGCTAGGACTCACAGAGTCAACACACAGGGACATTTTTAATAGCACATACAGCAGTATCATTTTCTTTGGACTTCCCTGGCCTTCTCTGAGCTTAGCTGCAGTTTTCACAGAAGTGAGAGAGTCACTGGCAGAAAGAAATGAATTTCCCAGCAATAATACCACGGATGGAGTGGTATAGTCTTGAATGGACAACTAAGGTGGTTACTTCACGTCCTTCCTCGAGCCGAGGTAAACTTGCCTCCATGTTGAAATCGGTTTTCAACACGGATCGAGAAGCGGATTGAAAAGATCCCCGAGCTCCAGGACGGGAATCTCTCACCCCGCTTGGAGCGCAGTTCAGGGAGCGTGGTCAGGGTGAACTCGGATTGACCCCACAAGGACGTGAGGTTCCGTTCCTTCGAACTCGGATTGACCCCACAAGCACGTGAGGCTCCGTTCCTTCGAACTGGTCTCCAGCAGGGCCACGAACTGCAGCGAGAGGGACGTGAAGTATCAGCCTAAGAGTTTACACTGTATAGCTAGAGTAGTTTGATGCCAGCCTGTCATGTTTTTGACCTTCATTTGGTGAAGCACGTATTGCCAGTATCATCTTGCAGAACTTTGCCAACATAACAGGAGCGATGTCTCTGGCATTGGCAAATTGCCACTAATGAAAGAGTTCCTTTTTCAATTTCAGGATATTTAGATGCAAGTTTGTATTGTTGTGTCCAAACTGAGTACATGTTGAAATAAAAAAAAAAGTGAACTCTTGAGTCAGGAGCCATCCACCACTGGTAGTAACATCATTTCTACTTCCCCAGCAAAACTACACAGGAGGATAATGAATTGGGTTATTTTCCCGGGGATACATGGAACTCAGTTATGCAGGAAATTCCGATTCATCAAACGATAAATCCCAGGATGCCTTTCGACATGAAAGTTAAAGTGTTCTACCTGCACATCTGCATAGAAACAACAATGACTCCTGTTCCTATTCTATAGATGGAAATTCTCAGAAGTGAATGTATTCTCAAAGGCTTTCACGGCCGGGATCTGAGAGTTGTTGTGAGTTTTTCAGGCTGTTTGGCCGTGTTCTGGAAGTTTTTCTTCCTACGTTTCTTCCAGAACTCGGCCGAACAGCCCAAAAAACTCACAACAACTCTCAGAAGGGACTTGTTGATACAGATCAACACCGCCCACTGTATTTCTCGATAGTCCTTGAGGACACCCAGCGACAAGGCTTATGACAAAAGCTTGCCTGTCAATATTTACCAAGAGACTATTGGCAAATAGCAAAGAAACGATGTGAGAAAAGGGAACAGGGATGCAAGAAAAGGGATAAGGAGTCGAGGAGAGAAGCAGGGTCAACTCACACATCAAAACGCAGGTTCTGCTTCTCTTCAAAGTAATAGTCGAGAACGAACTTGCGGACGAAGTCGGGGTTCAGCGTATTGTCAATTACTTCCGTGCGGCCAAACTTAGACACGTCGGGGGCAGGAGGGAAAAAGCAGATGTTTAAAAGAGGTGGCAGGAACTTGTGCCCACTTTGGTGTGAGGGCCACAATTGTAAAGACTTTCAGTCTGACCCTTCCGAATCCACAGCCCAGGATTAAGAGTGTCAGCAGGATGAGGATGAGGAGCAGGAGAAGGACAGGTCACAGGGCAGCCACGTGACAGAGGGACTCTTCCTAATTGAGCAAGACGTTTTTGGGACATTTTGCGGTGTGGTGGTGGGGGGTCAGAATCTCTCGGCTGGCATAGCCACGGCTTGTTTACCCACCCTGCTTAGTTTATGAGTCACTGGTGGAGAGACCATCAGTCAAGCAATGGCCACATAACCTGACCTAGACAAAAGCAAGTGGGGTAGGAGGGAGTCATGGATCAGGGCTTTTTATTTTAAAGTTTTAGACTGGGAGCCAAGGAGGTTATGCCCATCTCATCTCACTGGAACATTTCAAGTCAGAAAGTTTTTTAACATTTTTTTTATTTTTTTTATTGTCTCATTGCTCCCAGTGAGAGGACTTCAGGCGGCTGACAATGTTAAAACTAGAAACATTAAAAACCCTATAAATGACACATGGAAAGCAATTAGCAGTTAAAAAGACAGTTTAAAACCATTTTGAAAAAAATTACATGCAAACTTACTCTCCTAAAGCCCAGGACTCCATTTTGCTTATTAAAAGCCTGCCTAAAGATGTGGGTCTTCATTTGTTGGCAGAAGGATAAAGGGAAGTTAACTTAAAATTCCTGAGGGAGAGCATTCCACAACTTGGGAGCAGCCACAGAGAAGGCCCTCCCTTGTGTGTCCCCATAAAACTGATGGCAAGGGGATTGAGAGAAGGCTTTCCTCTGCAGTTCTTAAGGTCCTAGAGAAGGTTCATATGGGGAGATATCCTTCTGATAGCCTAGACCAGTGGTGGTGAACCTCTGGCATTCCAGATGTTTTGCACCACAATTCCCAGAATTCCAATCCTGTATTGCCAATGACAAAAGGCTGTGGGATTTGTGGTCCAAAACATCTGGAGTGCCAAAGGTTCATCCCAATTGGCCAAGACCCAAACAATAGGGCTTTATAGTAATAACTAGAACTTTGAATTGAGCCCGAAAAAACACTGGCAGCCTGTGCAATTGTGGTAGCAGGAGCACTATATGGTCCTATAACTGGACCCAGTCAATATCCTGGCAGTTGCATTCTGAAGGAGCTGAATTTTCCAAAATCTTTTTATAAGGCAGTCCCACCTAGTGTGCATGACAGTAATCAAAGTGGGAATGTAGTTAAGGCATGGGTCACTGCAGCTAAATCAAACATCTCAAATTTCTAGACTCCTCACATCTCCCACTTACAGCAACAGGCTTGTTTGTGATGCTGGGATTGGATGGGCGAACGGCAAGCATGAAGTGGCTGATTGGTGAAACGTACTAGAAAGCCAGCCAATCAGGCAAGGGAGTTCATCAAACATGGAGGCCTGGTCTGCTAAACCATGTCAGTCTGGCATTCCAGTTAGGACGGGTCCCCTTTCCTTGGCGTGTTACTGACATTAAGCATGGAGGCAAAGGACAAAGGGCATAACTGCTCACCTCACGCCACTCCTTGTCTGCAGTTCCTTGGATATAGAGGATCACAACTGCAAGGATGCAAAAATAAAATAAAATAAAATAAACATTCAGTGTAGGCTCCATATGCTTCATCCCAGCCACATCCAACTTTGACTTCCCCATATAACTGTGTGTGATTGCATTGACACTATGTTTTTA